>JADMNL010000030.1:154783750-155450000 GCA_016271365.2 Neoceratodus forsteri
TAGAGGCCTGTAAAAAGGTGATGGTCTCCTTCCATCCAAGAGGGGAATGGCAATCCTGGGTGGGAGGGTTTAAATGATACTTTAACAGGCATTTAAAATAGTCGGGGGGGCAGAAAAAATAAGGGAGTCAGTGAATGACCCACCCACACACACCTGGAGCACCAGAGAAGAAGCCAGGAAAAATAAATTCTCCAGGGGTAGAGGGGCAGAGAACAAGGGGGAGGAAAGAACAAATTACTCACCGTAGCAATATTGTTTCTTCCAAGTTGTCCTTTAGTATACTTAACTATAGCAGAATGCCAGCTGGGTTCAGCTGCCCCAGAGGTGGAGTCAATGGTAATGAGCTTCAGGAATTGACCAATGAGGAGACAGCATGAGGATGTGTTGCCAGCAGTCAGCCTAGAAGGCACCAAAATTATTTTGATGCTGGAAGGGCAAAACATGGCCTTTACATATGAACTGTAACAACAGGAATAAAAGTCATTCAAAAATATACAAAGTAGAAAAACATTAAGAACTGTGAAAACCTTGCTTTCAAGGCAAAAACTAGAAATATTTGGCAAAGGTAAAAAGAGATGCAGGGCCATCCTCAGACAGGTTATGAAGGGAAGAATGGGTGGGAGGTCAACCATACTAAAGGACACCTTGGAAGAAACAGTATTACTACGGTAAGTCATTTTTTTCTTCTCACCCCAGGGGTCCTTTAGTATGCTGGACTATAGCAGACTACAAAGCAGTGCAATTGGGAGGCAGGTACAGAACCTATTTAGGAAAGAGGCTCTGCAGGACCGCTGTGCCAAATCTGGCATCAGATCTGGACTGTACATCTAGACAGTAATGCTTAGTGAAGGTATGTACAGTCTTCCATGTGGCTGCTTTGCTGACATCAAACAGGGGAATATCCCTTGGGGCTGGCACTGAGGCAGCTATGCCCATGGTGGAATGGGCCATGAGGGGGCTGTTTGTCAGCTTTACTGTAACAGAACTGAATGCAAGAGACTATCCAACGTGAAATAGTCCTCTTGGTGGATGGTTTTCCCCTGCCCACCTCACCATAGGTGAGAAACAGCAGAGTATGAGTCTCTGAGTTGCTTCGTATGCTCCAGATAGTTTGTCAGGGCTCTTTTTAACATCTAAGCTGTGAAACTTACATTCCTCTGGTGTGGATTTTTCTGTCAAAAAGACCGGGAGGGTGATGGACTGGTTCAGGCGGAACTCAAAGATCACCTTAGGCAAGAATTTCCTATGTGTTCTAAGTAGTACTACTTAGACCTTGAGGGCAATGATGTAGTTAGGTTCAGTACACAAGGCCTGCAGCTCTGAAATCCTTCTGGCAGAGGTAATGGCAACTAGGAACACGGTTTTCCAGGTGACATACTTCAGGTCAGCAGTAGCTATGGGCTTGAAAGGGGGTTCCATGAGCTTGGCTATGCAAAGGTAAAAGTCCCAAGGAGGGACAGGCTCTCTTGGTGGGGGTTGCAGGTGCAGGAAGATGGCATGGGAAATAAATACAGGTTACTCACCTGTAACAGGAGTTCTAGGAGTGGTATATGTTGTTCATCCACATGGTCAAGCAGGTTCCTTGCCAATTTAAGATGGGCCGGAAAGTCTTCAAGCTAGCTCTTCCCACCCACCTGGGTGGTAAAACCCTCAGCTCCGCCCCATGATGCCAGATCTAGCCCGCTGGAAGCCAGGTTGCGCATCGAAGCCGGGGAGGTTGGGTGGGTCGTGTGGATGAGCAACATATACCACTCCTAGGACTCCTGTTACAGGTGAGTAACCTGTATTTCTAGGGACATGGATATGTTGTTCAATTCACACTGTCTGGCAGACTCCTAGCAGTTCTCTGGGAGGAGGCAGGCAAGGCGTGCACCCCTACTTGGGAAAAATGGACTGGAGAACCGAGGTCCCAAACTCAGCATCCCGGCATGATTCTAGGTCGATGTGGTAATGGGAAAAAAATCTGTGTGCTGACTTCCAGGTAGCAGCCCTGCAGATTTCCTGGATAGGGATGTCCCTAGAAGCAACCACCGAAGCAGCAGTATGGCGGGTAGAATGAGCTCTTATCCCTTTGGCTGGCTCCATGCCCGCCAACCTACAGCAGAGATCTATGCAGGAGGTGACCCACCTGCTTATCATCCGCTTGGCTGCAGGTCTGCCAGGTGCGGCTTCAGCGTAGGTGACAAACAGCTGGTGAACCTCTCCCCGAACTTCAGCAGTCTGCTCCTTATATTAAGTGAGCGCTCTTCTAGGGTCCAAAGTATGGAGCCTATATTCGACCTCTGAGGTGTGACTGGGATAGAACACCGGCAGAGTCAACACCTGATTCAGGTGCAACTCTGACACCACCTTCAGAAGGAATTTTGGGTGGGGGCGCAAGACAACCTTGTCCCTGTGGAAGACCAGATAAGGAGACGCGATGGAAAGCGCCTGGAGCTCTCCCATCCTTCTGGCTGACATAATAGCCACTAAGAAGACAGTCTTCTACGACAGGTGGGAGATATCGCACCTGTGCATCGGTTCGAATGGCTTGCCCATGAGCTTAACCAATACCAGCAGTAGATCCCATGGAGGTGGAGTTTCTCGCGCCGGAGGGGATATGTGATCAAGGCCTTTCAAAAAGCACCCGACCACCTTCTCCTGCGCCACCGACTGCTTGCCGGCCCGCGCCTGATAAGCAGAAATTGCTGCCAGGTGCACCTTAAGGATCGTCGACCGAAGCTCTAGCTGAGAATGGACCACAGGTAGTCCAAAATACTAGCCAATGGACAGCAAGAGGGGTCCAACCCCTTGTGCTGACACCAAATGGAGAATCTCTTCCATTTGAAGGCATAGCATTTTCTGGTCAACTCCTTACGGTACGCCTCAACGACGCTGAGGACCTCGTCGGAGAGACCCAAGGCCTGGAACTCTAGCCGCTCAGGAACCAGGCCATCAGGTGCAGGGATTGAGAGTCTGGATGGAGAACCTTCCCCTTGTCGAATCAGATCAGGTCCGGACAGGCTGGAAACCGTCTCGGGAGCCTGGAGCTGAGGCTGAGGAGATCTGGGTACCAGAACTGGCGAGGCCAGTCGGGGCTACCAGAATCACCTGTGACTTGCCTTGTCCCTCTTCGCCTTGAGAAGCACTTTGTGGATCAAGGGAAATGGAGAGAAGGTGTAGAAGAGGCCCGGGGTCCACAACCTCTAGAAGGCATCCCCTGCAGCAAGCCCTACTGAGGGGAGCGGGCACGAAACAGCCTCGGCTTCGCGTACTCCCTGGAGGCAAACAGGTCCACCTGAGGGGTGCCCCAATGGGAGAACAGATCTTGAACTATCTCCAGCAGGAGAGATCACTCGTGAGATGCAGCACCTATCCAACTGAGGGCATCGGCCAGACTGTTCGAGGCTCCTTACACATGAATGGCTAGAAGATCTGCCTCCAGGCTGATCACGAGAGATCAAATGCAGAGGGCTTCCTTGCACAAAGGCAAAGAATGCATCCCGCCCTGTCGGTTGAGATAGTACATGGTTGTGATGTCCGTCTGGACCCGAATCACCTGACCCTGTACAAACGGAGCGAAGGTGCTGAGGGCTAGTCGAACTGCTCAAAGCTACAGCAGGTTGATGTGGCATTGAGACTCCTGAGGGGTCCAGAGGCCTGGGGCCCAGAGCTCCCCCAGATGGACACCCCAACCCATCAAAGAGGCGTCGGTTGTAAGGATGACCGTCAGCTGGGGGCAGACAAACGGGATACCCTCCTGCAGATGTGCTAGGATAAGCCACCACTGCAGGCCATCCCACATCTTCTGGGTCACGGTTACTGGCTGGTCCAACGGACTAGAGCGTTGTGACCATTGGCGGGCCAGCCCCCACTGCAGGGGACGCATATGCCAGCGGGCCCAACGGACCACGCTGGTGCAGGCTGCCATGGGGCCCAGAAGGTGAAAGAAGTCCCAGGTAGGGCACAATTGCCCAACCAGAAATGATTGGGCAAAGGAGGAAAGGACCTTGGCCCTGTCCGCCGGGAGCCAGGCTCTGGCTCGAAGAGAGTCAAGCTCAGCCCCGATGAACAATCACCTGCGATGGCACAGGTTCTGACTTGTCCTCGCTGATCAAGAGGCCAATTTGAGAGCACACCTGGAGGGCCAGATCTCTGGACCGCTCCATCTCCAACCTGGAGGGGGCTGCTATTAGCCAGTCCAGGTAAGGGTACACCCGGACCCCTCAGCACTGCAGGAATGCTGTCACCACTGCCATGCATTTGGTGAAGACCCTGGGAGCTGAAGCCAGGCCGAAGGTCATGGCCCGGAAATCTTAAAGTGATCCCTCTACTCTGAAGCGGAGGAATTGCTGATGAGACAGACAGATTGGGATGTGAAAGAACGCGTCCTGGAGATCCAGCGATCAGAACCACACGCCTAGTTCCAAGAATGGTATGATCTGAGCCAGAGTGACCATCCTGAAGGTGCACGGCCTTAGGAACTTGTTTAGGTTGTGCAGATCGAGAAAGGGGCGCCAGCCCCCCATCCGCTTTGGGACCAGGAAGTACCTGGACACAAACCGTGGGTTTGGAGGAGGATCCGCCACCTCGCTGATCACCTCCTTTTGGAGGAGCAGAGCTATGTCGGCTCGAAGAGCTGACAGAGAGGCTGCGGAACCTGTAGCCCCCCGAGGGGCAACAGCTCGATATGGAGGGGTCTGCTTGAATTCCAGAGGCAGACCCCTGCCAACCACTTTCAGCACCCAACAGTCCATGGTGATAGCGGATCAGGTGGAAAGGAAGCGGCGGAGCCCTCACCCCACGGGGGGGGGGAAGAGACCCGGGGAGGAGTGTTGAGGCTGGGGCAGCACCCCTTAACCCGTTACTGGGCAGGCTGATGGGCCGCCTGGACCCTTCTCTCCAGGCTTCCTGCTGGTGGAAGTAGCAGACTTGGCCTTGGGGCGCCAAGCGTCAGTCTGCTGGCCCTGGTGCTGTTGGGCTGGACGTGCCGTAGGGGCGGAAGGGTGAAAGGGCCTTTGTCCTTCTGGGCAGACGTGACCAAGTCCGAGGTATCACTGGACTTCTCAATCCTCTGGAGATGGCCTTCCACCCCCCGGCCCAAACAAGTCGGTGCCCAGGAAGGGAATGTCTGCCAGCTTGTGCTGGGTATCCGCCGTGAAGGTGGAGATCCGCAGCCAAGCTCTGTGGCCACTACTGACCGGGCACAACAGTCTCCAATGTCTAAAGCAGTTTGGAGCTGTTTGGCCTCCGCCCTTCCCTGATCCCACACCTGCTTGATTGTCGTTTGAAGGTCAGCTGGGAGATGAGGAAGCACCTCATCCAGGGAACCCATAACGGCGTGTGAAAAATGTGCCATCAGCACGGCCGAGCTAGCCTGTCGAAGACCTAGGGAGAAGGCAGTGCAAACTTTGCGCCCCTAGTAGTCCAGCTTCTTAGACTCCTTGTTGAGGGGCTTTTCCACGTCCCTAGCAGTTCCGGAGCACCGGAAGACGCTATCGGTTACCAACCCTTCAGCCGAGGGGTGATCCGAAAAAACAGAGAGAGAACCAGTGGGGACAGCATATTTGTGAGCCATCCTGGCCGAAGGCGCAGGACAGGATGCAGGCCGCTGCCACAAGTCCAGAGCTGGACCAACAATGACCTCGGTCACAGGGAAGGCCTCCATGGGGGAATCTCCTTGGTCCAGAATCTCCATGAGGGGATATCTGGCCCGTTTTTGTACGGTTCGAGCTCATCCCAGTGGACTCTAAGATAAGCCGAAGAATTCCCAGGAATGAGGATGGGCTCTCGTTCACCGACTGATCCCCGGAAGATTCCAGGTCGAGGGGCCTGGAACACAAGGAGGAGTCGTCGGACTCCGAGGAGTCCACGAACAGCAGCCGAGTGCCTGAGCCACCCTCCACTTGCCAAGGCCGATCAGGGGTGAGGATGATCGACAGCCTGAGTGGCAAGCCCTGACCCAACCAAGAATCCTTGGTCGGGGCTCCAGTCAGGTTGCGGGGGCAGTGGTTCCACCACAATGGGTGGAGCAGCTGGTTTTGGATGAGCAATCAGTGCCGGAGTCAGCTCCTCGACTAAGGAGCAGATGGCGAGAGGTTGCTTCGGTCGTTTAGGCGACAGCCACTTAATGGCCAGTGAAGGCGACGGAGTAGACTTGTTGCTGGCTAGTAAGAGTTGTTGGCACATCATTTCCTCATAGCCCAGACGCAACTTGAGCCGGAGTCTATCCTCTGAAGAGGATGAGCGGCAATGCCGCTTTCCGTGATGCCGGGATCGAGACCACTAATGTTTCGGGACCTACACGACACAGAGGAGGACCGAGAAAGTCGGGGTCGCCGATGGTGGGTCGAAGAGGGGGCGGGGGAAACCCGCTTATCCCTTGGTTCAGGGTCCTTAACCAGGGACTTCAGCACAGGAGGCACGGGCAAGAGTTCGGTAACCACCGGGGGAACCGGTGAAGAAGGGTTGTCCAGTCGACAACCTGTCCAAGAGGTCGAGAAAAATCTCGACCATATCGTCGGGTGTCTCGGCTGGCTGACCTGACAGGGACACTGTGAAGCCAGCGACCTTAGCCGCAACCTCGACCGAAGTCGAAAGCAGACACTCCGGGGAACGAGATCTCTCCCGCTCCCACAAATGTCAACGGAGGGACTTACCTTTCGGTTCCTTTTTCTTCTACCTACTCGTGAGTCCCTGAGGGCCCTTTTCCTTTGGTGGAGAGGGACTGAAAGCTCCTTAAAAGAAGCAATGTAGGAGGAGCCCAAGGAGAGCGGGATAAATGCAGATGCCAAGGAAGACGGCGATGCGGCGTGGGCCACTTCCTCCTCGAGGGCGATTAACTGCTCCACGGAGCCCGCAGCCACGGACACCGCCCAACAGGCCTCCTTCAACTTCACCAGTGGAAACCAGTTCTCAGGGTGCCCCAGTTGAAGTCGGCAGCGCGGTCCTCTAGAACCGAAGGCGTGAAGGACTTGCATAGATCGCAGGCCTGAGGATCATGAGCAAGTCCCAGGCAGTAAACGCACGCGGCGTGCGAGTCGGTCTGAGACATCTTCTGTCCGCAAGGGCACCGATGGAAGCCGGGAGTAGATATTGTATTCATTGCAGCCAAGAGAGAAGATGAAGACTTAAGTCTCGTAAACTTTAAAATTATTTTCGGAAAAAACGAAGAATTAGGATCCAGGCCTACAAACGCAGAGCGTTAAGGAAGGAACCTGAGCTTCCAAGCAGTAAGGAACATCTGGCGTCATGGGGCAGAGCCGAGGGTTTTACCACCCAGGTGGGCGGGAGGAGCCAGCTTGAAGACTTTCTGGCCCATCTTAAAGTGGCAAGGAACCTGCCAGACAGTGTGGATTGAACAACATATCCACGTCCCTAGAACAGATTTCTCCTTTCCAAAAGAGAGATAGGCTGAAATGGCTGCTAAATGCACCTTGAGGGATGAGGCCTTAAGACCTGAAGACTGCAGGTGAACCAAGTAGTCCAACCAGCAGAGCAGGTGTGGAGGCCCTGAGAGGGTGGATCTGCTTACCTCTGCACCACACACAAAGAAAACCTTTCCCACTTTGAAGCATAGGTCTTCTTTGTGCTAGTTTTTTTTTAGCTATGCGAAGGATTTCGAGCACCTGCTTGGAGTACTGAGAATCAGGAAACTAATTCCTCAAGAACCAGGCCTTGAGATGGAGACACTCTATGCTGGGATAAGCTACTCTTGTCTGAGGCAGAGTCAGGAGACTGTGGATCAGGGACAGGCAGATTGGCTTCCTGATTGAGAGGGCAAGAAGTAGGGAGTACCAGGGCTGCCTTACCCAGTTTGGATCCACCACTATCATGGTGGCTGGCTGATCTCTGAGCTTTAGAGGAGTTTGAGTATCAGGGGGAAAGGAGGGAAGGCATATACGAACTTCCCCTCCCAGTCCAAAGTCAGAGCATCTACTAGCAGTGTACCCCAAGCTGGGTGTCTGCAGTAGTACAGAGGGACCCAATGGTTGAGGTTGGAGGCGAAGAGGTCTACCTCTGGGGTGCCCCACCTCCTGAACACTGTGTCCAGAACTTGTCTGTTTAGGGTTCACTCATGGTGGCTATGGCTGATAAGACTGGGGGGATCTGCCAATACATTGTCCTTGCCAGGGAGGTGAATGGCAGACAGGTGCATGTCCATGGAGTAGGCCAGGGACCAAATTTTCATGGCCTCTAGAGAGTTTGGTGGACCTTGTGCCACCCTGCTTGTTGCTGTAGAACATGGCAGTGGTGTTGTCTGTTCTGATCTGGACAGAGTGACCTCTTAGTTGTGGGGCGAAGGCCTAGACAGCCAGGTACATGGTCCCTGAGCTCCACAAGGCTGATGTGGAGGCTTGACTCCATGGCAGACCAAATCCCACTTATGGACTGGTCCGCTAGATAAGCTCCCCATCCCAGGATGGAGGCCTCCATGGTAAGAATCCTGGAGGGCTGTCTCTGCTGAAAAAGAGACCCCTTCCCTTAGGTTTCCCCTTTCCTTCTACTAGTCTAGAGCCTGAAGTAAGGTTCTTGAGATTGGAACTAGCTTTGAGAGGAAATCCTTCTTTTGGGACCAGTGAGCCCTCAGGTGATACTGAATGTCCCTGGTCTGAAATCTGGCAACCTGGGACCATAGCTGTCACTGTAAGCCATGTGGCCAAGTAGTCTGAGGAAATGTCTAGCTGGTCTCTCTGACCCAAGACAAAGGAATTTGCCAGTTCAAGGAAGTTCTGTACCTGCCCACAAGAAGCGTGGCCTTCCCTTGGATGGTATCCAGTTCTGCACCAATAAATCCAGTGCCTGAACTGGTTCAAAGCGGGACTTTTCTTTGCTGATGATAAATCCAAAGGGACTCCAGAGTACTTACTATCAGTCTGAGAGCTTTCCTGACTTTCGCTGGAGACTTGTCCACTATCAGCCAGTCATCCAAGTATGCAAAGGCTGACACTTGTCTCCTCAAGTGAGCCGCCACTATGTGAAGACTCTGGGAGCGGAAGTGAGGCCAAATGGTAGGGCTGCAAACCGGGCAGTGGCCTGCTGGCAGCCTGAACCTAAGAAACTTTCCGTGGGATGGCCTTATGGGGATATGAAAATAGGCATCCTTGAGGTCCATGGAGGCTAGCCAGTCTCCCTGTTGTAAGGAATGGATCACGAGAGTCAGGATGACCATTCTGAATATGGGTTTCAGCAGGTGTTTGTTCAGGTACCTCAAGTCCAGAATGGGTCGCCATTATCCATTTTTCTTTTGTATGAGAAAATATCTAGAATAGAGGCCTTTTCCCCACTGGGGAAGGGGACTCAACTGCTTTTGCAGTCAGAAGTGCCTTCACCTCTAGCTCCAACAACAGTTTTTCTGTTGGGGTTAGGGGGTTTGGAAAGTTTGGCGCCCTGCAGAGAGGGAAACTTTTTGAACTGCAGGGTCAGCCCCTGACCCACCACCTCTAGCACCTATTTGTTTGTGGTTATGAGGTGCCACTGGTGGAGGCAGTGGGTCAGCCTGCCTCGAACAGGGAGAGAGGAGGTGACCTGGACATTGCAGTCAGGAGACTTGCTTGGACTGGGTGCTGGGAGAAGGAGAGGAGTTGGATCTTCTCTGAGCTCCCCCTCTGAAATAGCCACTCATCTGAGAATAATCTAGGGGTACAGGGTAGAAAACCCTAGGGTAATAGCCCCTGCCTCTGTTTCCTCTACTCTGGGACCTTTGGGAAGTAGAGGCCTTTTTTTTAGCAGCATTGCTTTGATAGGTGGTTTTATATTCCTCCACCTTTTTCACGTATGCCTCAGTTTTGTCCCCGAAGAGAGCACTGTTCTCATTGGGGAAATCCATAGCCTAGGTCTGAGTGTCCTGCGACAGATTAGTAGTCCTCAACCAAGCATAGTGCCTCAGGAAGTGGCCTGTGCCATGGCCCTGGGAGGCAGTGTCATTAGTGTCCACACAGCCATTTGGAACTGGTATTTGGTAGTCTCTAAGGCTGTCATTACAGTTTCTGCCAGGTCTTGGGCCATTCTGTCAGGGGCCTGCTGGCTTATGGCAAGCACAGAGTTCCAAAGGGCATTTTGATATTGAGCTGCATAGGCCATACAGGTAGAAAGGCAAAGCAGCAGAGAGGGTGTGGTGTAAGACCTCTTTCCCACAAAATCCAGTTTTCTTGACTCCTTTTCAGGAGGCTGAGAGAAAAGTGGCACTTTAGCTTTGTCACAGGCTGCAGCCTGTGCCACCCCTTCATGGTCTGGGTGCACGTAAAGGAATTATGCAGTCTGTATTAGACTTCTCTAACTGGTACTCCTTTTCAATCTTTTTTATCTATGCCAGGCAGAGAAGCAGGATTCTGGAGTAGTTTAAAAGTTGCCCTGCGAAAGGATTTATGAATGGGCAGAAGCAACTTTCTAGTAGGAGGGAGAACCATCATATCCAGATTTATTTATTTATTTACGAGATTTACCAGGAAGGCATACTGAGCAACATGCTCGATTCCAGATGCGACCTGGGGGCCTAGACCCAGTACATGGCAAATATTAGAACAAATACAAGTACAGAGATTGTAATAAAGAAACAATAGCATATGATTTGTACAAATATAATACAGTATAACATGTACTCCAGGTATAGTAGTACAGTAGATTACAGACAGATATGCACATAACAGGAATAATTACTGTACACTGTTTAATTTATTAGAGGGCTGAGCTTGCAGCATTAGCAGGAGCAGCTGGAGGAGAAGTGTGCCTGGAGTAGTCTGAAGCAGAGACCGGGATTATGTGCGTGTCTGATGGGGGCAGGGGAGGGCGTTCCAGATCTGTGGGATTCTGAATTTAAAAGCTGACTGGTCTTTGATGGTGCGCATAAATGGGATATGTAGGAGTCTGGGATCTGTGCCTCTTAGGGAGTACGCAGGGGGAGGTTGTTGGGATAGGGTAGATTCAAGATGGGGGGGGAGGGAGAGGGTCCAGAATTTAGCGGCAAACCTAGTGCAGTTTATTAATCTGCAGTCATGGAGAGATGGTAGGGCTAGAGAGTTATATAAAGTACAATAGTGAGTGGATTGTGGGGAGTGAAGGATGAAGCGACAAAAGGAGTGGAATAGAGTGTCTAGGCTAGCCAGGGTGGACGCAGGGGCGATAGAGTATACTATATCACCATAACCCAGTACAGAGAGCATCATTTTTTGGACTATGGTGAGCCTCATTTCCTTGGGGAGACAGGTTTTGTTTCGGTAGAGTGCCCCCAGTTTTGGTATCAGCCTCGTATGCAGGGAATCTATGTGAGAGGCAAAGTCAAGGTGTTGGTCGAGCCAGACGCCTAGGTATCTAAAGCTAGTGCATTACTCAAGGGGTGCTCCTTCCAGGGTTGAGCATGGAGGACACAGGGTTTGGCGGGAGAGTCTTTGTTGGGAGCCAAACGTAAGCGACACCATTTTTTTAGGGTTTAGAGATAGCTGGTTCTTCCTGAACCAGTGCTGGATGGCTGTGAAGTCCTCCTTGAAGGAGAGGTGCTACGCTGCTTGTGGAGGGCCCGGATGCATACAGAACTGTGTCATCTGCATACATCTGGATGGAAGAGTGGGAGCATGCAGTGGGGAGTCCATTAAGAAAAATGGAGAAGAGTATTGGGCCTAGGACTGATCCTTGAGGGACCCCAGAATTGACAGGAAGGGGGATTGATGTATGAGAGGCCAGTCTGACCGCTTGCATCCTACCTACAAGATAGTCTTGGAACCAGTCTATAGCTGGGTGAGCTAGACCTGCATCCTTAAGTTCTGAGATGAGAAGGGGATGTGAGACAGTATCGAAAGCCTTGGCTAGATCAATAAATATGGCTGAGGTGATGTGCCCTTTGTCGATACCTGTGAGGATGTCTCCGGTGACGCGTAGTAGGGAGGTGATGGTAGAATGGGATTTGCGGAAGCCAGATTGGAAGGGAGAAAAAAGGAGGAGGCGTCCAGGAACTGGGAGAGTTGGGACAGGACCAGTCGCTCCTGAAATTTGGCCAGGATTGGGAGTAGGGAGATAGGTCTATAGTTGCCTGGGGAGGAGGGGTCACCGCCTTTAGGAAGGGTATGAAGTGGCCAGTTTCCAAGTCGTTGGAACCTTGCCCAGAGAAGGAGGAGGTTGAAGAGTGCGGCCAGTGGAGTGGCTATGGCAGGGGCTGACAGGAATAGCATCTTGGCGTCCAGAGACAATGGGCATTTGCCTTTATTTGGGTTTAACGTGTAGGGAGTGGAGGACTTCTGTGGGGGAAATTGGTTGGAACACGAAAGGTGGGATTGAGGGGTGAGTTCGAGGGGTGTGGGTGCTGTGTGGGTGGACCAGGGTGTGAGTATTCCAGAGGGAGGATAGAAGGGTGTTGGCGCAGCTGGAGAAATGGGTGTTGAATGCCTCTGCGACACAGATGGGGTCGGAGATGAGGGTGCCTTTATTAGAAGTGAGGAGGTGGTTGGGTTTTGGGTGGGGGCAAGGATTTGAGAGATTTCCAGAAGTCCATAGGGTGGTTAGAATTTTTACTGAAGGTAGCTAGGAAGTAGGACTTTTTTGCTTGGCGAATACTATTTGTGCAAGCATTTCGAAGGGCTCTATAGGTAGTAAGGGAGGCCTGGGAGCCCTGTTTCTTATAAGCTTTCCAGGCATGGTCTCTGGAATGGCAATTTCTAATAATGTCAGCCGTGATCCAGGGGAGATGTGCTCCTCTAACACGTTTTGTGCGCAAAGAAGCATGCTTGTCCCAAACTGTTAGGAATCTGAGTTTAAAAGCATTAAAGGCATCGTCAATGGAAGATGCCTCGGTGATGCAGGACCAGTTTACCCTTCCCAAGTCCGCCAGGAGAGATGCTAAGTCTAGGGAGTTGTAAGACCTGGTGCGCAGTGTCTTTGGAGGGGGAGGAGAGGGGCTGTGACCCTTCCTGATCAGGTAAACCATGTGGTGGTCGCTAATAGAGTCAGGAAGTAAGCCTGCTTTAAGGATTCTATGTGGGTGTGAGGTGAGGGCCCAGTCCAGTAGGGAGTGGTTATTTGACTTAAGGTTAAGTCTGGTAGGCTCCTTTATAAGTTGCGTGAGGTTTTGGGCCTTTATTTTTGCCTTCAGGAGAGCTTTTTCAGCTCCTAGCCAGTTGGCATTATAATCCCCTGTGGCATGGAGTTCACCTCCTTTGGCTAGGGACTGTAGCGTGGTTAGATGGGAAAGGATATCATCATTGGGTGTGCATGGAGGGCAGTATGTACTTGCCATGTAAATAGGGGAGGTATAAGGAAGTGAGATTTTAATTAGTGAGGAGTCTATATTTGCGGGGAGTGAGGGGATCTCCACATTAGCGAATTGACGTCTATTTGAGATATATATGGCCGTGCCACCACCTTTCTTTTTCCCCCGCCTATCGTGTCTTATTACTGTGTAACCAGGGATGGAGACTTCAGCATCTAAATGATGTGGTTTTAGCCAAGTTTCTGAAATGGTCAGTATATCAGGGTGTAGTGTTAACACTGTTGGTTGTACCAGCGAGATTCTGGATAGCAGGCTGCAGGTATTTAGATGGAGTATACGTAGGCCTTTGGGGAGAGTGAACGGGGTGGGGGTGTTGGTTGGGTTTGGGCCTGGGTTAGCCTCTATGTCCCCTGACAGGAGCAGGAGAAGGGCGCAGAGATGCATAATTTTGGACCTGAAATAGGTTTTGCCTGTGTTGGTGCTGCAGCCAGGAGAGAGAGCTGCTGGGTGACGGAGGGTTGAGGATTTTAAGATTGAGAGCCCTGGGTGAAAGGAGGGTGGCAGGATTGCTGCAAATATAATGCCATAGTGGACATGAGCCAATTCCAGTACCGGTGCGTGGGGGGAAGCACCAAGGTGTGGCTCCGGGGTGCACCGAGGGGGCAGGGTCACTGGGAGAGTTGTGGGTGGTAAGGAGGTTTGTGTAGTCATAGAGAGGTAGAGTAACGCTGGGAGAAACATCATACTTAGGTAGGTATATGGAGTTAGTTGCGAAGAAAATGGTAGGTGCCCTCTAGTGGACGCAGCTGATAAGCTGCAAATGGAAAAGTGGGCTGATGGTAGAAGCAACACAAGCACAGAGAAAGCAGCTGTTGGAGAAGTTTGAAATTGCGCCTGAATTCGCTGGCCTTGTTTCACCGATCTCTGCACCTGGTGATCTGGGGTTCCATGTCAGGCGAGTGCAGGGGAGGGCTGGCAAGACCCTGGAGCCTCTCGACCCCAAATGCCACTTCTGTGGAGGAAAAAGAGTAGGTTTTAAAGGCAACCTGTGGGAAGAGTTACTGTAACAGCTAGTCGGTAAGTAGACTACAGTAGGAGGATTTCTAGTGTGGAGCACGGAGACCATGCAGGGATTGTGCTGCTAGTTTTGGGTAGTGGGGGGCCTGGGACCACGTGGTTAATGGCCACCGTTGATCAGGCCTAGCGTGGACACGCTGAACAGAGTCAGACAGCCTCGGCCCTCAAGTAACTCAGGCAGTGCTGCGCTGGCTCTCTGAAGCAAACTGGGGGCAGATTTCAGCTCAAGCAGCTCAGGCAGTGCTGCACAGGCTCTCTGACTCAGTATACTTCAGCACAGACTGGGAGCAGATTTTGAACTGTATTATACTTTTTTTTTTTTTTTTTTTAACAAGAATCAAAATGAAAGGATTGAGAGCCCTGTTGCTGTGGGATTGCTATGTAGCCCCCATAGCCTTGAGCTGCACACTGTGAGGGAGAATCCCTGGTCTTAAAGCTCCACGCAGTACAATGCTTTTCGTAGGGGAGAACTGATTTTATACTTAAGGTAACAGAGCTAAACAGAGCTAACAGCAGGGTGAAACAGGCTAACAATCAACTGCAAAAACTATCAGCACTCCTGCAACGACATTAATTACCAGCAACACAAGCACAGAGAAAGCAGCTGTTGGAGAAGTTTGAAATTGGCGCCTGAATTCACGCCCTTGCTTCACTGATTCCGTACCTGGTGATTTGGGGGCCGGTCAGGCGAAAGTGCAGGGAGGGCTTGTGAAGTCTCCTGAGTCTCTCAGACCCCAAATGCCGCTTCTGGTGATTTGGGGGGTTCGCGGTTGGGCGTAGTGCAGGGAGGGCTTGTGAAGTCTCCTGAGCCTCTCGACCTCAAATGCCGCTTCAGCAACACAAGCACAGAGAAAGCAGCTGTTGGAGAAGTTTGAAATTGGCGCCTGAATTCCCGGCCTTGTTTCACTGATTCCTGCATCTGGTGATCTGGTCCGTCAGGGCGCAGTGCAGGGAGGGCTTGAAGTCTCCTGAGCCCTCGACCCCAAATGCCGCAGTCTGCATCCTCCTCTTGTTCAGTAGTCTCCTGGGTAGTAATGTTCAGGGTGTCCACCATACGCTGTACAAAAGTGAAATGAGAAGAAAAATCCTGGTCGTTAGAGGAACCGCCAAATTCTTGGTCAGGGAATACGTCTGGTTCAACAGGTTCACCCTCTGGTTCATCACCACCACCCCACCACCATAATAAAAGCCCTGGGAGAAACCAGGATCAAAGAAATGAGTAACATTAGGGTCAGTCAAGGCATTAAATAGGCCAAAGTCAACTCTAGCTATCTCACTTAATCATTCAATATGTTACTGTAAATCACCACAATTTCTTTTTCCCCCACTCTGCTCTATTATTTTATAGTAACATTTCAGAACTCAGGGTCCCTTCATCAGACTTAGAGCTTTTACTATTTATTTCTTATAGTAGTCTGCAAAATTGAAAACTAAAGTAAGTTTTAATATTTTTTCTTTTATACACATGCATTTTATACTCTATATTGACTTCATAAGAAATTATATAATATTTTATAGTACATGCAGGGGGAACAAACCTGCTAGTCAAAATGTGTTATTTTTCTGTTCACTCAAATAGGCCACCCGTATTCTGCAAAGTCTGATATATTTGCCAAGCCATAGCCATTTCTTCAGCAGAGTGCGTCTTTTTTTGTGTCACTGGCATCTCCCTTTGCCTTTCAGCAGGAGGGGCCGTGATATGTTTTTCCTTTTGCTTCTTTTTAGCGGGCACTGAATCAGGAACCTGCTAATTTTGTCTTGGTCATTATTATTACTTCTGTCAGACTTATTCTCAAGAGAGTCCTTAGAGGACCTATCTTTAGAGGAAGACCCCTTTTCAGAACCTTTGTTAGAGGGGGAGGCAGACTGAGATGCCATTATTTCTAATCTTTTTGCCCCCCTTTTTTTTTTTTTTTTTTTTTTACAGTTTTTGCACAAAATTTAGAGAAAATCTCACAGGTGTGGTCTGGACCTAAAAAAGTTAAAACAAAGGTCATGGCTGTCTGCCTTAGCCACTATCTTATGTCATTTAAAAAAATTTTTTTTTCATTCAGATGTTTTTCCTCTTGGGCTTTTGTCCTTCCGAGGGAAGACCTCTCTCTCAGGTCTCGCAGCGCCGCAATTAGCCGACCACGGTATTTTCCTCCATGGCTTGCCCCCCCCCCCGTGACGGGGCCAGAGAGGTGGTACCCCTTCCCTGGAGACCCAATCCAGAACACTGGGGTCAGCCCGCAGCATGGCGGACCGTCATGGAGCCCTGCCAGGCTAGTTTTCCTCCTTTCTCCTGCCCCTTCCTAATGACATAATCATGTCAGAGCGCCCAAATCTGTGATGTTTCCAGTCACCACAAGAGGGCACCAGCTTGCAGGACTCACATCTACCCCCCGAGAGAGAGAGGAGAGCAGTCCTCTGGATGCTCAATCCTCTCTCCCCCTGCCGACCCCCGATCACTCCTAAACCCGGGTCACCGGCATGGCACGAGGTGTCGCGACCAGCGCCTCAACCTCCAGCACCACCGGGTCGGCCACTTTAAACAATTTTTAACACCTGCTGGTCCAGTTATTTTCTTGGGTCTTTCTGACATGCCAATTTGTCAGAAAAACCCTTAAAAATGTTGTTTTCCAAAGGAAAATGAAGTAAATTTAGTTGGTTCCCTGAAGGAATGGAACAGCGATTAAAACAGTTCTCACAGAAAGAAAATGTGTTTTTTCAAAGTAAAAAAGCAGTTATTTAAAAGAAAAAGGAGCTGCTAATGTTTAAAAGTATTATAAAATTGAACCGCAGATTTTTCCTCTCAGACATGAAAAACTTTTACCTCAGAAAAAGAGGGGGAAATCGCAAAGGGAACCGCTATACCACAGTGAATCCGCAGTTCCCGGGAACCAAAAGGAACCACAGAAAAACTAGTAAAATATATAAAAATACCTCCAAAAACGACTAAAGGCAGCTCAAAAGTAAAAAAATAATCACTTTCAAAGAGAGAAACCTTCTTCAAGCGAAGTGGAGAGAGAGCGCTCCAGGGCAGTGTTGCTCAGTCAGCAAAGAAATAATTCTCGTACCCTCTAGGCTGACTGCTGGCAGCACACCCTCTTGCTCTCTCCTCATTGATCAATTCCTGAAGCTCATTACCACTGACTCAACCTCCGGGGCAGCTGAACCCAGCTGGCATTCTGCTATAGTTAAGCATACTAAAGGACCCCTGGGGTGAGAAGAACAGAAAGGCTGGGAGGCAGATCTTTTTTTCATTACTTCTACTTCTGCTCCCCTGTGGAGTGGACCTAGTGATCTCCGGCTGACAGCACCCTCACCCCCCGGACCAGGTCTGGTGCACGAATAATCGCTCCGTGCACACAGGGTCAGCCACACCCCAATTAAGATGCCTCTCGTGTCTGGGGGCGCATGGCACGGCCATCTGCCACAGAGATCGCCCCGCTATTTTCTGCCATTTCTTTTCCCCTGGGCAGCCGGACGTGCAATGGCATCAGAGCACGTCCGTGCCGATGCCCACTGCACCCCCCCTTCCTATGCACGCAGCTGTAGTGAGGTTGGCTTCCACCACTCACTGCTGCAGCGCCATGTTGCACCCACCCACCCACCCCAGAGGAAGGGGTAGTCGTGAGACACTCAATCCTTCCTCTCTCCTGCTAGCCTCCAACAGCCCGAATCCATTACCGAACCTGGGTCACCAGTGTAGCGTCCAGCGCCTCAACCCTCAGCACCACCGGGCCGGCTAAGGGAGGCGTATCTAAACCTGAGAATACAGCTAAGGTGAGTGGGTAGGAGGAGGATGAAGGCAGGGGTCAGTAACAGGGTCAAGGGAAAGGCACAGGAGGGAACTGGAAAGGGAGGGCTATGAAATGGGAGGGTGGGACAAAAGGAATGGAGAGCCGTGCATGCCAATGCAAAAAGCCTGAGATATGCCAGAGCACAGAGCCACTGTCCCTTGTGCAGCATGGGCAGTAGACCTGGAAGGGTCAGCATTCGAAATCTTTTGTACTCTGTACAGATTTAGGGTGCTGAGGTCTAGTATCAAGTGCAGATCTCCCGTCTTTTTGGGAACCAGGAAGAAGCGAGAGTAATACCCTCTTCCTATCTGGTTTAGAGAAACGGACTCTACGGCTGCCTTTTGCAGAAGAGCCTCCATCTCTTCTCGGATGATGGAAATGTGTGCCCTTGGGTAAAAGGATGGACCCGGAGGGTTGTCTGGGGATTTCTCCAGAAACTCTGTGTGACCTTGGGAGATTAGTTAAAGGACCCACGAATCTGCGGTAATTGCCTCCCACCCTGCCTGATGACCAGTGAATCTTCCGCCCACCAGTTCCTCCGACTGAAGAAGAGGAGGAGGGGAAGCGGGCCGCGAGTCAAGAGGCGGAGGGGGTTGGGGAGGGTTGCCCCTGAAGTTCTCTGGTTCTTGGCTGGAGGGGTGGTCTTTGCTGAGGGGGGCCCAATGTTTGTTCTGACGTCTGGCCTGTTGTGGTTGCTTCGTCCGCCATCTCTGCTGGTGATGAAAGGGCTTCTTCGCCTGATAGCCAATGTGGTACACAGTCTGCACCAAACGTTAACGCCTGCCATTTATCCTAGAGGTTCGTGATGATGTCTTGTGCATCTCTTCCAAAGAGGACAGAACTGTGGAAGGGAACATCTTGGATGGCAGCCTGGACATCAGGTGCCAACCCAGAGACTCTCAGCCAAGAATACCTTCGGAGGCAGACTGCAGTAGCCGTGCCCCTAGCTGAGGAATCCTCAGCGTCGTAAGTCGCCCTCAAAGAGTGGCGACAAGTGACCTTAGCTGACCTAATGGTGTGAAAGAGGGTGTCCTCTGTGTCAGAGTCTGGCATGGCCTCAATGACCAGCTCTACCTGGCGAAAGAGATTTTTGGTACACCAACATGTGCACCACATAATTAAAGATGCGCATAGCCAGGGTAGAGGATGAATAAAATTTACACCCAAATTGATCAAGCTGCCCTAACTCGCCAGGAGGAGAGGAGCTCATGTGTTTAGGTTTGGTAGATCTGTTGTGCGCCGCATGAATGACCACCGAGCCTGCTTTAGGGTGGACGCTAAGGTGGTCTTTGCCCTCTGATGTACGGTAAGTCCCATTTGCCTTCTTGGCCAGTGCTGGAATAGAGGAGGGCATTAGCCAGATGGTGGAAGCGAGATCCTCGTGAGGCTCCAACCACAGAGGCGTGAGGACTGGGGCCAGCACAGGCATGTCCAAATGCTTGGCCAGCCTCTTTCATTTGGGGTCCTGGTCATCAGCCTTCCAATAATAGGCCTCAGTGATCCTTTTGAGGAGGTCCAAAAAGGAGGGATCCAGAGGAGACTTGAGACTCCTTAGCCTTGAGTTCATCCGGTGGAGGAGTCTCGAAGCCAGAGACTGAGCAAGAGGAGTCTGAGTCTGAATCCGAGTGCGACGAATGACTCTGGACTGCAGATACAACTCCTGGGTGGGGAACCTCCTTGAGGGGAGCAGGAGGTCCGCCCTTATGAGAGGCAGCTGTGCCCTTCATCAGGCCTGACATGGAGGGATAGAACTCCCTTGGTGAAAGGGACCGATGCGTCAGATCAGGGCGCACCGCGGTAGAGGCCGCTACCGGATGACGACTGTCCAATTCTGAGACTAGTTGAGACCTAGTTTCAATCCACAAGGACTGGAGAATGGCCCAGAAATCTGCCTATGGTTGAGGAGGCGGCGGAGGAGGCTGGTAGACCAGCTGAAAACCGGAGCCATAATCCAGCATCGGGTATCCTGACGTCTGGTACCCTGATGGTGGATAACCAGGCATGGGATAACTATGGACATAGTCCAGTGGTGGGAACCCTGACGAAGGGAGACCTGGCGCCTGGTACCCTGACAGAAGATATCCAAGGGCATGATAGCGCAGCAGCTGGTAGCCTGGCGTCTGAAAATCCAGCACTGGTCCTGTTGGAGGAGCAGTAGGGCCAGACGGAGGACCCTGAGGAAGCCCAAAAGATGGGCTGGAAAGCCAGAGGGATGATAGTCTGGCATCAGACCACTGGGTAGGGAGCCAGACGTCACCCCGGAGGAACCCTCTGATGGAGGTGGAAGGGCAGAAGGCCCTGCTGGAAGGGCTGGCGGGGACGGGTCCTGAAGGCCTGCCGGGAAACTGGTATTGGTGCCTGGTAGTGACCCTGTAGCGGAATCATCAGGCTGACGTCCTTCTGGCTCCGGCTCCAAGCATTCAGGGGAGGCCAGAGGCGACAAGGGACCCTGGTTGGACAAGTATGTTGAGGAGAAGACCGCAACAGGCACAAAGCGTCAACGTCGGGCTGCTCGTCAGGGCCTGATGGAAGCGCCTGGGCTGGGGGGTGTCAGCAGTTCCGACATCCGGCTTATCAGCCATGGCTGGGCGTTCACGGGAGACCCCAGTGCCCGACAGCCTGGGCTTGGCACTCATCAGGGGCTCCGACAAGTGACTTATCAGCCCCACCAGCAGGCTTAGACCCTGAGGTTGTAAGGGGTCTAAGAGTGGTGGTAGACTTAGACTCCACCGAGGCAACGGGGGGGACCAAGGGCTGCTCCTGGGGAGGTCAAAGCAGCCTTGTCCATAGTGGCACTCTTCCCAGAGGAAGTATGTCGTTGCCCGTCCGCAGTCCCCAGAGGGAGTTGCGGGTGGGAAGGGGACCTTTTCCTGTCCCCGATGCTTCTCTTTGTTCTTCTGTTTTTTGAGAGTGTGCGAATCTGGTGAGGAAGAGGCACTCCGCAATTTCTGCAGCTCCTTCTCCAGCAAAGCCATCTTCAATTTTAAAACATGGGCCTCGAGGGCCTTCTGCCAGCGTTTCCGTGTAGCCTGACTGAAGCTCAGGCAGGCCTCACAATCTGCAGTCTGGTGTTCCGGGCCCAGGCAGAAGAGGCAGAGTATATGGTCGTCCTTATGCAGGAGTTGCGTGCCACAGGGGAGACACTTATTTTTATGCGATTTGGAAGGCGTGGGGAAGACATACACGAAAGTTATTTTACAAATTTGGTAAAAGAATTAATGGAAAAATATACTCATCTGAAATGGTGGTCGAACCATAGCAGTGCTCTCTGCGAGGTCCGACATGCACAGGTAGATGGCGGGAAAGAACTTTGGGGGGGGGGGGACTGGGGACCACCCACTATATAGGGTCATGCTGACGTCGGTGATGTGACGTCGGTAGGCAGCCCTCCACCAGACACTGCTAGCTAAAGTTTTCTGTGTGGTCCTGATGCCAGGGTGCGCAGTCCTAATGGTTAATACCTACTGCAAGAGCCCTCACAAAGTAAGCTCAACATGTATCAGCAGGCATGAGGGTGGACACAAGAGCATTCTTGGAGAAGGGTCTTCGAAAGATATTGGAAAACAAGGTTATGGGGCCAGACAGGATTCACCAGAGGGTACTTGAACTGAGCACAGTGCTCACCACCCCTTTGGTAACACTATTCAGCACCTCACTGGAGACGGGGGTAGTCCCAGAAGGAACCGTGGCATATGGGGTTTCAGGGGTTCCAACCCTAACTCCCCACTCCTCCCCCGCAACCAGCAAAAGGAAAAAACATTAGGGTTTTGGGTCTCCAGAGTCTTGGCAAATCGGTGGTAGGGTCTTTCTTGGGGTTGTCAACCAAAAAATTGCCCTCACTCACTGACGACGTCTGGCACATTACGCAATCTTTATCACTAAGTTTTGGTTCAACACCCTTCCCTCCTACCTCTCGTCCCTCCTAGCACCAGCTCATAGTACTGGCTACTCCCTGCGCTCTCGGGACCATCGCTCCTTCTCCCTGGCCACTCTTCACTCACTTGCCAGGGAAACAGCCTTTGCCCATCGGCTCCCCACCCTCTGGAACTCCTTCCCCCTCACCGTACGCAGCCTGCCTACCCCACTAGCTATTACAACGCACTTCACGCGCTTGCCTCTTCCCGCCATGCCAATGTTTCCACCCTCCCTAATGCTCCCACTGGCTACACTGATCATACCCTTAATTACCGTCCCTGCCCCCACTCTACACACACACTCCTGCCTGCACATTACTAGTGTACTCTTGTTCTGCATCAAATCTCCAAGCCTCACTAAGACAGCTCATGCACGGTTATCTCCAAGGTTGTCATTGTACACAGTTAGGTGAGCTGTTGGGCCTTACTTCTTGACTGAGATTTAACTAATGATTAGTCTTATGCATTCCTGCATAACTCTGGTTGTTAAACATGTACATATTCTATGTATCCATTGTACATAGCTAGGTGAACTGTTAGGCTTCCCTTTTTTTTTTTTTTTTAACCAGGAGATGCACACTAAGCTGAAAGCTTGATTACAGGTGCGCCCTTGGAGCACAAGAAAGTTAAGTGACTTGGCTCAAGGTCACACAGTATGTACCTAGGCGGCGGTGGGATTCAAACCCAGGTCTTCAGATCTGCAGCTCAGAGCCTTAACCCACTGCGCTACACTGCCTACTTCTTGATTGAGATGTAACTAATGATTATTCTTATGTATTCCTGCATATCTCGTGTTTTTTATAAATATGTATATATTCTATGTATCCATTGCACCCTTACCCCCTGCCCCGGATCGCACTTGGAAACGAGCCTTGGCTCAGTGTGCCCTTCCCGGTTATCAACTTTTTAAATAAATAAATAAAATGCACACCTTGTTCCCCGAGCCAACAACATGCAGGCTCTGCATGAAGAAGCTACAATAAACTTTGTTGGCAACATGTGGTGAGACACACTTCTCTACCTTTGAAGTGTGTATCACTAGGAGGCACTGGCCTGGAGCTGTACCTTGTGCTTCTGACTGAAGGCTAGGAGCTAGGTGGGGGAGGTCTCTGCACTATGGAAACACTACTAGGACAATAAATGACAGTCCCTTAAGGACCCACTATTTTACGGAAAAAAAGCGCCAAGTACCCTCGTAAAGGTACATGCCACTACACTACAGTAAATCACTAAATTACGGACAACACTAACACAAACCACTACACTACGGAAAATAACTACACTATGGTAAAACACAGGGCATAGCAAGAAGTGTCCAACCTAATGCATTATATAAAATAACAGATGGTAAAATCTGGCACACTGGAAAAAGAATACCATCTCAGGGTCGAACAAGCTCATAAAGGCCCACTCACTCAATAGGCCCGTGGCTTTATGGCTTGTTCAACCCCTTGATGGTATTTCCTTGTAGACCACACTCTTCAATCATTTATTCTCTCTTTATACACACGTACATGTGTGTGGGGTTTTATGTATGTATATCTTTTCTTTTCCTTTTTTTTAAAGCAAAACAATTTTAAATTCCATAGCCCCAGGAGTACCTATTGCTGCCAAATCACTTCTTATGGCAGAGTTTTGTGCGGTAGAGTGCTGGTCTCTGTCGACGCATGTTTGGGAAGAAAGCCACGCTGAGATGAAAGTGCTCCTTGAAAGAATAAGGATCCCTTGTTCTGTTGCAGTCGCAGACTCTGATAGATAGCTCTGCACTGGGATTTTTGTTTGAAGTCGCTTGAGGCTGAAACACACTGAGTAGGGGTGCTGGTTTATTAACACATTCTCCTCCCCCTCACTTTCAGATTTTAAAACCTGTGAGACAAACTGAGGTAGTAATATCGACAACCACCCCACTGGGGATACCAGTCTGTCGTAGACTCTGGTAGTTAGGGCTCAATCTCCCTGCCATTACCACATCTTCCTCGTGGACAGAACATCACGCCAGAAAGATGTTTTCAGATCTTGCACTAATCTCCTTCTTGATGTCGCACAGAATTAATTTCATCTTTAATTTGCATACATTTTCAATAGATCTGTAGTTTCATTCTTGTGTGCAAGGTATTTTTTGTACCGCTGTTTATGTTTGCTTTGTTTTGTACTGTATTGTTGTGTACTGTCAGACTCCTGACAAACTTTGAAAATGGGCTCCTATAGCCCAGTAACACGGTGGTACAGCTACCCCCTGCTATGCTGGCCACCCAGGTTCAAGAATAGACTCGGGTCGCTAAGGGGCTGGTTGGATTGAGCATCCCTTGGACAGCGCTCCTCCCTTAGGGAGGATGGAATGCACATTCCTCTCTCTGGTCAGATGCCACCTGGGAGAATGTGGATGGCAGCTCAGCGGGACCTC
Organism: Neoceratodus forsteri; assembly: GCA_016271365.2. Taxonomy (NCBI): domain Eukaryota; kingdom Metazoa; phylum Chordata; order Ceratodontiformes; family Ceratodontidae; genus Neoceratodus; species Neoceratodus forsteri. The sequence continues at coordinate 154,808,108 of JADMNL010000030.1, forward strand.
AGGCACATGGGAAGGAACTCCAAGCTTGAATGCCAGGGGCAGCTCAACAGGACCTCAGGCACATCTAAAGGGATTCCAAGCCCTAATGCCAGGGGCAGCTCAACAGGACCTCAGGCACATGGGAAGGGACTCCAAGCCCTAATGCCAGGGGCAGCTCAACAGGACCTCAGGCACATGGGAAGGGATTCCAAGCCCTAATGCCAGGGGCAGGTCAGCGGGATCTCAGGCACATGAGAAGGGATTCCAAGCCCTAATGCCAGGGGCAGCTCAGCGAGACCTCAGGCACATGGGAAGGGACTCCAAACCCGAACGAGAGGAGCAGCTCAATGGGACCTCAGGCACATGGGAAGGGACTCCAAGCCCGAACACCAGGGGCAGCTCAGTGGGACCTCAGGCACACGGGAGGGACGCCAAGCCCGAATGCCACAGACAGCTCAGCAGGACCTCAGGCACATGGGAAAGGACTCCAAGCCCAAATGCCGGGGCAGCTCAGGAGGACTTCAGGCACATGGGAAGAGACTCCAGGCCCGAACACTGGGGCAGCTCAGCGGGACCTCAGGCACATAGAAAGGTACTCCAAGCCCGAATGCCAGGGCAGCTCAGGAGCATTTCAAGCACATGGGAAGAGACTCCAGGTCCCAACACCAGGGGCAGCTCAGCGGGACCTCAGGCACAAAGGAAGGGACTCCAAGCCAGAATGCCAGGGGCAGCTCAGCGGGACCTCAGGCACATGGGAAAGGACTCCAAGCCCAAATGCCGGGGCAGCTCAGGAGAATTTCAGGCACATGGGAAGAGACTCCAGGCCCCAACACCAGGGGCAGCTCAGCGGGACCTCAGGCACATAGAAAGGTACTCTAAGCCCGAATGCCGGAGCAGCTCAGGAGGACTTCAGGCACATGGGAAGAGACTCCAGGCCCCAACACCAGGGGCAGCTCAGCGGGACCTCAGGCACAAAGGAAGGGACTCCAAGCCCGAATGCCAGGGGCAGCTCAGCGGGACCTCAGGCACATGGGAGGGGACTCCAAGCCTGAACGCCAGGCGCATTTCCGTGGAGCACATGCATCACTGCAAGCGCATGGGCCCAGGGCAAAACCAGAAGAAAAAAAAAAAAAAAAAACGCTGACTGCAGCTGGGTAATGGTCTCACCCTCCGCAGGCTCTGCACCGATGACTGGGCCCCTCTAGTATAGGTATTGTGGCAAGAACACACCAGAGCAAGTTCAGTCCCAAGGAAGTCAGGTAATGGGGCCAAGAGGACCAGTCCAGATGGTGGCCGGTTGGGGAAGAAAAGTGAAATTCAGGATTGAAAAAAAACTGGCTTCTGCCAACAGGATCTTCTAATAAAAATGAAACAAAAATGAATTCTCCAAATGGGAGTTTGAGAGTTTGAAATGCAAAAACAGAATCTGTGCTTCAGGACCGACCCCTAAATCTTGAAAGGCCTGCACCTGTCTTATTATACTAGTTAAACAACTGGTAACGTAGCACAAAGACACTCCAGCAGATTTCTGATCCACATATTCCCTGACTGGCTCAGGACTTGAGAAGCAGAGGTCAAATTAATGCACATCCTGGTTTGCAAAATTCTATTTATTTTGCATCAAGGAGTTTTTTCTTACTGTATTACAGATACATTGGTTAATTTTTTTTCCCCTTTATTTCATTTCTTTTGAAGTCCACCTTGCCTTTGACATGTGCACCCTGCTAGAATATGCTCTACTGTGAGGCAGACAGCTGCAAAAGATATCTACTGAAAGACTACAGCATTCAAAAGCGTCTGCCAGTTTGTCTTACTGGGCCTTTTCAGAACCTATCACTGCAACCTGCACCAGAATCTAGACTGGTTCTCCCCCCAAGCCTGCAGAGCCCACACCGTCTGCTGCTTAACAGATAAATCCTTGTGCAGCTCTGACCACTTTCCACCTCTGTGACCTACGCTTTACTGACTGACCTGCATTTCCGCCTACCAAAATAAACATGGGCACGATGGTCTTTTCCATGGCCCCCCTCTCCTCCTGGAACCCCCCCCCCCACTCTCTCTCGCAGATCACTTACTGTCCAGCTCCATCTGCATTTGTGCTACATGACCAGTGTATTATACTGCTCTCCATATATCAATTTATTAACAACTCCCTCTTTCAGTAGACTATGGCTTTGTTTTTGAAGACTTATTTGCATTAATGATTTTATACCTGTACTGCTGTATGCCATGCATACTCTTTCCCAGTCACATGCTGTACACATCTGTCCTATAAACTGCCTCTCAAGACCCAGGTCCGGTCTGAAAAATGTCCATTGGACCAGTGTACCCAGGTGATTAAATACAAATTCCATTTTACTGTAATCTCCATTTAGTCTTTTGGACATCGCACTGGTCAATCGGGTGGTACTAATGCCCAGCTGTACTGGTCTACCTTTAGACTACCAGCAGTAATAGAGATAGTGAGGATCATCCAGACTGTGCAACCTACCTACTGTAAGTTGGATCCAGGCCCTACTCTCCTGGTGGTGGGGTGTGTAGATGTTATCGGCCCAGTCCTGGCAGGGATAGTGGTGGTGTCATTAGAGAGAGGGATCTTTCTGGATTCCTTAAAGGAGGCGGTAGTATACACCCCCTGTTGAAAAAGCCCTCTCTTGATCCCGACTGCCCAGCAAATTACAGACCAGTCTCTAACCTTCCCTTTGTAGGGAAGGTTATTGAGAAGGTGGTCGCTCTGCAACTGGAGGATCATTTGTCCAGCCACAATATCTATGACCCTCTCCAATCCGGCTTCAGGAATAGGCATAGTACAGAGACGGCTCTTGTTCGGTATTGAATGATCTCCTGATGGCGAGAGATTGGAGGACCCGTTCCATCTTGGTTCTCCTGGATCCTCAGCAACATTTGACACCGTGGATCATGGGGTACTGCTCAACCACCTGCGGTTTTTCTGTTGTCTGAGGGGAGCAGTCCACAGTTAGTTTCGATCTTTTCTGGAGGGCAGATCCCAGAGAGTAGTGTCCGGAATTTACACCGCGGTCCCTCATTGGCTGCCCTGTGGGTTACCGCAGGGGTCAGTGCTGTCCCCTATGTTATTCGCGGTGTATATGCTTCCACTGGGGGACATTATACGACTGTATGGGCTGAGTTTTCATTGTTATACTGATGATTCTCAGCTCTACCTATCTTTTATGCCTGAGCAGGAGTCGGATTCCATCACGATGTTTAATAACTGCCTCCTGGAGATTTAGGATTGGATGAGTGCAAGTTGGCTTAGGTTGAATTCAGGGAAAACTGAGGTGTAGGCTGTGGACCCTGGAGGGAGGACGATAGGGGCCTGGACTGGGAAACCCTCAGGTTTATATCTTGGGGGAGCCCTGCTTCTTGCCTCTGGCCAAGTGGGTAACCTAGGCGTGATTTTTGACGAAGGCCTGACTATGAAGGCGCAGGTATCGGCCGTAGTCAAATCTGCCTTTTTTCATCTGACGAACATTGCCCGGGTGAAACACTTAGTTCCATCGGAAGATCTTCCCATCCTGGTCCACGCCTTTGTCACCAGCCGTTTTGACTACTGTAATGCCCTCTATCTAGGGCTGCCGGGGGATGGATATCTGCCACTTGCAGCTTGTGCGGAACGCGACGGCCAGGTTGTTGACGGGAGTTTCAAGATCAAGCCATATGACACCTGTGCTGCGTGATCTGCACTGGCTGCCAATACAGTGGTGGATCACCTTCAAGGTCGCACTGCTGACCTTTAAGGCCCTACATGATTTGGGACCTCACTCCCTGAAAGAGCTCTTGGTGCCTTACTGTCCTGCCCGCTCTCTTCGCTCCTCTGATGAGGGATTGCTAGAGATTCCCAGGGTACGTCTAAAGATGTCTGAAGGTGGATCTTTTGCCTATATGGCACAAACCCTGTGGAATTCTCTACCTCGTCAGATACGAGATTGCCTGACTGTCGAAAGTTTCAAAAAACAACTAAAGACTTTCCTTTTTGCTCAAGCATTTGCTGGAACATAATAAGTGAGTGTTTTGTATGATTGTTGCATTTATTGTTTGTGAAATGTGTTTTAAAGTGGTTTTGAATTATTGTAAAAGCGCCCTGAGCCTTGAAATAAATAAAATTTTACTTACTTACTCCAATCTGACATCTATTGCTCAGGCACCACCCTGTAAATATCCCCGATCCCTAATTGGATAATTAACTTAATAAATAGTAAGGTGAGGGTGGGTGGATTGCAAACCTGTAGTATTGTGCAAACCATTTTTTTCTTTCTTTTTTTTGTTTTTGTTAAAACAGGTCGCGTGTCACTATAATTTCATTCTTTTTTCCTTTTTTTTTTTTTGAAGGGGAGGATAGTTTCTTGATTTTTATAAAGTCTTTTTAAAAAAGGCTGCTTCCCACTTTCGGAGGGCTGCTATATAGTTTCCGGATTGATCAGTACATTCAGGCCTAAATCTGCGAATTATCTGGAAAACACCTTCAACACTGCCCCACCCCACTGCAGCACGGCAGTACCAGTGTTGGTATTTATTCACTCAAATGCCTGGTGCAGAAACCCAAGAGCCTCCGACATTCTTGGTCCAGACATACAAGTGCTATCAACTGCGACACTCACAATCCATGCATGTGGTACATACATGCATGTACCTACACTCACCCTGTAGACCCAGTGCATATGTCTTATGCATACGCACACACACACACATGCATCGCAGTATTAACTTCAGGTGCAAGTGCGCACGCACCCACCACACACACACACACACACACACACACACACAGATACGAGTGCAGTAACTGAGACTAATAATCCGTTATGTACAACACACACACACGATATTCCAATGAGTGTATACACACACAGAAATGTATATTCCAGTATACAAGTGTGTACACACACACACCTTGTATATTTCAGTACGAGCGCATGCGTACCCCCACCCCATATATTCCAGTGAGTATACATACTTAAACACAGATATTTGTTAATTATTAGATGCCAAACCCAGCATCCCAGGGCAGTTTCTCCCTTCCCCATCTCAGGTCAGGCTCAACATCTACCTACTAAAGTGACTTGTACATCAAGGCCTAATCATACAGTTGAGTGTGTTAACATAGCCGCTCACATGTAAATTGTAATGACTGCACACACAGATGTTAGTGGATACACACACTAGGATTTTAGCAGGCACAAATTTTTTTTTTTTTTTTTTTAACTTTTTTTTACTCCCGTCACTGGTCACTAGGGGCCCCCCCTCAGGCAAGACCCACTCGAACAGTGCTACCGTCCGGCCTGAATCCCACCCAGCCGAGGAATCGGGGACAGAGCCCTCTCCACCACTGCTCTGAGAGGAGAGGAGAGGACCCAGGAGAGTCGAATGGGAAGAGACTGGTAGTGGACGTGTGCGCCTGCCACCCTGGGACCGCCGCCGCCTCATGCCAGGGTTTCACCTGTCCCCGAGACGGCGGTAGCATGCAATGATGTCGGCCGCTGCCTCCCTTCCTTGCTTGATCTAGTGCTCCCGTCTCCACACAGGAGCCACTACAAAGCGGGGAAGCCCTAGGATCCCACCCCAGAAGAGGAGAGCAGTCTTCTGGATGCTCAGTCCTCTCCTTCCCCTGCTGACCCCCGATGGCCCGAGTCCATTCCTGAACCTGGGTCGCCAGTGTGGCCTCCAGTGCCTCAACCCTCAGCGCCACCGGGCCGAACACAAATGTTTTTCAATTGTACCTACACAAGACAGACATATGGTATATTATAATCAGCACACTTGCAATGTAATGGACATAGCTACATGATATTTGCTGATGTACATTATATAATTGTTAAACCTTCCTTACAATGGGAACATGCATGTTATGACAGGTATACATATGTTATAATGGGCACGCCTGTATTAATACTGGTATACATACATTATGAGAGTACACATGTATTATAATAGGCACATATTTTATAATGGACACATTATAATAGGCACGTGTATGGCATATTTTAATGGGTACCCACACACAAAGATTTAAATGGGCCCACACACAGAGTCTGTAATGGGGACACACACACACACACAAATTGGCCCACACATGTAGATTTTAATAAGCACACACAGAATATAATGAGTACTCACACACTCTCCTCTGATTTTGATGGGCATGCACATTTGTATTTTTTTATTTTATTGTTGTGTCCCCCCCCCCTTTTAGTTTTTCAGTCTGTTTTGTTAATTAGGACAGTTTTTATTTAAATGAAAGAAGTCATATTGTCTAACTATATCAGTAAACGTCTCAATCACTCACCGTCTGGTTTTAATCCGCACACTGTTGTACCCACCAAGTAAAAGCACTGTATTCTGGGGGAAGGGAAGTTCTTCTTAATCACAGTCACAGACCAAGGTCTGAAATGTGGGGGAGACAGAGAAAACTCTAACTTTTATTTTCTAAAAGGTACTCTGGGGTCCTTCGAAATCTGCACGGAAAACCCCACTGCTTTTTAGGAAAGAGAAAAAAGATATTTTTTTTGTTTTTGTTTGTTTATAGGTTAACAAGTCCGATGGGACACCCGAGTTATACCGACAGGCTGGAAGCTCTAGGTTTATACTCACCTGCATATAGACGAATGTGACGGGACGTGTCTGGTCTTTACAGCATTCACAAATAATGACTTGTGGGACTGCCTAGAATTAGAATTAAAGACCAGCTGCCATACCACGAGATCACATGAGCTACATCTTAAGGGGAGCTTAAGTCATACGATGAAAACGGCAGCATGGTTCACCCAGAGGGTGGTGGACTTATGGAACAGGCTGCTGCTGGAGGTGGTAGGCAGCACAAATATGACTGCTTTTAAACAGGGATTGGACACTTACTGCATTACACATCTGTGTTTGGCCATCCCCTTTGAGGGAAGGGCAAGCTGCATGTGAGTGACGCTGCAGTTTTGGCTCAAAACTCCCTCACAGATCCTGTGATATGGTGTTCTGATTAAAGAAACACAAATTTTATTAAAGTCCATGATACTGTCCAGCCCTGCAGCCCACGCCGGCGACCTGAGTCCACAAAGTGGAGGGACAGTAGGCAGCTCTGTTGCTATACTGCAACCTGGGGGACCACAGGTAGCAGTCCAGCTGGAGTACCTTATTTGGGGGGGGAGAGGATGTCGGCAGGCATCACATGTTGCATGCTTGCAAGGGTATGTGCTTGGCATGCCCTCAATGCCTGTGTCCTGAGAACACAGGAGAAAAAGTGTAAATACCCTGAGAGGCAGAATGAAGCCAACCAGCTTGCAGGCCTGGACCTGGCTACCTAGATGCAGTCTACATACCAGATCCTTCTGCACGGAGGTAAGAAGGAGGGGGGCCTTGCCACCTCTGCTAGAAGGGGGTCGCTCTGGGGGAACACGTGGAGGGTCTGGTAAGACCTAGGGGTAGCAAGGGTGATGGGGCAGGGGTTGTGTCGAGTAGATGGTGGCTGGATAGCAGGAAGCATAAACAGATGAAACAAAAAAAGTCCCCAATACCTCCGAGGCTACTCTTATAATAAGCCAGTGTCATCACCCTCGGTCTGTGACATCACAATCTGGTGCTACAGAGATGGCGATGATCTCACAGACCAAGGATTATGACACAAGTGGGGGTTATAGCAGAAGGATGAGATGAAGTCAGAGGCAAAAAGATCCTGTTTTCATGCAACTGTCCTCTGTAACAAAGAATAAGACAAGATGGAGAAAATTAATCAAATCTCAGCTGCACAGCTGAGGTGGTGGTTGCCTTCATGACAGACACCAGTGTTGCTGTATTGTGGTCAGCAGGGGCACACAAATGCCAGACAGCATGTGCCCTTGCATCCCAGGGAGCAGTGTCGGCGTGCCTGACCTCTGTGATGGGCCAGGATCCCCCCTTACTGGCCCCTGGGGTGAACATTTCCTTCTTTCTCATATCTTTGCTTTCTTTCTTCTCATGACTTCCTGGATGAGAGAATTGAACTTTGTTAAATTTGAGAGAGGAATATGCTAATCTCGTCAAGCCTAATATTTCTTCAATTTGGGGAAAATGTTATGTGAAAATATTTTACACGGGTACCGATTCTTAATTTTTTTTTTTTTTTAATAATTATTCAATCTTTGTTAATCTGCAGTGATTTTGCATTCTGAACATTACAAATTCAATCATTTGATGATTTCTTATTACCGCCTTGCTTACTAGTTTTATGCTTTTAGGAAATTTAATAAAAATGTACTGTTAGTTGAGCTGTGGCTTTGATTTGCCCTCAGTGGACCTCTAAAATATAAAAATACATGTTTTAAATTACCCTCCCATTGCAATCAATAGAGTGTGCCCCCATGCTGTAAAACACTGGAGTGCAGGAGCAGAACTTGACTACATCGGGACCAGAAAGGGGAAGGGATCAGGCAGTCAGCTCATTTACAATCTCTTCCCCTGCACAAAATATGAAAAGCAACACTTTACAAAGATAAACAGTTAAAGTCTGGTACAGGTAAGCTACTGGCAGGAGGCTTCGGGAACTATACCGAAATGAGCAGGACTGGTGGAGAATTACAGACTAAATATTAGACATAAGCTAAATTATGTATATTATGTTATGGCTCTGCAAAGCCTGTGATGGGGTCTGGTTCCCTCTATAAATCCACACTGACCCCCCCAAACCAGACAGGCTTACAACATGGCAAGAAATGCCTGCACCAAAGCAATAAAACGAGCCAAGGCAGATTACTTTAAGTGACGCCTAAATACCGCTCTACCTTCCTCCTTCTGGAAGGTGGTCCACTCCCTTATAGACCCCCCCCCCCCCAAGACCTCCACCCCGTTCTCAAGCTAAATGACCAAAGTATCTCTGACCCCATCAAATTAGCAGAAACCCTAAACTTTTTCACCATATGTGCCCTTCCTGACCAGTCCTCTCCCTCACCTCCTGGTCACTGCTCGCTCCCCCAATGCCCTGCCCAAAACACTTTCATTCTTACTCCCACATCACCCGAAGAAGTACTAAACACTTTCTACTCTTTAAACATGGCCAGATCCAGCCCAGACAGCATCCACTCCAAGCTTCTACACATTTCAGCACCAGTCATAGCAGTTCCTCTCACATACCTACAAAATTTGAACTTTGGGTCTGGTAAGGTCCCCCTAGCATGGAAATCAGCCTGTGTCATCCCTCCCCACAAGGGTGGCGACCTCTCAGTCCCCAGAAACTACCGTCCCATCTCCCTCCTCCCTTCTCTTGCCAAGCTGCAAGAGTCTCATATCCAGACCAGAATGACTTTCTCAGGTCCACAAATTACCTCTCCCCATATCAATCTGGGTTCAGGAAGCACCACTCAACAATATCTTCCCTCCTTCGCGTCACTGGACATATTCAATCTGCCTCTGACCAAGGCTAACTAACTGCTGCTATTTTTGTCGATTTGGCTAAGGCCTTTGACTCGGTGTCCCACGCCCTACTTCTTGACAAACTCATGGGAGCCAGACTGCCCCCCACAGTGGTTCGCATCCTAACTCAAAATAGGCAACAGTCATTCAGGATCACAAACTCCACGCCCCGGTCCAATTTTATTCTCCTTTTCATCAATGATCTCCTTGCAGACTGCAGGTCCCATATACACATGCATGCAGGCGACACTGTACTTTCCGCATCCTGCCCTGTTCTAAGTGACGTCCACACTCTACTACAACACGACTACAACAACATGCAGTCTTGGTTTTGTGCAAACAATCTCACAATAAATACCTCCAAAACTGTTTCCATGACTTACGGGTCAGCCCAAAAACTGGCAAGAACACCCAGATCCCCTGTAATCACCACCCTGGATGGAAACACACTAAACACCATCTCTTCCTATAAATACCTAGGCATATGGCTAGACCCCTGCTAAACTACTCAACCCACATAGATGCCATCACTTCGCAGCTCCGCCCAAAGCTTGGTCTTCTTTATAGAAACCGTAACTCCCTCCCACTACCTGTTAGATGCACACTAACAAAAATGATCACTCCCATCTTTGATTACGTGGACACTGTGTACAACACCGCCCCCTCCACTCCGCTATCCAGGCTGGACTCCTTATTCCACGTGTTTTGCAACAAATTCCCCTTTCAGAACTCAACACTGCACACTCCTTTCCTCCCTCGGGTTAGCGCCCCTCTCCCACCGCCTTTTTTGCCACTCAGTTTCTTTTATTTCCAAATTTTGGTTCAACCTACTGCCCCCCTACCTGGCCAAGAAACTAACCCCTGTAGCCTTTTCTCCTTATTCGCTGCACTCTAGGGACCCCTGCTCCTTCTCCCTCCTCAAACCATTCTCATCAGCTGGCAAATCTGCCTTCTCCTACTGTCTCCCCTACTTATGGAACCAGCTTCCCCGGCCCCTCAGAAACTCACCCTCGCACAACTCCATTAAATCTCAACTTCGTCAACTCCCCTTCCCCACGTGTAACTACAACTACTCTGCCTTTAGCCAAATGAACACAGTTTAAACTTCAAAACCTCTATATTGTATATTATTGCATTCATGTAACGGATTGTAAACAACTGTATATATACAACTGAATGTAAATAACTCCTTTGTACAAAATTATGTGACTGTATGCAATATTCTCATGTATCTATTCTATGTATGTATGCTGTTTGTAACTCCCTCCCTTCAACCCTTCGGGTTGCACCTGGAAATGAGCCTCAGTTCAGTGTGCTTTTCCTGGTTACCACATGTTTCAATTAAATAAATTAAAAATATTAAATTTTTTCAAAGCTGCCACCATGGCATCGGGGGCTCTTTAAATCATCTGTGATGTATGCGGATGCATGTCCCCGGGGTTTTGTGAGGCACAAGGCCGATGGCAAAGTGTTCCCACAAACCCTGGGAAGTGCATCAAACATGCTTTTAATGCAGAACTTCCTGTGTTTACAAAAAAAAAAAAAAAAAAATAAAAAAAGAAAGGAGATCGGAGACCTAACAGTGCATAATAGTGTTTTAATGCACGGTCAGGTGACACATCTCGACCAATGAGGTTACTACACTGTTTCTTGCCATTTTTTAGAATAAAATATTCCAACACAACCTGACATATTTCATCCATTTTCTTTACTTGTGTTCCTTTAATTTTTTATTACGGAGGATATTTGCCTGAAAGCATTATCTTTGCCTCACAGATTTCCTGTCATCCTCCTGCTGTCCCCCTCCCGCCTAAGTCATAATTCTGTTAGTCCCATCCCAGTCTTGCTGTGAAAATGGTTTTAACCTGACAAACAGAAGATTACAGCTTAAGCAATGGAGAAGGGCAAAGCAGGATGAGATGAAGTTTGAGCCACAAAGATACTGTCTTCATATAAATGTCCTTCCTAACAAAGGAGGGGGATAAATACAGTAAATTAATGGACTATAATCAGAACTGTAGGTTAATTACATTTTATAGAGCCAGTTCAGTGGTGTGGAGGGCTGTAGAGCCAAGGGCCTCACCTGTTGCCATACCAGCGACCCAGGTGGGTTTAGGAACGGATGCAGGTTGCTGGGGGTTGGTCGGGGAGGGACAGGCTTGAGTGTCTGAACTGCTTTCCTCCCCCTCCCCGGGAGGGCTTGTTAGCCCTTCCATCGACTGTCACCAGGTGGAGGCCTGGTGACAATACATGCTGGGGCGGCTGTTTTGCTGTAGCACGTGTGTTCCTCCACAAGACACGCACTCCTGCCTGTCCGCGGCAGGGAATGGGAGGGACAGAAAAGAGGAAAAGACTTTCATTTAGCTATTGTGAAGCCCTGCCCACTTGTCCCCAGCCCACATCACTATCTGGGAACACCAGGAACATTCTGGATTATATATTCTGGGGAAGGGGGTGTGCAGTCCCTGAAGGAACTCTGGTCTGGTACGTACTGGGGCAGGTGGTGGCCAGCTGAGGACAGCAGGGACTGAGCTGATAGTCTGCCTGCACATCGCCTAAAGAAAAGAGCTTTAATTTAAAAAAAGAAAAAAAAATAATAATTTTAACAAATTTTCTGGAATACTGGAAAAAAATGCTTATATCAACCTTAACCTGAACTGAAAGATAACAGCTCCCTTTGGGAATGTGTGTGCACGTTTTGTGGGGCTGGGGATGATGTAGCCATTGCGGCCAACATGCCTCTGGTAGTGTCAATGCATTTCTGGAGCTCAAATCCAAGCATTTCACATTAAAACATTATTTTTACAAGGACAATATGTAATTCCAGCCAATACAATGAACTTCTTTTCTCTAAATCATCAAAAAATGAAAACTAATTACTTTAGCTTCTTCTTGTTTACATAAATTATTTTTTATTTCATTCTGAGGTATTTTATTTACAGTATTTTCTGGCACTTCTTCAGGATATTTTTAATTTCTCCTGTTTTTTCGCCAGGACTCAAGTCTATGAAATGAGGACCGTCATAATGAGATCAAGACAGGTGGTAATCATCGAATGCCAACAAACATGTCAAACAGAACCAAAGGCGACATGCACAAGGATGCTTGCAAATACGTAAAACAGTAATAATGTTTGAAAAGTCTGCTGCCCCTATGTAGGATCAGCTCTTTGACAGGAAGTCCCCAATGCAAAGCATCGTGGGTAACAGTATGTAAATCATATAGTGGAGGGAGTCATGCTGACACAGGCCATGTCTTGTATAAACCTTATAAAATTACTGTTTCCTATGTTAGATTTAGAAGGCAGCGTACTGAAGACGAGACACGTTTTCAACTGTTCAAAGAGAACTGCAATTAGATACGAAGTGTTACGTGAGTAAGCCACGATGTGGGAGAAGGCTCCTGGGCTCAGTGTTAAACATTAAGACAAGAGCTCACTGGCATTACTTGGAGATTTTGCAGCAAAAGCTGGCATCAGCAGAAATCAGTTGCACAGAATTCCACCAAAATCTCAATGTCAGGACCTTCCGTTTTCATTAGTACTTAAAGTAGCAGTATTTGCTAGTCACCATCTAGTTTTTTTTTCAGTAATAATATTTTCCTCACAACACCATCACTATTACTCATTTTTTCGTTTCATTTTCTATCATTCCTGAACTAAGATACGGGGTTTTGACATTTTTTTAGAAGTTCGTCCTGATGCGCACACTCGGAGTCTCTGCTGTACTTTTCAAACAAGTAAGCAAGCTATGTCAGGCTGCTAATTTTTCCAAAATGAAATACATTCTCAAGTTCAGCTTACTCAATTCTATTAGAAATCACATTAATAATGTATTGCATATAAAATTATAACCTCACTTGTGCACGCCAAGGTGAATACACTTGAGCACTGGGCAGCCGGGACAAGGGCAGGTTACCCAAAATACAATTTATTGAACAAAAGGGCAGTAAATGAATAACACAGGGTGGTCTGGGGCCACATGTGCCACGACAAGGCATACAGGTGGATGCAGACACCTTTTCAATTAGGTGTAAATTATTCAGCACAAAAGCTGACAGTGTCCCTTTAATACAAGAAAATATTTAAATAAATCACCAGTTAACAATCCAGGTGTGGTGCAACCTGCCACTGTACTAGAGTAGCTGTACATGACAATACACATATGGATCAGAAAACAGAAGCGCTCCAAAGAAACACCGACCAGAATATTCCAGCTTAATTGCTGATTTTATTAACCACAGTGGGGGCCCCTAGCGCCGTGGCAGCAAGCCTCACGGGCTTGCTGCGGCGTGAAACTCCTGTGGTAGTCAACCGCTAGCATTGGCTGGTCAGTGTTTGTAGCGCCTACCTGATCCATGTGAAATATAGGGTTTAGCAACCTTTTTTTTTTTTCAGAGCGTAACCGACTGAAGACTTGAGCGCAGCATTTCTCTTGTGAACTGTCATAATACACAGCAGGTACAGTGGGCTTTGCTGCAATAAGTAAACACCCTGGGCTGGTTTGCCGCAAGCCTTCAAACACCTGGAATGTAGGCTTATTCATTTCGTTTTTGTTGACCAGGAAAGGACAGCTACGCAAATCTGCCTAGTTTCAGGCTACAGATCAAACGGACATATTAAAATCAGATAAAGCTGCTGACTCTATTTTTAGTGAACTGGGGAAATTCCTCTACTCCTTTTGAAAAGTGTCATGCAATCTTTAATGTCCACTCGAACCCCCAGAACAGGCAAACAGGACCTCGGTTTAATGTCTCATCCAAAAGACGGCACCTCAGGAGCACAGCGTCCCCCCCCCCCCATGCTGCACTACTGTGTCAGTACTAGGATTTACCTCAAGTTCCTGGTGTGGGATGAGAACCCATAACCTTTCAATGTTCTGGCCTCAGAGGAAAGCATGCAACCCTGGAGAGCGACTGACACTGCTTAAACCAAGTATGGTTATAACGGTATAACCGGATGACCTGGACCTTACTGCGTGGATTAAATGGGCGAACGCCCCAACAAACCCTAAAACTTGTTTTTTTTTTAAACACATTATGCAGTTAACCAGCAATAATGCTACAGTCACAGGACTGGATTCCATCAATTAGAGTACAATATTCCTCATACTTTAACTCACTTTATAAAGTACATCCCCTTTTATGCACTACTGTCCCCTTTGTGTTATTAAAGCATCCTATACAATTCAGTTAAAGGCCAGTCCTGAGTTAAATGTGGCGGGAAACTTTTCAGCTGACTGGTGCCACAACAGCAAGGTATAAATGCCGCAAAACATGAGCAAAGCGTCACTCAGACTTCACCATCTGCAACCTTTCTTCTGAAATGGTAGTGGGCTTTCACTCAGGGTTATTATTCTCAGCACCATATGCAGTGAGACAATTTAACAGTGATGAAGGATGTTGCTCCCTGAAACTTGAGTAAGGGTGGCCACTTTCGAGTACCTGTTAACTGACGTCAAGCGGACTTTCATCTCCGGGGCAGGTGTAACACATTCACTGGCTGTCACTCACTGGCTAGACTTGCCCACCACCCACAAACAAATCCTATACTACTTCTACAAGATAGGGGTTTGAGACCTGCAGCTGAACAAGCTAGGAATGGCGAAAAAAACAAACTATAGTTGACCTCTTTGGGCCTAGCAGAGACCTGCCAAAAATTCACAGCTATAAAGGAAAGGAGGGCCCTCAAAGGGTGTGTGTGTGTTGGCGCGTGTATAAACTTCACCGGTTTCTCAGAGCAAAACTTGGAGGCAATACATAATTGCTACCAACCCCTGAAAGGTTAAAATGCAGTACTAGGAATGCACCATTCAGTTTTTTCACCCCTAAAGGAAAAGTTAAAATGAGGATGTATTGTTTAAAAAAATACAATTAGTTACTACATTTTCTCTAAAAGACCATGTCCATTAACACATGGTGTAGGCTTCTCCCTAGTCACCTATTTATCACTTTCCTCACTCGAAAAAAAGAGAGGGGAAAAAAAAAGAGTGCCTGGCTGGGTGCCTAGCATGGAGTTTTGTGGCTGGGTAGGGGTTGGGGGTGCTTTAAGCATGATGCAAACCATTTGGAGCTGAGAG
The DNA here is from genome assembly GCA_016271365.2 of Neoceratodus forsteri. Classification (NCBI taxonomy): domain Eukaryota; kingdom Metazoa; phylum Chordata; order Ceratodontiformes; family Ceratodontidae; genus Neoceratodus; species Neoceratodus forsteri. The sequence continues at coordinate 154,823,554 of JADMNL010000030.1, forward strand.
CAAGTGCTGCCAACACAAGCTGCACTATTTAAACAAGTGAGGAAATGATGGTATATACAGCCTGCCAGCGAGCACACACACACACCAAAGGAAGTCCAGAGCTTTTCATGACACAAAGCTGAGATGTCCACGGCTAAAAGGTCGATATTTTCCCTTAACACCCTGCTCGATGACTTAATCATGTTCCGTTAACGCAGAAAACTTCCCAAGAATAAATGTTTGGAGAATTGGAAGGGAGGGAGGAGTGAGAGAAAAAATGCATAATGCCCCATTCCTGACCTTGTCCGAGGTTTTCTCCACGTAGCAGGGGTCCTGAGGGGCAGCAAGCAGAGGGACAAAGCCTGAGAGGAGCCTGTCCTCGTCCAGGATAAGGAGGGTGAGATCATCGTCGGGGTCTTTGTACAGAGGTACTTCAGTCTGGTTCACAGCAGTCAGGGTGTTACAAAACTCTGCCAACGTTGCCCAGACATCCACAGAGATTCTGGAAAAAAAAAAAAAGGCATTAATGTTAACAGTGCTGCTTACTCTTTGTTTGTAATGAGTTTCAGATGTTCTCAGCATGATCACTTTATGCAGAAACGATAGGCAATGTGGCACTGATTCTGCCCTCCCCCTCCACCACTCAGAGAGGTTCCAAAGTGGAGAGTCAGGGAAACAGATCTTTGCTGGTACGGGCAGTGGGTGCTTTCACCTGGATTATATTGTGATCCCGTCTCAGTTTGGAAAAGGAAGGCTACTAAAACATCAACACTCTTTAGATTTAGCTAACGACAGACTCAAAATGCTAATTTTTTTTTAAATCCTCCTCACACTCGCACACAAAGAACTGTTTAAGTTTGTTACAGTCTGCAAGGTTCTTCCTCCCTGCTCAGATATCCCCAGCCAAGAGGCAGAGAAGAAAGGAGGACAAAACTGACTCCATACTGGCTGTGCGAGGGGCACTGCACCACCTGGGAGCCCAAGGTTCATGTTGGATCCCCAGAATCCCACATTAGGGCTGGCTGAGGGCCAGGTGTGTTGCAGAAGTGAGGCACTCTGCTCCTGGGGAGGGAGCGCACTGGCCATCCAGCATGGGCATACCCCTGTCCAGCCAATCCAGAAATAGCATTGGCACCAGCATTGAAAGCAGATGCTCACAAACCCTTGCAGTCAGAAGAGGGGCACAGCAGTGAAAAACCAAACCACTGGGCTGGAGGACTGAATGAAAAACAGGACAAAACAGAAGTTTAAACAAAAACAAAAAAACAGTAAGACTCTACATTCCTCCAACCCCCAAACCACCTTGCATAAGCCCTGAATATGTGACCTTTAGTCAGGTGTCAAAGTCAGACCAGAGGCAAGAGACCAAGGAGAGAGAGAGAAAAAAAAAACTGTGACTTTGTACTAAAAATGGTAACAGATCAAGAGTTAAAGTGATCTAAATTCTTAAGGCATTAAACGCAAAATGTCTCTAGCTAATCCTCATTTACAAATTTATGGTAAACAAAAAGCGAACAAGATAACATGTCTCGGTGTGCTCTTGCAGGGTTCAGATGTACGACACAGATTGGTAAGTGGCCAGCTCTGGCATTTTCACAGCCTTGTGTTTATTCCTAACCTTGAGCTCTCAGTGCTGCCTTGGCCTGGAGGATCGTAATGCGAGGCAGCCTAAGCACTTTTAAGCAATCTTTCTGTCCTCTGGCCATCTCTCAGAGTGCCAAGACCAACCCACCCTCATCCCCTCCTCATCCTAGGCTAACCCAACCACAGCAATCAAGACAGAGGTTAAAACGGTGCCACTCCCCAGTCTTCATCCCATGAAGATGTCCCTGAAGCCATCTTGTTGCTGCTTGTGGTGCTGGTAACCAAGATTCGTGGCCGAAGCCCAGTGCCAAGGGACAGTGGGAAGTGGGGGTGGGAGAAGAGGATACTTTTCTCCACTGGGGAGGGAGGTTGTTACCCCCACTGGAATACTGCCACCTGGCTGACCACAGGTGCTGCTGAGGAACCGCACAACGTGCGACACTGACTGTGCAGCTTGCCTAAGCAAGGAGGCTGCCACAGGACAGGAGGGGATTAAGTTAGCAAAAGGGGCACAAACAATAGTGCCACCTGCAACTGGGTCAGGGGGCTTGCTCCAGCCACAGGGACATGCTGTTCGTGCATCAGGCCAGACAGCTGCAATTATGTCAGGGGAGGTGTGAGGGAACCAAAGAAGAAAATCCCATATCCACTGATGACACTCTAGGCCCTCCTGGGTCCTAGTGCCTCCAGGACTGGATCCTAGTTCAGTACAGTGGACTGCCACGGGGGCTTCCCTAAGCCCCTTGGGTGAAAACCATGGGTGCAGTTGGTCGCACTGCACCTGGGATGATGGGGCCATCAGACCTGAATAGAGTATATCCCTGGAAAAGACGACCATGGCCAGAAAACAAACCTCTTTGGACGAAAACAACAAAATGTCCCAGAAATCAGGAAAGAAAAAAAGTAAATTTGACATGCAAGTTACTTCCCCTATCAAACCTTGGGACCCATTTCTTTTTGTGAAAGCCAAACACCTTACTCTTAACTTAACCCTTGCAGAGCCGTGGACTGATATATCAGTTCAGAATTCCAATATGTGCTCATTTTATTGGCAGCCTGAGGGTTAAAGCAGCAGTGTACAACAGCAGTGAAAACCGTAATCTATACCTTTTTTGGTCTATTTTAGACTGCCACCCGTCTCCTGTTGCAGGATACTATCCCCCCCCATTTTGAGTCTGCTTTACCACTTTTGTTTTACAGTTGAAATAATAAAAGGAGTGCTCCCTTTAACATGGCTCAGAACAAGTTTTCATCATTATTTGCGTTCTTGAACTCCAGGGGCCCGATAATGGAAAATAGGCAAAAGCGGAGCACAAAGGTCTGCGCTGCGTCTGCCCTTGCCCACAACCCTGAGGATGCTATATTCAGCCGGACAGCACACCGGCGCTATCCAACTGAATACAGGGCCATGACATTGCAGCGTGAAGTCAAGAAGCACTGCCCTGCACTGATCTGGGATGCACAGGGAACAGTGCCCCCAGACCCAATAGTGGCAGGAGCCCGTGGCGTGATATTCAGCTGGCACAATGCAAATGAGCCCACTGGGCATGCAAGGTGTTAAGGAGCCATATACATGCCCATTATGGGCTCATGTGCATGGAAGCGATGGCAGGTTAGTGCCTCCTGTGACTGGCCCCCCACCCCAATGCCCCATCCTATAACAGTTTAAAAGATTTCCTGGTGTTCAGTGACCCCCCCAAACCCTCCAATTGCAGAACCTACACAAAAATAAAGTAGTCCCTGGTGTTCAGTAGCACCCCGATCCCCATCTCAGTTAAAATTAAAAGATTCCGGTGGTTGGGGGGCTAGCTGCCTAGACAGCAGCAGCACTTTTCTGAAGCGCCTGATAGAAGCCCTTATTTTTCATTAAAATCACTGAATTTCACTACAGAATCAACTGGAGGTGTATGTTATTTGACAGAGAAATACCTGCTGCATCTCTAGATATCAAAATGTTGTGGAGATGGGACGTATGAAGCCGAATAAGCAAGATTTTTTCCAGCCACACACTTCAACTGCTAGGCCACCTGACCATGTAGAGGGCTCTTCTTCATCGATGAGCGCTGAGACTAATATAATGCTGCTTTGTTTACAACTCTCCAGCAATCAGCCGATGCGCTTACAAAAACTGTGCAACAAATCGGCCAGAAGCTGGATGGGTTTTCTCAAAGATTTCTTACAATGGAGAGGTGCCTGGATGCTATTGGGGAGACCACCAAAAGTGCAGAGGCCATTGCAGGAAAGGCCTTAGCAGCAACTGCCACCTCGATTAAAGAACAGTGCGCCCTTCAGAGTCGGGTGGAACAACTAGAGAACATAGTGCGGGCCGCTAACATTCGTGTTTTAGGTCTCCCAGAAGAGACAGAGGGAGAGAACTTAAGTCAATATTTACATTCCTGGCTTTTGGAAATCACGTGGACTACAACTTTTAAATTAACTTGAGCTTACTGGATTACTCCAAGGGGGCTCATCATCAACCTGGATACTCCCCAAACTGTTTTAATGTCTCTCACTTCGTCGGTGGAGCGGGACTTACTTTTGGGAGCCTTAAGAAATAAAGGGCCAATATTTCTCAATGAAGAACACTGTTTTTCCAGGACTTGTCCTATGCCATGCGCATGAGGCACAAAACCTTTGATGGGCTAAAAACATTGTCTAAGAGATCTGGGTATTTCTTATACTTTGGCTTTCCCCGCCTGTCTTTGCTTTTCTGATGGCCGTAGAGAGTACCGCTTTACAGATCCCAAAGAGGCCGGCACTGGTGTCTGAATGGTTTGAAAAGTGGTAGGGCCAAAGATGTAAGAGGTAAATTCTCCCCTATTAAATACATTAACATGATAGCAAAAACTGATAGGGCCACTTATGAAAGTGGTAGGGCCATGGCAATAGTGCCCCCCCTGTTTCGGCACCTATGGAGGCCAGTATCTGTGTGGAGAAGATTGTGGCCAAGTGGAATACAGATAACCAGTTGAACAACGAGGAGGAATCAGAGAGAGACATTCATTTCGATACCTCGTTACTTCTTGTGGGGACTGTCCTCTATGACTGGTTTTCCATCTTTTCTCTTATTAAATAGTTGGGACTGTCACCTGTTTGTTTTTCTTCTGGCTGCTGGGACTGTTATTTGGACTTCGTTGCTGTACTGTTATACTTTGTATGTATGGGAATGGGGGATTTCGTTTTTTTTTTGTTTTTTTTTTTAACTGCCGTTAGTTAACAGATTACATTATAGAGCTGGTTTGTTTCAACACCTATCAGACTTACCGATTGTTCCCACGACCAGGATATATTAATGTATACATGTTGATGTGTGCGACATGTATTTACATGTGCTCTACGATGGCGCCAGCTTGGAGCTTTTACCTTTGTTGTGTCTCACGTTAGTGAAAGTTGTGTTACCCTGTTAAATTACTGTGGCTGTAAGTGTTTGCTTATGAGCTGTGTGGCAGATTTCATCATTTGGTTTTGCTATACCGCCAAGCTAATTAGTACTAAGAGCCTGCCACTACATATTGGGGTCTCTCCTCTGCGACTCAGAGAACTGTAGTAAAGGCCTGAGCTGGTCTCTATGCCTAGGCTAACTTTCTGCACACAATGAGCCGTGCAGAGGAATTTATTTCTGGGTTTAAGGAGTTTGAGCGGCTTCTCTACGGGTGATTTCCTGTGTAACAGACAGCATCAATGCTGTTTCACTCGGGCTCATGAGGCTCTAGGGTGGGATATGTTTTTTGCTTAGTATGTTAAACAGTTAACACAGGACCTATAAAGGGTCAGTGTTTAAAATTATTCTAGTTCTGTATGGATGACAGTCCAGTAGCATTGGCTGCATAACAGTTCCTGATATCTTATGCCATATATTTCTTTTTGGTATTATATGCTTGTAATTACCCCTCAATGCTGTACCAATGGAATGAGTAGTCATCATCCTGGGTAATATACTTCTGTTTGTACTGGCGGACAATATTTGTTCAGGAATTGTGCTTTTTATGCTTCTATATAAAATGCTATAAATAAAACTATAAAAAAATCCCTGGTGTCCAGTGGCACCCCCGATTCCTGGCCCACTAAAAATAAAACATTCCCTGATGCCCAGTGGTACCCCCACCCTCTGCTCCCTGTGAGGTTTCAGGATGATCCCTGGTGTCTAATGACACACATCCACCCTCCGATCGCTCGCTGCCATTTATTAAAGGACGTTCCTGGCATCCCCCCCTCACCACAATCACGGCGCCACAGGGAGCCCACATGGTGACCGGCATAGCCCTCCTCTCACCACTTCGGTGGACTGCCGTATGCAATGACAGAGTGCACATCCTGTGTACTGTAAAAGAAGCATGCCTGCGGTCTACAAAAGCAGACTACAGACCAGCTGAGGTGGTGAGAGGAGAGCTGTTCCAGTTAATGTATGCGCTCCCCTCGGTCCAGTGACTATGGTAAGGGGTGGTGATAGTAGGGTGGGTTACCCAGTGCTTAGTGGTGAGGAGGGGTGCTAGACGCCAGTGATGTCTTTTAACAAATTGCAGAGAGCGATTGGAGGGTGAGGGGTGCCACTAGACACCAGGGACTATCTTGAAACCTATGGGGAAGGGATCAGAGGGTGGGGTACCACCGGGCACCAGGGAATGTGTTATATTTTATGAGGACAGGGATTGGAGGGTGGGTGTGCCACTGGACACCAGGGACTACACCTTAATGGACAGGGATTGGAGGGTGGGGTGCCACTAGACACCAGGGACAAAATCTTAACAGATGGGGATGGGAACTGGAGGGTGGGCGATACCGTTAAGACACCATGGAGTACATCTTAACACCAGGGAGTACATCTTAATGGACAGTGACGGCAATCGGAGGTTGGGGGTGCCACTAGACACCAGGGAATAGGTACACACATGTGGGGATGGGGGCTGGAAGGTGGGGATGTCACCAGACACCAGGGAGCAGGTGTCCTCCCCTAACCACCAACTTGTTAGTTGGCTGCAGTGTCTCTGCCAGTCGCTAGGGCTGACCAGAGTAAGTCAACCATTTTTTTGGCAGTAACTGCACTGTGCAAAGTGGTCAGAGCTATTCCTTTTGTGTACCACTAATGAACGGAATATTGCACTGTGCCTGCATTCATGTCCCTGCCCCTCCCTTTGCGCACTGACTATATTATCTCCTTGCAAGCAATATCCCCTTTAGCGCACACTCCAGCCCCCTTTGAATACTGCATATCGTGCAAACCCCATGGAAATGGGACGTAATTGCTCTGCCCACCAGACAAAGCTCTGAATACTGGCCCCAGTTGTTTGTGATCATTTTTCTTGTGACTATAATGAACTGGTGTGCAACAGATAATGCTGCATGACTCTGTGGGACAACAAGTGCACCAAAACAGCGGAGAATACTGCTGGAAACCAGGCGAAAGTCATATTAAAAGAAGGCGCTTTACATTATTTCAAATGTGAAAAAAGTGCTAAAGCAGGCTCAAAATGTGCAAGGAAAGCTGTCATACAATTCAGGAGATAAGGAGCAACCTAAAATGTAATAAAAAAGGATAGCTCGGTATTTTCACTGCTATAATGCAATGCTTAAGACTTTGTAGATGGGGGAGGAAATCACAATCATCTCATGTTGCAAAACATTAAGGATCTTGTGCAAAAAATGGAAATTACGTACTTACCGTAATTCTTGATCTTCTTATATATCTTCACCATTCATCACCGGTGGGTATACGCTGGAGGCACTATGACCCCGCGGGAGCTTTCTGCTTACAAAAAAGAAAAGAAAAATTTTGTTTGGGGGAGGAGCCAGAGTCGAGGCCTGTGCCCCCCTCGAGGACAACGCACAGCATGCTGCATAAGCGTCAGCCAGTAATTGACGCAGACTCCTCCCTCACCTCAGTTTTGTCCACCAGAAAGAATGAAAATTAGAAATAGAGAAAAAGGAGGGCGTGGCAAGGAGCCCAAGAGACAGTAAAAGGAAAGGATATAAACAGAAAGGAGAAAAAGCCGACATACGAGGAGGGGGAGGCTATCTGAGGGTGTGGCATGGGGTGGGGCCCCAACCACTGGGCAGTCCTAGGGGATAGATAAGTGGGAAGGTTTAGGAGACAAGAAGAAGGGACAGCAAAGGCTGATATGAGACCCCACAACACCTCACTCCCCCCAGGGAAAGGAGTATGTCAAAGGCCGCCTCTACCTCAATATTAGCCAGACGGTCCTGAAAAAGGGGAGACAGGCCTGTCTCCAAGTGAAGCGAGATCGGGTTAATTGAGCCAAGCTAGCACAAGAAAACAACTCCGAGGCTGAAAACATAGGAGGCGCCAGACAAAAACAACCCTGAAAGCAAGGTGTTGGGGTCTCTGAAGTCGTCCTAGGATGCAGGGGTGGGGACAGAGTCCACCCCGGGACAAAGGACCTTCCAACAGAATTCCACATCCAGGCATTGATACACCCTGAAACAGATCCTGAGCCAAGGCAAGGGAGAAGTCGTCCTGGAAGGAAAGGTACTATCCTAGGCCAACCAGAATGTTTCAAGGAGAAGGGATGGGGGTCCTCAAGTCTCCCACACCCACTGGATTGAGAAAGTCCAAGGAGGACTGAACTCCTGTCTTGTCAGAAGGCAAAACGAAGGAAAAAAGAGGGACCCGAGGAGCCCCCACTGTCAAGGGCAAAAAAAAAAAAAATAAGGGGGAGGGGACCCCGCTAGTCCTCCCCTCTTCAAGGAGAAGAATAATCCCCTGTAGAAAAAACAGGAGCAGAGAAGCAAAGGGTTACCCCACAAGGTCTCCACGGATGGGAGAGCAAACAAGGAGGAGGCACTGCTCAGAGGCTGAGGCACCAGAGGGGAAGGTGGGCGGGAAGCAGTGATGAATGGTGAAGATATACAAGAAGATCAAGAATTACATAAGTACATAGTTTCCATATCCTCCTGTATATAGTTTCGCCATCATCACTGGTGGGTGAGTACCAAGCCCCTGAAGGGGACCTGGTACATCCCTGAGGGCAGCCGTTCCCTCAGCCCCTTGTGAGGGAGAAGCCCCCTATGGGCCCGGAGAGGCCAGAGACTGGTCCAGATGAGACGGGGACTCCCGTTACCTGGGAGAAGGAAGGTACCCTGCCAGTTCCCATCTCACCCTGTGGGAGAAAAAATGGGCTCCTTGGAAAGGGGAGGCAATTCCCCTATGCTGGGCCAAGGGTGATAACCTAGAAAGGCGAAGCCACGCTGCCCGTCATACAGACTGCAGATCCTGCCAACCGAGAAGCTACCTCATTAGCGTCATAAGAGGCTCTTGAAAGATGCCTTGCTAGCTCTAGAAGCAGAAAGACAGATGGCCTGCCTGGCTGCCTCCAAATCAGGCAGAGTGGCTAGGAGTTGTCCTAGCACCATCCATAAGTGTCTAGCATAGACAGTCATATGGGCCTGATGTGATGAAATACAAAGGAGGAGATGTGCTGAGGAGAAAATCCTTCTCCCCGGTGGTTAAATTCAGCTGAGATGCCGGCATGGTGGCGCTGAGGGTTGAGGCGCTGGACGCCACACCTCATGTCACGCTGGCGACCTGGGTTTGGACGCGAGCCCAGGCTGCCAGGGGTTGGCAGGGGAGGGATAGTATCAAGCATCCGGTGGACTGCTCTCCTATCCTGGGAAGGGATCCAGGAAACCACCGCTCTGTAGCGGCCCCTGGTGACGACCGGGGGCACCATCAGAGCAATGGCAACAAGGGGGGCAGAGTGGGCAGACGTTGTCAAGTTGTGCCTCAAGACATCATTGCATGTCCACTCTGCAAGGGACGAAAAATCGGTGGAAATATGGCGGATCGACGATCTCGGCGGCTGATGGCCGTGTCCGGTGCCCATGGTTCCCGAGAGGATCCTGCCTCAGAGTGCGTGACCGACAATGGCCGGCTCTGTGGGGGTGCCAGACTGGGCCCAGGGGTGAGGGTGACCGGAGATCACGAGATCTGCGCTGCTAAGGAGGAATATAAAGAAAAAATATGATAAAAATAAAACTGCCGATTGACCTCGGGGGTCATGTCTCCAGTGGCAATGCCCAGATGGGGTATCTAGTAACTCTATCCCTGAAGTGGGATGAGGCAAGGCGCCTGAAGACCCTTGGGGGGCATGATATCTGCTCTGGCAGTCTCTTGGGGCAGGAGACTAAGACCCGATAGACACTTCCTGAAAGGGAACAGGCCATGGAAGAATGAACATTCTCCAAGGATAGCTCGTGTCACATGGGCAGGATCGCGACTTGCGAAATGGGAAACGTGGAGCTCCTCCATCATCCTCAACAAGAACTGTTGATAGCTGGTGATATCAGTGTCTGAGGACAAGTGGACTGAGGAGTCTTCTTCCTCCAGGGAGGAAGACAAGGAGGCAGGGAGCCCGATTCAGATCTGGGTACAGCAGGGGTTTCTGGTCTGAAAACGACCTGGTCCAGAGCTCTAAGATTGCAAGGGAATGCTGCAGCTGAGCCTCTGAATTGGTCCCATGACAGAGGCCCCGCAGGACCCGAAATGCCTGGAAGAGCAGAAGGACGAGGCAGACGATCCGAGGAAGGAGGAGAAGACTGTCGAACTAAAGAAGGATCCCTGCTAGGGCTTCTGGAAAGTTCACATGACCCCTTCCCAAAGGGTGGGGCTGCACAAAGAATCCACAGAAGGTTGCACAACCATGCAGGTGTAGCCTGAGTGGCACCCCTAAGGAAGAAGCACCACAGTGAGGAGACCGGGGCCGGTCTGGACCTTGCGGGTGGCCCCTAACCCCACAAGAGCGAAAACGTGAGGGATCGGCACTGTGGCTCCTACCAGAGCCACCAGCAGCTCTAAGAGAAGACCCATGGCCATCCCAGGCACTCTCAAGCCCTCCCCCCTCAGAAAGAGACCTGCCCCTCATCCGTCCCTGAAACGTCAAGGGGGGCAACACCGGAGGAGCCACAGGTGTCTGTAAGCCTGCCACAGCAACCCCTGAGTTAGCCCTTAAAAAGGGAATAGAAGCCACGCCTCTCCCAGCTTCAGCCCCACACGGGTGCCGACCTCCGACTCGGTATCGGGAGTGGCGCCACCCCCAGACTCAGCACCGTCTCCCGACCTCACTCTATCATTGGCACGGTCCTTCTCTGTGGCACCAGGGACAGCACTGCCCTGTTCCATGGCACCGGGGCAGCGCCTCCTTGTTTTACGGCACCAGGAGCAGCATCACCCTGACCCGCGGTGCCATGAAAGTCCCCAGCACTGGAGCTGGAGGACTCCAGAGATGGCAGCCCAGAGACAGAGTCGGTCAGAAGAGAGAGAGACCTTTAAAATAGTGCTGCTAGGCCTCATGATTTGGGGGCGCCCAGTTGAGGTCAACCCATCGTCCTCCTCCTCCTCTGAAGAGAGCAGGGAGACCGGGAGAAAGGTGCCCCCTTGCACCCTACTGTGTTCGGCACCACTCGCGGCACCGAACAAAGTCCGCGCCGCACCCTCGGCATCGCCCTGCTCACCAGCCCCGGAAATAGTAGTAGGAGCTAGCATGGAGCCGGCAGATGGAGTCGAGGGCCCCATCAGTTTGGATCCAGCATATAGCTCCGATCACAACACCAGGGGAGGCCGACGAGCGAGAGGGGTGCTCAACCGACCCCCTGGAGGAGGCAGACTGTCCGTCCGACCCCTCTAGCAAACTGGAAGCGCTGAGGGCAGCACTGTCAATGGCTCTCGGCCCTCCGGTATGTACAGTAATGGAGGGCAACCCGGGGAAAGGGTCCAGGGTTCTTGCCATGGTGTTCTGGGACTGACGGTGCCCTCTGAAGGTAGGAGGTTTCTGACCCACTTTCAATGCACGCGTTTCGGGGACCCAGTGGTACATGGAGAAGCACATGTCACAGTTGTCCATGTCGTGCTGTGGGCCCAGGCAAGAAAGACATTGGTCATGGTGATCTGTTATGGAGATGGACTTGCCGCAGGGGCACCAACCCATAGGGGCATATCCTGCCTTAGATTTTGACTTAGGCTCCAGATCGGACATTGACTGCACACAAAATTAAATAAAACAAAGAACAGACTTTGCACTGTAGAAATAAAATACTAAATAAAAGCAAAAAGGAACGTTTTCACCCGTTTGCAGCTCTACGGCGTCGAGATACGAACAGAACTTTGGTGCTTCGACAACGAACTACGCAATCTGCTCTTCAGCTACCATGAGGTGCACTCTCGACAGTGGGAAGAACAGAACTGAGGTGAGGGAGGAGTCTGTTACTGGCTGACGTTCGTGCAGCACGCTGTGCATCGTCCTCAACCCCGGCTCCTCTGCCAAACAAATTTTTTTTTTTTTGTTAGGAAAGCTCCCGCAGGGTCATAGCATCTCTGGCGTATACAAATCAGTGTTGAGTGGTGAAGATACATACCGGAAGATCATGCGATTCAGTACACTTTTGCCTGTGTCTCTCCTAGTCTCTCAAGGGCTATCCAAGCTGGGCTCACACCAGGATCCAGTCAGAGAATTTCACATAAGAGAGCAAATGTATAGAATAGATAGACAAAATCCTCCAGGCAAATTAAATGGTCTAGGAAGCAAAGAAAAATAATTTGCATTGAAATAATGCTTCTCATACACAATGTGTCCCAAAGCTCTTTACAAGTGTGAGTGCCTACTGGTAGTTGAGGAGGCGAGCATCCTCAGCGACACTTAAACCTCCTCCCACGCCAACCATCCACTTTCCAGGGCTCGCAGGCATCACACGCAGTGCCACTGCATCAATGGACCATCTTAAGTGAAGGAAATTTAGATACTGGATCTGAATACATTCTTGTGGTTCTATACAGGAACTGGATGCCTTACAATGGCTTACCACCTCATGATGTGGCACTCCTGCAACGAGGCCACTGCCACTGAGAATCACAGGGTTGGGCTGTGAACGTGGCGGGAGTCAGGGCAAGAAGTACCATCCTCCTGACACGCCAACACTGCCAACTACACCCTCCCCAGTAATTTCCAACCATCCTCCCTAAACTACGCCAACCTGAGGTGGGAGAAGTGGGACCAGATGTTAGGTCTCCTATGGCAGGGCAGATTCCCCACAGTCATAGTCATGGTGCACTGCCTCTGTGGGGATGTACCCTTTAATGCATTAATGCAAACGGTCAATGGCAATCCCCCAAGATGGCACTGCTGAAAGGTAGACCAAAAACAAACTCCAAAACTTCTGTGAGAAAAGGAACTTCAATGACAAATGAATGATGATGAAATTACGTCACTGCATGGCAGGCAAAAAAAAAAAAAAAAAGAACCAAAATGTATGGGGGCTGCCCATGTTATAAAGGCAACTCCAAGACCCCTGACATCATATGTTGGGGGTCTCAGCTATGCAGCAGTTTCCTGCGAGGTCCTGGTACCAATGGCTTTATTTCTTTAGTGTTTGTTTACCGGTTCAGTACTCTAGACAATTAAAATGCCTTTTTTCAGGTATGATGCGGGAGGTAGTCCAATCTGTGTGTGGCTCAATGGAAGGGATTCTCACAAAGATCTACTGTTCCTGGGAATTAAACTTTTTTGTTTCAAGAAAGTCCCACATCTGCATCGACCCAGTGGTGCTGCAGGGTTGGGCAGCGAGTGCCACACCACCCATCACACCAGGAATCCTGATTTGGGAATAGACCAGGACTGCTGGGGGTCGGCCAGGGGAAGGAGGATTGAGCGTCCGCAGACAACTCTCCTCCTTTGGGAGAGGGGGACACAATAAGCCGTGCCTTGTATGCCACCCAGTGGAGGCTGGCTGGCATAACATCAGTGGACACTTCTCAGAGGGTCAGGAGGCAGGCACTCAAGTATGCATGGTGTCTTCACCCAGTAAGTTAGAGCCATGGCATGCATTTCCGACCTCATGGGCAGGGAGAAACAAAGAGGATCCCCCACCTCGGAGCCCCAGGATGATGGACAGTGACCTTGCAGACTCTGTTCCACTGCCTGTGCCATCTACCCACCTACGAAGGTAAGCAAGCAGTTGAGGTAAGGCACAGGATGGTGGGAGATGGGGCTGGAGGTTGCCATCCGAATTGGGGGTGGAGTCACTCGGGGCAAACGGGATAAACAAACAATGGAAAAAGGAAAAAAGGAGTCCCACATCTAACTGCCATAGTCCAAGATTTAATGTGTGCTGCATTGGGTGGATTATGAAGTTGTCCATCAAGAGTCTCTCTGACTTCCCAGAACCTCTTACTGTGCCGTTTGTTCCTTTTGACTGACAGTGCTATGACTGCCAGCTGTATTCTCCAGGGTCACAGGAAACAGAAGGGTATAAACAGGGTCAAGCAAAATCTATGGGCATGAAAAATTCAAAGGGAAGCAGGAGAGGGAAAAAATAAGACTGAGTAGAAAAGAAAACAGACATGGTGAAAGGAAAGGAAAATAAAGCATTAGACAGTATGCAGCAACCAACAAAAACAAGCAAAAGTTTGCAGGAGCTGAGCGCCGTACACAGGCTTGTTTGCTAGTATTGATATGTTTTGGTAACTTGGTTTAAATGAGGGAATGTAGATGTAAATTGACCAAAGGCAGTTATGCGTATAGCTATAGGGAGACAGACGGCAGTGTGCATAGTTATTGCGGTAACAAGGAATTTATTTTTTTGACAATAGCAAAAGTGGTGTTGGGGGTAGCTCTGCCATACGGGAACCAAAAGCAGTCTCCAACACAGGGCTGAGTAAAAAAGAAATGTCCTATGCATGATTTTTAATGCCCTCTGATTTTCATGCAGGCATTGGTGGCCAGGGCTCCAGATGGTTTTTACAGGCTGGGATGGAACATCTATGATGGGAATCTGGGAGAGGAGGGCAGTTCCCCAATGAGATGTTGCATTCCGATGTTGTATTTGGTGCATCTTTTATGCAGAGGGTATTGTTACACAACAGCAATCCTTCCCCATTTTGTAGCTCCTGACCCCCCCCCCCCAACTGCTCTATTTTTTCTGTTCTTTTTCACTGCTCTTCCCCTTCTTCACAAAGCGCTTTCTCTTACGCCTTTGTTTTTTCTTTTTAGCTTCTTATGTTGGTACCCTCCTGTTTGCTTGGCTCTTCTGCCCCCTCTTGTCTTTCGTGTTTCCTCTTTCTCTCTTCTGCCTCCCCCTACTTTACTACCTCAGGCATCTCTCTCTATCGCTTCCTATCAACTTTGCCATGATATGGTTTCCTAAATGGCCAGCAGCACAGTGAAACTGACATAACATTACCCGTTTGAAGCAACAGCCGAGTGTTTCAGAAAACAGGGAGCATGACAGTTAATTTCAAGGAACTGCTGGAGATTCAACACTATGAATCACTGCTTGCAGTAACGCAGCCCTGGACCAGGGCGAACAGTGTTTCTGTCTCATCCAACACTAAAAAAAGCAGGTTAAAAATGATGAAGACAACAATTCTGTGCGGAATCTCTGCCAATCTAAACAATACACTCACAATCCAGTACCATGACTTGTAAACCTCATGTATACTTAGGCAATCTCACTCAACAGGGAGGGTACCTCCAGGTGTCGAAGCACTCACTGGAAGAGTCAAGTTAGCGGTCAAACTGTAAGAAAATGCCCTCCCGGGAAGGGGGGGTGGTTTTAAAGTGTTTTACCAGCTACACATACAGCAATATACAACAATCTTGTTTACAGATGTGATCTGGGGGAAGGTGAAAGAGGACCACGAGCAACCAAAAAAAAACAAATTATAACACATTATACTGTATAACTCCATGTGCTTGCTTTATATCTCACCCCCTGCACTCAGCTGTTTGCCCCATCAGGAAAACCATGAGCTACTCTGGCGTTTGTTTCCTGGCATTCCGCATCAAGCTGGAAAGGGGAGGTTAAAAAGGATGTTAATAAGGACATCATGAACTATTTGTTTTCCACAGAGTGTGAGGTGGGTGGGTGGAATAGCTTACCTGGGAATGTGGTCACGCTTGGGACTAAATACCATGGGACATCTTTAAAGGGGCTATTAGGATGTGTTAGCAGAAGCACACTCTGCTTACACAAGGGTGTGTCAGAAGAAAACAGCACACAACTTTCTGCAGAAATGACTCACAAAACACACAGATGTGTTAACGTTTTTAAATGCAGCATTTCCATTTACTAAGAACTAAGATGCATTAAGGTACTGAAATGTCTGCTTTATACATATTTAGCACAAGGCGACATGGTATCCAAGAGCTTGGCAGCAATAAATCAGGGCTAGAAATTAATGATATTCCGCCCTGCATTGTAGAAGAGTTTTTGTCGTGGAATACCATTTTCTTCACTTTGGTATTCGAACTGGAGTACAAAATCTGCACTCTAATCTATGTACTGTTCTGTTGTATAGATGGAATATGTACTGGCCCCAGTGGCAGGTACCATATATGAGTTTCTGGTATTCTGCCTGCCATACCAGATTTTATTAATTCCTTCAACAATAAATGGAACTCTAGTATCATTTCTGCCTTGCTCACAAGTGTTGCCCATTTCTGTCACCCTACCATAGCCAGGGAAAGGCTGGTTTTCTAGCTACAAGCCACACTGTGTTCCCATCAAGACTCATCTAACCTTCTGCTGCTACACTTTGCTCGCAAACGTCTGGCTTTAACACTGAAAGGGGGACACGATTATTATTATTTTTTTTTTTTTTTAGAGGGGGGCTGTGCCAATTTTAAATAATCTTCACGTTATTAAAAATATTAGTGCAAGTCTTAGACCGATTCCTTCAGATGTACTTTTCTGTCTGTCAGTAAGCAGAGAGGAAAAAGGTTCATTCACAAAGGCAAGATGTTTTTTGGCTCGGCTCTTCCAAAATGTCACAAATGTTTAAAAATGGACAAAAATAAACAGTTGCACCACTTTTCTGCTAACAGATCACTTTGGCCCACTTTGTGATGTAATGGGAAACGGAGTGTTTGCGCTACCAGCTGTAAAATAAACAGTGCTGTGAGGGTTAAAAGGAACTGAACTCTTTGTGACCCCTCTTTCTGCTGTGCAGAAGAAAAATAAAATGAGAAATGATACATCGGCCCATTGCTAAGATAGTTTATCCAACAGTCCAAGCTGTGCCGACAACTGCCGGATGTGATAGAGCTGCTTTTGGATGCTGCTGACCACCCTAGCGTTAGCTCTGCACATGGGAGACCCTCTGGAGGATCCCAGTGTGACTGCCTCCTCCTCCTTCCCCGTGCCCCGCTGGTGACTCTGGATCCCTGCAAGCCAAAGGAATTACAGGAGTCCAGTCACATACTGCTAGTGGGTCCATGCCAAAAACACACGCCACTGCTCAGCCGCCCGGCAGGCAATTAATAAAATAAATAAATAAAAGGGAAAAAAGCAAAATGGAAGGGTTGCGGACTCCACTTGATTTCAATTAAGGCTGACATATCCTACTCCCCTGACCTAATTTTTTAGATTACTTAAAAATTAGACATTGGAATCTCTTGCCTAGAAACCCAGGTGCTGAACTGGCAGGTCATGTTTGCGAAACAGCAGTGGACGCCTTGAGGCATCATTCGGCAGCGGTGGCTAGCACATAGCTTTCAAGACCTCTGGGTCTGATAATGCAAGGGGCGGGATGATGAGATGGGGGATGAAAAGGCTGCTACCAAGGTTAATGTTAGTTTGTAATATTTATTTACTCATTTATTTACATATTTATTTATTATTAAAAATACTTCAGGAGGATTAGTTGCTAAAATACATCTTGTATGTACTGTTTCTTCAGCCAAACAGAACAGTATAAACTAAGCAGTGTAGAACCCCACTGCTGATTGACTGATACAATTTGGAAATGGGGGCATTACATTCTGAAAATGCCCGAGTTACAGCTCTGTCACTTCTTGGTGACAACAATCATGCTATCAAGAAGTCCCATTCTCTTCTCATTCTTTTTTTATTTGTTTGTTTATTAGATATACTTTCTTTTTCAAGCACCCTGGGCCTGACTTGTGAACCTCTTTCCAACAACCTCAGTGACCCTTTCCCACCTGTGGACCCCTTGGAGACTGACACTCTTTTCCTGCATTTGCTCACTCCTAATTCTGGCCCCCAGGCAGGTAAACCTGCAGCTTACTCCCACAGGCAGGCCTCCAAGGAGAATACTATGCTCAACAAGCCCAGGACACGACAGAGAGGATCCGGCAACAAAGAGATGAGTCAGGTGGGAATTCTTCTGTCCCAACCCCCCCTTTTCTTTTGCCTCATAGCCCTCCCTTATCTCCCCCACCCCCCCCCACAGGGCGTGCTCCTTGGGAATAACCCAGCCTTGCATCTATCAGGGCCCTTGGAGGGATGGGCAAGCCTCTCCCCTCCTTTGGAACTCCCCTGCCAGACTCACTCTGGACCTGTGCTGCCCCTGTGTCACACAGTGAGTAGGTTTCCCCACTCCCTCCTTTGACTGCCATGGTCAGGAAAGCAGTGCCATTTATGTCAACGCCACTTCTTGGTCAGCAGACAGGTGGTTCAAAATGCCAGGTAGTTCACGTCCTCCCTCATCTCCACAGCACGCCCAGCTCGGCGATTTCAAGGATGGCAGGCAAACCCCCACTCCTTCAGGTAGCAGTGTGATACATTCAGTCACTGCATTCCTGGACTGGCCCACAGTCTTACTCTTAACTAATGAATCTATGCTCAACTTTGGTTCTGGTCATTTTTCTGGCCTGCTTACATCCTAAATCCTCCTCACACACATGGGACTTCAACAGTGAGCAGATGCAGGATGCCTCCCGACACAGGACAGTGGACCATCTCTACCACCTACCAAAAAAAAAAAAGCTGCCTATAGGTTGTTCGGCACCAAGTTATGGAAATCTTCCATTCTCAGCCAGGTGTGCTGGCTCGACTGCTCTGTCCAAAATGTGGCTTAAGACTTACCTTTTATATACTGCTTTTAACATATCTTAATTAAAATGGAAAGAAAGAATAAGTTATTCATTTGTAACTGTAGTTTTAGGAGTGGTATATGGTTCACATCCACACTCTGGCAGAGCCACTGGATTGTTATTGGCCAGATGTCTTTAAACTAAGCTCCTCCCACCACCCAGGCAGTATATCCCCTGACTCAGCCATATGACGTCAGATTTTACACGCTGGAAACAGAATCTGTGTGCTACTTGTCAGGGGAGGCGAGGTGGGCTGTGTGGATGTGAACCATATACCACTCCTAGAACTATAGCTACTGGTGAGTAACCTATTCTTCTAGTGGTGTGGATATGATACACTTATCCACACTCTGCCAGACTCCTAGCAGTGCTCTGGGAAGAGCGGCAAGGCACCTCCAATGAAGTGACTTCCTGTACAGTGCTCTTGGCATGGCCCCCAAGAGGACTGGACCAATCCTCTGGCACCGTGGAAGAGGCCTTCTCCCTGGCAAGGCTAGAAGGGGAGGAATCTTCTCCTCACCGGTCCATACAGAATTGGGAGGGGACCCGGAGGAAGGGCAGAGAGACCTGCGCTTGGAGTCCCTCGTATGACATCACCCACTAAAAGTCAGCTGAGCGCGGCAGACGTTCAATGCGCGAAGCTCAAGAACTTGGCGGTCCAAAGAGAAGCAAGCATCACAATTATACATATTCTGAGATGGACCCAGGCAAGTGAGGCAACAGTCACGTCGGTCCGTGACAGATATCTGCCAGCCGAAGGGACACCGACGCACAGGAATCCGGCCCGCCTTGGAAGAATGCTTTTTCTGGTCCTTGGATGAACCCGACATGACTCATGGCAACTAAAATCAAAATAGGTAGTAGACTCGGCATCGCTACTAAAAGGAAAGATCTTACAATACTGTAGGTAGCCACTAGGGTTTCTGAGAAAAACGGCGCTAAGTAGTTATCGACTGGAACAGAACTAAAACAGAGAAACTTAGGCGTTGACAACGGTGTCGAAAACAGCGTTGAACAAGGAGCCAAATCAGACTAGGCCACGATGTCGCAATTAATTCACTCTGCGTGGTGAGCTGCTATGCTCTTGATGGTGGGAGAAGCAGAACTGGAGCAGAGGGGGAGTCAGTGGCCGTAACTGGTCAACCCACGAGTGCCATGCAGTGCTTCGGCCTCAAAGGCGGTGCTGCCTCCTCCCCCTAGGGGGAAAAAAAAAAAAAACTCCCACGGGGTGCTACGCCTCCGGCGATCACACAGTCAGACATGAATGGTGAAGACTGACACAGGGAAGATCATTTTTTTTATATCCCGTCTTCCATACACACTATACCCATGAGCCATCAGAAGCCATGAACAGTGTACAGCAGGCATATGGTGCACCTAGGGAGGTCAAGTAACTGCACTGGGACAACTCTGGATATCATACATAATTGTAGTTCTACCTCCTGTTTTTATCATTCCATTATTCTCTGTTACCGAGGAGTTTATTACGGGAACAGGATCCTTTCCATTAATCTCAGCCAGTCCTGATAAAGATGGGGTGGTGGTATTCAAACATGAGACCCCAAGTTTACATCTCTGTGTTATTAACACTAGGCTACACTGCCCTTCCATATGTATGGCTGTTTCCCTTTGTACAGCACTGTGATACGTATTCCGTAATAATGCTCTATTAAACAGGGTTGGTATGGTTTTACCTTGTGTGCATGACTGGTAACCTAGTTCTAAGCCAAAATCGTAGACAAGATGACGACTGTATATTGTCTGGATGGCGGACATCCCAACCCCTTCAAAGGAAGTACAAGGCATCACAATGTTCTACAGCCTTAAGCTGTTCATGGGGTTGTAGATTCTATTTTTTTTTTCTTATTAAATGTCTCCTAACCCTTAGCCCTCAGCCAAAACCATGTCAAAAGCAATGATAAACACACAAACACACATCACGGAGGTCGCGAGTGCCCTGATAAACCACAGAAGCTTCAAGTCTTTAGATGAACGGCTGCAGCTGTTAATTCTTTCATTTCGAGGGGGGACCACGTCCAACTGGTAAACCTTAAAGGGAATGTGCACCACGCCTTAGATTATTTCAGAAACTCCTATTAGTAACCCATGGACTGCTAGTGTAGACTTAACAGATGTCACATGGAAAAAAGTACAGTGTGGGGAGAGGGCCCCCATGAAGGTGGCCATCTTGTCTACAGGAAGACACCGTGAAGTCACAATCTCATCAACACTAACTTCGAATGAAAATGTAATTGTTTTAGCACATTCCAGTCTACATTTAACATATTCTTTTATTTTTATGTATACCAATGATGTGTTATTAACTTTGTATCTGAACTTAGCCCTGTATGTCAGAGGGCATAGAGGCAGTGGTGGATCTAAACATTAAAGGGTGGGGTGGGGGGTAATGGGGAAACAGAATCACAATGGGTTCAGCTCAAGGCATCTTCAGGCAAGAAACTATGAACAGGGGTGATCAATAGATCTCCATGACAGGGAGAAGAGAGAGATATTGAGCTAGGGGCAGAACTAAAAAGTGGGGAGGAAAAGGGGGAGGTGGTGGTGGGAGATCTAAACCTGTCAGATACTGACTGGGTCATTCCGGCAGCCAGGTGCTCCACAGTCCTACTGGTGCAGCAAATTAAGGAACCCAATTAGGCAGGTTGCTATTCCCAATGTGGTGCTCACCAACTCGAGAAGTGGTAGCAGGAGTGAGGGTAGGGAAGCCACTAGGGCCAAGCGACCATAACTCTGTATGGTTTGACCTAGCCCTTGGGACAAGTAAGCCTTCTTAAAAGACTGGAGTCCTAGATTTCAGAAAGGCAGACTTCAACCAGATGCGGCATTTGGTCCAGGACAAGTTAGTCAGAGTGGACAGCATCAGAGACGTGGAGAAAAGACGGGGGACAACTCTTGAGGCAACAAAGACTTACATGAGAACAGTTATTCAAAAGAAAAAGGCATAAGAGACCTTCACCAGGTAGAAGGAAAAGCAAGGCAAGTTTTAGATCTTAGGCACCCAATCCTGGAGGCTCTGGTAGCCTTACAAATATAAAATATATCACAAATCAGAAATGCAAATAAATAAAATATCAAAAACGATAAAATCAGCAGAATACAAAATATCAACACCACAGATATATCTAAAAGATCTTCACAGCTCTATTATCTGGGGAAAGCCTGAGCGAAAAGAAAGGCCTTCAGGCGGCTTTTGAAAACCTTGACTGAAGGGAAGGAAGAATGTGGTGAGTACCTAACTAGAACAAGGGAAACCAAAAGGGTGGTCAGAGAAGCAAAGGCAGACACAAAGCTGCATATTGGGGTTAGAAACAGTTCTTTAGATAAGAGTACAGAAAGAAGGGGGAGGAGGAACTGTTAGGTTAACAGAGGGAGGTAGAGCAACTGAGGGTGATGGGCAGAAAGTGGCTGTTACATGACTTTTTGCTCTGTATTCACAAGGGAAGACAGAAGGCTTCTGCCAGAGAGCGACATTAAGGCAGCTGTATAGGGGATCCCCGAGACAAGACAGCAAGTATTTACCAGTGAAAGGGTTTGAAAAGGGCTAGCAGCCCTAAAGATAAGGCCCCGGGGCCAGATGGATGCATCCGAGGGTGCTCAAAGAACTGGCAATGGAACTAAGTGAACCCCTGGTGAGGTTACTGAATAGTAGCTCTATTCAGACGGGTAATTCCGAAAGAATGGAGAGTAGCAGATGTAACCCTGCTCCATAAGGAGGGGGGACAAGGAGCAACCGGGTAACTACAAATGTCAGACTTGCCTCTATCATCGGGAAACTGATGGAGACACTACTAAAAAGGACCCTGTGAACTACCTGCAGAGCAGTGGGCTCCAAGACAGTAAACAGCATGGATTTGTGGCAGAAAGGTCTTGTAAGGCCAACCTGATAGTATTCTTTGACTGGGTAATGAGGTTAATGTATAAGGGCCATGCTGTAAATTTACTCTTCTTGGATTTCAGCAAGGCTTTCGACTCTGTGCCTTCCAAAAAGCTGACGAAGAAGTTAGAGGATATGGGTGCAACAAAAGACACAGATGGGCGAGAAACTGGTCAGAAGGGAGACGGCAGAGGGTTGTAGTTAACAGAGTCAAATCAGAAGAGAGGGAGGTCATCAGTGGGGTGCCACAAGGTTCGGTCCTGCGTCCAGTCCTTTTCAATATGTTCATTAGTGACAAGGGAGAAGAAATCCAGGGCAAGAGATCGCTCTTTGCAGATGACACTAAGCTCTGTCGCAGGGTAGACAATGAGGAGGGGGTTCTGTGAATCGTAAATTTACATTCAGAAGTAACGCACGGTTCCCTTTTTGTTCCCCCAATGTACATCCTGTCAGTTACACTTAAGATGTACTACATACGTGGAACTGCAAGAGATAGGTTGACTAATTTTAATGTTTTTGTTTCTGTGGGGTTGTAGTTCTAATAACCTATGTGTATTTCCCATTCTGCACAATATCCACAAGGAGAATCTCGGGGCAAAAGAAAACCCTGTCTCTACTTCTGTCTCAGTTACATGTTCTAAATGCAGCAAATGATCTTTCAGAGTACTACATTTTTTAGCCACTACCAATGGCAATTCTCTAAAGGCCTTTTGCCTGATTTCGTAGCTTTAAGAATGTGACTATTTCTAAAAATAATGTTCTTGATGTGACCAAAAGCTGTAGGAAAAGACTGGGCTCCCAGTCCTGTCTTCCCTCTGTGTAGATTCTAATTGGTCCTGTCTTGGTACCAGGGAGGCTCTGTGGCATGAGTGTTTTAAAAGTGGATGTGTTTAATCACGTTTCTCAAACCTATTTTCCAGATCATCAACTGCCTTCTCACAGTTGGGTTCTTTTGAACAACTGTGTTTTACCCCAAGGAACTATCCATAGGGTATATTTTGTATAAGGCTTAGGGGTGTGAACTTCTAGATCTCAAAAAAGTGTTTTTGTCAGTTGTTTTCGAAAACGTCTGCTGGCTAATTTGTCCTCATCTTTGAACATTTCCAAGTTAAGATATAGTACAGAAGCCTCACTTGACTGCAAAGTGAATCGTATGTTAGGATACACACTATTCACATAGGCATGAGGTGTTTCACCTCCTGCTCTGTGCCCAACCAGAAGAAAACAAATCTATGCATCTTTTGTAGATAATTTTATTCTTAAAGGTGTTTGTGTCATTTACAATGAAATCTGACTCAAACTGATACACAAATACATTTGCAAAGATTGGGGCTATCATGGACCCCACTGCTGTACCTCAGGAGTGTAAAAAAATAATTCTTAGCAAATCTGAAATAGTTTTCTTTGAATCCAAGTGAGGCTATTTTCAAGAGGAACTCAGTACAGGATTTTTTCATCAACGTTCCTGAGGCTCAAAACAGCTCTTAACATCTCTAAACCCTCATCTTGTGGGATAGAGGTGAACAGGTCCACCACATCCATGGTGACAAATAACACCTTACCGCAACCTCAATCAGTTTGGTACAGTTTTTGTATCAAACATAATACATCCTGAGTATCCTGTAGGAAGGATGGCACCATATATACATAATTACTGTGATAAAAGTCCACAAAGCATGAGGGAGACTCCAGGGCAGACCCCAGTCCTGACACTATGGGTCTCCCTGGAGGTGATATCAGGGCCTTGTGGATTCTGGGCAACTAAAGGAACACGGGGTGGGGGGGGCTGTGGAGCCAGACTTATAGATTTTAAACGCTAAAGTGTTCTTTCGATCTTATACTGACAAAACCGTACCTAGGTTGATAGAGGAAGAACCAGAGAACAAGATGTGGAAGCAAAATAAAAGTCAAACAGGAGAAGGAAAAAAAGACGGAGGGAAAGGTCTGCTGCAGGCCCAAGCACCCACTCCATGCACAATGGCGCTGACGAAGGAGACGAGGCAGAGGAGACACTGCAGTCCCTAGGCCATTTTTTGAGATCTGCTGCCTCCACAAATTAAAAAAAAAAATTGATATTCTAAAGGGCAGAATCGCCACTGTGCGGAAAATGGTGGATACAATGCAGGGGGACAAGAAGCATGTGAAACTCCATTCGGAAGTTTGTCAAAGCACCATGCTGCAGCAGGCTGAGAAACAGCAGCATACCAATAATAGGCTGGAGATCCTAGAAAACCAAGTGTGCAGCCAGAATCTACAGCTGGTGGGCTTACCGGAGGAATTGCAAGGGGACTCGGCTGGTATGTTTGTAAAAGGATGGCTAATGAAGCAGTTCAAATCCCATGTAATGGAGGAGGAATTTATGATAATAAAAGCATACCGCCTACCGCACCAATCTAAAACTCTGGCTGTGCTTCCAAGAGTATCGATGGTTGTACTTCATAGCATGGGCACAAGAGATAGGCTCCTGAGCTTGACAGAAATGCTACGGGCCCCTCAGCCAGGAAAGCACAACTGTTCACCTGTTCCCAGATATTTCTTAAGTGACCCGACTCCACCGCAAAAATTTGATGGGGTCCATGCAACACTGAAAGAGCTGAACATACCCCATACTATTCAATTCAAAGCAAAGCTAAACGTCACTCAAGACAGTAAAGTTTATATAGTCACGGACCCAAACGATGCCGGCAAATGGGCATCAAAGATGGCATCCGCAAGGAAAGCCACGAGGGGCACTGCGACTGAAGATTCCGAAATTGATACCTGAAAACTTCCCTCAGTTAGGCTGCTACCTAACTTACACCATCAGAACCGAGACTCTAGTCCAATGTACTTTGATTGTTTTCAATTTCAGTATGTTCTAAAGTTGTTAACGTGTTTAATGTTGAAATTAGAGAGAATGTGTCAGAGGGATAAGTACTCATTTATTTGACTTGAGCAGTTGTAGTCTGGTAATTTGAACTGTACGACTCGGCAATTTAAAGGGCTTTGTTTTTTAATATGTCACTACTTTAATCTCAGGTCTGAAGTGGTTCTCCGTTTAATTGTTCAGTAGTGGTTAAGTACTCCCTCTATTGGACACGTTATATAAATTTTAAGATCAAAACGAATATATCTTTATTAATCCTAGTTAACGGGATTTGCTCACATAGAAAGGTGTATAACTGATTTGATCTTGGAGGCTTTAACTTAGTAAATAGTGACTGTTCTTTACATACTAAGGATTTTAATATACGTTGGGATAGGCATGGCACCAATAGCCCATTGGACGCTGGATAAGTAGTTTCACATCTTTGGTTTATTTTTTTTCCCTCAGAAATTTATGCCATGAACTCTTGGGCTGTTAACCCATAGCATTTAGAAATAATTGTATAAATGTACTCAGACATTTAGTTAGCCGCTCCAATGCTGAAATAAGCAAGGGTTACTGCATCCTGTATAAATTTAGAGGTTCCTCTACATGCTTGTAAATGGTTTGCTGTTCCTTGTATGGGACACCTGTATTTGTGCATTTTATTTTAAAATGAATAAAACTATAAATTTAAAAGAACACTAGAATTTGGGGTTTAGAGATAATAAGTGAATCTGCAATCCAGTCAGGAGCTTCTGGTTCATTACCCTTCGGAACAGTTTCTCTGATCTTGGCAAACACTGCACTTGAGGGGTTTCTGTCCAGCTTCGGTAATTTTTCCAGGTTGTTAACTTGTCTTAAGCATCCTCTCTATAGTCCTCCTTAATCATTATGCCCTCAAAACCTATATCTGCTTGTTTGATTACTGGATTACTGTGGACTTATCATCCTCTAAAGCTGCTCTTTCCAGATTTGTGAGGTTCTGTTTTCTGGGTTTGAACCAATGTAATAATGATTCAACTTCTTTATCAACTGCCTTAGTAAAGGTGTCAAATTCTGAAACAGGTTTGAGATGCATAAATTTAGATTTAATCTGTAAAAAGTTCTAGCTTCTTCGGGTCTATAGTGGCCTCAGAGTCCAAAAAAATGAACTTTTAACCTTAACTTTCTATAGAACCTCTGCAGATCCAGTTTAATCTGAAAAAGATTAGGGGAAGTCATAGGGGCAAAACAAACCTTTTGATAATACTCTCTTCCTCACAACCTGTTCGTTCCCTTCTTGAGATGCTGAAGACCACCTTGTCTTCGATCTCGCAATCATGCCTGCGCTTGTACCTTCTGCTTCTAGGTCTATTTGGGTTCTTTCTTTTTCTTTGGTTTTTTTGGTTTGCGCTATGTAGCTCTCTGTTGTTTTGGGGGTTGCTCCTGTATTGCCTCCCCCTGTACTTCTGCCCTGCTGGTTAAATCAGTGTTGGACTCTATGTGAACTGTTACGAGGTCCTCCCTGAGATGCTGATTTCTGCCATTTCCCCCAAAAAGGATGCTGCTGAGGATGGCTCTTTTTGTCTCTAATACTTTCTGCTTCTGAGGAAAATACTGAATTAGAGAAAGCTGGCTTAGGGAAACAACGCCTACACTTCAGGTTACTACCATTGTAACCTTTCCCATTCCTATAATCAACAGTATCTCTCCTATATTTTTTGAGCTTGCAGCCTTTTAGTTCTTCCTCAAATTTCTCCGAGGAGACTTTTATTCAAAGGACTTTTTTTTTTGCAGTTTCTTATTTTTGCCTCTCTAGAGTCCTCTGCCCTGCATCTGCACATCCCCCTCGCTCAAGCGCAGGAGTGCTGGGGCCCTCCCTAGACCTTACCCTTTCGTAGCAGGGGTGGGGAGCCACCACCCACCGGACCGATTCAGTGTTTGGGGAGGTGCCTTCCTGGGCCGTTGCAGAGGGGGACCATCGTCATCCACGCAGAGGACAATCCATTTTTCTGCAGTTCTTTGTCTCCCCGAGGTTGCGGCATGCAGTGGTGCCAGCGGTGGCATGCACGCTCCCATGCGAACTCCTGCCCAGCGCCTGCCGCAACTCTCGCCCACAGTCTCCAGTGCTGACGTGCCTCCTCCCAGCCTCCGCTTGGTGGCAGGCAATTGCGAGCCTTGCAATCCCCCTCCCTGAGAAGAGAGAGCAGTCCTGGGGACACTCATTCTTCTCCACCCCTGCCAACCCCCAGCCCCATGTCCATTCCGAACAGATTGCGCCCGGCGTAACAGTAGAAGTCAGCGCCCTCAGCCCTCAGCGCCACGGGCGGCTCAAAGGACTTATTAAATCCTTCTAATGCCAGTAATGTGGAAAGTTGAGACTCCAAGCTTTAAATTTTCCATTTTCAACCTGTTCCTTCTATAACTACCACCATAAAGTCAATGCAGAATTTGCCCCAACTGCATCCCATTTCTCTTTAAGAATGGCACAATAAAATGCAACATTAAGTTCTATCAAAATGCATAAGTCATGTGGGATACACATGTGTTTTACATATTCAGTGAGCGCTATAATGTGCCATTCTCGTTTTAAATCCTCTTCCTTAAGATGTTCAATTTTCTTATTTAACACTGTCTTATTGATGGTTTCTGGCTCAGTTTATTACTCCTGTGGTCTCCTACTACTTTGTCAGCTTCACTTTCTGTATGCCCAAACACATTAGTCTTGGTAGCTGTAATCAAGTTAATTTAATCAAAAATTTCCATCACTTTAAAGGCACACAGCTGAAGGATACAGGTCTAGTCGGTTCACTTACTGATTAAGGTCTACCGAAATATTAAGGATAGTACAAAAAGATCAAAAGTTCAAACAATAAAAAACTTAAAAACAAAATGTTCAAGAAAATTCCATTTTAGTCTGCCTAGATGTTCCCCACCGATTCTGTCTCTGCAGACCCTGTCTGGTCTCATTCGACACCCCCACCTCCCTATATCCTACCTAATATACCCCTAAGTCTATCCAAATGTATACTTGAAGCCCCCTACTGTTCTAGCCTCCACAACTTACGCTGACCATCTATTCCACTTTTGCCCACTTCTCCTTGCTAGCAGTCAGGTCCTGCTTCCACTTGCCCAAGCCCTTCTGCCCGTTGTAGGAGTCCTCCGATATTCCAACCTGCCACCAGCCTCTGCTCCACATCCTCTCCGGAAAACTTGACTGTAACCCACACTTTGAACCCTTTGAGTAGGGCTGCTCTGTTCCCAAAGCTTGGGGGGGGGGCAGAATACTTCACTCGACAACAGAAGCCCAGGAGGAGTAGCCAGCAAGGGAAAAGTCAGAAGGACCCTACTGTGGTGTGGGGGCAGCTTCATCTGCCTTGGACTGCTGGGTTATGTTTTTCCCCCTAAGCCCTCCCTTATTCCTCCTCAGGGTGCAGTCCGGAGAAGTGACCAAATGAAGTACCTATCAGTGCCGTCGGAAGGACAGGCGAGTTTTGCCTTACCTTGGGAACTCCCCTGCTGGCCCCATTCTGGGTAGGTGCATGCCGACATAAGGCCATGCCAGAGGGACCACTTGTTCCATCCTGCATGATTCACCCTCCCTTTGGGCCACCAAAGGGCGGTCGAACACAAGAAAGATGTGCCCTCTCTCCACGAGGCAGGAGGTGTCCAGACAGATGCCAGAACTCCACCTCAGCGGTCAGCACCAGACATCCCGGACTGAGGGCATAAACCTGGGTCATCTGGAAGGCAAGCGGTAGCTCTACTGCTCTACTAGTCATCCCGTGTAGCTATTATTTCTTATATCTAAAATATTTTTTTCTTTCCCCTTTTTGCTGTTTCAAAGATTTCCTACCAGACAACAGTTGGTGTGATGTGCAGAACGGTACTCTACCTGCATACTGACAAAGCTAGTTCTGTTCCTCCTCATACATCATCAGCCCTGCGACTTCATGGTCTGTGACATCACAACTCGCCAAAAAGAGCCTATCACCCTGCGATGTCACAGTCATGGAAGTCACAATGCCAATGTGGGATGAAGAGGAAGAGAGTTCGATATGTCAGTCTCCAGATAAAGTACAGCTCTTCACATCACATGTTAATACTACCAGGCGGAAAACCTTCTAACGAACAAATGGAAAAATTACTTCAGAAAGAAAAAGCAACAACTGACTACTTTGAAGGCGATCCCAAAGGATGGCATTCCTGTGTTCTGGTTAGAAATAATAAACAAGAGCTGACAAGAAAAAAAATTTGACAGTATAGCAAAGAATAACAGAAAGGAACAGGTTGGGGGCGTGGCCAGCAGCCGAGCTGTGAACAGCTTTTCTCCACAGCTCCACATCGGATCCTATATCAGCACTAATACAACGCAAATTTATAAAAATTCTGATATCAATTGGGTCTAGGAGGAGAGAGAACAACAAGAGCTGCATTTTGCTGTAAAACTTTCTGGTGAAAGTTCTCAGTTTGCTGGAACTAGGGTCGAACAAATAAACTGTGAGCCTCGGTGGATGGAACCCGCCAGAAGGAGACCAGAGCATCCGCTAGCAAGCACTACCAGCTTGAGCAGACAGAACAAGAAGGGCCCCAGCCCTCTAATGCCACCCTTCTGAAGGCAATCCAAGGATTAGATCGCAAAATTGAAAATCTGGGGACTGACCTTAAACAATTGAGCTCTAATGTTGAAGTAGTGGAAAGGGACGTAAAGGATGCTTCCCACAAAGCTAACAGGGCCCTAGTTCTCTCGAAAGGGCTCTCAAAGGAAAATGGACTGCTTCGGAAGTGGTTAGAAAATTTAGAAAATGTGGTACGAGCCTCCCATGTGCGACTCCTGGGACTCCAAGAGCAATCGGAAGGGGACTCTCCTTTAACATTCTTACAAACGTGGTTACAGGATCTGCTTCAGACTGATCAGCCATTTCAGATACTCAAGGCCTACCGAATTACGCCATGCGGTAACCAAATGGAAACTAGAAACTGGTATGCCTTATCCACGTACGTTCATGACAGAGTTACGAACTACCGCTGAGAGAGACATGGTCTTACAGCAGGCTAAACATCTTAGCCCTCTTACCTGGAACGAGTATAGAATCCATCTGTTCCCAGACCTAAGTTTTGCGACCAGGACACCCCGAAGAAGTTTTGATGGCATACAGGACAGATTGCAAGCCTCAGGAATTCATCATGTACTTCTGATGCCTGCAAGCCTTCGGACTGTGTACAGAGGTAAGACGTTTCACTTTACTGAATCAATGGAGGCCTCCAAGTTATTAGAAAAAATAGAACTGCAATTTTCAGCAAGAGAGGAAGCTTCTGAATCAGATGAGGAACGGGACACCTGAGAAGAGCTAGTTTATGTAAAATTTGAATTCCATCGGTTTTGGGAAGTACAGTCGGGGAGAATAACTCAAATGTAACTTTTTGTTTTTAAAGAACAGGTTTCATGTTCTAACTTTCCCTATTAAAACCTTACGAAAGCTCAACTGGATCTATAACTTTTAGAGATATACGGGGAGTATGATCTGTATTACTCTGTTCTGAGGCTCAGGTGTATGACTGCTCTCTCCCCCTAGACTGAATACAATTTGATTATGCTTATTAGGAAAAAAGAAAAGTTTGGTATTTGTTAGAAGTTGTGGTTGGTTGTTGATTGCAGGGCATGGGATGGATGGGTACTGATGGGGAGAAATCTGTACAGCTATCTATGTACAACTGATGTTAAGTTGGGGCAATTTATCCTTAGTGAGCATGATACAAGTAACCTTATTTTGGTGCCCTGCTCATGGCTGTTCAGGCCTTTCCTATATGAAAAATGATTGTTCATTTTCACTTAAATTGCTGTGCTTTTGACACATATGTGTACAATTAGCACAGATTCTGAGTTCTTAAGATGTTACTTAAGAAGATAGTATTTGGTAACCCTCACATGTGGTAACAATGCATAAGGGCATTAACCTTTTAGTTACTGTAAAAATGTGGATTCATATCAAATTAATGTATGCCTGCCTATATGTGATCAAGTGTAATGTTGGCGTTAAATTCAAAACAATAAAATATAATTTCAAAAAAGAAAAAAACAGGCTACTCACCTGTAACTGTAGTTCTAGGAGTGGTATATGTTGTTCATCCACACTCATTGGCATTTTCCCTTTCCTCTTTAAATCTGCCGGAAGTCTTCAAGGTGCCTCCTCCCACCCACCCAGGTGGTATATGTCTCGGCTCCGCCCCATGATGCCAGATTTTAGCCCGCTGGAAGCCAGGTTATGTGCGTCCGCAGCCGAGGAGGTTGGATGGGTCTATGTGGATGAACAACATATACCACTGCTAGAAAGTACAGTTACGTAAGAACTTACCTTAACAGTAGATCTTCGAGAGAGGCTCTTGCAGTAGGTAATTACATATAGGACTGACGCCGGCCGGTGGCAGGACCTCACGGAAAATTTCTAGCTAGTAGTCCTGGCGAGGGACCCCTAGTCAGGTGACCGCATCAGACGACGCCGGGTATAAAGGCGGTCCCGACACCCGCCCAGTTCTTTCTCGCCACAGGCCCGGAAGGCCCGGATGAGAGAGAGGCAGATATTTCCTCAATGGAAAAGGAGCTGAAAAGCCTAGGGGGATGGAGGCGGAAGAGCATTTACTGCAAGAGCCTCTCTCAAGATCTACTGTTACGGGTAAGTTCTGTATGTAACTGTACTCATCTTACTTCGAGAGGGCTCTTGCAGTAGGTAATTACATATAGGACAGAATCCCAAGCAGTCTGGAACAAAATGAAAGGCATCGGAGGAGGAACTACCCAAGAAGTAGCAAAAACCTTGCAAACCTCAAGACAGGAGGCCTTGCAAGACAGCTAACCCAAGCCTGCTCCACGACGAGAGCAATGTCCAAAACTGTAACTGCTCAGAAGGTATGGACGGAAGTCCAGGTGGCGCACAGATATCTACCAGCAGACACATTCTGAAACAAGCCGCAGAAGCTGCTACCCCAGAGTGGGAGTGACCTCGACTTGACCGGAAGGGTCTTGTTGTACTTGTCATAACAGAAAGTGATGCAATGAGCCAACCATTTCGACAGGCATTGCTTAAAAACAGCATTGCCTTCCCTTTTGTGAGCAAAAGAGACGAACAGCTGGTCAGTTTTTCTGAGATCCTTAGTCCTATCAGCGTAGTATCTCAGAATCCGGTGAACATCCATGGTATGGAGTAAATATTCCCCTTGATTGGAGTACTGCGTGAAAAAGGCAGGTAACTCTATAGACTGATTTAAGGTAGACTCCGCTACCACTTTAGGTAGAAACTTAGGGTTTGTGCGAAGAGCTACTCATTCTTTGTGAAAAATCAAATAAGGGATTTTACACACGAGGGCCTGGAGCTCGGAAATTCTTCGAGCGGAAGTAATGGCCACCAAGAAGAGCGCCTTCCACGACAGAAACTTCAGGGTCTGCAGAGGCCGCGAGGCCTCAAGGAGGAAGGGTAAGTTTTCGAGAACAAAGTTCAGATCCCAAGGGGAGCAGGGGTCCGACAGGGCTCTGAGATGAAGGACCCCTGTAGGAAAAGTCTTGATACCTCTAATTGGGCAAGGCTTTATCAGCGAAGGAACATGGTAAGCTGAAATAGTGGCCTATATTACTTTCAAGGAGGAATGACTGAGACCCAGGTCAAGAGGTGATGTAAATATTCACAGAAAGCACACAGGACAGGAGAAAGGCTCCACATTCCTAGAGGCAGCCCAAATAGAAAATCTCTTCCATTTCATGGCGTAAGTGGACCTAGTGGAGGGTTTTCTAGCCTCCACCAGAATCTCGGCCACCTATGGAGAGACACCAAAGCGAGATTGGGCTAGGTCTGCAGGAGCCATGCATGAAGTTGCAGGGACTTGAGTCCCGAATGGACTAGGGTCCCCTGATCCTGGGTCAGCAATCCTCGAGATAAAGGAAGAGGAAGAGGAGAAACCTTTGAGTATTGTTGTAGAAGAGAGAACCAGATTTGCTCTGGGCCCGAAAGGAGTGATCAGAATCATTCTCACTCCTTCTGTTGTTAGTTTCCAGTAGTACACGAGGGACCAGGAGGAATTGGGGAAAAGTATAGACTAATCTGCCCTTCCAGTTTAGAGACAGAGCGTCACTCCAGAAAGCGCCTCGCTCTGGAGCGAGCGAGCAAAAGGTGGGAAGTTTTGTGTTTTGGGAAGAGGCGAACAGGTCTACCTGTGGAGTCCCCCAAAGATGGAAGATGTCGTCTAGAACCGTTTGGTCCAACTCCCACTCGTGTGGCAGAGCAGAAGAGCGACTTAGCTTGTCTGCCAGGGTATTGTCGACTCCTGGAACAAGGAACGTTGTGAGGTGAAGGCTGTGAAGCGTTGCCCAGTCCCAAACCCTCATTGCTTCTCTGCACAGCGGGTAGGATAGAGTCCCTCCCTGCTTGTTGATGTACCACATCACGCACATGTTGTCCGTCTGGACAGCTAGGTGACCGGGAAGGATGTACTGGTGAAGGGCTTGGAGAGCATATAGTACTGCTCGTAGCTCTAGCACATTGATGTGGAGAGCTAGCTCCAATCTGGACCATAAACCCTGGGTTCGGTGAGGACCTAGATGGGCTCCCCAACCTTCGCCTGATGCGTCCTCGTGGTAAGAGTCTGGAGGGGGGGAGTACAGACAAGGGCACCCCCAAACAGGTTCTCTCGAACCATCCACCACTGCAAGTCTCTTTGTCATCGGCAAGGAGATCAGCACCAGATGATCTAGGTTGTCTCACGAGTTGATCCCACTGAGAGCGGAGAGTCCACTGAGAAATCCTCATGTGGAGCCGCCGCTGGGCACTGGCCGGGATGGCGGGCCGCCATGAGCCCCAAGAGACGGAGAACCGACCTCGCCGGAACCTTCCTGCATTCTGATAGCAGGGAAATCTGTGACTGGAGGGAGGCCGCCCTGTTCAGAGGAAGGAAGGCCTTGCTCACCGTCGTGTCGAGGATAGCCTCGATGAACTGAAGTCTCTGGGAGGGGTCCAGATGAGACTTGGAATGGTTGATGGTAATACCCAGGCAAGTGAAAACCTGCTGGGCGAGGGAGAGAAAATGCAGGCGCTCCTCCCTGGACGAGGCCGCCAGGAGCCAGTCGTCCAGGTAGGGAAACACAAACTCCTGATAGTATGCAGGTGGGCCGCTACCACTGCCAGGCATTTGGTAAAACCTGGGGAGCCGAGGAAAGACCAAACGGTAGTGCCCGGAATTGCAATGGTCCCCTGGAAAGCAAACCCGGAGGTACTTATGATGCGAGGGACGCATTGGGGATGCAGATATGCGCCCTGCATATCCAGCACACAAAGCCATTGACCCGGCCAAGAAGGGGCAGAAGGGTTTGAAGGAGAGCATCCTGAACTTTTGTATTCCATGAGAGTTCAGGGAGCTGAGATCGAGAATGGGTCTGAGATCTCCAGCTCTTTGGGACCAGGAAGAAATGAGAATAGTAACCCGTCCCCTGAAGGTGAGAAGGAACGGTTCTATGGCCTGCTTTGTAGAAGGGCAGATATTTTCTCCTGACCAAAGGAAGATGGCTCTCATGAAGAGGACTTCAGAGGGGGTGGCGTGAGGTTTCTGTAGAAACTCTATGGAGTGCCCCTCCGCTGATAATCTGAAGCACTCATGAATCATGGTTATCCTCTAACCCGGAAGGTGGAGGGAGAATCTCCTCCCACTGGTTCCTCCGGGAGTCCGGAGGCGGTGGGAGAGGAGGAGTCAGGTGTGTGGGCACCCGCTGCTTTTTGGGCGGCGATGCCCAGCAGCGCGGGGCCCAGCGCTTAGTGGCCTGCCTTACTTGGGGTTCTCGCTGAGTGTCGGCTGTGTGCGCCAGAAGGACAGCGGCCGGATGGGGACGGTACATGGAATCCACAGATTTCAGAGCTGTTCCTCTCCTGCAATCGGTGAGGATGTCCTTGACATCACCGCCGAAAAGCACTAAACCCCTGAAAGATGCTTCCTGGATTGCTGACTGCACCTCCAGGACCAAACCTGACACGCGGAGCCAGGCGTGACGCCGAAGACTTACGGCGAACACGGAGCTCCTCCCGGCAGTATCCACTGCATCGTAAGTCATCCTCAGCATGTGACGACTGGCCGAACGAGCAGAACGGACTAGGTCAGCTAACTCCTGCTTGACTTGGGAGTCAGGTAAGGAGTCAATCTTAGATTCCACCTGGGTAAGGATAGCCTTCTGGTAATCCCTCATATGTGCTACATAATTCAGGGCCTGAATTCCCAGTGTGGAAGAAGCATTATTTTCTTCCGCACTGGTCCAGGAGGCGAGATTCATCTATCTGGAGGAGACGAGCTTAATGTTTGGGTGGTGCTGACCGGCCGTGAGCAGCGCTAATCACTAATTTAGTCTGCACGGGGTGAGAATCCAAAAAATCTACACCTCCGGAGCCTGGTATAGCCTGCTGGACTTCCTAGGAAGCGGGCTAAAGTTTCATGGTTGCTTCCAAATAGTGGAAACAAGGTGGGCGTGAGGCTCGATCCAGGGTGGCACTAAAGTAGGAGCCGTGGGGGCAGGTCCAGATGTTCAGCGAGTTTGACCCGCTGAGGATCTGGTTCCAGAGAACGCCACTGATGTACTTCCTGGATCTTCCTGAGCAACCTCGTGAAGGAAAGATACCTCGGGAGACTTCAGAGGAGTCCTCGGCCGGGGCTTCGGACGGACAGCAGGCTCGCTCGCCTCTCGAGCATCCGTCGGAGGAATCCGAGAGCGAGGAAGAAGAAGAATTAGAAGCACAGTAAGACTCCCTGACCTTCGTCTGGGGAGGAACGGGTCTTTAGGGGGAACTCTGGACACGTGTCCTGCCCTCTCTGAATCCAGAGGGAAGAGCTCTGGAATCTGAGGCAGAGAGAGGGAGGTGCTCCTCGGGCGGCCGGGGCGGCACTGTCGTATGCGGTTCTCAACTTCCTTGGTGAGCTGAGCCTTGGCCTCAGCCCACCAGGAAGCCAGAGTCTTCTGCAGATCCACCGGCAGCCTTGGGGGCAGTGGAGGAGGAGGAGGAGGAGGGGGATAACTATATGGATTATATCTGTAAGGCGAGTATCCATAACCCGGCTCCGGGAAAACCGGTGCTGGGTACTGCAGCGTCGGCGGAGCTGGCGTCGGGTACTGTGGCGCTGGATACTGCGGTCCCAGGTAAGACGGCGTCGGATAGGACGGTGGGTACCCGGGTACTGGAGGAGCTGCCGGAGCAGACGGCCAGGCAGGGCGGCCCCACGGGCGGGTCGACATTGAGAGGCCCGTGGGGGGGCTCAGGGCCCTATGGAGGGGACATCCTCGCCGGGCGCCGGGCGGTCCGGGCGTCCGGAGGGCCGGGCCAGATCAGATTCTGTAGGGAGGGAGGGTCTGACGGTGGAGGAATATCCCCAGCATCGCCTGGGGACGAAGGAGAAAAGTCCCTGGGGTCAGGCTGGGGCGACTCGGGCTCCCCGGACGGCAGCGAAGGCTGCAGGGAACCTGGGACGACAGAAGATGGAGGGTCCGCTGGTGAGGTTCCGACATTCGCGACGCCGGAGGAGCCGACGCTCGACTTAGGGCTGGATCCCGGCAGGCGCCGGAGGAGCCGGCATCCGCTTAGAGAGGGTCCCCGCCGGAGATGGGCCGAGGGTGAGAAGCAGCCCGGTCCGAGGG
This sequence comes from Neoceratodus forsteri, assembly GCA_016271365.2. Taxonomy (NCBI): domain Eukaryota; kingdom Metazoa; phylum Chordata; order Ceratodontiformes; family Ceratodontidae; genus Neoceratodus; species Neoceratodus forsteri. The sequence continues at coordinate 154,860,336 of JADMNL010000030.1, forward strand.
GACGCGACGCGCACCGCCCGACGGGTCGCGTCTTATCGGTCTTCCTCGGGCGGACGCCGGAGCCGGCACAACCTATGGGAGGTGCCCGCCAGTAGGGGCTTGTTCGCGGCGGTACTGGGGCAGAGGCCTCCTTTAACCCGGAGGCGCCCGCAGGGCCCGAGCGCGAGCCGGATGGGCGGGCCGACGCCTCATCCAAAACCTTGGAGGCTGCCGTCAGACGATCCCCCGGAGGGGATGTTACCTGAACCGCGACTCCAGCCGGAGTCGTAGATGAGGAGGCCTTCTCCCTGTGCCTTTCTTTGTCCCACTTCTTATGGTGTCCTTCAGGAGGGGTCAACACCTGCCTGAGCTTCTTCAATTCCTTCTCCATTGAAGACATCTTCTTTTTGAGCAGATGGGCTTCCAGGGACTGTTGGAGTCGCTCGCGGTAGCCGCGTTGAAGTGAAGGCAATGCGGCACTTGCTCTATCGAGTGGTCGGGGCTCATAGACAAAAAAGGCAGAGAGAATGCCGGCCCTGTGTGGCAGTTGGGCACCGCACGAGTCGCACTTGTTTTGGAAGGTGGGAACGACATACACCGACGTTGACCTGACGATGTGAAGAAAAATACTCAAAACGTTTCAGTAAAAACCGACGAAAGAACAGGGCTTTGCTACACGAACTTTATCGACGAGGATTGCACGAGCCAACGGTGGGAAAGAACTGAAGGCGGGGGTCCGGGATCGCTCTTTATACCGACGTTGCCTGACGCCAGTCACCTGACGTGGGGGTACTCTCGCCAGGGACTGCTAGCTGGAAATTTTTGTGGGTCCTGCCGCCAGCCGGCCAGTCCTATATGTAATTACCTACTGCAAGAGCCCCTCAAGTAAGATCTACTGTTACAGGTGAGTAACCTGTTCTTCTAAGAGTGTGGATATGTTGTTCATCCACACTCACTGGCAGACTCCTAGCAGTTCTCCGGGAGGAGGGAGGCAAGGCGCACACCCCCTACTTTGGGAACAGTGATTGGAGAACCGAGGCCCCAAAACCAGCATCCTGGCGTGACTCAAAATCGATGTGGTAGTGGGTAACAAAGGTGTTTGCTGACTTCCAGGTAGCAGCCAGACAGATTTCCTGGATAGAGATATCCCTGGAAGCAGCCACCAATGCAGCAGTTTAGCGGACAGAATGAGCTCTTATCCCTCTGGGAGGCTTCCTGCCTGCCAACTCATAGCACAGACCTATGCATGATGTGATCCATCTTGCAACGGTCCATTTGGCTGCAGGTCTGCCAGAAGCGACTTCAGCGTAGGTGACAAACAGCTGGCGAACCTCTCCGCGAACTTCTGCTGTCCTCTCCTTATAATAGGAGAGAGCACATCTCAGGTCCAAAGTATGGAGCCTGTACTCGTCGTCCGAGGTGTAATTAGGGTAATATACCAGCAGAGTCAACACCTGGTTAAGGTGAAACTCTGACACCACCTTCAGAAGGAATATCGGGTGGGGGCGCAGGACAACTTTGTCCCTGTGAAAGACGAGATAAGGGGAGTCCACCGAAAGCACCTGGAGCTCCCCTGTCCTTCCGGCTGATGTGATAGCCACCAGGAAGGCAGTCTTCCATGACAAGTGTGCCAGCTCACACTTGTGCATGGGTTCGAATGGCTTGCCCATGAGCTTTGCCAGAACCAGCAGTAGATCCCAGAGAGGTGGAGGTTTGCGCACCGGAGGGGATATGTGATCCAGGCCTTGGAAAAAACGCCCGACCACTATCTCCTGTGTCAATGTCAGCTGACCCGCCCATGCTTTGTAAGCACAAATAGCTGCCAGGTGCACCCTAAGGGTCGGTGACCGTAGACCCCCTTTGGAGAGAGACCAAAGGTAGTCGAGAATGTTAGCCACAGAACAGGATAAGGGTTCAGACCTGTACCCGGACACCAAATGGAAATTTTTTTCCATTTCAAGGCATAACATTTCCTGGTCGATTCCTATCTAGATGCCTTCACTACGGTGTGGACATCTTCAGAAAGACCCAAAGTTTGGAACTCTAGCCACTCAGGTACCAGGCTATGAGGTGAAGGGACTGAAGGTCCAGATGGAAGACCTTCCTCTGGTTGAGAGATATCAGGTTCGGGCGTGTACAAAGCCACTCCGGGGGCCTGCAGCTGAGGCTGAGGAAATTTGGATACCAGAACTGACGTGGCCAGTCTGGGGCTACCAGAATCACCTTCGCCTCGTCCCTCCTCACCTTGAGTAACACCTTGTGGATCGAGGAAAGGCATAGAGGAGGCCTGGGGTCCACGGTCTTGAGAAGGCATCCTCCTGCAGCGAGCCCTGCTGAGGGGCGGGCATGAATAGCCTCAGCTTGGTGTTTTCCCTGGAGGCAAACAGGTCCACCATCAATTTGCCCCAACAGGAGAACAGGCTGTAAGCTACCTCTGGATGGAGAGACCACTCATGGGATGTCTGGCCTATGCGGCTGAAAGCATCCGCCAGCTGGTTCAAGGCTCCTGCCACATGGATGGCTACGAGATCCCCCCTCCAACTGGCTCACGTGGGTCCAGATGCTGATTGTCTCCTTGCAAAGCAGACGGGAGTGTGTGCTGCCCTGTTTGTTGAGGTAGTACATGGTCATGGCGTTGTCCGTCTGGACTTCAATGACTTGACCCCGGAGTTGAGGAGCGAAAGCTTACAGTGCCAGTCTGACTACTGCTCTGAGCTCCAACAGGTTGATGTGGCATTGGGACTCCTCAGGGGTCCAGAACCCATGGGCCCTGTTGTCCCCCATGTGGGCTCCCCAGCCCATGAGAGAGGCATTAGTCGTGAGGACAACAGTCGTCTCAGAGCGGACAAACGGGATCCCTTCCTGCAACCGGTCTGGGATGGTCCACCACTGGATAGCGTCCCACATCTTCTGGGTTACAGTGATCAGCTGGTCGAAGTGACTGTGGCGCTGAGTCCACTGGGTGGCCAGCTCCCACTGGAGGGGGTGCATGTGCAACCGGGCCCAACGGACCACTGAGGTGCATGCCGCCATGTAACTCAGAAGGCGCAGAAAGTCCTGGGCAGGGCGCAAGTACCCAACCAGAAGTGATTGGGCAAAGGAGGAAAGAACCTCCGCCCTGTCTGCCAGGAACTGAGCTCTGGCTTGACAAGAGTCAAGCTCTGTGCCGGCCCATCGGCGCAGCGGTTGGATTTCCGCTTGCAGCGCCAGCGACCCGGGTTCGGGAGCGAGCTGGGGTCACTGAAGGGCTGGCCGGGGGGAGGCAGCTTGAGCGTCCCATGACTGCTCGCTGTCTTCAGGGAGGGAAGGGGCTGCAACCCAGTGTTGAAGTGACCACTGGTGTAGGCCAGGGGTAGAGCAACATGTCAGGATCATTGGGGGTGGTGCGTGGCAGACATCGTCTTTTGCCTTGATGTCCGGACGTCACGCACCTTAAAGCCAGGAAAATCGCTCGCTGGCTGCCGGATGATGGATCTCTGTTCCCTGAGGCCCTCCAGCGCCTTCCCAGGGCCTTCTGTTCCTCGGCAGCATCCCCGGGCCCTAGGAGTATGTGCTGAGGTCACGCCTCCCCCCCCCCGGTGCCTTTCCCTTCGGAGGAGGGGGGCCCACCCGCGAAGGGATAAGCACCGGGATATCCTGGGGTCGCTGCAATGTGAGGATCAGAGGAGGGCTGGGTAAGGACAGTAGGGGCTGGGGGAACTTGGTAGAGCCCCAAGGAGTGGTGGACCAGCGAGCACGGACGGAAAATGTATTACACAAAAAAAAAAAAGAGTCAGAATGGGGTGCTCCTCCCCGCCTGCTTGGGCACCAGGAAGTACCTGGAGACAAAACCTGGGTCTGCTGGAGGATCTGCCATGGGGGCTACTGCCTCCTTGCGGAGTAGCTGAGCCATGTTGTCTCGAAGAGCCGACTGGGTGCATGCGGAAATTCATTCCTCCCGAGGGGCGCGCGCTTGGCTAGGAGGGTCCTGTTCGAACTCTAGAGGCAGTCCCCGACTGACCACTTTGAGAACCCACCTGTTCAAAGTGATAGCAGACCAGGTGGAAAGGAAGTGATGGAGTCGACCCCCCACGGGAGGGCCCAGAGCTGGCGTAACAGAAATAGGGGAGGCAACCCCCATCCTGTCACTGGGCAGGCTTAGAGGAGGAGGAGGAGGCTCCAGGACCTGAGCCTCTGCCTCCTTAGCGGGCCTGTTGGGGTCCAGGCTTGGGCCGAGGGCACCAAGCTTGAGCCTCCTGCTGATACTGACCTCTTGATAGGAGAGCCGCTAACCGTTATAGGGAAGTGTGTCGAAAGGTTTTTCTTCTTCTGCTGGTTCTTGCCCTAAGAACCCTTGGCAGAAGTGGCATCCAAGGTGGCACTGGACTGCTCTATATGTTGTAGGTGACCAGCACTCCTGGACCGAACAAGTCGGTCCCAAGGAAAGGCACCAGCAAGTTTATGCTGAGTATCCGCCGGAAGGAAGAGAGCTCAACCAAGTTATGCTGCAGAGGCCACTGTGGTGGCCATGGATTGGGCACAAGAATCTCCAATGTCCAGGGCCGTCTGGAGCTGCTGTTTGGGAACAGCATGGCCCTGGTCCCGGACTTGTTTGACCGTGGTCTGCATGTCCGTGGGGAGATGAGGGAGGACTTCATCCAATGACCCGAGGAGGGCTTGAGAGAAGTGTGCCATAATGACAGCTGAGTTGGCCTCACCAAGGCCCAAGGAAGAGGCCGCACAGACCTTCCGAGCTGAGTGGTCCATATTTTTGGACTCTTTGTCCGGAGGTTGTTCAGTGTCAGCCGAACTGCCAGTATGCCTGAACACATAGGAGGTCACCAGGCTGTCGGCCGAAGGGTGCTCTGTGAACTCCACAAGGGACCTCATGGGCACTGTGTACTCGCGGGCAGATGGTGCTGGGCATGAGGCAGGGTGCTACCAATGTTCGAGGGCCAGGCCAATGATGGCTTTGGCCACAGGAAGGCCTCCGTCGGGGTATCCCTTCTCTTCAGGATATGTGTGAGAGGGTACTCTGCCTTTTTCTGGATAGGTTCCAGGGGCATTCCAGTGGAGTTGGAAATGAGACAGAAAATCCCTTGGAAGGAGGAAGGGCCTTCTTCCACCCCTGTACCAACTGATGACTCATCTACAGGATGAGAATGGAATCCGGTGGCATCAGAGTCCGAGGAGTCGAGATATAGCGGCCTGCTGCCTAAATCACCCTAGATCTGCCGAGGGCGGTCCAGGGTGACTGATCGACAGATGTCAGGAAATTCCGGTGTCCTGTCAGTCCTCTTTCGAGGGAGCCCCTCCCACAGGCTGTTTAGGTGGCGGTTCCACCCGAATAGGTGGAGAGACCAGAATAGGCCGAACCGGGGGACAGAATGGTCCCACGGGCGGAGGAACCAAAGGCTTCGGTTCCGGGGGGGGGTTGGCTTCGGCCTGTGAGGCAAGAGCCAAGTGATAGCTGGGTTGGGCGGCGGAACCGGCTTCTGCCTTGTCAAAATCAGCTGCTGCCATACAAGTTCCTCATAGTGCTGCTGGAGTTTCCGCCAGAGCCTCTCCTCATCCGAGGAGGATGAGGACAACCTGTGGCTTTGCCTCTTCTTGGTGGGCTTATGGCTCTTCCTCGGTCATTCGGCCGAGGGGGTTCTGGACCTCGATAGAGATCGGGCAGGCCGACTCGATCAATCGGGAGACACCAGTGGGATCGGTGAGACCAAAGGGTCTGGAACCGGATCCTTGATGGGGACGCCAGCGGGCTGGGTCTCCTCATCAGGAAACACTAGGACCGGAGTCCGTTCTAAGGAGTCGTCGGCCATGGCCGGTGACAAAGGGTCGATCGGGTCGAGAATGAACTCTACCTCATCGGCCACTTCCTCGGTCTGGCCAGACAGAAGGTCCATAAAGTCTGCGGCCGAGGAGGCAATCTCGACTGAGGTCGAGACTGCATGCTCCTGGGACTGAGACCCCTCTCGGTCCCAAGATCGCATTCGAGACGAAGACGAAAAAGGTTCTTTTCTCTCTTTCGAGAGCGGGAGGAGTGCGAGCTCGTGGGTGCCTCACCCCGGGTGGGGAGAGACTGGCACAACTCCTTGAATGAACCTGTAAAGGTGGAGCCTAGGTTCAGTGGGACGAAGAACCTTTGATTGGCCGAAGCACGAGCGGCTTCTTCCTCGAACGCCTACATGCGTTCCAGCTGCTCGGCGAAGCCAGCGGCTGCGGAAACTGCCCACCTAGCCTCTTTGGACTTCACCGGAGGGTTCCTTTTGTCCGGTCTTCCCAGTTTCAGATGTGCCCTGCAGTCGACCAGGATGTTTGGATGGAAGGCCAAGCAGTAACTGCAGGACGAGGTTTAATAGCCAACACCCAGGCAGTAGACACACGAGAGATGGAGATCGGTGCACAACATTTTTTGGCCAGAAGGACACCGGCGAAATCCTGGGGAAGATTTCTCCTCCATGACTGATGCTGCGAAAGTGCGATCGCTAACTCGAATGAGTTTTAATTTTGGCAAAACCAAAGATTTGAAAGCCAGGGCCTACAAAATGCGAGAGCACGAGGGAGGCAACCTGTTATCTTACAGCGGAAAGGAAGATCTGGTGTCATGGGGTGCAGCAGAGACATGTACACCCCGGGTGGGTGGGAGGAGCCAGCTTGAAGACTTCCGACAGATTTAAAAAGGAAAGGGACAATGCCAATGAGTGTGGATGAACAACATATCCACACTCCTAGAAACAAATTTCCTGTAGTCCGACATATACTCAAAGGCAAATTAAAAAGGACTGAAGTGGATGGGGGCTGTTCATGTTATACAGGTAGTGCCAAGGTGTCCTACATCGTGCTTGGACTATGGTGACAAGGGTGGCCCCAGCTATAAAAAGACTACCAAAAGGTCCTGACATAGCCACCTCACAGTCCAATAAGTGGTGTTCTGTGAAGGTGATATCCTTGAAAAAGATAATCCCTGCACTACCAGTTTCTAACTCATTGTTTTGTAAAGCACTCAGGAACAGTATGTATGTATGAAAGGTACTATATAAATTCCTGTTCTATTCTTTCCTACCGTCTCTGCAATACCAGTATCTAACTTGTTATGTAAAACACATTGGGATACAGTGTGTAGAAAAGGTGTTACATAAAGTCAAATTCTATTCTATGTCTAGCAGCTGCAGGAATGTAGAGACCTATACCACAAGGTCGCTGACACAGACCAGTACTGAAATGTGAAATTGCTGTAATCACTGAAGACAGCTAGCGCTAACACGTGGTGAGCAGGTGAGACTACCCGCAGTTACCAATTCTTTTTTTTGATAATTTCAGTTCAAGATTTACAAAGAAAGTTCTGAACTACTGAAAATGAGTTATGTCAACCAGGCAGCCCTTCCCAAGGAGTACCACTAAAGCCCAAGACTGTTGCCTGTTGCACACATTTCCAGTGGTCTAAAGGAAAGCTAACATCTTTCGTATTTCAGTAGCACTCTCTTCAAGTAATGACTTTTCCCAGTGTTTTGAGCTGTCAGTTCTCCTGAGGTGCTAGAGCGTTCACTCAGGAATCTTATGTCAAAAACACTGAATTTACAAAGAGAAAGAAGGGAAAGTGTGTTTGTGTGTGTGTGTGTGGGGGGGGGGTTACTGCATCTAGGCATGTACACAGGCACTTGCAGCTGACAGTAACAGTAGATCTTAAAATCTCATCAGAGCCTCACCTTTGGAACTTTAAGACGTTAGCATCAGGACCATGCAGAAACATTTGCCTAGCTAGGGCCACCCATGTTGACATACGTAAGTGCCGTGTATACTTCTCAACTTCCTGCCGAAGACGAGCTTGGAGTTCTACCATTCTCACAGGAACGGGAGACCTCAACCCTGACCAGGCTGACAGGAAAGACAGTGGTTCCTGGAAGAAAAAGTCCATTTGTAAGGGTGCAGAAAAGGAGAAGACCAAGAGTGTAGTAACGGATGTGTCTTCCAGCGTATGACACTGGTAATGGTTAAGAAATGAAACTATCTTCTTCAAGGAACTTTCCCTCCATACAGCCAGACCACTGGAACGATTACCAAGCAGCACAAAACTGCAGAGGAGGAAGGTCAGACAGCAGGGATGTAGAAGACCCTTAAGAACTACAAGTAGGCACTGGAGGACAACGAGGCTGAAGCCAGTCCATCTGCGGGACACCAGTTCCAGTCTGTAGTGTTTAGTGAAAATGTGGCCAGAACTACACTTGGCAGAAGAGTACAGAGTACAGGTCAACAGCCAAGAATGAATGAAAACAAGCCAAAGAGGTGGCTACGTCAATTAAAGTGTAAAGCCCTATGGCCATCGACAGACTGCAGGATAATTTCTCCAACGTTCTGAAGGGAAGGAAAAAATACAGGAAGGTAGATAGTCTGGTTTAGTGTGAACTCAGAAATTACCTTAGGAATTAACCTGGGATGGATACACAATGCAACCTGATCCTGGTGAAGCACAAGGTACGGAGATCCGCAACTAAAGCCTCCAGGTCAAACTCTGAGCAGAGTTAATTGCTACCAGAAAAATCATTTTCCAGAGTTAATGCAGATTGCAAGTGGCAGCAGGTATGAAAGGAGCTTGTGTAAGAGACTCCAGAACCAAGCTAAAGCCCCACACTGATACCAGCCCAATGGATCCCGGGACATAGATGATGAAGTCCTTCGAGGAACTTGCCCGATACCTCTAACAAGGCCACAATCTTGTACCTCTGAGGGCATGAAAGGGCAAAACTGCCGAAAGGTACACCTTTACAGAAAGGTACTGGACTCTCAAGTCCAACAGCGGCAAGAGGTAGTCCCAAGATAGGCTACTCCAGAGAGGAAAACAAGTCTGGGGGGAGCAAGAGGCTTGCCCTGCACTGAAATGTTTCCATTTCATGAGGTAAGTGTGCCAGATAGATGAAACATCCAAAACAGCCCGAAAGCCCCTGAAGCGAGGCAATTTTACATCTTCAGGAACCAGAAATGAAGCTCTAGGGACCGAAGTTCAAGGTGAAGTAGACTGCCCTGGTCCTGCGACTCCACAACAATAATTTTGATTGTCTTGCAAAACACAATACCATGAGCACTTTATTTTTATGACATTTATTTTTCTCTTGGGGAAGAGTCTCAGTGTTGTTCTCTTCCAATTTGGTCTCCCTTAAAATTAAATAAATTCCAAATTTGTCATTAAGAAATTGGTGCCCTTGGTGGCAACTGTTTGCATAGTGGCTACCATCAGCTTCAGCCATTTGTAATTTCCTTGCCAACAATGGTATAAAGGGGTGCTTTACAACAGGACAGGACAGAAAATCCTTGCTGAAGTGGTAGTGTTCCACAAAACACTGGTGCTCGATCAGGACATGCCAAGGTTAGTAATTTGTACTGCACTGTATTGGTTTTACATCACATAAATACTTTGGAAACTTATCCAAAGAGTGTGCCACTTCTGCACCTTTGCTTCTGGTGTGGCCCTTGGCTGGTGCAAGGCAGCACCTACTTACGGAACAATGCCTTCTGCACTCCTATATGTTCCTTCTTCCTCAATAGCCCTATCTCCCACGTCTAGGTCAGGATTATATTCATCTTACTCCTTTAGCTGAGGAAGAGCAGGAAAGAGAACAGGAGCCGTAGGCTACTGAGGCAGTGACGGTGTCGGCACAGAATCAGGGACAACAGTCCTAGAGGAACCAACAACCAACGTCGACAGAAACAGTGGTAATGGTTGTGCTGCTGACAAAGTAATCACCTACGGCAGGAATGGTAACAGTCACTGAAATAACTCAAAGATAGTAGCCAAAGCCATAGCACTAGAGCTGATGATGCTAGCCAGCAGAGGTGATGAGGAAAAGAGACGACAAGAGCGTACTTGCTGCGGATGCATTAGAACAGGACACATACTACCAACAGCAAGGGCGTCACAGCCTGCACATGACTCTGGTATCTGAATGACGGTCAAGCCTGCAAGGGAGGTCAATTATGTGGCCTGAGACTTGCTCTCATGAGGCTTTGTCGGCGACCTGATCAGGAGGGAAATTTGAAACTTTGCAGTGATGCTCTGTCAAAGGGGCCTTTTTTACTTCTTTGATTTGACAAACAGCATTTTTCCTGTGATGGTGACAGCATGGTGACCTGGCAACGAGATGTGTGTGGGGTTAACAAGAGAAAATCCAGTGTCACGAGTTGGGGACCCCGGGGTAGATGACAAAAGCTGTTTGCTTCTCATTCTCTATTTTCTGCAGGACATTCTCTAAAGCCTTCCTATGACGCGTCCTTGTGGCCTGGTGGAAGTCTTGACAAATGATGCAGTTTTCCACATCATACAAGAGGCCCAAACAGTAAACACAAAGTGTGAGCATAATCTAAATATCTTCACGCCAAACAGACAGAAGCAAAAAAGCTGAGGCTTTTTAGGCAGAAGTGATAATGGCATACAATACCATTTAGAATGAAAGTAACACTGAAACAGAAACAACACTGACCAAACTCTACAAACATTTTCCATGATGCGATGAGCAGCTGACGGAAGGAGAAAATAATGAGGTGGTATGGGGCTGCACAGGTTATATAAGCACCCCGAATGTACATCAACGTGGGCCGCCCCAGCTAGGCAAAACTTTTCAAGTTGTCCCGACACCATCGGCTTACAGCTCCAAAGGTGTGGCTTTGTGGAAGAAGATGCACTCTGAGATCTGTCTGTTTGGAGGGGGTAGTGGTGACCGCTTCCCCTTTTCATTCCCCCACCCCCCCCCAACCAGTGCTACTGGTAAAAGACACTTTCAAACTCCTGATTCACTTCAACAAAAAGCCCTTTTCTAGAAGGCGGTCATTAAATGACCAGCCAGGGCAGTCCAGTGGCAGCATACTGCACAGCCTACATTGGAGGGCCGAGTTCGGGAACAACCGTGGATTCTCCTGCTCACAGGGCTGGCGGGTTTCACGGCAATGTTACAGTAATTTTAAAGGGAAATAGAGTATGCCACTCTGTAAAACTCCATGCAACAAGAGTGTGTGCGGAACTTGCCAGAGAACTGGACAACTTGATTGCCACCAGGATAACAAGCAAAACAGCCTGGGAGCACCTGAAGCAGTGGCATGCCCATTCCCTTGTAATAGAGGTAAGGGAACATGGCACACTTCATGAGCACTGGGTAGGGGAGCAAGAGAGGAAAAATGGGGTATAAGGATTCTAAAACAGCAGCAACATGGCCAAAAAGCCAGGAACTGCAAAGAAACAGCTACCAATCTCATGTAATTTAGAGCTAATCTTGTGTTGTTTCTCACTATCCACCTTTTCCATATGCAAACATCTGAAACAGCAACACCATGGATTACGTGAAATAGCAATTTTCAGCTGGCCTGGTGGTGCGGAGGGTTGAGGCGCTGGACGCCACACCTCTTGCCATGCCGGCGACCCGGGTTCGGGAGTGGACTCAGGCCACCAGGGGTCGGCCGGGAAGGGAGAAGATTGAGCATCCGGAGGACTGTTCTGCTCTCCTCTCCCGGGGTAGGTAGAGGGTACCACATTGCTCCCCAGCAGCCCCTGATGGAGACTGGAGCACTACAGGAGCAATGCTATCAAGGGGTGGAATGGCGGCGGATATCAGCAGTTCAGTGCGCAGATGTCACTGCATGTCAGCGCTCCAGGGGAAAAACAAGAAAAACGTCCTGGTCCCTGGACAGGTGACGGTAACCTCCAGTGCCCCACCACCACACACCCAATGCCGGGCCCGACTCGCTGGCTCTGCCAATCCCTCACCCTGCCTTGTCTCTGGTGCGCTATCCTGGGGTCATCATAACAAGGTAGGTGGGGAGTGTGTCCCCGATTTCCCAGCAGGGAGGGCTTCAGGTGGGTGTTAGGCAGTTTGTGGTGAGTGAGGGCAGCCTGATAGAGTTCCAGGGGGCAGAGGATAAAAGAAAGTTGACAAAAGAAATAGTTTTCTTAGGGGAATTTCTAAACATTACTCCCTCATCTGATCCTTAAGGATGGCAAGGCTGCACCACTTCCAGATGGGAGTTAGCGATGAGATGCTACAGTCACAGATGTTTCCAGTGCCGCATCATAGTTAGTCTGTAGGGTGTGCGTGAAGTCAGGTGGCCCACACCCTCCATCCCTGGCAGCTGAGCTCTTGCCACCAGGGTGCTAACAGCCACCCTTCCAGTCCCAGACAGGGTCACCAGAATCTGCTCTCTCTTTTTTCTCCTCCATCTCGGTCTGCCCCCACTGTGTGTGTGTGTGTGCGTCTGTGTGCGTCTGTGTGTAGGTCTGTGTATGCATGTGCAGGGTGGGGGGAATCTCATCATCTCCTAGCAGACCAGGGATTTTTCCTCCTTCCTTTTTCTCCCAAGGAGTACTGGGTGTGCAAGGACATACATGCATTCAACGGCAATCATGTGTGCTGGTATTCAGAGGTAACCCCTCCCCTCAGTGAAGTGTGCCCACTGTGTTGCCACCTGGCCTCCATGAGGTGGCAGTCAAGGAGTGGGATTGCTATGCCCCCCTACCCTTCTGCCATCATCCCCATCTGCCTCTCTCAAGTCCTCTGGTGTTTGTCCATGGGTCCAGAGTACTCCTTGACCAGAAACTGGGAGAAGCAGAGACCGATGCTGTGGAACTGCATCTGCAGAGAGGACAGAGCTGGTTCACACAAGGGACAGTGGCATAGGAGAAGCCCTGAAAGCCATTACCTGTTATGCCTAATTAGGTTACTTTGGGGGGGGGGGGGTTCTCCCACCTACCACCACAGCAACTATACGCTGTGAAGTCCGGGGAGGAGGAGGGCGCCAACAAGAGATAAATACTTACCACAGTAATATTGTGTCTTCCAAGGGATCTCCTAGTAGAATTAGACAATATGCAGTCAGCTCAGACTCCCTGACTGCCCCCAGAGCTCTAATGTGGAATGTATGAAAATCATGGAACTCAGAATGCAACATTCAAACTCAGGGTTTTAAATAATTGATTAGCAGTTTTTTTCTTGGGACGATACTAACTGTACAGAAAGTATTTATACAGATTTTCTAGAAGTGCTGTGTTTGTTAAACACAGTGAGGCAAGAGCTATTCATTTTCACAAAGTTTTAGCACTTTTATGAGCAAAACACTAATCAATTTTTAGGGTTAAATAAAACCCTGAAACTGCTGCCTCTAGGTGGACTGTGTTCCATCTAACTGCCAGATTCAATTTTTGCAGATGAAAAAACACGACTACTCGAATTAAATTACTGTAGGTTAATACCTTTAACAACAATACCCTCCCCTTGGTAAAGTGGATGGGTTCCAAACAGGAACAGAAGAACACACACAAAGAGAGCTAGGTATCCTAGCCATACTTGAGTTCATTAACAAATATATAGAAAGATAGCCAATGATTAATGGCAACATTAGAAACTAACATAAAAGTATTGCTGAACCAATTCAGGCTATGTAAGGGGGTAGGGATGGTAGGTTTAATCCTACTAGGAGATCCCTTGGAAGAAACAATATTACTATGGTAAGTAACTTTTTCTTCAAACCCCAGAAACCTCCTAGTAGTACTAGACAATATGCAGCCTACTGGGAGTTGGGTACAGAACCTGTTTGGAAAAGGTTCTGCAATACTGCAGTGCCAAACCTAGCATCAGTCCTGGACTGGATGTCCAGGCAGCAGTACTTTGTGAAGGTGTGGACTGTACTCCAGGTAGCTGCTTTACAGCTTTCCAACAAGGGGATATTCCTTTCAGCTGCCACTGAGGCAGCAGTTCCATGAGTGTAATGTGCCCCAAGGCCTTGTGGTGGCTGTATCTCAGCCTTACTGTAGCAGAATTGGATGCAGGATACTATCCAATGTGCTACTGATCTCTTTGAGGCAGGCCTGCCCACTTTGCCATAGGTGATGAACAGCTGTGAGTGGGGAATCCCTGTGGTTCTTGGTACGAGTGATGTAACAGCTGATAAATCTTTTTACTTCCAAACTATGAAGCTTCAATTCCCCTGAACTGGACTTGGCTGTGAAAAATACAGGAAGGGTGATAGACTGGTTCAAGTGAAACTCTGATACCACCTTTGGAAGGAGCTTTCTGTTAGTCCCAAGGACTACCATGTCCCTATGAAAGATAATGTATCATAGTAATGAATCATCAGAAAAGGGCCATCCTAGTCCATCTAGTCTGCCCATTTTCTACCCGCCCCTATTTGTCTCCACTTCCCAGGAATATTTTCCTTTGCCCACTAGCCAACCCACTGTGTCTGTCCCATGCTCTCTTGAATCCCTCCACTGTTTCTGCACACACCACCTCGCTAGGTAATCTGTTCCAGGGTTCCACCACCCTCACAGTGAAATAACATCTCCTTACATTGCTCTTAAATCTTCTCCCTTCCAATCTTAAATTATGACCCCTAGTTTTAACTCCTACTTTCCTTCTGAATAATCTACCTTCACTCACTTTATTTATTCCATTCATATGCTTAAGTCTTTATTGTGTCACCTCTCTCTTCTAACCTTCAGCGGGTATAGATAAAAAATTACTCGCCATAGTAATGTTGTGTCTTCTAATGGAGTCTTGCTGTATTCTGACAAAATGCAGTTAGCCCCAGCACTTGAACTTCCCCGGACAGAAAAGAGTTAAACTCTATGCAGAGCATAGAATGTTGAGCTTGAGCTCGGTTTTCAAACCTCTGTCCTGATTCTAATGTAACCATCAGATTCTTACGAGCACTAATACTAACTAACCTAGCTCTAAAATGTTTTTGAAAATTAAGCCACAGGCCAACAAGTGCTTGGGTCAAAAAGACTCAAGTCAAGAACCCAAGAACAAGACCTTGATCCAGATAGTGGCAATAACTATATGAAGAATAATCAGTTTTAAAACAGTAATAACAGTCATCCTGGCCAGGATGAGATCAAAAGGATACACCTATGGGGTGCAACACTGCACCTGCCAAATTCCACATCCCAAAAGAAGGGTCTGAGAGGGAAGGCAGGGAGGGAGGTCAAAATACAGCAAGACTCCATTAGAAGAAACAACATTACTATGGTGAATAATTTTTTCTTCAAACAACATGAAGTCTTACTGTATTCTGACAAAATGCAGACTACCAAGCAGTACCCCCTTGGAGGAGGGATCTACGGAATCTACTTTGGAAAAAGGCTTTGCAGTACAGCTGTGCCAAACCGAACATCACTTCTGGCTTGAGTATCCAGGCAGTAATGCTTGGCAAATGTGTGAACAGTTTTCCAGGTGGCTGCTTTACAGATTTCCAAGAGGGGAATATCCCTAGCTGCTGCCACAGAGGCAGCTGTACCCCTGGTCGAGTGAGCCCTCAAGCCTGAGAGAGGTTCCTTGCCCAATTTTGTGTAACAGAACTGAATGCAAGAGACAAATCACCTGGCTACTGTTCTCTTGGTGGCAGTACCATTTTCCACTTCTCCATAAGGGAGAAACAACTGAGAGGAGCCATTTCTATGGGCCTTAGTATGGTCCATATAATAGCTTAATGCCCTTTTTACATCCAGACCGTGCAGCCTTCTCTCACCTGAAGAAGAATGATCAGTGAAAAACATTGGCAGGGACATAGACTGGTTAAGATGAAAATCTGAAACCACTTTGGGGAGAAATTTTCTATTTATCCTGAGCACCACCTTATCCTTGTGAAGGCGATAAAGTCAGGCTCTACAGACAGGGCCTGTAACTCTCTGATCCTCCTGGCAGAGGTAATGGCCACCAGGAAGCCAGTCTTCCAAGTCAAGTACTTTAGCTCAGCTGAAGACAAAGGTTCAAAGGGAGGCTGCGTGAGCTGTGCAATACAGATATTCAGGTCCCAAGCTGGAGTTGGTTCCCCAAAGGGAGGGTTAAGATGTGCACCTTTGAAAAATTTACTAAAGACAGGGTGAGACGCGAGGGAAGATCTCTTTCCTGCAGAAAGAAAAGCAGACACAGCTGCTAAATGAACCTTAAGAGGGGCAGGCCTGAGGCCTAAGCCATTTAAATGGACTAAATAGTCCAGAGTTGTGGATAGGCCAGCCAAATCTGGCTGTACATACCTCTGAGAGCACCAAATGTTGAATCTCTTCCACTTAGAGTTACAAGTTTTCTGGTGGAAGACTTCCTGGAGACCTTCAGAATATCCAGAACCCATTGTGAGAGATGCAGCCCTGCATACTCTAAAGCTCTTCAAGAGTCAGGTCTTGAGCCTGAGAGAATTGAGATGGGATACCAAATCCTCCCGAGAGGAGGTTAGAAGGTCATGCTACTGAGAAGACAGAGAGGAATTGTGACTGCCAGGGACAGTAACAGAGGGTACCAAGGTTGTCTGGCCCAATCCGGTGCCACCAATACTACTATATAGGGCTGAGACCTGATTTTTATCAGTACTCTGAATATCAGAGGAAAGGCATACAATAACCTGTTTTGTCCAATCCAACAGGAGAGCATCCTGAGGCACAGACCCCAGAAGTGGAGGTCTGTAGCAGAACAGTGGAAGTTGACTGTCTGGGGCTGCAAAGAGATCTATCTCTGGAGTGCCCCACCTCCTGAAAATGATGTGGAGAACTTGGTGATTTAGGGACCACTCGTGGTGACCCTGAGAAATCCTGCTGAGAACATCTGCCAGCACACTGCTCTTTCCCGGAAGATGCACTGCTATCAGGGAGGTCTGTAGAGAGTAAGCCAGAGAGCACACTTTCATGGCTTCTGTGCACAAGGCTGTGGACCGAGTGCCCCCTTGCTCGTTTATGTAGTACATAGTGATGGTGTGTCTGTCCTGACTTGCACTACCTTCCCCTGTACTAATTCCGAGAATGCCTGAAGGGCTAGAAGCACAGCCCTGAGTTCCAGTAGGTTGATGTGAAGGAGAGAGACTCCTGCTGAGACCATGTGCCTTGAGCAGTGAAGCCCCCCACGTGAGCTCTCCAACCCTGAAGGGATGCATCTGTGGTGAGAATCACTGAGGGTGCCTGGTGAAGGAAGGGGACTCCTTGCCCGAGATTGTCCACCTCCATCCACCATTGGAGAGCCTGGACAAGAGTCTGAGTTACTGGAATTAACTTGGTAAGAGAGTCCTTTCTCTGAGACCAGAATGACCCGAGGTGAAACTGAATGTCCCTCATTTGGAACCTGGCCTCCTGGACCACTGCAGTGGAAGCTGCCATGTGGCCTAGAAGCTGCAGAAAGTGCTTGGCCGGACGAGAAACTTGAGGTCTGAAGGAGGTTGCCAGATCTGTAAGGGCCCTTACCCTTAGAAGGGGAAGAAAGACCTTTGCCTGAAAAGTATCCAGCTCTGCCCCTATGAAGGTGAGAAGCTGGACTGGCTCCAGCACTGGCTTGGAGAGATTGAGAAGGAATCCTAGAGAACCCAGAAGCCTCTCTGTAACGGCCAGAGCTGACCTTACTTGATCTGGACATTGGCCTACAATGAGACAGTTGTCTAGATAGGGGAACAAAGAGATGCCCTGCCTTCTGAGGAAGGCTACAACCACTACTAGGCATTTTGTAAAAACTCTGGGGGCAGATGCGAGGCCGAAGGGCATTGCTCTGAACTGATAATAACCGGAGGGCAACTGGAACCTCAGGTACTTTCTGTGGGAGCATCTGACTGGAATGTGAAAATAGGTATCTTTGAGGTCCAGAGAGTCTAGCCAGTCTCCTGGCCTCAGAGGGGGAAGAATGAGTCCCAGAGTCACCATTTTGAATTCTGGTTTTGTAAGATGTTTGTTCAGGTATCTTAAGTCTAGGATGGGTCGCCACTCCCCTGTCTTTTTCGGGGTAAGGAAGTACCTTGAATACAACCCTTTTCCCTTGTGCAACAGAGGAACTTGCTCCAAAGCTTTTTGAAGCAATAAAGAAGAAACCTCTGCCTCCAAGGCAGCTGTTTCCAGAGGTGTGGCAGGCTTGAAAGACCTTGCTCTAATTTTGGGAAGTTTATTGAAACTGAGAGCAAGTCCCTGGCTCACCACTTCCAGGATCCATTTGTCTGAGGTAACAGACTTCCATGCCTGGAAGAAATGAGCCAGCCTGCCCTCTACTGGAATAGGGAAGGCGACCCGGTCTGACATATCAGGGTGTCTGCTTGGCAGGGGTTCTAGGCTGGGAAGTGGATGCAGTCCTGCTCATCCCCCTTCTGCCTCTCCCTCTGAAAAAAACCCTCTGCTGGAAGCCTGTGCTTGGTAAAAAAGGCCTCTGAAAAGGCCTACCCCTGCCAGCCCTAGACTGCTGCTTCTGAGGAGTAGCCTGTCTTTTCTTGGCCACTGCACTTCTATAGGTGGTCCTGTATTTGTCCATTTTCTTCATATATATCTCTGTCTGCTCCCCAAACAGAGAGTTCTGTACCATAGGAAAATCCATGGTCTTAGCCTGGGTATCCTGAGAAAGGCTAGTACATCCGAGCCAAGCAAATCTCCTTAAGGAAACAGATGCAGCCATGACTCTTGATGAAACATCATTCGAGTCCACTGCAGCATGAAACTGAACATTGGATGCCTCAATCCCATCTGCAGCTACCTGTTCCAGCTCCTTGGCCAGCTGGGGGCACTCTTGCTAGTTCCAGAATAGTATCCCACCTAGATTTCAGGTACCTAGCCACATAAGCCATATAGGAGGCCTGTCTGAGTTCCAAGGAGGATGTTAAGTACTGCTTTTTGGCCATAGCATTCAGCTTCCTGGAATCCTTATCTGGGAGGTGTGAAGCCAAGGGGATATTAGCCTTGTCACAGGCTGCAGCCTGCACTACCCCGATATGACTGCAATGGTTATAAAGGAATTCTGTCCCAGAACCTGACAACATATAGCTCCTGTCTATCTTTCTATACACAGGAAGTACAGAGGTGGGTACTTGAATAATTTTTTGTGTCCGTTTCCCCAAAGATTTGTGCAAAGGAATAGACAGTCTTTTTGACTCTGGGACATCCATCATTTCCACAAAGTCAGGTTCCTCTTCCTCCCCAGAGGCTACCACAGTAGGAAGCTGAAGAGTTTCTGACACCTTTTTCTAGAACAAAAAGTGGGAAGGGGACTCAAAGTCTGGGGGAGAAACTGAATTAGGCCTGTCTGGGGAGATGTCAGGCTCAACGCGCTCATCTAGGCCTCCAAAATCATCATCTTCTTCTCCCTTCCACTAATTCATAAAAGGCCTCCAGATCATAATTGGAGTGAACCATAACCGACTCTACCGACCGTCTTGTATAAGTCGTCGGTTCGGTCGGAATAGGCTGAAACGACTGAACTATACTGATCGCTTTTGCAAGCTCCTCAGAGGCTGGGATCTGCGGATTCAGATCCGAACCTATTGACTTTTTCTTTTCGTCGGAACTGATCCCTCAGAATTGGCTTTCTCTTTGGCCAAGGAGGTATCGCCCTGGTCAGCAGGCAACTCCTCAGGTTTGGTCTGGACCAAACTGGGCTGGCCATCCGGATCAGCTTATTTTTCGGCCGCTTTTTCCTTCAGTTGGTTCAAATGCTTATCCAGCATGGCTTTAGGAAAATTTGCACAAATGTGGCATTATGTTTTCAGGTGGTCAAACCCCAGACAAGGTGGGGATCAGTTTTAGCAAAAGCCTCCCCACACTCCGTGAGTCGCTGAAACCCAGTGGGACTGGGTTTTCTGCTTGCGTTTCTCAGACATAAAACTTTTTTTCGTTTATCAAGTTACCCTATGAAGGCGTTCAAGCCAGGTAACACTAAAACTTTCAGTCCCCAACCGGAACAAGGGTTGTGGAAAAAAACGGAAAAAAAATAGTTTTTTTGAGATCGAAAGATATGGGAACCCACTACCTGAAAAAACTTTACAATTTACCACAGAAAAGTATTCGGTTCTACACCAGACCGACCGATGAAGAACTGAAAGAAACACATTTTTACCACTATCTACTAACTACACTACCTGTACCGCAGACAGAGATTTGATGACTGAAAACACGGTAACAGTTGTACAAACCGAACAATTTTTTTACTACCGAACCAAAGTAGTGAGGAGAAATCTCCGGAGCATCTTCATAGTTTGGCGGAGTAAAGAATCTGATGGTTACATTAGAATGTACCAGGGACAGATGGTTGAAAACCAAGCTCGAGCTCAACGTTCCATGCTCTGCATAGAGTTTAACCCTTTACTCTCCGGTGCAGTTTAAGTGCTGGGGCTAATTGCATTTTGTCAGAATACAGCAAGACTTCATGTTGTTTGAATTAATTCTCTCCATCTAGCCCTGTATGGCTTCTCTTCCATACCTTGCACCATCTTTGTTGCCCTTCTCTGAACCCTCTCCAACCCATCTGTATCCCTTCTTAAATGAGACCTCCAGAACTGTACCCCATACTCCAGGTGTAGTCTGACCACGGTCTTATACAAAGGAATCAACACCTCCCTCTTCCTACTCGTTATACCCCTTCCTATGCACGTCATCATCCTAACAACTTTACCTACTGCCTTACTACATTGGTCTCCTGCCTTAAGGTTATCTGAGATTATAATCCCCATGTCCCTTTCCTGTTCTGTTTGCTTTATCAGTTCTCCCCCTAGTGAACACTCGGCCACAGGATTTTTATACCCCACATGCATCATTGCACACTTAACATTGAATTTCAGCTGCCAAATGTCCAACCACGTCTCTAGGGTGCTCAGATCTCTTTTCATGGCCTCAACCCCTCCTATGCCAACCCTATTACATAACTTTGCATCATCCACAAAAAGACACAATTTCCCTTCAAGTCCCACTGATATAGCACAGTATTACAATATATGTAATTAGGGTCAGTGCAAAGAGCTTGGAACTCGCTCATCCTTCTTGCTGAAGTGATTGACACTAGGAAAAATTTCCATGTGACATATTTCAGATCAGCTATAGCCATAGGCTCAAAGGGAGGTTCCATGAGTTTGGTTCTGCACAAATTCAGATCCCTAGGAGGGACTGGTTCCCTAACAGGAGGGAACATATGTGCCAATCCTTGGACAAATTTCCTAAAACTAGGGTGTGAAGCTATTGTTCTCTGAGCACCTGCAGACAAATAAGCAGATACTGCTGCTAAGTAAACCCTAAGGGCTGCAGGCCTGCAAGTGCACCAGATAATCAAGCAATGTAGATAAGCTTGCCTTAAGGGGATTAATTTGCTTAGGTATGCACCAGATGGAAAATCTTTTCCATTCTGAAGCATAAGTCTTTCTTGTGGAAGTTTTCCTAGAAATTTTCCAGCACTTTAAGTACTTCTTCTGACAGGTTAAATTCAGAAAATTCTAACTCATCAAGAACCAGGCCTTCAGGTTATAAGCTGCAGGACTCAAGCATCTGTAGCAATCTCCCCTCCATTTGTCCAGGTGGAGGGAGAAATGACCCCTTACCACCGCTTCCTGTAGTGCCGGCAGGTGGGAGTTTTGCAAAGTGTCATGCTGAGGTAACACCTGCGGCCAGGGCCGCACCACCTCGTCTAGGAGCCTTCCCAGAGGTGGAGGTAGGGGAAGACAAGGCTGTTGCTGCCCGACATTTGCCTTGGGGATGGTATCCTGCTTAGGCTTATGGTAGACTTGACAAAAGGGCACCTTCTGGCCACTTTTCAGCTGGGTGTGGTATAGAGACAGAATGCAGAGGCCTTCCTGTGGCCTGCAGGTCAGAAAATATGTCCTGCACATCCGCTCCAAATTGCTTGTAGCCTCTGAAGGGGGCATTCAGGATGAACTGTTGTACGTCAGTAGCAAACTCAAGATACCCTGAGCCAAGAATGCCTTCTCAGGCAGATGCCAACTGCTACAGCTCCAAGAGAAGTGTCAGCCGCATCACAGGCAGACCTCAGAAGGTGTTTGTTTGTAAAAGTTTATTTCTTATGAATTAAAGGAAAAGGATAACCCTTTCAGCAGTCAGGCTCATTTTCAACGGGGTCCATTACATACAAGACAGTTTCATAACATATACACACAAATCAATAAAATATATGTTTTACAGAATAGTACTTTGTCACATGCAACATGTAACTTATCTAATGACAGACATCATCATAAATGACAAATCTTTAAAAATGCAAGGTCCTGACAGTAACCAATCTTCATTTACAAAATAACTTATAAAAAAATAGCCCTAATACAGAGTGACCATAAAAAAGTGTAAACTTCAACTGCAACCACTGTTTATTGGTTGAGCAGAGTTCTGACATACCCTTCTTTTAATCTCATGCCATGGAGGCAGTTTTTTTTTTTTTTGTTCTCAAATAGTCTGGTAACCTGTTCCAGAGTTTAGGTCAACTAACTTTTAAAGCAGAATTCCCTTTTGCTGTTCTAGTTTTAGGGATTTCCAATTCCAAATTTTGTGCTGATCGCAGGCCTACTGTAGGTGTACGTATCGTAAACAAGTTATCCAAACACAGTGGAATCTTCCTCTTTAGATATTGGTAAGTTGAGTACAGTATATGTAAGTTTCTGCGCTCCGTAAAACTAGTCCAGTTTAGAATACTATACTGTACATAGTATACCTATGCATCAAACGGGGCGCGTCTAAGGCAAACCTTGCAAATCTATTCAAGGCTGTGTCCAGCCTCTCTAATACAGTCTTTGACGCCGCCCCGTACACTTCATCACCGTACTCAAACAGTGGGATTATTGTAGAATTAATTATATGTATCCTAGTATTATTTGCTATACACCTTCTCAGTCTATACAACGCTCCTAACCTATGCCGTCTTTTAATCAGACTGTCTATATATATGTCCCATTTTAGCTGTCTGTCCAGCCATACTCCCAAATATCTGTATGAATTCACCTGTGTTAATAAATAACAATAATAAAAACTTTATTTATATGGCGCCTTTCTAAAATCAAGGCGCGCTACAATATCTGACAACATATTAAATAAAAACCGATACATAATAATCTGAGCTCCTAAAATCACAGTATTAATTAAATCTTTGACCAAAGATAGGTCTTCAGGGCCTTTTTAAATTCCTCCATGGACGCACACTGACGAAGCGGACAGGGCAGAGAATTCCAGAGGGCTGGAGCAGCATACATAAAGGCTCGAGCACCCGATGATTTCAAGGAAACCCTCGGAATCTCTAGCAACCCCTCGTCTGCCGAGCGGAGCGATCGCTTAGGGCAGTAGGGAACTAAAAGCTCTTTCAGGTAGTCGGGACCCTGTCCATGTAGGGCTTTATAAGTCAAAAGACCAACTTTAAAGGTGATCCGCCACTGAATTGGCAGCCAGTGCAGATCATGCAGCACTGGCAAAATGTGACAGGCACAAGAAGTACCTGTCAATAACCAGGCAGCAGCGTTCTGCACCAGCTGCAAGCGGCTGATATCAACCCCAGGAAGCTCTAGATACAGGGAGTTGCAATAATCAAGGTGTGAGGACACAAAGGAAGGTGCTTAATCCTGGCAATGTTCCTAAGATAGTAAAAGGAAAGTTTGACAACTGCTGACACTTGTGAACGAAGTATCAGCTCACTGTCAAAAATCACCCCCAGGTTCCGCACCCATTAAGAGGAAGGAAGCTGGAGACCTCCCAGAAATACACCTGAGTGAAGACCAGCTCCCATCCCCTCTACCCTGCGATCCGGGTCCACCACCATTACCTCCGTCTTTTCCGAGTTCAATTTCAGCCAGCTTGAATTCGTGCAGCACTGGATTTTGGTAAGGCAGCTATTAAAGATCGAGAGAGCTCTATCCTGGTCAGGTGCAAAAGATAGGTAGAGCTGGGTATCATCTGCATAGCAGTGAAACTTCAGCCCATACCTTCTTACAATGTCTCCGAGGAGCAGCATATACACTGCGAACAACATGGGGGACAACACCGAGCCCTGCGGAACCCCACATGGCAGAGAGACTGGGCGGGAAGAATTTATCCTCGACACCACTCACTGAGTTCTGTCAGTGAGGAAAGATCGAAACCATCTGAAGACTGTACCCGACAGGCCACAGATGAACTCCAGGCGCCCGAGAAGTACCCCATGGTCCACAGTGTCAAAGGCTGATGAGAGATCAAGAAGAACGAGAATGGAACGATTCTTCTGATCTCCAGCCATCAGATCATCATTGAGCACCCGAACCAGCGCTGTCTCGGTACTATGCCCCTTACGAAAACCAGACTGGAGTGGTTCATAGATGTCATGGATGGTTAAATGGTTTTCCAGTTGTGCAGCCATTAGTTTCTCAATAATTTTCCCAACAAAGGTAAGATTAGCGATCGGCCTGTAGTTAGCAAAGCAGCCTGGGTCCAAGGAAGCTTTCTTCAGGAGGGGTGTCACCACCACCTCCTTCAGGGAGCTAGGAAACTCACCCTTATCCAAGGAGCACCAGGCTATCTGTGCTAGGGCAGGGCCAATGATATCAAGACAACCCTTTACCAGGGAGGTCGGGCCCGGATCCAAACTACAGCAAGTAGGGTGCATACTATGGACAATCCTCATGACATCAATGAACTCAGGCCGGCCAAAGGAACTCCAGGAACAACCGGAGGATGCGACCAAACGCCGATCAATAGCTTCTCCCATAGAGGAAGCCGGCTGGAGCTCTGCCCTAATGTCAGCCACCTTATCTGCAAAGAAGCGAGCCAGCTCATCACACTCTATTTGTGAAAAAACTTTCCGAAGCTGAAGACAGGGTGGGTTGCACAGTCTGTCCACAGTTCGAAAAAGCTGAGCTGGTCGGTTCTGAGCAGCTGCAATCTCCCAGGACAGGAACTCTACCTTCTTATGAGAGACTGCAGAATGATAGAATTGATGATGTTCAATCAGTCTGAGATGGTCGGCATCAAAGGCAGTTCTCCGCCAACGATGCTCTAACCTACGTCCCTGTCGCCGCATCTCCCTCAAAGTCCCATCGAACCATGGAGACCGAGGTCGAAGGGGGAGAGGACGAACACGGACAGGAACACCTGATCAAGGGCCGAGGAGATGGCCCTATTATAAGTCACCACCAAGACATCAAGATCATCGCCCACTCCGGAAAACTCCGATTGGTCAAGTAGCATGCTGCCAGGCCCAGAGAGCTAACATCTCGCAAAGAGCGGTACCTAACCATCTCCACAGGGGTAGGCCTACGGGGTAAACTGAACCCCACAGTGTAATGATCAGACCAACTGGACGGGTTCCACCTCCACCGCCAGAGGCCTCAATCCCCAGGAGGAAAACCAAGTCCAAAGAGTGACCACTCTTAAGAGTGGTAGAAGTAACCACTTGTGTGAGGCCCAAAGACGTCATTAATTGGAGGAAGTGTTGTCCAAAATGCGAGAGTTCGTCACTGACCCAGCCATTGAAGTCACCCAGGACCATCAGCCTGTGTGACTCAAATGCCATGTCAATGACGAACCGCTACTTCCTGTAAAAAATGTTTCCCATCACCTGGTGGACAGTAAATGAGAACAATTCTACACCCCACACTGCCACTTCAGTACACTCAAAGAACTCAGCCCCTCAACTAGTACACTTGTGAGGCCCAGTTCGGTCTTAAACAGACCACAACTCCCCTCATGTCCAACCTCGGCGGTGTAACACCCGAATACCCAGCTGGAACTGCTGCCTCAAAACTGGACCAGCATTTTCGCCCAGCCAGGTCTCGGTAATGCAAGCCAGATCCACAGACTCCACAAGATCGGCAATAACTGCAGTCTTGTTCCTTATGGATCTGGCATTGCACAACAACGCCTGGGTTGGACGGGTCTCAGGAGCGGTACAGACCACTTGCCCAGTACCATCAATAGTAGTGGTGCCCTTGGGTATGGAAACCAGGCAAGAATGACCTCACTCCAGAATCAATTTCACCCCAGGGTGTCTTCTAGTCCTCACTACCCCAATACGATGTACCCAGCTCATTTTGTCGCGCTGTTAGCTACCCGCCAAAACCCTCCTCCCCTCGCACAATCCCCAGTGCTCTGGCTGGTAATTTGGACAACAATGGCAAGGGGGAGAAAGAGCGGAGGGCGAATAGCGTACGACCGTGGTGGAAGGCCCTCTACACATATTAAAACCCCACACCCACACAATTAAACCAACAAAACAAAAATATAAACAAGCCAAATTAAACCAAAATACAATATAAAACACATTAAATCACAGAAAATAAAATATCCAAATAAATATCAAAACAACCAAATGCCCAAAAAAGTCCCGAAATGTTTGTTTTGCAAACGTTTTAATTTGAAGTGTATTTATTGTAGCCACCTGCTTATTTCCAAAAAGTGTAACTTGTGATTTTTTGTTATTTAATATTAAGTTTCGTGATTTATAGTACTCCTGTAAGATATCAAAATCCCTTTGGAGCACTTTCTGAATTTCCTGAGGAAAAGCACCTTCTGCGTACAAAATCACATCATCTGCATATGAATGGTGCCCCGCCCCTTCTAATGAGGACACCAGCACCATTCGTATACAGATCAAACAAGAGCGGGCCCAGCACTGATCTTTGAGGGACTCCGGATTTGACAGATGCGAACTGAGATATAAACATTCTTAGTATAACTTGCTGGGTTCTACCGACCAAATATTCCTTGAACCAGTTCAGGGCCACCTGGTCGAGGCCAGTGTCCTTCAGTGTGTCTAACAAAACTGCATGACTAAACATATCAAACGCTTTGGACAGATCTATAAATATGGCCCAGACCATGAGGCCCTTATCCAGTGAAGCCTGAATATCAGATGTTACCTTTATTAAAGCTGCTGTTGTACTATGACTAGAACGAAAAACTGACTGATATAAATTGTATATTTTATTATTCTCTAGAGAAGTCTGTAACTGCTTCCATATAAATTTTTCGAAAAGCTGGATATTATCAAAAGTAGGGATATAGGTCTGTAATTCTGAATTTCTTTTTTTTTGGTCAGATTTATATACCGGGATTCCTTTTGCCATTTTCCAGGTGCTTGGGTATGTTCCAGTGGTCATAGACAAATTAAAAATATAAGAAATCTGTTGTGCTACTACAGGGGCCGCGAATTTCAACAGTAAGGTAGAGATGCCGTCTAAACCCGTGGCTTTTTTCACATCTAATTTTAGTAGTTTGTCCATAATTTCTTTAGAATTAACCTTAGAAAAAGTAAAATCTGGTTTGTTGTTTTCCCTCTGTTTTTAACTTCCGTTAATAAATCCTGTTTACTACCAGCCTTGGTTATCCCTAGCTTTAAATCTTTCCCTATCTTACTTTTATCGGCGTCCTCTGCTGGGCTCCCAAAATCTATACAAAACCTGTTAATAGCATTTGCCACCCAATCAGAGGTAGGGATGTGCTCTCCATTAATATTAAAGGAACCAAGGAAGTTCTTTGATTTTTCAAATTTTAATTTAGAGTATAGTGTTTGCCCACATCTGCCCGGACTGCAGGGCCTTGAGCAATTCCTGCCTCTGGGGACCCTCTGGAAGGGCCTGGGCAGCAGCTTTGGCCTTTTTCCAGAGGGTACTGTGAAGTGTAACCATATGGGCAATGTAATTCATCACCCTGATGGACGCTGTAGCAGAGGCAAAGGTCCTTTTGCCTCATAAGATTCAGCTTTCTGGACTCTTTATCAGGGGGAGAGAAAGCTGTGGTGTTTAGGCTTTGTAGTCCTATCATGGGCAGCATTTATCACCACTGAGTCTGCCTGTGGTTGCTCTGCAAAATGTTTTCCCTGAGGGAGCCTGGTACAAAATTTGTCTGCCTTTCTAGGCATGGCAGGAATCAAATTCAGTCTGTACCAGGCAGCCATAGTGGTATCCTCAAAGACTGCTTTGAGTGGAGGAATGATCAAAGGCGGAGAACCTGGCAACTCCAGATATTCCCACAGATTTTTCCTAGTGACATTCTGCTCCTCAGCATCAAACCCATAGCAGTTTGTTAACCACCTGCCTCATCACTGAGAAGAAAGCGGGTCTGGGGGGAGAGATGGACCTCAGGGTATATCTAATGGTGTCCTCACCCCCTGAGGAAACACTTGAGGTAGAGTGGGAGGGGCTACCAGCTCCCTCTCCCTCAACCGTGTCCTCCTCCTCCCTAGAGAGAAGATTGGGATGGTATTTGTCCTCATCGCCTGGCTCTCAAAGGGGCACTGACGGTGTCGATGATAAAGGACAAGTAAGGTGCAACGCTGTGGAAGGTGTCAGACCAGGAGCAGGCGTAGCAGGCCCTCGCGTCACCAGCCCTGGAAGGGGCAAGGCAGTGAAGGAATTCCTAGAAGGAGTACAGCATGGCCGGGACATCAATAGTGACCAGTTTTGGAATGCCTTGTGCCATCAGAGGGGGAGCTTGGGGTCCCGGTGGTATGAGCTGAGGGGTTGAGGACCCAGTGTTGACAGGGTAGGCAGGGATCCCGATGTTGACACGGCAGCCTGGGGTGACAATGGGGAAGGTAGAATCCCCAACATCGAAGGAGAGTCCGAGGTAAAGGCTGAAAAAGTTGTTAGGGGGAGGTGGAACCCCTGATAATGATGTACCAGCATCGGCCAAAGCAGAACCGGCAAGGCTCCCTGTCTGGTGGCCCACGGAGAAGGGTCGGAACAGCAGGGACTGAAGAGTCGGTGGGGGCGAGAGAAGGCCCAACATCGAGGAGCCACAACCTGCTAAGACTGGTGGGAGGGGCTGCCACCAAAGAGGCCGATGACCCTGCCACAGCTGACACTCGAAGCGGCGACCGCAAACAAACTGGGGAGGATCTCTCTTTGCTCTGATTCTTGTCCTGGTGTTTGCATTTCCTGGCCAACTTGTCCTGGGCATTGGAGGAGTAGGACCCCATGGATGGAGATGGGGAAGCAGAGGAGCTTCTGGCTCAGAGCTCCTTCTCTATTTGAGTGACCTGTTGCAGGAAGAAATTATCTAAGGTCTTCTAGCAAAGCCACCAGTTAGCCTGGTTGAATCCATGTCAGACTTTGTAGGCCTTAATGTTGTGATCCGGGCCTAGGCAGAAGATGCAGGCATCATGGTCATCCTTCTCGAAGATCTTCTGACTGCACCTGCAGTACCGAAATTGTCTTTTGGAGGGTTGTTGGCATAAACAAAAAAACAAATCACTTTAAAATAAAGTGATTACTAAAACTCAGGCAAGGAAAATTGAAAGGAAGAAATAGAAATTTGGTGGTCCACTGAAGCAGTGGTGTCTTTGTGGAGTCTGACGTGCAAAGATCGATGGCGGGAAAAGAACTGAGTAGGGTGAGGGGCCAACCACGTTTATATGGGGAAGACGTCACCAGCATCAGACATCTTCATGGATGGCCCCTTGTAGACTGCTAGCTAGAAAAGTTTCCGTGTGGTCCCAGTGCCTAGCAGCTATCGTTCCACAGGTGTGGCCCGATGCAAGAGATACCTTCGAGGAAGATCACTTGATCCCCAGCACTGCCAGAGGTGCCGCTGTCAAGCTCTTTGCCCCTTAGACTTCATCTTCCTAGCATCAAACTTTGATTTCAAAGTCAATTTATTTTGAGAACACTTTTCCAAATGCCCAAGGTGCTTTACATGGTCACAGAAATCACAAATATAAGTGACAAATGATAACACAAATAAATAAATACCCCAACTTACTAATTCATCTATTTACAAATTCATCTATTTCCTTCTTTCTTTCTTTAATAACATATTTTATCCTCCACTCTGGGCCAGGCAGGGACTTCCTTCTGCCAAGCGCCCTGATCCCATTCTACTGAGATCCTGCCACCTGTCTGTTCAGGACTGCCAGCCCACCAGCAACACCCTACTGTGCTGTCCCCTGCCCCGGCTGGTATGTCTTCAGCTCCTTCGCCATTTCTTCCCCGCAGACATCTGGCCACCCACAGTGGAGGTGAAGGCTGGTGGTATTCTCGGTGGGAGGTGGCTCGGATCCAGTGGCAGACATGGTGGGCAAGCAGAGACTGCATCCTTCCAGTCCTGCACCTCGGTTTTCCCCATGTTCTGTCCAGCCCCTACCCAGGCGTGCACAACGTGATTGGCTGTTGGCAGTGCCCAATGCAGCCAACCCACAAGCTCATTCCAAAAGTCCCGCCTCATGAGTCACAAAGTCATGCTTGCCCCAAATCTCAAAAAAACATAGGCCATGCTCTTTGGATCCCTGGTCAAAATCAAAGCGTGTTCTGTGCCCCTGAGAGTCACTGGTGCTGATGGGTCCCTTGTCAGGGTCACTGACCCCCTTAAATACCTGGGACTCACCCCTGACCCTCAGCTTTACTTCTCTCTGCATATTTGAAACGTGAGCAAGGCAGCAAATAGTAAGGTGGGCTTGGCCTGCAGAGCTAAAAGCAGTCTTATATTAGCAGCACGTCTTGTCGTAGCAAAAGGAATATTCCTCCCCACACTCTGTTATTGGCTCATAGCCTTCACCCATGTCACCAAATCCAGTCTGTCAAATGGGATGTTGCCTATAATATGTCGCTCTGCACCCCCCCCCACCCCGACTCACTCATCATTGTGAGGTATATAACAAACCTGAATGGCTCTCTACAGGAAATCATTGGATTTTTGCATTGGGTTGCTTCACTAACAAAGTAGTTAGAACCGCTACCCCTCCAGTCCTAGAGGAGCTATTTAAGCTTGCAAGCTCTATACAGCTGCTTAGATCTAATGACACATCTGTGTTCCATGTTCCAAAAACCCGTACACTGATAGGTGGTGAGGCATTTCCTGTCTGTGCACCTAGGCTATGGAACTCCCTTCCCGTATATGTTCGCTGTGCCACCTTCCATACAACTTTTAGAAACTCCCTCTGGCTCACCTCAGGCTGTAACTGTACCTAAGCATTAGTGCCCCCTTTTACAAGTGTTGCACTTTATCGCTCTGCCTGGTCTCGATCTAGAGTCCAGCTCGATCATAGCTTTAATTTGACAAACTGTTTATTTTGTCATGTGATGCTAAGCTTGTCTCACTGTTAAACCCTGCATTGTCTGTATATCCTTTTGAAATCTTGTTAATCTTGCTCTGTCTGCATATTCCTTGTAACCTCCCGGGTTGCACCTGAAAATAGGCATATGTTTGTCTAGTATGGTTACCTGGTCAACAAAAGCTAAATAAATAAATAAATAAAAGTACCTGCACCATCATCTGTGGTCACCCAGGTGGCAGTAATGCAGTGGGACATGACACCCTCCACCCCTGAAGGAAAAGAATGTCTTGTGGGACGCTCGATAACCCCCCAGCCAACCCTTCAATGGCTCTGTGGCTCGCCTGAACTCCAGGTCACCGGGCGCCACAAGTAGCAGTTTACTGCGGCACCGGCAGGCCGGCCTATTCATCCATTTATTATTTAAAAATATACATGAACACCAGATCAGATTTTTACTAACCTTTTAAAAATATTAAAACTGCAAAGGTTTAGTTGATGATAAATCAATTTGAAAAGGCTTAAGAAGAAATGCATAAAATGACGCACATTAAATTCAAAGACGGCAGGTCGGATTTGGTAATGAGATTAATCGCTGATAATTACAAAACAAAAAATAAAGATTCTGTTTAAAAATTAGTGTCTTTGCCCTATCTAACCCCTTCTGAAACTTCTGATCAATTGATTAGTTTAATCCTAACCAATTAAACAATAAAAGATGCCGCTCACAAAATCTTATTGCTGGATCTCAACCGCAAAACGGGTGTGTCGCGCTGTGCACTCTGCCCAAGGCTTGTTCAAAAAGTCAGTTTTCAACCTAAATTCCAAACAGTTGGCAGTACAGGCAGCATGTATTAAGCAGATCATTAGGACTTTACTGCTGAAGCAAGCAATGTTATTTTGTTTCAGTTTAGGTTTGTTCATGACCCCACCTTGAGCAGTCCGGAAAGGACTGCTAAATAAAATTATCCAACTGTAAAATGGGCCTGTAAACACACAAAAAGGTCTATGATATCCAGTCAGTCAGTCAGTCATGACCTAACTTGACCGATCACATCCCCTGCTCCAACAGACCAGCTTACACGTATATGGATAGATAGATATGTAGATATAACTCTCAGTATATGGTTTTATATTAGCAGTAAGACTCAAGGTGGGGGGCTACACCTTTGGGGCACATAGCACTTCACATCGCATGGTTTCACATGTGAGGAGGTATACGATCACCTCACAGTAACCCTCCCTCCTCGTGCCTCTCTCTCTCTCTCTCAATCAACACTTGTCTGCTTTATGTTTTGGTGTCTGTATAAAAAACGCCAGAATGCTAATGCTGGAGAGCTAGGTGTGCAGACAGAGAAACAGATTACTCATCTGTAACCATACTTCTAGGAGTGAGATATGGTTCACTTCCATACACAGGCAGTTCTTCCGTAAGAGCCGAGTCACCGAAACGTCTTTAAGCAAAGGTCCTCCGACCATCTGGGTGGCACATCCCTCAAACTCCACCCCACGACATCAGCTCTTGCATGCTGGAAGCAGGGATCCATGTGCCAGGGGAGGGCATGTGGGTGGTATGGATGTCGACCATACACCACTCCTAGAAAGTACAGCTGTGTACTTACCGTAACAGCAAATCTTTGAGGGGCATTTCTTGCAGCAGGTAATACACTTGAGTCGTCGTCAGAGGGCGCTCCTGTGCACAGCAGCCTTTTTTCTAGCAGTCTTTCCTAGGGGCCGTCCACACAGGACAGCATCATTCTGCACCTATATAAAAATGGGCATCCCCAGGCATACTCAGTTCCCTGCTGGATTCAGCTCACTAAGTGAGGACTGAGGGAGAGCTGAGGTACCTTAGGTATCCCCTCATGTATATATATTTGGAATAGAAATTGTTCTCTTAGAGAAGGAAGGGGATGGTGGGAGGGACCATGCAAGAGATACCCCTTGAAGATCTACTGTTACGGGAAGTACCCAGCTGTACTATCTTCCACAGGGATAATCTCTTGCAGCAGGTAATACACTTGGGATGACTCCCAAGCAGTAGACCCAGGAAGGGCGGAAGAGTTATGATAGAAGACCTTGTACATGGCCAAAGGCTGTCCTACAGCGAGAAGCAATGTCTGAATTGTAGTGCTTCGTGAAGGTATGTATAGTGGACCATGTGGCTGCACTGCAGATATCCGTGATAGATGTCCCTTTGAAGCAAGCTGCTGTAGTGGCCATGGATCAGGTAGAATGGGCTTGAACAGGTCCTGGTAATGGTTTGTTCTACTTCTTATATCAAAAGGTTGTGTAATGTGCCAACCAGTTGAAGATGGTCTTCTTAGTGACCAGGAAGCCTTCCCTGATTAGGACAAAAGTAACAACAAGCTGAGGAGTCTTCCTGAAAGATTTGGTACGATTTATATAATATCTCATAATGCGACTAACATCTAAAGTGTGTAGGAAATATTCTCCTGAATTAGAATGCTCAGAGAAGTAGACTGGCAGTTCTATAGACTGATTTAAGGTCTGCTCTGAGACCTCTTTAGGTAAAAAGGAGAGACAGGCAAGAAGCGACACTGTCTTTATGGAAGATTAAGCAAGGTTCCTTATAGATTAGAGCATGAAGCTCAGACATACGTCGAGCTGAAGTGACAGCAACTAAGAATAATGTCTTCCAGGCTAGGAAGCGGAGACTGCAAGTAGCCGCAGGCTCAAAGGGGTCGAGGGTTAGCATTTCCAATAGGAAATTCAAGTCCCATGGAGGGGTGGGCCGTCTACTAGGAGGTTGGAGGTGTAATATATCTCTTAGAAACATCTTGGCAAGGTGGTGTTGATAAAGTAGTCTCCCTTCTAAAGGTTCATGAAAGACTGAGATTGAGGCCAAAGGGACTTTGATAGAGTAGTAGCTCAAGCCCATCACGGCAACCGGAGCCAAGTAGTCCAATACCTTAGTCAATAGACATGAATAAGGGTCCAAAGACCGGGAAGCGGCCCATATGGAGAAACATTTCCATTTGGCATTATATGTTTCCCTGGTAGCTGGCTTGCGTGAGGCCAAAAGAATGTTGGCCACTGCTGAGGAAACTTGAAGACGGGCTATGACAGTGTCCTCAGGAGCTAAGCGTGAAGGTGTAGTGACTTCAGGTTGGGGTCAAGGAGAGTTCCCTGATCCTGTGTCAACAGGTCTCGCCTGATGGGCAACAGGAGTGGATCTGCCACTGAGAATTGTTAAAGTAAGGGAAACCACACCTGCCGAGGCCACAGAGGGGCTATGAGGATCATGGTGCCAGGTTCGAGTTGTAAGTTCAGTAAAGTCCGTGGCAGGAGTGTGGGACAGTGGGAAGCATATAAGAAGAGTCCTGCCCACAGTCGCGACAAGGCATCGATAGATAGTCCCTTTTTGTTTAGGATAATGGAACAGTATCTGGGTAGGCGGTGATTGTCGGGAGAGGCAAAGAGGTCCATGAGCAGTGTCCCCCACAACCGAAAAACCATCTGAAGAACTTCGTGATGAAGTGTCCACTCAAGTGTGGAGGTCTGGCGACTGAGAATGTCGGCCAAGGTACTGTGGCGTCCCAGTAGATGAACGGCAATCAACGATAGATGTTGAAGTATGGCTTCCTGCCAAATTGCTATTGCTTCCCTGCCGAGAGCACGGGATTTAGTACCTTGTTTGTTCAGGTAATACACCACCGAGGTGTTGTCTGATTGGATCAGTAAGAGTCCCGGGGCGAGGTGGGGACGAAAAGCCTGAAGGGCAAGGCAAACCGCTCTCATTTCCAGTATATTTATATGAGGAGGGATGGAGTACCCGGGCCACCTACCCTGGGTCATGTAAGGACCCAGAAGTGCCCCCCAACCATCGCAGGAAGCATCCGTGGTCAATGTTTGCTGGGGATGAGGGGGACTGGAAGGGCATGCCTTGAGATAGGTTGGCATGATAGATCCACCAGTGTAGGGCTGATCGTAGAGTAGCAGTGACTTGGATTTTGTCTTCAAAATTTCTTGATTTTTTCCTCCACTGACTTTGAAGAGTCCACTGGACTGGTCTCATGTGTAGACGGGCAAAGGCCACAGGTGCAGCTTCAACGTAGGCAAAGAGCTGGTGAGCCTTACTCCAAACTCCAGCTGTGCACTTCACATAGTAGGAGAGCACCAGCCACAGGTCCAAAGAATGGAGTTTATGTTCAGCCTCCGAAGATCGGCTGATAAAGTAAACCAGAAGGTTCATCACCTGGTTAAAGTGGAACTCCAAGACAACCTTCAGGAGGAACTGCGGGTAGGGGTGAAGGACTACCTTGTCCCTATGGAAGACCAGATAAGGAAGCTCCACTTAGAGTGCCTGGAGCTCACTAATTTTTCTGGCTAATGTGTTGCCCATCAAGAAGGTCATCTTCCACGGCAGGTGTGACATCTCACACCTGTGCACAGGCTCAAAAGGCTTGCCCAGGAACAACACCAGTACCAGCAAGCAGTAAGTCCCAAGGGGTGGGGACAAGTGGCGAAGGCCCTTAAAGAAGCAGCCTACCATCTTCTCCTGTGCCACCATCAGCATACCAGCCTGCAGCTGATACGTAGAGATGGCTGCTAGGTGTACCTTAAGGGTCACTGAATGCAGTCCCACCTGGGACAAGTGCCAGAGGTATTCCAAGATGCTAGCTACAGGGCAGGCCAAGGGATCAAGCTCCTGGCCCCAACATCAAATAAATGGAAAGCCGCTTCCATCTGAAAGTATAACACTGACAACTTGACTCCTTTCAAGAAGCCTCCACAACATGGAAAACATTCTCTGAAAGACTCACAGCCTGGAACTCTAACTGCACAGGAACAAAGCTGGGAGGTGCAGGGACTGAAGGTCTGGATGCAGGACCTGCCCCTGTTGTCTGATCAGAAGATCCAGGTGAAGAAGCAACCGCCACAGAGGCCTGCTGCTGAGGCTGAGGAGATCCAGATACCAGAACTAGCAAGGCCAGTTCAGAACTATGAGGATCATCCACAACGTGTCCCTCTGCATCTTGACCAACACTCTGTGGATCAGGGGAAAAGCATACCAGGAGGCCTGGGGTCCAGGGCCTTGCACAGACATCCCCAACCAGTGTCCCAGACTGCCCTCCCAGCCAGAAGAGGGGCACAACCATGGCGGCACCATCCACTGGTTTGGAGGGAAATCGGGGGAGGGGGACTAAAAACAGATAATCCAACATGTAATCCCATCTTTTTCGGACTCTTCACTGACACTAAGAAGGCACCCAGGACTGTATATAGTCGTACTCCATATTCGAGCTGAATGGTGCCAGCTTGGGGGCTTTCTGATGTTAGCGCAACAGCTCCCATTCCAATACTGGTGGGCACAGGAGCAAGTGAGGGGCTGACATCCTACAGAATACCAAAACTTCCTTTACTACCTCCCTTCTGCCTGTGCCAACTCGCATATCCACTCATATGGAGACGAGACCGTCATTTTCACCTCCAGTCCCTCCACCACAGCTGTGGAGGTCCTGCTCCATCAGAACTTCAACAATGTTCTGCACTGAGTCCAATCCAACCAATTTAGGAGTCAACACTGAAAAGAAAAAAAAAGGTGTCTATGGCCTTTGGTACCTGTCAAAAACTGGTCAGATTCACTGCACCAACTGTCATGAGGACATACAGAAACAGATTATTTGCCGTATTGGTCCTTGTAAGAACAGATCCAGAAGTCAATGGTTTGATACCTTTTATTGGGCCAATAAAAGGTATCAAACCATTTGCTTCTGGATCTGCACCAACTGTCTTCACCACACTGGATGGCACACCTCTTGAAGCACTTCAGTTCTTCAAATACTTTGCAGTATGGCTAGACCGCAAGCTTGACTTCTCAGCCCAAACTGATGCCATCCATGCAAAACTCCATCCCAAACTTGGTGCCCTGTACCGCAACAAAGATTGCTTATCTTCACATGTCCATAGGGAGCTTGTTACCAAAATGTGCTCCCTGTCTTTGACTACATTACTGTGGTCTATAGCACTGCCCCTTCCATTTCCCTCACCAGACTGTACACCCCTTGCAACTCCTTCTGCCATTTTGCTATAAACTCCCCCCCCCCACACCCACCATTGTTCACTGTATTCATCCCCATCCATCCTCCCTCTGTCCTCTCCTTACCAGGCTCACTGTACCTTCTTCATATCCAAATACTGGTTTGTTTCCCCTTCCATATTACCTCTCCTAACTCCCCCTGCTTCCAGTTTCCTCCATTCCAGGGACCACTGCACTATTGTCACTCCTAACCCCTGCTTCTCTGCTGGGCAATCTGCCTTCTTCTATCAACTTCCCTCACTCTAGAACAAACTCCCCTCCTCACTCTGTCATCCCCATCTCCTGGCACCCTCATGCACCAACTGAAACTTCAACCCCTC
Organism: Neoceratodus forsteri; assembly: GCA_016271365.2. NCBI lineage: Eukaryota > Metazoa > Chordata > Ceratodontiformes > Ceratodontidae > Neoceratodus > Neoceratodus forsteri. Next base: position 154,897,394 of record JADMNL010000030.1, read on the forward strand.
CCCACCTCGTCCTGTTACCCTTCTTCCCGATACCTCCACTGCCAAGCCTTAACTATCCCGGTGAGCAGCTGGCTGGGCCCCCTACTCCTGCCTTGGTTTAACCTCACTCCACTACAGTCTTCTCCCACCATTATGAGGTCAGACAATAACTCGCCCTTCAGATCAATAGCCTGCCATCAATATTGTTCTTTTCACCATGTACTGCTGAATATGCACCTGGCCAGGCATTCTTACTAAGCTGTACCGCACTTTATTCTCTGCACATACAACTGTTTTTTATTCTAATTTCGTAACAGTCTATTTTACTGAATGTTGTTCAAATGTTCTGCTACTATGTATTGTGCTGCTCTTCTTCCACGGTTCTCCTCCCCTGGGTTGCACCTGGAAACGACCCTTAGTTCAGTGTGCCTCTCCCAGTTACAATTTTCATACAAACAAATAAAATAAATACTGCTGCCTAACCAAAGTAAAGGGCCACCATCAACATTACCCAAACAAAAAAACTGAAAGAAAAGAAAAACTGATGCCACTGCAGGATCTCAGCTAGACAAACCACTTTTTCCATATGCCTACTCTTCATCTAGTATGATCTGCCTATTCCCATTGGTCTATCCTCCTCTTACCTCTCTGAAATCCCTCCTCAGCATCCTCCTTACCAGCCCCACTTGCAGCTGACCCTAGCTACCCCACGTCTGCCTCAGACAGACTGCATTTGTATGGTTTGTCTTACCTGCATGGCAATTAAGTATCTAAACACCATTTGCAAGTGCCTTTGCTCATTTATAAATATTTTAACTCTAGCATCCTAGCTTTCATGCAATGCCTACTACACTCTTGTTCCATGTGCAACTTTTTTTTTGTATTTTCAAATGTACTGATGTTTCTGCATGATACTTCACTTGTTTATGCTCATGCCTTTACATCGGCATTCTAGGGATAGGGTGAGGAAAAACAAGGCTGAAAACTCGCTGAGCGAGTGCATGATGAATTTGGGCATTCCAAGCCCCTTGGCCACGGACTGCACAGCCTACCACCAATGGTCTGGATTGGGGCAACACACAAAACCAGTGAGCAAGTAGCAGAGCAGATGGCTGATGGGTCTGGGGTGGCCCAATAAGAAGGATGGGGCAGTGCTGGGTGCAAGATGGGGCTAGAAATAATACATTCACAGTAACAAAAAATAAAAATAAAAAAGGACCTGGCTGCTCTTGCTAAGTAATTCAGAAGTCTGGGCAAAGTGGCAGTACATACTAGATTTTCATTTTTGTTTTTTAAACTCTCTTTATTGCCATCCCACCAGTGCAGTGGTAGTGCTACCTCTCGCAATGAAGATGACCTTGGTTCAGGAGTGAATCCCAGGCTGTTGGAGGGTCGGCTAGGTGGAGAAGGTGAAGTGTCCGATGGACTGCTCACCTTCTCCAGGAAGGGAGGAGATCAGGTGCCCGGCAACATACCAACCCCTAGAGATGGCTAGGAGATGGCTATGGGTAGGTGAACCTGGGACCAATGCTGTGGCTGGACTGGTGGAGGCAGAGGACGTCTGCATGTCAGATGCAGGGGCATGCCCGGCCATGCACCAAGGTCACTGCACATCTGCCTCCAGCGATGGGGAAACAACCATACAAAGTAGAAAAACCCATTGGATGCCGAGCAAGAATGACATCCGGGATCCTTGCGGGGACCCAGCAGATAGATGTGGGGTATATCCCCTAGCTGACCGAAAGAGCATAACTAGAGTTGATAAAAATAAAAAATATTAATTCTCTTTATTATAGATTTTCATTATTGACAAAACATAACAAGACTTGTACTCGACATCACCTTTTTTCATGAGGTAATGCACTGTATTCCCCACAGATTTTCATTCTGAAGGTATGCCGGCCCTTTACGAGTTGAAAAATGCTGCAATACAAACGAACTCCAGGCAGTAAGACTTCAGGAGTCATTAGCATCCTACCACCCTTTTAACAGAACTTCAAGGCCTTGTTTATTTCCTAGTTCATTAGGTTTCCAGTTCAGCATTGGGTTCGGGCTGGGAGGAGGACCAAGTCACTTTCACCACAGCCGAGCTCCAAACTCATATGTAGGTGGTACTGTACCTATTTTTTTTCCTTCAAGCAAGTAAAGCGTTTTGGAAATGGGAAACAAATTTTTTTTTTTTTTTATGAGAGCGGAATCCAACAATGTAATAAATACACCCGCACTAACATTAAGAAGATATATAGGGTTAGAGCAAGAACTTTGGGCAGATTGGTAACAAAGCTGGCTCTCCAGAGCTCCAGCTATGTTTCCCATTATGTAACCCTGGTCATGGGCAGGCAGCCAGATTTCAAATGAAAAAGAGACTCTGGCTTGGCACACTTTCTATTTTCCTATCCTTGCTCGGGGTCAGCGCTGTGTCATACAGCTGCAGAGAGAGCTCTGGGGATTAAACCTGGGAAGGGCTCCAAAGACAGGGACCCGGGTTCAAGTACCAGCTGAAAGTAATAACCTAATTGCCACAGCTGCACTGAGTTATAAAGTTCTCAAAGTCTAGAGGGTGTGTGTGTGTCTTAGAAGTGTGACATTAGGTCCTGATATACAAAAAGGCATTTGACTTGCACATGTTGTGCGTCGCATTTTTTTAACATGTATTATTGGAATTTTTCTTTCTTTTTTTTTTCCCTCTCTGAGAGATTTATGGAATTTGAAAAAAGCCAGGTCTTCCTTTCTTTGGCATTTGTGGGATTAGAAACAGCGTATGAATCACCAACTGAGCCATGCGGAGTTTCACCCTTTGATTCCGTTTGAATCAAATGGACCCAAGATTCCTCCAAAATGACTTTTTAAAATGTACAAATTGATATCAGGGCTCAACTTCACCCATTGCTTCAGTCTATTCAGGAGCTTCCAAGAACACCCAGGGGGCTCCAAGAAGAAAACCAACTCCTAGGAAGAATCGGACGTCACTGTCTGACATTTCTGTCTCGTAGCCCTATGGCCTTCTAAGTTAGGTGACAGCAGAGGTTTATGTTACACAGACAAGTTACAAACTTCATTATACACTTTGGAAACCCCAAAGGTGATCCCTGCTGTTCATTTTTATTTCCAAATTTGTTTGTAAGGTCCCACATTTCATTTTATCTTCACCATGTTAGAGCTCACTTTTTGGGACCTGAAGTTAGCCCCGATGCCCCCCAATATTCCATAAGGACTAGGAGCAGTTTCTGTTGGATGACAGTTCATCCTAGTCACAAGGTGAGTGATGTTAAACAGTGGGTGTTAAAACACAGCTGAGAATATGGAGGAAAATGCGAACCAGCCATATTTTATGATGCCCACCATTACTTACAGAACAGCAAAGTCAGGGCAGCTTACAGGACAGGAGAAAAAGGAACACAGAGGGTGGAACATAAAAGGTACAGGAACAAAATATTAGCATTAGGTGCTATTTCAAGAAAACGCCAAGCCTACTGGCAAGATGTGCTAAGGGAGAGCTCTGCACTAAATAAGGATTAAAAACCTTACAACTAATATTTATTTGCTGAACATCACAGTTTGTTGAACAGCAGTGAAATCTACTCGTTGAGCTGAATCGATGCATATATTTCTTCACGACGGGACGTACTATCAAAGCCCCTGGAAGCGGACCGAAGAACCAGCCAACAGGTGAGCCACAATCTACGGCTGAAACCCAACTCTTGCCGGGGATGGAACATCCGTGGAGAACCCTGCAAAAATCTATGCAGATGATCGATACGAAAATTGAATCGATCCTAACAAGGCTGACAGAGCAGGATGCCAGGATTGATAATGCTACCAAAGCAGCTACTAAGGCTGAATCAATGGCTACAAAGGCCCTGGCTACTACCAGTAAAATGACAAGAAAATGCCCATTTGAGGTACTGCATGGAGGCTGTGGAAAGCGCAGCGGGCCCTGAATGTCCATATAGAGGGCCTAACAGAGAAATGTGAGGGATGATCTCTTGGAATTTTTAAAAAGCTGACTACTGTGCCAGCCCGATTGAGGGATTGATGCGGGCATGCCCTCACCTGCGCCAGTGACGTGGGTTCGGAATCGAGCTCGGGTTGCTGGGGTTGGCAGGGAGGGAGTAGATCGGCGTCCCACGGACTGCTCTCCTCTCCTGGGGTGAGTCGGGTACAGTGTCCTCGTAGCCTGACACCTAGCAGAGGCTGGACAGTGGCACGTCTGGTCTAGTAGAATGGGGTGAGTGGGCGGGGCAGCTGAATGGGTGCACGTGTGCGAGGGGCCACTGTCGGCATTGCACGCCCTGCCCACACACACACAGAACATGGAAAAGGGGAGGCCCAGCTCAGAGGCTTGATGGTTGCCTGCATTGCCCCACACCGCCTCAGGGGGATCCACCATGCGCTGGGATCCGCTAGGTGGGGAGTTGGTCGACCCCTCGCCACCGCAGGGTAAATCAGTGGTTGCCTCAGTAGTAGACGGTGGGGTCGACGCAGCCGGATCACAGGGATGCGAGACATGAGGCCGACTGGGCCCCGGCGGGAGAAAAAGTCACAACAGAAAAAAAAAAAAAAAAAGCTGGCTACCAGAGAGTTTACACTTGGGATTGACCCTATCACTGAACAGTTTTCCTGAGCCTACTGAATTTTCCTAGGGCGCCGCCAGTAAACTGACGCACCCAGGGCGGTCCTGCTGGTAATGTTTGGCGCTTCCACCGAACTTTATTTTGCAGGCAAGAGGTTCAGGAGCTCTGCGTTTCCAGGGAAAGACTGTCCACCTCTTTCCGATTCTATCTTTCACCACCTGATCAAGGAGGAAAAAACTGGATGAAGTCCAGGCAAAGTTTAGAAGCTTGGGAATTGCTCATTCATTGCTAATGCCCACCCGGCTGAGAATCCATTATGGCGGGCATACTTTCCAATTCACTGATCCGAAAGATGCAGGGAAGAAAGTGGAAGTCAGCGGCAAAGAATTTGATCGCTGTAAACCCAACGATCCATTCAATTCAGATGAGGCCACCTAAAGATGGTGCGACTGGAACAGACCCAATGCCTGTCAGAGGTTTACTACAAAAAAAAAAGTAAAAAATAGCAGTTAAATGCTAATGGTTTGCTGGTAACTTGTTTCACTGGCCCACAAATGTTAATCGCTGGGTTCGGTACCACGAGGGGTTTCACAGAAGGTTGTTATAATAAAAGGGTGTTTTTTTTTTTCAGCAACAGTTAAAATGAAAGACGTATAGCTAAGAAATAGGGCTGACAAATGTGTTACATTTATTTAATTTATTTCAATCTAGGATTACAATACCTTTGAGCCGAGGCTCTTTTACAAAGGTTCTATGTCAGCGTGTGCACCAGTCATCATTTTTAGTTACAAACATAACGTCACTGACTTACAGACATGTAATAACCAGTACAAAGACTTGAGCTATGAGCAAGACAAGGGGAGGAGGGGGTCGATGGGGAGAAGTGAGGTAGGAGATCGAGGGGGGTAGGAGGTGCAGGGGGTAAGGGGGAGTAGGGAGGTGGGTGGGGGCAGGGCAGGAGTGGAGATACGGGGGAGAGGTGGGCGAGGGTGGGAGACAGTGCAGCCAGGGGGCCTTGTTGAGGGAATATGCCAGGTAAGGTGTTAGGGGTGCAAAGACTGATTGTAAGTGCTGAGTGCTGGGGCATGTGCAGCTGGAACGGTGGAAATGTTAAGATGGGCAATCGCAGGATACAAGCAGTGAGAGGCGCAGCTTGGACTTGAAAAGGCCGAGTGTTGGAGCAGTCACTATGTCGCTGCCAAAAGAGCTGAGCCAGTTGGATGCCCGATAGGCAAATGATCTTTGTCCTTGGGTCATGAGACATCGTGGGATATGTAGTAGATGGGAATTGGATCTCTTTGTAGAGACATTCCTATGTCTAGGCTTAAGGAGGGCACAGACCCCAGGTGGGGCAAGTCTGATTATGATTTTCTTGGCCGTGATGCAGGTTTGGTATTTTATGCGTTTGTCCAGTTGAAGCCATCCAGATTGGGAATAAAGGTCACAAGTGTGGGTATGGCGATGTGAGCCAGTGATGAGACGACAGGCCTTATTCAGGGAGGTCGCGATACGTTTGAGAGCAGTGGTAGTTTCAGACCTATATACGATAAGACCATAGTCTGTGATGCTGACAATGGAGCTTTGGACGGCCACTGACAGTGCTTCTGGGGTTAGGTATTTCCTGTGCCGGAATAATATGCCTAACCTCACACTGGCAGACTTTGCCACATTGCTAATATGGACAGCATATGAGAGGTGGGGATCAAGGGTGTCGTCAAGGTACTTGAACGATTGTGTTTGCTCTAGGATGGCTCCTTGTTCGGTTGCAATGGAGAGGTGGAGTTGTTTGTTTTTGTTGTGGGGCTGCAAAAGACCATAGACTTGTTTTTTTTCTGATTGAGAAGCAGTTTATGATTTAGGAACCAGGATTCAATGGAGGACAAGGCCCGCTGAAGTTTATTTTGTAATTGGTTTGGATCAGGGTCTGAGGTGAGGATCATAGCATCGTCGGCGTAGAGAATTATTTGTTCTGGGCAGCTATCCGGTAGTGAGTTTAAGAACAGGCTGAAGAGGAGGGGTCCCAGAATGGAGCCCTGGGGGACTCCCGAGCGGACCGGTCTAGGGTCCGAGAGTGTATCAGCGATTCTGTTTGGGACCGTTCTTCAAGGTAGCTCTTAAACCAGCCAATGGTGTCGGTTGACAGCCCAGTGTTCTGAAGCTGGACAAGTAGGAGGCAGTGACTGATGGTGTTGAAGGCTTTAGTTAAGTCAATGTAGATTGAACCTAGTAGTTCACCGGAATCAAGTGCGTTGTGGATTGCGCCGGTGAATTCAAGTGGGGTTGTGGAGGTGCTGTGACCTTTGCGGAACCCATGTTGTTGCTTGCACAAGATGTTGTACGTATCCAGGTATTCTGTGAGCTGGTCCGAGACGATGCATTCTAGTGCCTTGGAGAGTGAGGGTAGTAGGGGAGCTAGGTCTGTAGTTATCGTGGGCAGTTTTGTCACCACTTTTATGGACTGGGGTGACAGTGGCAGATTTCCATCTGTCCGGGAACTGGCTAAGGCTGAGGGAGAGGTTGAAAATTCTGATCAGAGGACTAAGCACTTCATCAAGCGAGAGAGACAGGATTTTGAGATCGAGGGAGTCATTACTGAATCTTGATTTACCAAGGGCTATGGTAACGTATTTGTGTACTTGGTGAGCCTTGACTGCTTTGAAGTAGAAGCAGGGGGAGCTGGTGGGAGTAGTGTTCATTTCAGACAGGGGGGCTACACCATCTTTGAAGTAGTCCTGAGGTAGGACAGCGCTGAGGTCGGTAAAGGCTTTGTTAAAGCTATCCGCAATGGTTTTTGGGTTGAGGGTTGTGGTTCCGTTGATGTTGAGTATTGATGGGGGGGGGGTTCTGGGTAGATTCCCAGTGAGTTCCTTTATGTTCTTACAGAATTCCTGACCATTGCCCCAGGAGTTTGTGAGGGCATGCTTATAGTAGGTGGACTTCATTTGCCGGATGGTTTTGGTGTAGTCATTGCAGGCACGTTTGTAGTTTGTGTCAAGGTAACAGCAGATATCTCGTGGACATAGACCAAGCAGTTATTAGAGCACAAGATCAATCTGTAACTAATTATATTGTGTCTTTAATCAGTCATATCCTCCATGGGTGTCAGAGTTTAGTTTTTTCCTTAGCACTACCAATGTTATGGGTTACAATTTTTGATAAGAGTGTCACATCAACACAGGCTGTGTGCTGATTTGAACGGAATTCATTTTCAATTTGAATCAATACAAAGTCCTGCAGGGTGCAGCATATCTTAGACAATATGTGGTCCTGATTTTTCTCGAAAATACCCCCACTTTCGTCAATCAGATTGCACAAAGTTTTACTTACTGTTACATTTGATGTATTGACGGGTGTAATATGTGATCTCTTGCATGAGACAGTTGTATGTTATTGTTTTTAATCTTGAAAGCAATAAAATATGCCAAAAAAAAAAAAGCCAAGAATACGACATGAGTTTCAAGGGTCCTCGGTTTGAACGACGGCATGAGACTTCTCCGTACCAGGTGCAGTCTAGAACATTTTACAGGCAAGGTCATTCCACATACAGGCATCCAGATCTCTCCCATTGTGATGACTAATTCAAAGCATACTAACTGTTAAAAAAAAATGAAGCTAGCAGGGCCAGCCCATTTGCGTGAAGGGTCTGGAAGATCACTGGTTGACAAAAGGCATTTAAAAAGAAAAAATAAAAAAGATGAGGAGGGCAGTATGGGTAACACTGAGAATTCCGCAGGACCCTCTGCTACTCCAGGAAGCACAGTCTATGCCTCCTGCTACTGCCACCTGGCTAATCACAGGCAGTGGTGCAGCAGGAAGTATAGTCACACCCAGAAAAGAAAGCGTGCAGGTATCGGCGTAACAGGCCTGATGGTGCATGAAGACATCAAGCCGCAAGCTCTTGGGGAGGGTGCAAAAACACGGAAAAGGGTCAGTCTGGCAGATGAAACTCAATCTGCCACCCCCATTCACAATGGGCTCCTGCTGACTGTCTCCAGTAGCCCTTGTGTGCTTCATCCATTGAAGGTGGGTATCACAGCAGGACAGACAGTGGAGCCCTGTCAAAGGGGGTTCATAGGAGGTAATTTGTCCTCCACAATGACTGGGTCACTGGATATAGTGGACAGGTGAATGAAGGTATCCCCTTCTTGGGGAGGGTTTCCTAGGGAGCGCACCAGTTGGGGAATGAGAAGGAACCTCTGGGAATTTGGGAGGTATGGCACAGAGGAGTTCCTCTGATGGGCAGGTGGCACCCTAGCAGAAGTGGAAAGAGGGTACAGGTTCATGAGAGGCAACAACTGTCACGGGAAGAAAAAAACAATGAAGTAGACTTTTTTTTTTTAACTTTCTGTTTATACGTCTCTCTGCGCCAGAGCTCTGCATCATCGGGAGACACCCGATAGTGCCCCGCTTCTCTGCCTTACCTGATATCCCCGGAGGTTCTCCCATGGAGCCGTGGTTATGGCCCCCAGGCGGGCACGGGGCGGGACCCTTACACCCAGATATTTCTCTGATTTCATCGGGTCCCCTGGTGGTCAGGCAGGAGCCATCAGGGCCAGTACTGGTGCGCAGTCTCCTCGTCACTCCGGCGTTGTTTTTCCCGTTCCTTCTGAGTGGTGTTACGCCCTGACGTCAAGGCGACAGGTGCCGACGTCCGCCAAGCAGCTCCCCCAACCCACCACACTACCAGCAGGACTTGCTATACCTCAGGCCTCTGCCTGGGGTCGGGCAAGCTTTGGGCCTGGTTCCCTCCCCCACCCCCGAGAAGGCAAGCAGTCTCTGGGATGCTCAAGCCTTCTCCAGTGACCCGAGTCAGCTCCCGAACCCAGGTCGCCAGTGTCGCAAGTGGAAATCCAACCGCTGTGCCGGTGGGCCATCACAGAAGTAGACTTTAAAGAGCAGGTCTCACCCTTCTGATCCCCCAAACATAAATGATACTTCACCTGGCCCAGAGTTGATGGGTATCATTAATCCCATTCAACTCATCCATGTTTAAAGGTTATTACACTCATAAATAGCTCCCCGGGAAAAATGGAGCCACTTCCTCAACCTGCCAACACGCCTCAATGCAGGCGGCACGTAGCCCCTTTTTGTGATGCAAGAAAGCGGCGGTTGCGTGTGCGCCGCTCATTTTTTCAATCGGTGTTTTCCATGCATTTAATAGAGTATGTTGAGATTTAACAATCAATTGACCGCCGACTAACAGGGTCCGTGTTATCGAAAGTGGTCACTTTGGTTTGTTAAAATCTCAACTATAAATGCTATTAAAATGCATAGAAAAAACACCCCATTGAAATCAACGACGAGCGCACATGCAGCCTTCGTTTTTCTTACATCACAAAAAGGGGCTGCATTTGCCTGCATGGGGCCGGGTTGAGGAAGTGGCTTCATTTTTCTCAGGAAGCTGTTTATGAATGTAATAACTTTTAAACATGGATGAACTGAATGGATTTAATGATACCCATCAACTCTGGGCCAGGTGAGCTATCATTTATGTTTGGGGGACTGAAAACTATCAAGCTGCTCTTTAAAGAGAACAAGAAATGTAATAAAAAATAACTGTAAGCTTTATTTATAAGTCGCAATTCTAAAACCAAAGCACTGTACAATAACAAAATACTAAAATCTGTAAAATAATAACATCCAAAGATTGCAACAGTACATAAAAATACAACAAAATTATGTTTCACAATCACCAAATGCTTGTAGAAACAGATGTGTTTTTAAGGCAGTCTTAAAGCTCTCCACGGTACTGCACTCTCGAATCTGATGAGGTAGAGAATTCCACAGGGTGGGGGCTCCATACATAAAAGTACGAGCCCCAGATGTTTTCAGCCGTACTCTGGGAATCGCTAACAACCCCTCATAAGCTCAGCAGACAGGATGGCCGGGGCAGTAAGTATTCAGGAGTTCTTGCAGATAGCTCGAACCTGTCCATGCAGGCCTTATAGGTCAGAAATCCGACCTTAAAAGTGATCCGCCACTGTACAGGCAGACAATGCAGTTCACACAGCACGGGAGTGATGAGACTCGAACAGGAAGTCCCCATCAACAACCATGCCGCAGCATTCTGCACCAGCTTCAAGCGGTGGATATCAACCCCCGGAAGCACCAGGTACAGGGAGTTGCAGTAGTCGAGGCATGAAGTCACAAAGGTGTGGATCAGTGTCGGAAGGTCGCCAGACTGAACAAGATGCTCTATCCTGGTGATGTTCCTCAGATCGTAAAAGGAGGACTTAACACCTGCGAAATTAGCCCATCATCAAGAACCACCCCAGGTTTCACACCCGTTCGGAGGAAGGCAACTAGGCACCTCCGAGCTAAAGTCTGGAAGGCAGACCTGCTACTGACCTCTCTATCTGGTAACCTGGATCCACCACCTACACCTCAGTCTTCTTGGAATTCAATTTCAACCAACTGGATTTCATCCAGTCCTGGATTTCCATAAGGCAGCTGTTAAAGACTGAGATCGCACTATCCTGGTCGGGTACAAGACACAGACAGAGCTAGGCATCATCTGCATAGCAGTGAAACCTCAGCCCATATTGCCTTACAATGCCTCCGAGGGTCAGCATATATACTGTGAACAACATAGAGAACAGCACCGGGCCCTGGGGGACCCCACACGGCAGAGAGAAAGATCTGAGGAAATTATCCCCGACACCACCCTCCAAGATCTGCTGGTGAGAAAAGACTGAAACCATCCGAGGACTGAGCCAGCCAGGCCACAGATGACCCTCAGGTGCTCGAGCAGCACCCCATGGTCTACAGTGTCAAATGCTGAGGAAAGATCAAGAAGCACCAAGATGGAACGGCGCTTCTGATCTCTCGCCATCAGAAGATCACTGAGCACCCGAACCAGAGCAGTCTTGGTACTATGCCTCTTCTGGAAACTGGACTGGAGAGGACTATAGATATTGTGGATGGTAAGATGGTTCTCCAGTTGCAGCGCAACTACTTTCTCAATCACCTGCCCTACAAAGGGAAGGTTAGAGATAAGCATGTAGTTAGCAAAGCAGTCTGGGTCCAGAGCAGCTTTCTTAAGGAGCTGTGTCACCACCGCCTCCTTCAGGGAGCAAGGGAACTCAACCAACTCTAAGGAGCACCAAACAATCTTAGCAAAGACAGGGTCGATAGAATCGATACACCCCATTATCAGGCATGTTGGGTCTGGATCCAAACTGCAGCATTTTGGCCGCATACTCTGGACAATCCGCACGATGTCCACAGTCTCTGGCTGGTCAAAAGATATCCAGGAGAACCGAGGAGGGGTGACCAAGCACTGACCACCATCAACCCCCACAGAGTGCACAGGCCAGATCTCAGCCTTGATGTTGGCCATCTTATCTGCAAAGAACTGAGCAAACTCCTCACACTTAACTTGTGAAAACGCACTTCAAACCTGCAGACAGGTTGGGTTGCACAACCTGTCCACAGTTCGAAAGAGCTGAGCCGGTCGATTCTGAGCAGCAGCAATCTCCCCAGACAGGAACTCTGCCTTCTTATGAGTGATTGCTGATTTTTTTTTTTTTGTAGACTATTTCTTCATCTTCCCGAGGGGGAACTCTCTCCAGAGTCTGCTTACTCCTGGTCTCTACTTCCTGCTGTGAGGCTCACCTAACTCCTCACACCGGTCTGGCGAAACCCCCGGATCCGAACCCTCACAGGGAAGGGCCACCCTATCCACCCAGGGCACTCTATCTGAAGTGTAGAGTGCCGGGCTGGGTGGACAGAGACAGGGGCAGAGAGAGACCAGCCTTGGGTGTGTGGACCGGAGGGCAGCGCCTTCAATCTATTCCCATGGGAAGGGGATTTTCCGTCCTTGTTTCGCCCCATGGAGTTCGGACGTGCAATGGCGACAGGGCATGAAGTGCCGCCACCTGTCGAACTCCACCCTCTAGCTATGCTGTCACCGCATGGTAGCGCTATCCTGACAGCCGACAGGTGCCGCTGCAGTGCGGTGAGTCCCCGGAACCCTCCCCAGGGAGGACAGAGCTGTCCTCTGGATGCTCAATCTCTTCCCTCCCCTGCCAACCCCTGGCTTTGTTCACGAACCCGGGTAGCCAGTGTGGCGCGAGGGTGTGGCATCCAGCGCCTCAACCCTCAGTGCCACCAGGCTGGCCACGAGTGATTGCTGATTGATAGACTTGATAATGTTCCATCAATTTAAGGTGGTCAGCATCATGGGCAGATTTCCGCCAGCGTCACTCTAACCTTAGTCCAGCTCATCTCAACTCCCTCAAGGTCCCATCAAACCAGGGGGACTGCGCCCGGGGAGAGAGAGAGAGAGAGAGAGAACGAATACAGACAGGAGCGATAGAGTTCAGAGCTTCAATAACAGCCTTTTTATACGCTGAACTAAACTCTCTGGACCCTCGCTTGCCCCCAGAAATCCCGATAGGTCTAATACTGCCAACAGACCATCCGGGTTCAAATCCCTCAAAGGACGGTACCTGATCATCTCCACAGGGGCAGGCCTATAAGAGGGAGAATGGAGACTGAACCTTACGGTGTGGTGATCGGACCATCTGACAGGTTCCACCACCAAGTCAGAGGTCTCTATCCCCAGGAGGAAAACCAGGTCGAGTGAGTGACCGTGATTATGGGTAGCAGAGGCAAGTACCTGTGTAAACCCCAACAAATTCATAAGTTGCAGGAAGTCCTGTCCAAATAGCGAGAGTTTGTTGTCAACCCAGGCAGTGAAGTCACCCAGGACAACCAGCCTGGGGGACTCAAATGTCATGTCGACCACGAAGTCTGCTACTTTCTACAGGAACAATTTCTCATCCCCAGGTGGATGGTAGATGAGAACGATCCTACAGCCCACACCTGCTACCATGGTAAACTGAAATGATCCGACTTCCTCAACTGGCACCCCAGTAAGGCCCAATTCCGATCTAAAACAAACGGCTACACCCCCCACCCCTGCGGTCCGATCGAATGGTATATCACCGAGAACCCAGCCAGAACGGCCGCCTACAAAATGGGACAGGCATTATCATCAAGCCAGGTCTCAGTGATGTAAGCCAGGTCTGCTGTTCCAACAAGATCAGCAATAACCGCTGTCTTGCTCCTGATAGACCTGGCATTGCATAATACCACTCGAGTCGGATGAGATTCCGGGGACGGCCAAGCTATCGGCCCAGAAACACTGGAGCCCTTGGGCATGGAAAGTAGATATGAAGGACCATGGTCTGGAAATCATTTCGCCCCAGGGTGTGTCCTGGTCCTGACAACCCTGATACGGCCGCCCTGCTCACTCCTCCTCCAAGGTTCAGGACCCCCAGCCCACCTCCTGCCAACTATTCCCAAATGCCCTGCAGCATCTATAAACTGCGTTGGCGGGGGGCAGTTAAAGGGGTGGAGGTCCTGAAGTTCGGAAGAGGAGCAGTGCCTGACCGGGAGAGCAGCCTGCCAGCACATCTTCAGCCCCACAGAACTACCAAAAAAAAAAAAAGTAGACAATACACCCACTCACACCCACACAGACACACCTATGCACAGATATAGCACACTCCTAGAAAAATTTAAAATAGAAATTATACAATAATAAACTTTAATATATGGATGTTCAATTTAATAGGTCTGTAAAGCATACAAAAAAAAAAAAATCCGGTAATACCCTCAAAGGTTTAGTGATAACACTATTGTCAATCACTGGTAACAGTATTGTCAATCACTTTTAATAGTATAGTTTTGTGCTGATAATACAATTGTTGCAAGCTTCAAAAACTATATCTTCTGCCCCACGTCCTAAGCGTGCCTCCTCTTTGGCTGCTTTTGCTCTGTGGGTGGGCAGAGCACTTTAAAAAACATGGCGGTCGTTTTGTCGCTTAGCGAGGGTGACCTCTGTTCTCCGGTGTTATTTTCTTTTCCCTGATCAGCAAATTTAAATATCTGGTCGATCCAGCCATTCCAGTGGTGAAGAGCAGATAAGATCTAATTTTTTTGAAAAAAAGAGGCAGGTGCCGGCAACTGTCAGGAGCGAGCAGACAGCTAAAGGCACAGCACGAGACAGTGCGGCAGTTCACCATGACCTACACTCCTTAACTGAACTGGCGAACTGCCTGCCTGAAAAGACCCCGAAACACACTCGGATCCATATATTAAAAAAAATAAAGTATAGTTCCATGTGTATTACCGGTCAGCAATACCATCTCGCGGTTCTGGACATGTAGGAACCTCTCGATGGTATTACTGACTGGTAATACACACGGAACCATATATTATTCTCTATTTAATACTCACACAAACCCTCCCATATACACCCATAAATACCATGCAGACCAAAGAAAATATATACAGGTTACTCACCTGTAACAGGAGTTCTAGGAGTGGTATATGTTGCTCATCCACACTTTCTGGCAGGTTCCTTGCCGCTTTAAATCTTGACGGAAGATCTTCAAGCTGGCTCCTCCCACCCACCCGGATGGTACAACTCTCGACTCCGCCCCATGACGCCAGATCTAGCCCGCTGGAAGCCAGGTTGTGCGTCGAAGCCGGAGAGGTCAGGTGGGTCGTGTGGATGAACAACATATACCACTCCTAGAACTCCTGTTACAGGTGAGTAACATGCATTTCTAGAGACGTGGATATGTTGTTCAGTCCATACTGTCTGGCAGATTCCTAGCAGTTCTCCGGGAGGAGGGAGGCAAGGCGCGCACCCCCTACTTAGGGAATAAGGACTGGAGAACCAAGGTCCCAAAACCAGCATCCCGGCGTGACTTGAGGTCGATGTGGTAGTGGGTAATGAAGGTGTGTGCTGACTTACAGGTAGCAGCCCTGTAGATTTCCTGGATAGGGACATTCCTGGAAGCAGCCACCGATGCAGCAGTACAGCAGGTAGAATGAGCTCTTATCCCTTTGGGAGGCTCCATGCCCGACAACCTATAGCAAAGATCTATGCAGGAGGTGACCCACCTGCCTATCGTCCGCTTGGCTGCAGGTCTGCCAGGTGTGGCTTCAGCATAGGTGACAAACAGCTGGCGAACCTCTCCCCGAACTTCAGCCGTCCGCTCCTCATAACAAGAGCGTGCTCTTCTAGGGTCCAGAGTATGGAGCCTATATTCAGCCTCCGAGGTGTGACTGAGGTAGAACACCAGCAGAGTCAACATCTGGTTAAGGTGAAACTCCGACACCACCTGCGGAAGGAATTTCGAGTGGGGGCACAGGACAACCTTGTCCCTATGGACGACCAGATAAGGAGACTCGATGGAAAGCGCCTGGAGCTCTCTCATCCTTCTGGCTGACGTGATAGCCACCAAGAAGGCGGTCTTCCATGACAGTTGAGAGATGTCACACCTCTGCATCGGTTCGAATGGCTTGCCCATGAGCTTAGCCAATACCAGCAGTAGATCCCACAGAGGTGGAGGTTCTCACACTGAAGGGGATATGTGATCAAGGCCTTTGAAAAAGAGCCCGACCACCTTCTCCTGCGCCACCGACTGCTTTCTGGCCCGCATCAGGTAAGCAGAAATGGCTGCCAGGTGCACCATAAGGGTCGTTGACCGAAGCCCTAGCTGAGAAAGGGACCACAGGTAGTCCAGAATGCTAGCTAAGGAGCAGGAAGAAGGGTCCAACCCCTTGTCCTGACACCAAATGGAGAATCTCTTCCATTTGAAGGCATAGCATTTTCTGGTCGACTCCTTACAGGATGCCTCAATGACACTGAGGACCTCATCGGAAAGCCCCAAGGCCTGGAACTCTAGCCGTTCAGGAACCAGGCCGTCAAGTGCAGGGATTGAAGGTCCGGGTGGAGTACCTTCCCCTTGTTGACTGAAATCAGGTCCGGGCGGGCTGGAAGCCGCCTCGGGAGCCTGGAGCTGAGGCTGAGGAGATCTGCATACCAGAACTGGCGCGGCCAGTCTGGGGCTACCAGAATCGCCTGCACCTTGTCCCTCTTCACCTTGAGAAGCACCTTGTGGATCAAGAGAAATGAAGGGAAGGCGTAGAAGAAGCCCAGGGTCCATGGCCTCGAGAAGGCATCCCCCTGCAGCGAGCCCTGCTGGGGGGGGCATGGAACAGCCTCAGCTGCATTCTCCTGAGGCAAACAGGCCCACCTGAGGGGTACCCCAGTGGGAGAACAGATCTTTTACTATCTCCAGCAGGAGAGACCACTCGTGAGATGTAGTGCCTATCCAGCTTAGGACATCGACCAGATTGCTGGAGGCTCCTGCCACATGGACGGCTAGGTGATCCGCCTCCAGGCTGATCATGAGAGACCAACTGTGGAGAGCCTCCTTGCACAGAGGCAAGGAGTGCATCCCACCCTGTCAGTTGAGGTAGTACATGGTCATGGTGTTGTCTGCCTGGACCTGGACCACCTGACCCCATACAAACGGAGCAAAGGCGGTGAGGGCTACTCGGACTGCTTGAAGCTCCAGCAGGCTGATGTGGCATTGAGACTCTGAGGGGACCAGAGGCCATGGGCTCTGAGTTCCCCCAGATGGGCACCCCAACCCAGAGAGGAGTCGGTCGTCAGAGTGACCGTCGACTCTGAGAGGACAAACGGGATACCCTTCTGCAGATGAGCTGGAACGAGCCACCACTGGAGGCTGTCCCACATCTCCTGGGTCACTGTCATTGGCTGGTCCAGAGGACTGGAGCGCTGTGACCATTGGCAGGCCAGTCCCCACTGAAGGGGAAGCATATGCCAGCAGGCTCAACGGACCACACTGGTGCAGGCTGCCATGAGGCCCAGGAGGCGCAGGAAGTCCCGGGTAGGGCGCAATTGCCCAACCAGAAATGACTGGGCAAAGGAGTAAAGGACCTCAGCCCTGCCCGCCGGGAGCCGTGCTCTGGCTCGAAGAGAGTCAAGCTCTGCCCCGATGAACTGAATCACCTCTGATGGTACGAGTTCCGATTTGGCTTCGTTGATGAGGAGGCCAATCTGAGAGCAGACCTGGAAGGCCAGATCTCTGGACCGTTCCACCTCCAACCTGGAGGGGGCTGCAATCAGCCAGTTGTCCAGGTAAGGGTACACCCGAACCCCTCAGCGCCGTAGGAATGCTGTCACCACTGCCATGCATTTGGTGAAGACCCTGGGAGCTGGAGAGAGGCCGAAGGACATGGCCCGGAACTCGTAAAGGGATCCCTCTGCTCTGAAGCGGAGGAATCGCTGGTGGGATGGACGGATTGGGACGTGAAAGAACGCGTCCTTGAAGGTCCAGAGAACAGAACCACATGCCTTGTTCCAAGGATGGAATGATCCGAGCCAGAGTGACCATCCTGAAGGTGCGAGACCTTAGGAACTTGTTCAGGTTGTGTAGGTCGAGAATGGGGTGACAGCCCCCCCCCCCGTCCGTTTTGGGACCAGGAAGTACCTGGACACAAACCCTGGGTCTGGAGGAGGGTCCATCACCTCCCTGATCACCTCCTTCTGGAGGAGCAGGGCAATGTTGGCTCAATGAGCCGACAGAGGCGCTGCGGAACCCACAGCTCTCCGTGGGAGATGGCTCGATAGGATGGGGACTGCTCGAATTCCAGAGGCAGACCCCTGCCTACCACTTCCAACACCCAGCGGTCTGTGGTGATAGCGGACCAGGCGGAAAGGAAGTGGCGGAGCCATCCCCCCCATGGTGGGAACCCGGGGAGGAGTGACGAGGTTGGGGGCGACACCCCTCAACCCGTCACTGGGCAGGCTTGGAGGAAGGGGCAGCCGAGGAGCTCCCTGGGCCTTTCCCTCCTGGCTTCCTGCTGGAGGAAGCAGCAGACTTGGCTTTGGGGTGCCAAGTGCGAGCCTGCTGGCCCTGATGCTAGTGTTGCTGGGCGACGTGCTGCAGGGGCTGAAGGACGAAAGGGCTTATGCTGCTGCTGGCGGCCTTTGTCCTTCTGGGCAGACGTGACAGAGTCCAAGGTGGCGTTGGACTTCTCGATCCGTTGGAGATGAACCTTCACCCCGGGACCGAACAAGTCTGTACCCAGGAAGGGGACATCTGCAAGCTTGTGCTGGGTGTCCACCGTAAAGGTGGAGATCCGCAGCCAAGCTCTGCTCTGCAGCGCATGGCTACTGTGGCTGCTACTGACCGGGCGCACGAATCAGATGTCCAAAGAAGTCTGGAGCTGCTGTTTGGCTACTGCCCTTTTCTGGTCCCGCATCTGCTTAACCGTCGTTTGAAGGTCAGCCAGGAGATGAGGAATCACCTCATCCAGGGAGCCCAAAAGGGCGTGTGAAAAGTGTGCCATCAGGACAGCCGAGCTAGCCTGACGAAGGCCTAGGGAGGAAGCGGCATATACTTTCCGCCCTGAGTAGTCCAATTTCTTGGACTCCTTATCAGGTGGTTTGTCCACATCCCAAGCGTTCCCGGAATGCCGGAAAATGCTGTTGTCACTAATCCCTCCACGGGGGGGGGGTGCTCTGAGAAACCGGAGAGTGAACCTGTAGGGACCGCATACTTCCAAGCCATCCTGCCCAAAAGTGCTGGACAAGAAGCCGACCATTGCCACAGCTCCAGGGCCAGGCCAACAATGGCTTTGGCCACCGGGAAGGCCTCTGTAGAGGAATCCCCTTGGTCCAGTATCTCCGTGACAGGATACTTGGATCGTTTTGAAATGGGTTCGAGCTTCATCCTAGTAGATTCTAAGATGAGCCGAAGCATTCCTAAGAATGAGGATGGTCTCTCGTCCACCGACTCACCCCCAATGGACTCCAGGTCAAGCGGCCTGGAGAACAAGGAGGAGTCATCGTCGGAGTCTGTGAACAGCTGCCGAGTGCCTGAGACACCCTCCACATGCTGAGGTCGAATTGGCGTGAGGGTGACAGACAACCTATGAGGCAAACCCTGACCCGACCGAGAATTCTTGGTCAGGGCCCCAGTCTTCGGTTATGGAGGTGGAGGTTCCACCACAATGGGTGGAGCAGCCGGTTTCAGCTCCTCGACCACTACGAGGGGTTGTTTTGGCTGCTCCGGTGATAGCCACTTAATGGCCGGAGAAGGCGACAGAGTCTGCTTATTCCCGGACAATAAGAGCTGCCACCACATTAAATCCTCATAGCGCCGATGCAACTTGCGCCGGAGCCTATCCTCCGAAGAGGACGACGAGAATGATCGGTGCCACGCTTTCCACAGTGGCCGAGACCGGGCGACAGCAGGGACCTGGAAGAGGTCCGAGACCTTTAGGGATTCAGAGGGTGGGTCAGAGAGGGGTGAGGGAAACCCGCTCCTCCCTCAGTTCAGGGACCTTAACTGAGGACTCCGGCACAGGAGGCACAGTCAAGTCCTCGGTTTCCACTGGGGGAACTGGTGATGAAGGTTGATGGCTTCTCCAGTCGACAAACGTCCGACGGGTCGAGAAAAATCCCAACTGCGTCTCAGCCGGCTGACCTGACAGGGACACCGTGAAGCCAGCGGCCTTAGCCGCAACCTCGACCGAACTCAACTGTCGACTATCCGGGGAAGGGCATCTCTCCTGCTCCCACAAATGTCGATGGTGGAACTTACCTTTGGAGTCCTTCTTTTTGGACCGACTGGAATGTCCCAATGGTCCTTCTCCCTTGGTGGAGAGGGATTGGCAAAGCTCCTTAAAAGAGACTATATAAGAAGAGCCCAAGGAGAGCGGGATAAATGCCGCGACCGAGGAAGATGAAGATGTGGCCAGGGCCACCGCCTCCTAGAGGGTGATCATCTGCTCCAGCTGGTCTGCCGAGCCCGCAGCCACAGACACCACCCAACGGGCCTCCTTTGACTTAACCGGAGGATAACGTTTTTCAGGGCGCCCCAAAGCAACCGGGCAGTGCGGTCCTCCCAGACCGAAGCTGAAAAGGATTTGCATAATTGGCAGGCCTGTGAGTCATGTCCGAGTCCTAGGCAGTAAACGTATGTGGAGTGCGGATCGGTCCGGGACATCTTCTGCTCACAGGGGCACTGACGAAATCCGGAAGTCGATTTGTCCATCGCAGCCGTGAGGGAAAAAGAAGACCAAAGTCTTTTAAACTTCAGAATAAGTTTCGGTTTAACCAAAGAGTGTGGATCCAAGCCTAAAACGCAGAGCGCTAAGGAGGGAACCTGACCTTCCAAGCAGTAAGGAAGACCTGGCGTCATGGGGCGTAGCTGACAGTTTTACCACCCGGGTGGATGGAAGGAGCCAGCTTGAAGACCTTCCGGCAAGATGTAAAGCGGTAAGGAACCTGCCAGTAAGTGCGGATTGAACAACATATCCACATCCCTAGAAAATACAATTAAGCAGAAATATTTAAAAATGGTCTATTAAATACGGCAATCCAAAGATAAAACCAAAAACCAGTCACAAAAAAAAAAGAAACGTACAAGTTTGAGTTCTGGAACCAGAGATCTCTCACTACTCTGGGTAAGATGTCCAAGGTAGGTCAATCTCTCCCCCCTACTGGGGGAAAAATCCACAGAAGAAATGTGAGCTAATTAGCAAGGAATGTTGGGTCAAACTGCACTGTCTTGCTTAGATTTGCAATTGCATGTGGCTAAAATTATAATTACTGAAAATTAAACACAACACGTGGTACTTGTATCAACTTCAACTGCTGCATCACTGTGCCAGCAACTCACTGCTCTTCTTGAACTCACAGGCTGTGCAGCAGACTGTCCCTGTCTCTCACGCTTGCTGTGACACACTTCAGCAGTTTGGTACCCAACACAGGCATGTAAGCAACTCGAGTTATGTCCCCCTGTCAGTCGCAAGTTTCAGGCTAGTCACTGACTTGATTAAAGAACTGCCCAGCTGCCTTTTTTTTTTTTCTTAAACCAAACATTTTTTGGGATACAAAGTGCTGCTGGACTGCATATCCACTGGACTGCAAATGAACATTACGTAATCACCACAATTCTTGATCTTCTAGGAATATCTTCATACAAATGGGACTTAGCTGGAGACTCTAGGACCATGCAGGAGCCAGAACTTTTCAGGTGGGCTTGCGCCGAGGCAAGCTATGCGCATGCACGCACCACTGGGATCGAAGGAGACAAACAGCTGTCTGGATTGCCTTAAGTCGGGGGGCGCTGCTGAGCCCGAGCAAGATGGCCGCTTTCTAATAATGCTCCTCTAATCTGCTCGGTTCTAAGTACAAAAACTGAGTTTTTTAGGGCGCAATCTGCAAATTATTGAATAGCAATCTGAATCGGAAGCCCTCTGCTTTAAGATGGGAAATCCTCGGAAGGATCGTAATCACCCTGACGGAGCTAAAACTAAAAATGCTCTCCCGCCACCTCAGCCACGTGGTTTAGCTCCACTTCACAGGCCTTGGACTCGGAGAATGCAGGAGAAGAAACCTTACAATCACTTGGCCAAAAGATAAATCGGCTCATAGCCTCTGTTTCGAATCTGGCAGAGAAAATGGATGGGATTGCCAATTGGGCAACCAACCTAGAAACCTCCATGGACATGGTGACTACTGAATCATCGGAAGCTAAAAAACGTTCCGATGCAGCACTGGAGGTCAGTACTACACTGTTGAAGGAGAATGGACATCTTCGTATGAGACTTGAGAAATTGGAAAACCAAATTAGAGCTTCCAATATTCGGCTGCTGGGTATCCCGGAGGGATGTGAAGGGGACCATTTGGCTCTTTTCATACAAGAATGGCTAACGCTTCAATTTGGAGAAGAAGCCAGGGAACGTATAAGGAATATCCAGAAGGCCTATCGGATTACCAGACGGGGAAAACCAGACAACGTGGAGGCTCCTCGCGCAATCTTGGCAGTGATGGATGGTGTGGCGACAAGAGACTACCTCCTAGCCATGGCCAGACAACATAAAACTTTGATATGTTAAGGTGAGACTGTTCGAATTTACCCAGACATTAGCTATGCCACCAGGCAAAGGTGCAAGTTGTTCGATGGCACTAGGGCACTCCTAAGGGAAGCAGGGATTCAACATAATGTGTTATTCCCGGCTCGCCTGAGAATTATCCACCATGGCAAGATTTTTGTCTTCTCAGACCCGAAGGAAGCAAATCGCTGGATCCAGAAGCAGGTGCCAAGGAGACGATGTTCGAGAGACCAGAACGAACTTTCTTCAGACGAGGATGAACTGTGAAGTGGCATTTAGAATATCTGATCAGAGATCTGAAATATAGAAGTGTGTGGGGTGATTTCTTTGTTCTCTATTGAAAGAGTGCGTGAGTAAACGCCTAGACTGCAACGAAGATTTCCAAAATTGTAAAGCATTTCTACAAAACTCAGCACTAAACTACATTGAGTTACTTCTAATAACTGCACTTACTTATGGGGAAACCTGTTTAAATAAAAGTTGACTAAATTTAAGTTTGTTATAAAGTTTGAGATAACAATACTAATCGAATTAAAATGGAGGGATAGAGATGTAGCATTATTTGATTTGCATTTAGCACCAATGGTATGCACTTATAATTGGTTAAGCATGGACGTCCGTATCCCCTCTTTTGGGGAGAAAAGACACAAGATTAATATAGAAAACAAGCTTTTGTTTTTTTTTTTCCATGCAGCTCTTGGGCCTCTTAAAGCAGCCTAAAAAGGAATAAAGGACTAGTAAGGACTCTATATATTAAGTATCCCCCTCAGACGTATCTTTTGCAGTAGACTAATCTTGTATGCTATGTATTATGAGGAGTGGCGCCCTCAGTGTGTCTTTATTCCTAACATTTGATATCTCTCTGCTGGAAATGTACAGCTTGCTGTCGATAAGAAAATAATAAATATAAAGTTTAAAAAAAAAATGGATTGCCTTAAGTCCTTAGTTCTGTCCAGCTAAAACAGAAGGATCCTCTGAACATCCAGCGAATAGAGAGTATACTCTCCTTCATTCTGGAAGTTGACAAAGTAGGTAGGCAGCACACATGGTTGATTCAGATGGAACTCTGACACCACTTTAGGAAGGAACGCAGTGTGTGTGTGCAGAGAATTACCTTGCCCTTGAGGAAAACAGTACATGAGGGATCTGTGATCAAGGCATGGATTTCAGACACTTTGCAAGCAGAAGAGATCGCCACTAGAAAAAAATGCTTTCCAAGGTAAAAACTTCAGCTCACATGTTGCAAATGGCTCAAAAGGCTTGTGGGTGAGCATTTCCAGCACAAGGCTGATATCCCAAGGCAGCCACCAGCTTCCTACTGGGAGGCCTTGTAAGATGCCTTTAGGGAACCTCATGAACAGTGGCAGCTGTGCCAGGCAGAGGGTACAGATGAACTTGTGGTATGCAGACATAGCACACAAATGGACCTTAACTGTGGAATACTGTAGGCCAGCATCAGATAGGTCTAGCGAGTACTCCAGAATCTTGTCAGGTGGGCACCCAAAGCAGTCCAAGCAGGTTTTGGAGCACTAGATGGAAAACCTTTTCCATTTGGCTGTGTAAGTCTTCTTAGTGGAACGTTTAAGAGTAGCCAAAAGTATTTCAAAGAGCTTTCAAGATACCTTGCACCTGCTCACTTCTGTATCTTCAGAAGTCAGGCCTGAAGGTGAAATGAGTGCAGCCTGGGATGGACAAGGTAACCCTAAGTCAGTAAGTCCATCTTGAGTACAAAGATGTCAATTTGCTCACTAATAGTCTGTTCAACAGAGGAAACCACATCTGTCAAGGCCAGCAGCGGGCAACCGGAATCATCTTGCCCCCGTGCACCTTCAGTTTGAGAAACATCCTCTGCACTAGGGGAGATTACAGGAAATGCACAGAGGATAAGATTCTGCTTCTGCAGTCTGAATGCATCCTGACAGAAAATGCCATGTCCTGGATTTCTGAAGCAGAATCAAGGTAGTTTGGTGTTCAGTGGGGATGCAAAAAAAGGTCCACATCTGGGGTGCCCCACTCGAACAGCGATCGCGATGTCCAGAGCTAGTGACCACTCATAACGATTGGTCTCTATTCGGCTGAGCTCATCTGCCAGAGTGTTCTGGACTCCTGGCAGATAAACGGCCTGGAGTAGGAGCCCCTGCTCCAGGCACCCTTGTCACACTCATCGCTTCCCTGCAAAGAGGGTACGAGTGTGCTCTTCATTGTTTGTTAATGTAATACATCACAAACTTGTCTGTCTGGAGAAGAACTGTTTTGTAGCTGACAAGATCCACCAGAACTCACAGGCTGTACAAAAACAGCTAGCATCTCCAACACACTGTTGTGGAGATGAGTCTCTGACAGGTCCCAGACACCTTGTGTTTGGAGGCCCTCACAACAGGCTCCCCACCCCAATGGGGAGGCATCCATAGTGAGAGTCATCTGAGGTTCCAGTTGGGAGAAGGGGAGACTGTCCTCCAGAGACCACCAGGAGAGTGTCCGAATCAGACACTTGGTCACCTGAAAGGGTTAGGTCTGAGGATGTGACACTTGTGACAACTCTGCATTGGGCATCCACCAAATAGTTCTCATGTGTAAACTATGACAGGGGCACTGTGAAGACTAAGGAATCTTATCAGACCCATTCTCCCAAGAGGGAGGGACACAGAGAGGGGGTTATATCTCAGAACCACTAATCCACAAACGCAGCACCAGCAACGCCAACACCACCAGCCCCATGGACAAGGGGCATGTACCAGAGGTGGCGCCAGAACTGAAAATGAATCCAGCGCCAGGACACCCCCGGCACCGGGAACCTCTGGTTGCTGGGGAGCCCCACCGGACACCGACATGGTGCCAACATGGCACCAGGACGAGCACTGGAGCTGACATAAGGCCAGGTCTTGAAGGGCCCAAACCCAGCATCGGGTCCAGAACAAGACCCAGCACCAATGACCCAGATGGCACCAAAGTGACTGACAATGGTATCTGGTCAGACCCACTAAGTGACACAAGGTGGGAATGCAGCTAGTGGGACAGAAGACGGCAGCACGTTCACCAGCAAGGGCCAAAGGCGGTTTCCAGAGCCAAATGCTCCACCTGGCTTGAGGGTCCCACAATCAGTTACAATTCTACCAACCCCAAAGGGCCAGGGACCAGATCTGCTGGCAGAAACACATAAGCTTGATGCTGCACCCACTGCTCCAAGGAGCTGTCCAAGGGTGGCCCCCACTTAAAGACAAAAGGGGACTCCAGGCCTGAGACCTTATCCCAGTTCCAGAGGCTCCCAGCAGTGCCTACAAGGGCCTCCAGTCTCAGGCGATTGAAGGTCTCACGGCAGACCTCCCAGAGTGCGACCTCGAGTGGCACCATTTCTTCTCCTTTCAATGTGAAGAGGAAGAATTCAAGGCCGGGCAGTGCCAAGAACCTGACCAGAATCAGAAGTGGCCCCGCCCTTTTGTGCTTTTGGTAGGACTGTCGTCCTCCTGAGCAAAGGACTGGCCATGGTCAGAACCTTTCACTGACAGGCAAAGTGGATCGTACATGGCCCTGCTGCCAGAGCACCCTGCCTGAAAAGCTCCCTACTGTCATTCTGGTTGTCCCAAACCCCCGTGATCTATCCTGATCCTTCACAGCACTCCTTTCTCCTGGATGTGTTCTGGACAAAAGACTTGACTTCCTGGGGCCTTTAAGTTGTAAACAGTGTCCTATCTGCTGCATCTCAACTTGTACCTTTTGTACTGCTCTTAGTTGCTACATGTGTTATTCTGTTGTATACATACTGTACATAATTATGCCTTACATGACCTGTAAGCTGTTTTAATCTGTATCATGTTGTCCTATGTACTCAAATCTGTAATTCCTGTACTCTCCCAGGTCGTACCTGAAAATAGGCAATTGTCTTGTCTAGTGTGATTACCTGGTCAACAAAAGCTACATAAATAAATAAATCTTCCATGGCCACTGACCGCAGACTTTGCAGCGTTGACAGAAAAAAATGACAAATACTTTGTAAACTCACTAAATTGACACAAAAATAAACTATATAGCTTTAAACACTAAAACTGAGAAGAACTGAACACCATTATCGCACAAGACGTGAAGTTCTGACTGATGGCAAGCGAGTGACATTGTCACTGACGCGCACTCGATTGTGGGGGGGGGGGACTGAGGCGGTTGAGGGCTGGTGCCGAGGCATGTGCACAGCATGCATCGGTGCCAGCCCTCCTGAACAGTTCCAGCTCCCACAGGGTCCTAGCGCCTCTGTCTATGACCCTATAGTGTGAATCAATGGTGAAGACCAATTCTTGTAAGATTATCTAGTTCCAAAACAGCCCTTAAAATGAACTAGCCCAACCCAGGTTCAAGAACTAGCTCGGGATGTTGGAGGATCAGTCAGGGAAGAAGGAATGAGTGTCCCAGGAAATGCCATCATCCTCCGGTCAGGAAGGGCAGCACACTCTGCTACAACACTGCTACCTGGATGACTACAGCTGACTGGAGCAGAGACATCGTCTGGCCCCATATGCCACCATGCATGGGTTTGCACATGGATTAAAGCCTGTGCCGCTGACATCACAGGGGAGCGGGTGAAACAAAAGCTCTGGTGCAAGCAGAATGAAACTCTGCATTCTCTGGCCCTGCCAGGCTGACTTCCCACCACCCCACTAGATATTAGCCTGGCCTAGAGGGTGTACGCTGACCCCCAAGGGCTCCACCACAGGGATGGGTAGTAAAGCCGTGTGGTTTGGTTGGGTAAGCGACAGAGAGGAAGGTGGACAGGCCCAAGAGGAGGCTGGCAGATGAGGGCAGTGTCAGTGAACAGAGGGATAAAGGGGAAAAAAAAATAAGCAATCAAGTGTGTGGTGGTGTCCAAAGCGTGTGTGAGTACAAGGGGTGCATGTCAGGTGTGTGTGATGCGTGTGTGGTGAGTGTGTATGTGTGGGGTGTCATATTCTGGGACCCTTCCTACGTTCAAACCTTCCTGGAAAGTCAACACTAGTTCACCACATTTAAAGTCATAATACTGAAGTGTGTCTGCAGATTTTAAACATCTATTAATAAAACAATCAGTTTAATCAGAACTAGTATAAATTAGAAAAAGATAAATACAAATATTCAGGAACACAGGTAGATTTAGCCCTGAAGATGATACAAAAACCCAAATTGGGACAAGCAATGCCAAAGGCATAGAACGGCACATAGCAGCATAGTAAATTATTCAGCAAGTATCTCAGTCTTCCACAGATCATTAACAAGTGGATCCATACATTTCTGAAAACAGAAGCAGGGAGAAATCACAGCATCAATTTACTGGCATGGGGCATAGTCCAAACTGTAGCAGGACTTCAAAGAGCCTCCACACACACTGCAAGTCTCCTTTACAGCACAAAAAATGTTCTACCTACTCTTTGGGAAGAATCAGGGAAGTCGGAGGAGGGTTCCACTCATCCGGGTGACCCAGCATCCAATCAGACCACACCTTCACACTAGGAAGTAGCTCCTTCAGATCCAGGGGAAAGGATGAAACCTTGATATCATCCTCCTTCTCTTCATCATCCTCCTCCATCTTGTCCGCTTTCTTTGCCTGCGCTGGGTAATAAAAACAAATAAATGGTCATGTCATGATTTTCTTTTTCTTTTAACTCTGACTGGCTAGAGGGCACCATGTGTGTTCTCTAGGAATGAAAGGCCAAGTGTAGAAACATATTTTGACTTGACACAAGCATCAGATATAATTTTCTCTTATTAGCCATTAGCACTGTTTCCCAAGTGCCACCAAATTTTAGCAGAAACATTGAAAGTTGTTCCGTCTCAACACAGACACAGAAGGGGGAATGAGAGTAGCATTACATTTGGCTCAGAGACCGAGTTACAGCTAGGAAAAGTTGAATAAACTGGGTGATTGGATAACTTTTATTGGACCAAGAAGAGATTTACAGATCTTGCTGGTCCAATAAAAGGTATCAAATCACCCACTTTGTTCATCTTTTATGTACAAAGACCAATATGGCAACAAATAATTCTTTACAGCTAGGAAAAGTGTCAACCTTGAGAAGTACTTCACTACCTCGGTTATAAGCCATGTTTACATGGCCACTCGGCTCTGCATTGCGATCCATGGCAGCCTTCCCACGACCTCCTGAGCCCACTATTGTGTTAGTTTACACGGCCCCTCTCAGCCCTGATGCAACACAAGCTGGGGAGGGTCCGCATGTCTAGGGGCAGTAAGCTGCCTGAGGAGGAGGATGGTGGGAGGCACTGGGAGATGCTGGGAGGGTCCCTTCTATGCTGGAACGGGTGGTGCAGTCAGTCTACAAAGCTGCATACACTGCTTGCTCCAGAGTGTGTCCTCAGTTTTGAAGTGGCTCAGAGAGAGGTTCAGTGACTGACTGACTGCAACTGGGTAAGTGTCTACACACAGCCACATTTGCACTGCAGTAACCCGAGCACTTGGGTCGCTGTGGTGCATATGTGGTAGTGTAAACAGGGCTTCAAATGTGATTCACGCCAACCTCTATTCAAACTCCACCAAGGTTCTAAGGATCTGAGCCCCATCCCCAATCCCTAATTCCAGGGCAGACCCAGAAATGTTTTAAAAGGGCAGCAGTTTTTCAAGGACAGTAGTGCTTTTAAGAACAATGTAAGCTATTCCCATTCAAAACTCCAGTCCTGCTAAAAACAGCTCCTGTTTGACGATGTAACTGAGGTAGCTGCTGCCGCTCCACTACACAGCTTGATTAGCTAGTGCCCTATTCAGTCATTATGGGGCGTCTGCAAAAAGATGTGGCTACACTCCATGAACACTCCTCTCACATATCTCTGGAATTATGGAATTATCAAGTCTGACCAAACAGACTAAACCTGTCCCCTTTCCAAAAATAACAGAGGCAACATTTTTGACACATTTTCTTCAGTCTTTAAACCCATTAGCCTCATGCCAATAAAATATATGTAAGAATCTAAAATAGCGCTCAGCTCTAGTGGTAGTCAACCTGCTTGTACACCAGTTTTCAAGGCTGAATCTGTCATACTAATACCAGTATTTCAACTGTAGTACCACTCCACCATGCCATCACTCTGCAGATTAACCTACAGCACTGCCTTTTGGATAGGTGGAGTACTGCACCCCGAGGTGGGAAACTAAAATACAGGCTACTCACCTGTAACTGTATTTCTATTAGAGGTATTCGGTTCGCACCCACACTCTGGGAGTCTTGTCACAACAGCAATCTGCTGGAGCTCCATGCAGTATAGAGGGCTTGGACAGAATTTGCTCCACTGATCTGGCGTCAGGTCCACACAGCCAACACGACCACCGTGTTCTACTTGAAAAGGCAGGGTGGCACACACTCCCTTTCACTGTGCACAGAGGCACCTCACACCTGGACACTTGTGTGCAGCCTGGGTGCACATCTCCTGACAATCCATATCGCAGGAGAAAATCTGCTGGCAGTCTCTCAGCCAGGTTGGAGGGACATGGCATAAGTGATCCCTGAATCAGGAAGTAGACTACCTGTTCTCCCAGTGGAGCACCCCTCTAGTGGACCTGTGTGCCTCATGGGAGAACAGAAAACTAAGCCTGTTTTGTGCCCCTCCCCCCAAAAAACAGTCCAGGATACTGCTGGGGAATGCCTTTGCAAGGCCTTGGACTCCAGACCTCCAGTATGCCTTCCCCATGGTCCACATAGTCAAGGCCCAGAAGGACATGATGTGGATGGTCCCGACAGTCCCAGACTGGCCCAAGCAGTTCTGGTATCCTCAACAGGTCTCCGTGAAGGTTGCCACTCTACCGAGATCTGCTGACCAGACAACAGGGGAAGGTCCAGCACCCAGCCTTTCAATCTCTTCGCCTCTTTGCCCGATTCCTGTGCGGGTGAGTTCCAGGCTCTGGACCTTTATGAAGACGTCTTCCACATTGTGGCGGTGTCCCACAAGGAGTCAACTTGTAAATTCTGTACATTTAAGAGGAAGAGATTCTCGAACTAGTGCCAGAGAATTCAGCCTGATCACCTTACCTGCCCCACGGCGAGCATCATTGACTACATATGGTCCTTGACTCTGTCAAGACTGCGAGCAATGACCTTAAAATGCACCTGGCTGCCGGAATGCCAGTGCAGTGGTAGTGCTCCACCTGCGACGCGCCAATGACCAGAGTTCAGTAGCAAGCTCGGGAGTTGGAGGGCTGGCTGGGAGGGAAGGACGATCAAGAGTCTGATGATAGACTGCTCTACTCCTCCAGGGGTTGGAGGATACAGTTCCTGGTGCTCACCTGAGGAGACCAGGGGATGGGCACACTGGGTCATCAGGATGCATAGAAAATGTGTTAGCTATCTATGCACGTTGCATGGGAGCGTACGACTTGCGTCATGATGACACTGCATGTCCGCACCAGGGAAAAGTATAGCGCTGACTGATAGGATGACTCCTGTCTCCCACAGACCCTGCATCCAGCTATCCAGGTGGTGTCAGAGCTAACCAGAGATCCCACAGAGGGGTGTAAGTCCTGGGGGAACAAGCCAGGCAAAGGTAATTCCTGGAGGACACTGGAGTGAGAGCTGGGGGAAAACCGGAAGATGGAGGTCGGTCAGTGCATTGGGGGGGGGGGTGCACCTGGTAGCCATGTCTGCATACTGGGTGCAGGCTGGTATACAGACGGTGGCCCAGGAGAAGGTGGTCAGGCACATTTTCAAAGGCCTGGATTGCTTGTCTCCCCATTGCATGCATCTGCCTTCATGGGACCTCCTGCTGGTGTTTGCAATGCTCGTACGCAAGCCACTTGAACCAATGCACAGGTGTGCAGTGTCGCATCTGTGGTGGAAGACTGCCTTCTTGGTAGCCACCACATCAGGGGAAATGGAAAGGGAACATTGTTTAATCAGAAGTAGCACACTAAGCCAAAGCTTGTTTCCAGATACAACCAGGGAGCACAAGAAAGTTAAGTGACTTGCTCAGGATCACACAGTATGCACCTAGGTGGTTGTGGGATTCAAGCCCAGGTCTCCAGATCTGCAGCTCAGAGCCTTAACCCACTGCGCTATACTGCATCAATCAGATGGCTCACTGAGCTCCAGGCATTCTTGGTGGAGTTTCCTTATCTGATCTTTTACAAGGACAAGGTCATCCTTCTCCTCCCAAAAAATTCCTCCCAAAGGTTGTATTGGAGTTTCACCTTAACCAGGTGATAACTAGTATATTTTACCAACGCAACTTCAGAGGTTGATCACAGGCTCCATACCCTGGACCTGTAGAGGACGGTCTCTTATTACTAGGGGTGCATAGCTCGAGTCCGGGGTGAGGCTCGCCAGCTGTTTATGACGTATGCTGAAGCTGTGCCTGACAAACAGGCAGCAAAGCAGATGACTGCCAGATGGATTACATCCTGCATTGACCCCTGCTATAGGCTGGCTGGTAGGGAGTTGTCCATGGGGCTTAGGACTCATTTCACCAAACATACCACTACCTTGGTGGCTGCTTCCCGGGACATCCCCACTGCAGAGATATGCAGGGCTGCAACATGGAGTAAAGCATACACCATCTCCCATTACAGCACTGACATCATGAGTCATCGGGATGCTGCTTCTGCCCCTCAGTCCCTCTAGTCACTGTTCACCAAACAGGGGCTGCGTGCCTTGCCCCTTCCTCCCGGAGGACTGCTAGGAGTCTGTCAGAGTGTGGACAGTGAAATGAACACCTGTAATCATGGTTCTATTAGTGGCATTCAGTTTGCATCCACACAACCCACCCACTCTCCCATGGCAAGTGAGACCTGGATCCTTGCTTCTAGCCTGCAAAAGATCTGCCATCATGGGGTGAAAGTCAGAGAATGTACCACCCAGGTGGTGGGAGGAGCTTAGCCTGAAGACTTCCAATGACTCAGCTATTTCCAGCAGAACTGCCAGAGTATGGATAGTGAATGGAATCCATGTTACCAGAATTTGGGTTTTTGGTGTCCCGTCTCCTTCACCAAATCATTTTCATTATTTCTAACCCCTGAAAAGGCAATTTCTGGACACCACCTATATACATGGGGTTCAGGTAATATTTTTTGGGTAGATATCAAACACTTCCATGAGTGCAACTTAGGTAGTCACTCCAGTTTTGGGGCAGTCAGTGTACTCTCCAAACCCCAAACTTCCACATTCAATACTCTGAGAAAGGTAAATGTTTGGAAGGTAACGAGCGGCCTTTTTCTTTCTGCAACAAATCGATCATTTTTGACTTCCATGCCTAAAAAAATGGATTTTATATTTTCTTCCTCCCCCTATATTCCTGCTTGCCACTTGCTACCAACAAACATTTTTAGCATGTGGCAAAGATTTATAAAGTTTTCCAAGCCATGGTGAAAATCTTCTGTTCATGCCGTTTTTAGCGACAGTTTAGAAAAAATAATTTGGCAGCATATAGTATGTGGCTCACATTTTTGCAACATTTACAAAATTGCAGGGTAACAGAGCCTCCCCAACCATTTTTTCACCCCCCCCTTTTTTTTTTTGGAAGTCAAATACTTTCAAAACTGAAGTAACCGAAGACCAGCAAGCTGGCAACCTAGCATAAAGCCTTAAGATGGGGAAATGAATGAAACAAGCATTACTCCAAAGTAATTGTTAAATAAATCTAGAATATCTTAGCCACTGATTCACACTGGTGGGTCTGAGGCGGGCGCTCAGAGACCCTGCAGGGAGCCAGAACTCTTCCATGCCTACATCAGCTTAGTCCCCAACTGTCTCAGTATCTTTTACCAAGGAGGTGAGAAGCATAACCTAACAAGTACCCATGCTCTTAACCTAAGGGCATAAAATTGCCCTGGGGGCCCATGTAAGAAGGGCCACCATATTCAATGACAGTGTCTTCACAGCCCAAACAAAGCAGAAAGGGTGAAGAACACCACAACACATTGGAGTGAGTCCGGGGGATGGCAGACATGTGAATCAATGATGAAGATATTCCAAGATGATCAAGAAGAAAAAATTACTCACCCTAGTGATGCTGTTTCTTCCAAACTGTGGTTCAGCTGGTAGCACATACGCCTCTAGACCAGAAGGTCGTGGATTTTTGTCTCACACCGGGATTGGACTCATACCAACACAACGGTGGCATCAGAGTGCAGTATTAGGGCGGTGCTGTACTGCTGGGGTGCGCTGTCCTTTGGATAAGACGTTAAACCAAGGTCCCTTCTACCCATCCTGGTGTTGTCCTGGAGGGTGTCCAGGTGGAAGTAAAAGAACCCTGGGCACTCTTTGCAAAGGAGTAGGGGACATTCCCGGTGTCCTGGCCACCATTCTCCTCCCCATAAACTGGATCATGCAATTGTCCAGGCTGTGTGTGGGTGCTGATGTGCGATATGGCTGCCACTACACATTCAGTCACTTCACTACCATTATTGCTTGTAAGTCGCTTTGGGATACACTGTGTATGAAAAGCACTATTATTATTCCTCTTCTTCTTCTCCTCCTCCTCACTATGCTTAACAACTGCAATAATTCCACTGGAATGAACCACCCCAGAGCTTTCAGAATGTTATGCTAATTACAGAACTTAGAATGAAATTCAAACTCTGCTATGTGGTCACGTTCACACCTACACTCTGATGTCAGATTCATTTCTACAACCAGGGTGAGCAATCCCCAGAAAAACTAGCTAAAGGACTACTAAAAATACTAAAATTTATTTCAAAAAGTTTGTAAAACTGTGTCAACATGGCAGAACAATTTTGACTATTACAAAAAAATGTTTTACCTGAGACCACTGAGTAGCAATTGTAAAGGCACTAAAACAAACAATGCTCCAGCAAACAGAAAGACCTGATTTTTGTTTGAACCTTTTGCCAGGTTCTGGAAGGGGATGTAGAGAGTAGGGATTAAGCACTGTGTGGGACCCCTTTAGAAGAAACAACATTACTACAGTGAGTATTTTTTTCTTCAAACCCCAGGAATCCCTCACTTATGCTAAACTGCAGACTCATAGCAGTACCTTGGGAGGCTGGGTACAGAACCTACTTCAGGAAAAGGTCCTGCAAGACAGCAGTGCCAAAGCTGGCATTCCCTTCTGGACTGTGAATCCAGACAGTAGTGCTCTGTGAAAGTGTGTACTGTTTTCCAGGGAGCTGCATACAGACTTCCTACAGGGAAACATCTTTTGATGCTGCCACCCCCTTGGGGAGTGATCCCTAAAGCCTTCAGGTGGCAGCTTGCTGGATTTGCCATAACAGATCTGCATGCAGGAAACTATCCAACAAGAAATGGTTCTCTTGTATGCTGGTTTCCCTTTCCCCACTTCACCACAGGTGACAAATAAGTGAGCGCTAGTGGACCTTACATCCTTTGTGTGGTTAAGTAGTAGCTCAGAGCTCTCTCAACATCTAGACTGTGGAGTGTCTGTTCTCCCGAGCTGGATTTCATTGTAAAGAAAACTGGAAGTGTGACGGATTCGGATGAAATTTCGACACCACACTGTGGAGGAATTTTTTGCCAGTTCATAGGACTACCATGTCCCTGTGAAAGATGATATAGTTAGGACCTGTGCAAAGAACTTGCAGCTCGCTCACCCTTCTGGCAGATGTCACTGCCACTAGGAAGACTGCTTTCCAGGTGACATACTTCAAAGCAGCAGTTGTCATAGGCTTGAAAGGAGCCTCCATCAGCTAAGCAATGCACATATTTGGGTCCCATGGAGGGACAGGATCTCTTACTGGAGGGTACAGGTGATTAAGGCCTATGAAAAACCTTTTGAATATGGGTTGTAATGCCACTGACCTGTCTTTGCCAGCTGAAGTGTAAGCTGCCACTACTGCCAAACGAATCTTCAGTGCTGATGGCCTGAGGCTCAAGGACTGGAGATGGACTACATAGTCTGGGACTGCAGACAGACTTGCTCGCAATGGGTTGTGCTGTCTTGGGGAACACTGAAAGGAAAATCTTCCACTTTGAAGTGCAAGTTTTCCTTATTGTTGGTTTCCTGGAAACCTTAAGCACTTCCATCACCTTCTCAGAGAGATTTAGCTCAGAGAAAGTACAATTACATTAAGAACTTAGCATAACAGTAGCTCTTTGAGACAATCTCTTGCAGCAGACCTTCACCGGCAGGACTAATCTGCCAGGCGCTAGGACCACACAGAAAGCTTCTAGCTTGCAGTCTACCAGAGGGGGCCGCACACCTCTGATGTCAGCGCCTGACGCCAGCCAATCCTATAAAGGCAGGAGGCCCCGCCACCCTCCTCAGTTTTCCCACCAGAGACCATAAGCAGGATGCCATACGGGGGAACCAAGGAGGACTCTGAGGTATCCCAATAGCAGACAAAAAATAAAAGCAGAAGGCTCGCCCCTATGGAAGGGGAGAGAGAGAGAGACAGGAGAAGGGGGAAGAAGGGAGGGAAAGCAGGGCCTGCTGCAAGAGATCCTTTCTAAGATCTACTATTACGGTAAGTTCTTGCGTAACTGTACTATCTTACTTCCAGGTTATCTCTTGCAGCAGGCCATCACTGGTAGGACTGAGTCCCAAGCAGTTCTGGCACTACAGACAGCTAGACCGGGTGGAAGGCATAAAAGGATAACAGTCTAAGAAAGGAGGCCTTGAAGAACAGCTAGGCCAAAGCTGGCCCTATGCCTAGAGGCAATGTCCAGACTACAATGCTTAGAGAAAGTGTGGACAGTTCTCCAGGTGGCAGCAGCGCAAATGTCAGCAGCCGACACATTTCTGAAACAAGCTACCAAGGTGGCCATCCCCCTAGAGGAATGGCCCTTAACCCCTCAAGGAGGTTCCTTGTCATACTTCTGGTAGCAATAAACAATGCAAATGGCTAACCATTTAAACAAACACTGTTTAAACACTGGGGCCCCCTCTTTCCCAGGGGCGAACTAAACAAACAACTGGTTAGACTTCTGAGAGTCTTTAGTCTGGTGTGTACAGTACCTCAAGATTCTATGCACATCCAAGGTATGGAGTAATGCCTCCCCTTGATTGGAACGCTGGACTGATTTAAAGTAAACTCCGACACCACCTTAGGAAGAAACTTAGGATTGGCACACAGATGCCCTGTCTTTGTGAAGAATTAAATAAGGTTCCTTACACGAGGGCCTGAAGCTCAGAAATCCTTCGAGCAGAAGTAATGGCAAATAAAAAAAAATGCTTTCCATGACACAAGGCATAGCTCGCAAGATGCAGACAGTTCAAAGGGAGGCAGCATAAGATTTTCCAACACGAAATTAAGGTCCCAAGGCATGAACGGGTCGCATATTGGGCGCTTCAAATGCAGAATGCCTCACAAGAAGGTGTGAGACACATTGAGTTGAGCCACCGAACGCCCATCCACAGGTACATGATATGCAGAGATGGCAGAGAGATGTACCTTGATAGAGGAATACCACAAATCCGAGTTAGAGATTGACAGAAGGTACTCCAGGACCTGATCCACTGGACAGGGGAAGAGATCTAAATGGCGTGATGCAGCCCATAAAGAGAAGCACTTCCATTTCATAGAGTAGGTGGCTCTGGTGGAGGGCTTCCTGGCTACCACCAGGACATCTGCTACTCTGGGGAAGACCCCAAATCTGGCAATGGCCATGTTCTCAGGAGCCATGCATGAAGATGGAGAGACCTGAGGTCTGGATGGACCATGGTGTACTGTTCCTGGGACAGCTAGCCTGTGCACAGGGGCAGGGACAACGGAGGTTCCACTGCCAGCTGCTGCAGCAAGGGGAACCAGATTTGCTGAGGCCAAAAGGGGACGATGAGAATCATTGTAGTCCCCTCCATTTGAAGTCTGATCAGGACTTGTTGAAGGAGGGAAGGCGTACAGAAATCTCCTTGTCCAGGACAGGAACAATGCATCTCACTGGAAAACTCTACACCCTGGATCTAGCGAGCAGAAAAGTGACAGTTTTCCATTGCATGGGGACACAAAAAAGGTCCAATTCGGGCAGACATCATCTGTCAAAGAGGTCTTCTACCACTGAGGTCAGAAGTTCCCACTCATGGGCTCTGGACCACATGTGGCTCACGCTATCTGCTACGACGTTTCAGATGCTGGGAGCATGGACGGCCAAGAGTTGTAGGCCATGGTTGATGGCCCAATACCAGACTCTCACTGCTTCCCTGCACAGGGGTAAGAATGAGTCGTTATCCCCTCCACCCTGCATGTTTATGTAATAAACTACACCCATGTTATCTGTCTGAATTAGGAGCAAACCTGGAGAACGCAGAGTCTGGAAGGCCTACAGGGTGTACAAGACTGCTCACATCTCCAGGACACTGATGTGGAGGCCCCTCTCCACTCTGGACCATGTCCCTTGAGTCTGGTGGGCCCTCAGGTGAGCACCTCAGTTGAGGCCTGAGGCATGTGTCGTAAGGACCTGCTGAGGGAGAGGTATACAAAAAGGACCCCCCCCCCCGGAAGCAGGCTGCTGGGCTCCAGCCACCACAACAAAACCTTCTTGACTAGATCCAACACTGGTTGATCCAGGGTGTCCACGTGTTCGTCCCACTGTACCTGCAGCGTTCATTGAGGGATTCTCATATGCAGCCTGGCCAGGGGAACTGTAGAACGGCTGCTGCCACGAGGCCTAGAAGCCTCAGAAAAACCCTCACCGGAACATGATGCTGGAGTGAAGAAGACGGGCTTGGTCCATTAGACGCTCTGCTCTGTCTTGGGGTAAGAAGGCCTTCCCCTGGGCCATGTCCAGCACTGCTCCTATGTACAGCAGGTGTTGGGAAGGGGTCAGAAAAGACTTTGGCTGATTGACAGCAATGCCCAAAGCTTGGAAGAGGTTGCAGGTGTGAGAAAGAGTTAGCCGTTAAAAGCCAATCATCCAGGCTGGGAAAAACTAAAACCCCTGCCATCTCAAGGCAGCTGCTACTACGGCCAAGCATTTGATGAAGACCCTGGGGCTGAAGATTGACCAAAGGGCACAGATCTGAACTGGTATTGTCCTCCCTGGAAGTGGAAACAGAGGAAGCGCCATCGGGAGGCGAAAACCTTGATATGCAGTTAGGCATCCTGCATATCCAGAGAGCAAAGCCAGTCCCCCTGATGTAGCAGGGGCAGTGAACCCTGATGGATGACCATCCTGAACCGCCTGTACTCTATAAACAACAGGTTCAGCTGGCTCAAGTCCAGAATGGGCTGAAGGTCTCCCGTCTGCCTGGAAACCCGGAAGATGTGGGAGTAGAACCCCCCTTCCCTGCTAAACTGCGGGACAGGCTCTATGGTCTTTTTTCGAGGTAAAGCTTGAATTTCCTCCCGGATGAGAGGGATAGGGCCGGGAGAGTACGAGGAATGGCCAGGAGGCTTTTCTGGAGGCCACTCTATGAATTCTAGAGTGTGCCTGTGCTCGATGAGCTGCAGCACCCAGTTGTCTGTGGTGATTTCCCTCCACCTATCCAGGTGCAGGGAGCTATGACCACCTCCTGATAAACTGGGGGTGGGACTAGCAAGGAGTCACGAGGTGGGAACAGCCAATGCTG
Source organism: Neoceratodus forsteri (assembly GCA_016271365.2). NCBI lineage: Eukaryota > Metazoa > Chordata > Ceratodontiformes > Ceratodontidae > Neoceratodus > Neoceratodus forsteri. Next base: position 154,936,123 of record JADMNL010000030.1, read on the forward strand.
GGGCTGCTCCTGCATCCTGGGTGCTGCGGGTGGCGGGTGGAGGAGGGGTTGGGGAGAGCTGCCCCTGCTGTGCGCTTATCCTGGGTTTTGGGAGCGGGATGGGCCTGCTTGCGGGAGAAGCGAGGAAAGGGAGTCCACTGCCCCAACTTCAACTGGGTATGGTACATACAGTGGACGGATTTGAGAGCCCAGTCCTGAGGTTTGCAGGTCAGAGATGATATCCTTAACATCTCCCCCAAAAAGTCTGAAACCCCTGAAGGGTGCATCCATTATGTTAGACTGGACACCCTGCACAAAGCCAGAGACCCATAACCAGGAATGACGTCTCATATAGATGCCCACAGCCGCTGCCCAGCCCAAGGCATCAACAGCATTACAGGCAGCCCCGATGACGTGGGTACCGACATCCAAGCCAGTTTTGAGGGCCTGGAGGGTCTGCTGCTTAAAGGGTTATCCAGCATGGGTAGGACAGCCTCCCTAGCCTGGTCCCATAGCAGGTTCTGATATTGTACCATATAGGCCAAATAACTGATGACCAGAGTGACAGAAGCGAAGGCACTCCTGCCCATCTGATCCAGCTGGTGAGACTTCCTGTCCAGAGGAAGGGAGCTTAGATGTTTTGGCCTTTGGTCATGCGCGGCACTGATGGCGACCGAGTTGGCTTTGGGCTGTTTCCAAAAAAGGCTTGCCAACTGGGCGTGGTGAAGCTCCGTCAGCTTTTTGAGACCGCTAGCTTTATAGAGGCGTTCCAAGCAGCCCGGTAATGTCCTCAAGGGAGTCATTAATCGGGGAACACCAAAGGAGGGGCACTGGGCCGACATAGGTAGATTGCCAGTCAACGCCTCTCAGGATCCTGCTGCTCAGTCTCCCACCCCATAATGGCCTGAATGTACCTCATGATGTCCATGAAAGTGGGGTCGTCGGGAGGAAGGGGGATTTGGGGACGTTGCTTGCTGCCTTTCCTCTTTGGAGGATTCCGGGCCCAAGGAGGAAGACTCACTGCTGACACTCCTGTCTGTGTCGTCATCCTCATTATCGTTGTGCTGACAATCGTCTCAACATCCGGTTGACCCAGCATAACACCTACCCAGGGGTGTGCAAGGAGCACCAGGGTCCAGATGAATAGGGACTGGGGAAACGGGGCCCAGAGGAGGCCCTTAAGGAGTGGCTGGTGCTCTCAGGGCTGGCACCTGTGTCTGCATAAAGGACTACAAGGCCAAGATCAAACTGTGATAATCCAAACGGGCCAGCATCTGTCCCCCAGCTGTTGGGTAATTGTGGACCAGCAATGGTCCCAGAGGTGCCAGGTATGGGTAGCCCAGCGTAGGGTCCGGCGGCGCAGGTTAGGGGTAGACAGGCGCTGGACCAGCAGGAGCCAGCTTAGGGTACCCACGCTAAGGTCCTGCAGGCACAGGCTGCGGTAGGACAGGTGCCGGTTCCACCAGAGTGGGAGGTATAAGGAAGGGCCAACAGGCCCACTGGTGCTGGCTGGCGGAGTAGGGCTGGCGTGGGTCCCGTGGGCTGCGGTAGAGGAGGAACAGGTGCAGCCCCAGCAGGTGTCTGTCAGGGTAAAGCCGGAGGGGAATCCACAGGCACTGGCTATGGGGAGACCAGGCCGGGGAGGCACCAGAGTCATGCAGCGTCTACCATTGAGAAGGGGGGACAGAACTGGTGGCAGCCCCAGAAGATGAGACGGGTGTCAGAAGCATGGGTGTCGGGGAGGGGCTGCAGCTTGGAGACTGGCATTCGCTGCACCTGTACCAGACAAAGAGACTCTGGTCAAGACACCTGACTGTGCGCCTGCAGAGAACAAGGGCTGGGAAGCAGGATAGAGAGTACCCTGACCCGAAGACGAGCCGGTCATGAGGGAGAACCAGGCAGGCGGCGGGGCCACCGGTAGCCCAGTAGAAGTTGAGGAGTGCGGGGCCGAGGTCGTCGACCCCCTGAGGGAGGAAGACTGTTTCGCAGTCGAAGACTGCTTGTGTGGGAGACCAGGGTAAGTCCCGATCCTTGTCCCTGTGCTTATGCTTCCCAGTAGTTTTGTCCCGGAACTTTGAAGATGAAGACCCCAAGGACTGGGCTGGAGAAATGGAGGAGCTCATGGCTTGAAGCTCCCATTTCATCGAGGTGATCTTCTGCTTAAAGAGGTGGTTCTCCAGGATATTCTGGCAACATCTCCTGGTGGTCAGGTTGAACTTCTGGCAGGCTCGGATGCCGTGGTCTGGGCCTAGGCACAAGACGCAGGCAGAATGTCCATCCTTGTCCGGGATCTGTTTTCTGCAGGCATACTTTGTAGAGTGGTCTGAAGATGAGGATGGTTTTGAAGACATAAACTGGCAGTTGAGAACACCAAAATTTCGATGTTAAACCAGCTAAAAAATGAAACATAATAAATGTGGGAAAATGGAGATTGACTGTAGCTACGGCGGTATCAGTGATCCGACATGCGTTGGTTGACGGAGGGAAAAAGCTGAGGAGGGTGTGAGGGCCACCTGCCTATATAGGACTGACTGGCGTCAGGTGCCGATGTAGGAGGTGGGCGGCCCCTCTGGTAGACTGCTAGCTAGAAGGTTTCTGTGTGGTCCTAGCACCTGGTGGCTTAGTCCTACCGATGATGGCCTGCTGCAAGAGATGCCCTCGAAGTTAAGATCGTGAATCCTATTCATACTGTGTAGTCATCAATGACACTTCTTCCTCAGGAATCTGTCTAGCCTAGATCTGAAAGCCTGAACAGTGCTGGTTTCTGCGACCTAACCGGGCAGGTTACTGCACATAGTAACAGATTAACATAGTAATTTAAGGTTGCAAGAGACTCTAGGTCCATCAGGTTCCCCTTCCAGCTTCATAAGCAGGGATTAATAAGTACACTTTGTAAACATATTAATTTATAGGGATTCCCCACCCACCCTACTACCCAGGGTACCCTGTGAATGTATTATGCAGAAATTTATCCAGACTTTCTTTGAAGGCATGAACTGTCTTTGTATCTTCTTTCTGCACAGGTAGGCTGTTTCTCAGGTTCACCATCTCTAGGCAAAGAAATGGCTTGTAATGTTATCCCTGAATTTACCACCTCTGAACTTCAGGGCACGTCCCCACACCTTGCTGACATACACCAGATGAAACGTATCAGACTGCCTGATCTGGTCCATACCCTTATGTACATGGAAGACAGAGAGCATGCCCCCTTCTCAGCCTCCATTTCTACACGATGGACACATTAAGGGCCTCCAGTCTCGTGTCACAGTTTTTGCCCTTCATATCCCTGATCATTCTGGTGGGCCTGTGTTGTACCCTCTTGACTACCTCAAGCTCCTTTTTGCACTGAGCAGCCCAGAACTGCATGCAGCGCTCCCTTTCTGGAGCACCCCAGCATTATTCCAGTGCACCTAACAGAAGCCATGCACTGCTTGTCCTGCTCTTGCCCGCTGAGGTCCTTTTCCTCTTTCACACAGAGTGAGGGTCCCCCTCTTTTACCTCCCCAAGTGCAGCACCTTGCATTCGACCATATGGAATCTGCAACTCCCCTCTGTGTGAAGTAGTCTTCCAATTTATTTAACAGTATCTGTCACTTCGTCCATAATGTTCCCTATTCAACCCATCATTGTGTGTTGTACCAGTCTCTTGGTGGGCTCCCACTGGTTTGATTATGTCCTTGGCTGCATAGTTGACAATACCCTGAAAAGCGGCCACCTGTCCCCGTATTCATCCCTCCTCATGGGCAGAGTGGCATCTAGGAGCCTCCGCAAGTCATCAGTCCCCTCCCCACAGTCCCTAGAATCTCCTCCACCATGGGCAGCAAAGCTTTTTCTGTCCCCCGGAACAGATTCCCTACATCGCTCTGCCTCGCTGCCTCCCATTTCTCTTCAAAACAATTTCAAATCCTGACTACAGTCTGAGGCCAAATGCCACTGTGCACCCGGGTAACACCAGAGATCCCCATCCTTTCCCTTCCCCCCACCTATGGCTGAGTCGCACCCTCTCCTGCCCTCCACCCTCCCCAAGCATGGTCAAGGATATTACCTCCCTACTGTTCTTTGCCACTGTACTTATTTTAAGGCAGACTGTTGCACTGTATTATGAGTACTCATCTGCCTGATGACCTGTTTACTATGGTTTACCTGAATGCTGTCTCCCCCCCCAAATTTGCCACTCCTCCTCCTACTCCATCAGCACTGCCCTATAACTACCTTGCACCTAGCTGTTCCTGCTACAACCCTCCTTAATTCCTCCACCTAAATGCCTCACAATATCCTCCCCCGTTGTCTGTACTTATCCCTCCTCCTCCCTGATGCACCTCCACACCCCCTCCTCCGATTCCAACATTCCTTCTCCCCTTAGATTACAACACTCCTCTCCCCCACTCAATAATGTGGTTCTCAGCATTCTGAAGTTGTCTCATGGGCTTGGCCTAGCCTCTCCTAACTTTAAGCTCTCATTCCCTCCCTCTCTCCTCTACTCTCTCTCCATATTCCCACAATCCCGCCAGCTCCATTTCTTCAGCACTCTCAGTCCCCTTACAGGGTTCTCCGCACCTTGAAGGGGTCCTCCTGGGATTAGGCTCCCTTTCTCACCCACCTTCACTCACACTACAGCTCTTATTTTATTTATTTACTGAAATGTTTCACCAGGAAGGCACACTGAACAACAAGCTGCTCTCTGCGAGTGGGGGTGGGGGCACAGGTGGATGGTAACAGTGAATATACATACAGTTACACTTAATATGCATGGCGGATATGGTACAGAGAACAGAACTCCAATATCGCCAACACACGAGGTGTTGGCGTTACAACTAAGAACAGATAAACAGAAAAACAGTACATTTAAACAAAGTGCTAGTGGAAGGAAGAGTAAGAGGGAACAGGGGGGCTAACTAGGGGAAGGAGAAGCAAGGAAATGGAGAGGGCCAGGGTTATTAACAGTAGCAGGTATTAGGCCCAACAGAGTGACGCATTTCAGAACTGGTTGAGGGAAAGCTAAGGTAGAAGCTCTAGCAGACAATTTAACACAGGACCTATAGGGACATAGGTAAGCTAAATAAGTGTATTGGGGGACAGAGGTGGGACGGGGTGGGGGGGAGTTAGGAAGAGGAGGGAATACATGCCTAGCTCTAACCCCTTTAGTATGCAAAGAACCCTGCCGGGGCAGAACCAGGTGATGACATATAGGCTGAGTTAAGTTGAGAAGAAATAGAGAGGAGGTGAGGGAGGAGCAAGTCTTGCCTAGATCCAGCCCCCCAGGATGCTGGGAACCCTGCCAATGGCAGAGCCAGGTGAAGACAATTTCTATGAGAAGGAAGAGGGTTGGGGGGCAGGTGATATAGCAGGGGCATTTTAGGTAGGGAAAATGGGTATATGTGGGAGAGAAAGCAAGGAAAGAGCATGCTAGAGCTAGCACCTCCAGGATGTTGAGAACCCTGCAAGGGATCAGAGCACAAGCAAGTTGGTAAGAGAATATAAAAGGGGAGGTGGGAGAGAGGCAGGGCATAGGCTGGGGGCTATTATGAGTGGGAGGGTGAGTATCAAGCTGGGGAACAGGATCTGGAAAGGAGCTTAAGGAGGATTAAAGTAGGAGCAGCTAGAGGAGAGATGGTTGTGTAAGGCAGAGGCAAGGGAGGAGGAGGAGGATCCTAGACCCTGAGGGACCCTTTTAGGGTGCTGAGAACCCTGCAAGGGGACAGAGAGCTCGAGTGAAAAGGGGGAAAGATGGCCCCTTTGCAGGGTTCTCAGCATCTTGAAGGGTTTCTTTGGGTTGGTTCCACTTCCTCACTTACTTGTTAACCCTCACTTCATTCCCTTTCTTCCTACCCTCTCCAAAGTCGTCCTGCCATCCCCCCCTTCACTCTAGCCCACTCAGTCCCCTTGCAGGGTTTTCAGCATTCTGAAGGGGTCACTCAGGGTCTAGGATTCTCCCCGCCTCCTCAATACTCCCTTTCCCTCTCATATCTGCGCTTCTTTACTTACTTCCTTTTCCCAAATTAACATTTTGTTTAGACCACTCACACCTAGATCCACCGGTCCCTCTGGCACTTACTGTACCTCTTTACCCTTCCCTGTATGATCTCCAGTTGTTTCCTCTCTCTGCTCCATCTTTCTTTCCTTCTTCACAGTAGCTAAACTCCTTCTCCCTTTCCTTACTCTCATGTCTGTCCATGTCTGTGTTGACCCTTCCCCCTACCTTCACTTGCACTTATGACTGTTCTCTCAATTTAACCTTATTGTACGTTACACTGTATGTATCACCTGCCTCATGCAAATGCCTGCTCTATCAATGCACCTTATTGTATGGTACTATGTTTATTACACCTCCCTTATGCAAAAGTAGTGTCAGTGGCTCAGCAGGTAGCACACTTGCCTCTGAGGCTGGGAGATCAGAAGGCTGTGGGTTCTATCCCCACACCAGGCACTTGGGTTAATATCCCAATACCGACACTGCAGTGCAGCGGGGTGGGGTGCTGCACTACTGAGGTGCCGTCTTTCGGATGAGACGTTAAACCGAGGTCCCATCTGCCTGTTATGGTGGTAGTTCAGGTGGATGTCAAAGATCCCATGGCACTTCTCGAAAAGTAGGGGAATTTCCCAAGTGTCCTAGCCAAATTTCCCCCCATTCACTAAAATACCACCAACAGCTTAATCTGGTTCAAGGTCAGTTGGCATTCATCTGTATCCCCTCTCCCCCGGGTCATGCCTGAAAATAGTCAGAATTTGTCTAGTGCACTTACCCGGGCAACAAAAACTAAAAAAAAGTATGTAAATGTTCACTTATGTAGCTTGATGTTATGCACTACTGTTTCATCCTCATTGTATCCCCTCCCTGCAGGTTGCACCGGGAGATGAGCAACTTGTTGCTCAGTGTGCCTTCCTGGTGAAACATTTCAGTAAATAAAAAATAAATAAAAAAATGTTCACCTGAATGCAATTACACTTTATTTTTTATTTTACCTGATAATTTAGCACCATATGTATGACCTCTGTTTTTTCTGTGACTATGTATTTTACCTGTCTGCTGGCCTTAAATGGCACCATGTATCTTATGTAACTTCTTTACGTAATGACCCCTTGTACTGTAATTCCTACACTAATGTTTGAAGCCCATACTATTGTGTTTACACCTGTATTTGCATTGCTTAATGTGCCATGTTTGTGGCTCAAGTCATGACTGCAAATGGTCCTCTGGATCAGTGCACCTACCCGGTTACCAAAGACATAAATAAATAAAATTGTCCCCTTATCCTAGCCCCATTACTTTTATGCATACCCTCTCGTGCAAACATGTCAGTATATGGCACCCTGTTTATCTCCTTTAATATTCAGAACACTGTGATCATGTCCCTTGTCATCCTTCTGTATCTGTTTATACTACACCATGTCTATCCCTTTTCATACTCGGAACACTGTAATTATGTCCTGTCTGCTCCACCATGCCTATCCCCTTTAGTACTCAGAGCACCATGATGATGTCCCCACTCAGCCTTCTGTATCTGCGCATACACTACTCTGTCAATTCCCTTTTAATATTCGGTACACTGTGATCATGTCCCCTTTCAACCTTCTGTATCTGTGTATACACTACCCTGTCTATCCCCTTTAATATTCAGAACACCGTAATCATGTCCCGTCTGCCCTTTTTTTCCCCTCAAGGCTGAATAACTGGAGTATGTCCAAGCTCTCCTTAAAGGTCACACACCCACGGATAACTTCCCCAACTACTGTCCTTTCAATACTGTGCTGTTCTGAACTGGACACAGTACTCCAGATGTGGCCTAATCAAAGGCCTTATATAAAGCACAGGTTTACCTCCACTAACCTGCTCCTTAACCCAGGACACTCGGGACAATCAAGCAACTGAAGCAACACAAGCAGCTCACCTGAGTAGCTGAGGAAGCCAAATCTCCAGCCTGATAACTTTCGAGGTAAAGAGAGCCTCTTCTCTTCGTCTGGACGCCTGCAGAGGGGTGCTAGCCCGACGGCTGTCAATTTAATGATCCACCCCATGACATCACATCCGGTGACATCACGTCCTGTTGCCCAGAACCTATCTCCCCACTTTCCCATTTGCAGGTTATACCTGCTGGCCACTAGAGGGACCTATGCTCCCTCACTACTTCCTACTCCTACCTGTACAGCACTACTTCCCTGGGATCTTGCTCACCACAATGTATTGGCCCTGCATCACGCTCTTCCTGTGCCTATCCCCACTAGCAGTGCACTTACCCATCTGCTAGTGCACACTGTGCCCTGCACCCTCCTCCCTTGCTCCTGAACCTCCCTATCCTGCCCTTGGGACCTCTGTGTGTCCCGTCCTCCCTGCCCTCCCCATAGCTTTCTCTTCAACTCAGGCACATCTGGGTGTCTTCTTATTCTTGCTTTCCCTCCTGTACCTCCCTGCCCACCCCTGCTCCCTTAGCCTCCCCCATGTCAATCGTAGGAAAACCTCTCACCACCTCCCAGCCAGGGTGTTAGTCATGCTACTACTCCTGTCAGGAACATTCATCAAACCCTGGCCTGGTTCCCAGGAGCTCCCCAACTCGCACCACAGGCCTATGCATGGTCTCCATGAATATCTGTAGCCTCCTAAAAAGTTTGACTCACTACAATGCCTGGTCACATCAATTAACCCTGATGTTATCACCCTGGTTGAGACTTGGCTGTTGAGAAATCCTCCTGACTCCTAGTCTCCCTTCCTGGTTTCACCCTTTTCCGGTCGACTGTGTGAGGAGGCAGGCAGCGGCTCGCTGTTATGTCAAGATCTCTCCCGTAGCCCTGCCGCTCCCATCCCTTGACTCCAGGGCCCAGGCGCTGCGCACAAACCCAACCCCTGACCCTTTAAAGGGACCCCTTTATCTGACTACTGCATCACGTGTCCCAGGGACCAAATGCAGGCCATTGCCTCTCTTACAGAATACCTTACCTCTCTACCTCCCACCGCTGATCAAATTCCTGGTGGGTGACTTAAATGTCAACTGGCTCAGCCCCTCCTCCTTCTCTACCCGAGACTCCTTTTCTGCAATAGACCTAAGGCAACTAGTTACCCACCCTACCAGGACTAACCCCAAGAGAGGCTCCAGTACCCTGCCTGATGTGGTACTCACCAACTGCCCTAATCGGATCCCCAATGTACAAGTCCTCCCAGACTCTCTCAGCGATCACTCCCCCATTCTATTCCACTGGTCAACCTCAGTCCCCAAACCCATAGCACAGTCCACATGCCGGCGGCGTCTAATACCTGGTGGATTGATAAAACTTAAGGAACTTCTGTCCCAAATTGACTGGTCTCCTATACTGGCAACTCCTGACATCAACACAGCTCCCTCCTTCTTTACCCAAACTTTTAATAATGCCTGTGATATCTCTGCCCCAGTGTTGACCCGCTGTTCTAAAAGGAAGAATGCCCCCTGGGTTACCTTCGCTTTGATTCACCAGCTCAAACGTAGGGACAACCTATGGCACCGTGCCATTGAGACTGGCTGGCCCAATGACAGGCGGTTATATGCTGCCGCCCGAAACAAGTGCACTCGGGCCATCAGAAAGGCCAAGTCTGAGCACTATCGGTCCTCACTCACTGCCTCATGGGGGAGTCCCAGAACCTTCTGGGATAACAAACAGTTAAATGGGAGTGCACACTCCCCCCACCCACCCAGATCAACATTAATGGTGATCTCCTCAGACCCAGCCCTCATAGCCAACCACCTCAACACCTCATTCACTGACCTTAGCCCTATCCTCCCTACAAATTTTTTGACCCTCCTCCCCAGCACCTGCGTAAATCTTTCTCGCCCTTATTTTCTCCTCCACCGTGTTTCTGCCCAAGAACTTAGGCCGCACCTTATCACTGCTCTCAAGAGTAATAATGCAGGCAGGACACCCTGGATCCGTGTATCCTACGGCTGGTCTTAGACACAGTCCTTACCCCGATCACATGCCTCATCAACCACTCTCTTTGCCTGGGGAAGGTTCCAACTGCCTGGAAAGTCGCCACTATCACCCCTATCTTCAAAGGTGGTGATAGGACTGTGGCTGGAAACTATCGACCGATCTCCATTCTCTCTCCTCTCTCCAAGGCCTTGGAAAAAGTGGTGGCCTCTCAAATCTCTGACTACCTCTCCACCTACAATGTCCTTTGTCCTGAGCAGCATGGCTTCCGAGCGGGCCACAGTACCAACACAGCCCTCCTAGAGTTCTCCAACTTTCTTCCTCCTCCTTAGACACTGGTTCTCTGGCTGGTGCTGTCTTCATTGACCTCTCAGCTTTCGACACTGTCTCCCACCTCTCCTTCTTGATGCCTTAGTCTCTCTGGTTTTGCTGCTGGGCCTATCTCCTGGTGCACCAGTTATCTGTCTGACCGCTCACAGCATGTAAAAATTAATGGGACCTGCTCAGACATCTGTCCCATCTTTTCTGGGGTTCCCCAGGGCTCCATTCTGGGCCCCTACTATTCTCCTTTACCTTAACACCCTTCCACACTCTTGCCGCTGATGATGCAGTCATCTTTGCCTCAAGTCGTAACCCTATTGCCCTCCAGGACTCACTGCAGAAGTCCTTCACTGAAGCCGAGGGCTGGTTCAAGGAACATAGACTGGTGATAAATCTTAAAAAACCAAAAACTATGTTCTTCTCTCATCCCAAAACAAGTCCTGCAACTTCAAACTCCTCATTCACTCTGGGTCCTCATTCCCACTCGAACAAGTCTGCTCCTATAAATACCTAGGGATCCATTTTGACCCCTCCCTCTCCTTCCATGGACACATCGCTGCCTAGCCACTGCCACTAATATCCAATTGGGCATCTTACATCAGTATAAACACTGCCCCGGAGCTCTTGACTCAGTCACCTCCTCTATCCTGTCCCTAGTGGACTATGGACTGCCGAGTGTATGGTGCTGCTGATCAGACTGCACTCCATAAAGTGCTTTTCTCTGAATAAGGCCTGCAGGTTAATTACTGGAGCACCTAGGATGACACACACCTGTCTACTGTATGCTAAAAGCGCTGGTACTTGATCTCGGCAGTGCCTCAAATATCTTACCTGTACCCCTTACAAAAAAGACCCTCCTTGGGCTTTCCCCACCAGGATTGACCACCACCATCGGCGCTCTGTCCCACTAGTTCATACTCGGACCTCTGGAAAACCTCTCTTGTTATCCCTAGAGCTAGGACCTCTCACGGCCAAAGAGCCTTCAGCTTTGGGCCCCCTCCTGGTTCAACACACTGCCCCCTCCATCTCCTAAGCCCAACCATATCGTGCTTCAAAACTCTCCCCACGTAACCAATTTTATTAACACCCATGCTGTAACTGCCGCTAGTCAAAGCCGCACTCAATACTTATGACAAAGCTTATTACTAAGCTGCTAAGGACAACATAACTCTGGTATTGTTTGCATCCATCCTACCTGTACCAGCTTGTTTGTATCTATGTCTTAATTTACTGTTATACCTATTTTTTTGTACTGCTATACTGTGTATTTTGGTTTGTCTTACTGTGACAAGGTACCTTTGTAAATGAGCCTATGGCTCAAAGGTTTTCCAAACTGCTGTTTAAATAAAATAAAAAATAAATAAAATAAAACCCTGTCCACATGTATTCCAACGTTATATTTGCTCTGGGCTACAGCATCACACTGTCTGCCTGGCTTCAGACTGCTGTCCACAATTACCTCTCGATCCCTCTCCTTGGTTATGCTGTCCCCAAAAGTCCCCATTTCTCAGCCCACTCTCCTAATAGGTGCAGGCCCCACTGTAGTGGCCCCACCCCAACTCTGCCTACACTTCTGGCCAAATTAGTGCGGTTAGAAAATGCAGGCAGACTGCTACTACTCCTGGTAATTACTGAGCAAATGTCCCCATTACTTTTGTGTAACTGCTGAGAGGCAATTGTCATGCTGCGCAAACCCAAGCAACATGGTTTAAACAAACAAACAAGAGTACAGATCCATCCTTCCATTGTGCTGTGAACAGAAATCCTGGAAATTCTGTGTGTGCGAAATAATGTCAAGACTTTCCTGTTACCTTTTGCGGTTTCCTTCAGCAGAGCAGTACATCTCTCCACCAGCAAGGCGAACATTGCCAGCCCCAGTTCTATTGCCTGCTCCTGGATGACTGAACGGCAATCCTCTAAGCCAGAATCTGAGATCAGAAAGAAAGACAAAGGCATAAATTAATACTGGATTCCATTCAAGGGAAGATGGGACTCAAGGATTCTAGAAATCTGTTAAACCAGAATGAAAGATTTCTGGTTTCACCTCACCTAAAATCTAATTTGGCTTGTAACTGCACTTAGTTTTGGTATCCTCTCCTTCCTACGATTGGTGGGTTCCCCCCCCCCCCGGCAGACAGGCTTTGGCTCTCCTTTCAGGAGGCTGACATCAACCAGGACTGCGCTGTTCTGTCCCAATCCCACCCACGAGTCCCCACAGACTTCCCCTGTGAAAGGGCTGATGAGAGGACTTCACGCCCCCTCCCCTCGGTGCACACAACCCAGTTATCGGGCGCTGAGCTGAGGGTCGGGAGTGCAGTCCGGGCTTTATGTAGCCTACCAGCATTCCCGTGTTGTTCCGTTTTCTTCCCCTCCCTCGTTGCTGGGGTGCACACATCAGCTCGTGCATGCTGTGGAGTCCCGCAGCACCTTGTCGGTGTCTTCCTGGCCATTCTGCCCTCAGGCCTCCAACTGGAGGCAGTCATTCGGCAAGATCATCAAGTCACCCTCCCCAGGAGAGGACAGTTGTCCTCTGGACACTCAATCCTCTCCCTCCCCGGCCGACCCTCTTTGGCCCACATTCACCACCAAACACGGGTCACCGGTGTGGCAGGAGATAAGGCGCAATGCCTCGGCCCTCCACACCACCAGGATGGCTAGTGGGCTCTTTTTCTTGGCCTGATCTGTCCAGGACCATGATTGTATACATTAGTGTCATGTGCATATACTGTTACAATTGCTATGATCTTTATGGTTACTTTACCCATATGTTGTTGTCTTTTCACTGTTAAAATTGTATGCCTGCACATCTTGTAACCTCCCAGGTCATACCGGTAAATAGGCATTTGTCTAGTGTGCTTACCTGGTGAATAAACACTAAATAAATAAACCGGACCACTGGGGAAGTGGTAGCGCTACTGCCTGCAACTCTGATGACTCCGGTTCAGAATTAGATTCGGAATATTGGGAGGTGGCCTATGGAAGGAGGATTGAGCATTCCAGGGACTGCCCCCCAAAAGGTGGGAAGGATGGGAGTCCTGCAATGTAACTGCCACCTAGTGGAGGCTTGGTGGTATCACAGTCGAGGCCACCAGGAAGTGTGTGAATGCCTGCAGACACCAGCATTCGTGCACCATGGGGCTAAGTATGCATGACTGCACAGATAACTTTCAAAAGAGAAGAAAAATGGAAAACATGTCCCATGATCGTCCACTAAGGAGTGGAGCTGGTACATTTCATAGGCCCACGCACAATCGACATGGCAGGCCAGCCACCACAGTGGTCCTGAACAAGTGGTGGAAACCAGCGAGTGTAGAACACTGAGGCTGGCGAGGTGCCCTCAGGTGGGGAGGGGGGGTGGACCAGAGGTAATGAAAAAAAACAAATTAGGTGGGAAACAGCATGTGGCCTAGTAGTGCAACTGCAGCTGGGAGTCTGGGTTTCGTGGTCGATCTCTGGAATCCCTAACTGGAGCCAGCTGGGGGTCGAGCATGTTGCAAAGGTGAGGTGCAATGTTCCCGAGGGTTGGCATGGGCCACCTGGCATTGGCATCAGCTGTGGAGGCAGCTGCTCACCTGCCCTTCCAAGCGGAGGAAGCATGCAGTCATGGTAGTCCACCACAGTGTGGGGAATAGAGGGAACCAGGGGAATAAAAACAAAGCTCATCAGGTAGAGATCGACAATCTGTAACAAATGATTTTGACACCCTTCAAAAAATGTGTTTGTCAGGTATGTATGCTTTGTAAAGCACTCAGAGACCGATCATGTGGAAAACGGCCCCTAAAGTCCACATTGTCAGTGTCAGTGGCTCAGTAGGTAGCACACTCGCCTCTGAGGCCGGGAGATCAGAGGGCTGTGGGTTCAGTTCCCACATCTGGCACTTGCGTTAATATCCCAATACTGACACTGTAGCGCAGCATGAGAGGGGTGCTGCACTTCTGAGGTGCCGTCTTTCGGATGAGATGTTAAACCAAGGTCCCATCTGCCTGGATTGGTGGTAGTTCAGGTGGATGTTAAAGATCCCGTGGCACTTATCGAAAAGAGTAGGGGAATTTCCCCGGTGTCCTGGTCAAATTTCCCTCATTCACTAAAAATACCACCAACAGCTTAATCTGGTTCAAGGTCAGTTGGCATTCATCTGTATCCCCTTCCCCCGGGTCGTGTCTGAAAATAGGCAGGATTTGTCTACTGCACTTACCCGGTCAACAAAACCTAAATAAATAAATTCCTTCTCTTCTGACTCACAACTGTGTGAGGCATGTATGGCATGGGGAGGGGGCGCTAGTGTAGGTGACAGAGCGTGTGTGTGTGTGTGTTTGTGTTCCGATATGATAAACTGCCGGAAGACTTGCAGCACTAGAAATTCAATTCACTTTATCAAAGGCAATCATGCAAATCTAAATAAGGCTCTGCGCACTGAACAACGCTTTACAATGCAAGGCAACCTCTGTGTTTGTGGGTCAGATGTAACTCTCCGTTTCAATTTTCCGAAGCTATCCCTGACTCAGACAAGTTTTGAAGTGTTAAAAGAATAATTGGCTGAGTGTTTGATCACCATCCCTGCTGGCGTTCTAACGTAAACAATCAGAGGGGTGTTCCTCCCATTAACTTGGCATTACAAAAGAATAAGTAGGCTTGTCATAGTCCTTTCATTGAAGCGGTTAAAGAATAAAATGCAGCACAACCACAACTATTCAGAGATGAGGTCTTTTTGCGCGCTCTCTCTTTTTTTTTGTTAATGGAGGCGGCAAGTGAATGCAAAATTGGATCAGTGACGATACGGAGGGAAAGAGATGATTCGTAGTTTGAAACCGCTACCCATGGCTGACTGAAAACAGACAATTTGATTGGGCGGGGGTCTTCCCAAAGGCCACTTCAACAGCAATTTATTTAAATGTTGCTGAGAGAGTAAATGTGACCACAGACCTGTTTTCAATTAGAACCCGGTGCAAGGAGGACTAATAGATGAGACAACAGGAGACATATCAGATACAAACAAGGACACACGCTAGAAAAGATAATTCTGTAACATTCTTTTTAATGGTTCCAACATTTATCAAGCGTGGCAGTCCCCAAATACATTTGTTCTACTCATTTTTTTTCTCAGTTATTATTTATTTAAAATGTTGGTTAACTGGGAGAGGCACACTGAGCTGAAGCTTGTTTCTAGATGCGATCCGGGGGGGAATGGGAAGAAGGGTAGTGCATTTATAGGGACAGATTACAAGTAAAAACATTCAAGTAAAAAACATAAGGTGCTTTAAAAATACAATTATGTGAGCAGTAGGGACTTGAATAATACATGAGTATCATGCAAAAACAATTGGTAGAGGCATAAACTAAATAAGCAATAGCAATAATAAGCAGGAAAGAGAGAAAAAAATAATGCAGAAAAGAGAGCAAGGAAAAACTGGTTACTCACCTGTAACAGTAGTTCTAGAAGTGGTATAGGATGTTCATCCACACTCTTTGGCATGTCCACTTCCGCTTTAAATCTCACCCGGAAGTCTTCAAGCTGGCTTCTTCCACCCACCTGGGTGGTATATACCTCTGCTCCACCCCATGACACCAGAGCTTAGCCCGCTGGAAGCCAGGTGTTGTGCGTCCGCAACCAGGGAGGTCGGGTGGGTCCGTGTGGATGAACATCATATACTACTCCTAGAAAGATCAGTTACGCAAAGACTTTTGCCGTAACAGTAGATCTTCTAAGAATGTCTCTTGCAGTAAATCATTACTTCTAGGAGTTCTCGATAGGTAGTGCTCTAACACGGCAGTTCTCTTCTAGCTGTATCCACGTCAGGGACCACCCACACGACCTCACTTCCTGGGCTGTGCCTATGAAAGTGGGTGGTTCCTAGTAGTCTACATTCCCTGCTGGTTTTAGCTCGCAAAGGCGAGGGTCCGAGGGGAACCAAGGTACCAAAACCTCCCGACCCTACATCGTTTTCCCTGTTACAGAATGGCAGGGGGTCGGAAGGAGGAAGGGAAGCTACTTGCTACCTACTTATTGTCACTGATCCAATTTTGCATTCACTTGCCGCCTCCATTAACAAAAAAAAGTATGCCAGGGCCTGCAGCCTTGTTAGGTGTAAACTTGAAATGTTAGTATGGTGGGCCCTTTATTTACGCTGTCGGGTGAACAGAAGTTTAAATAATGATCTGGATAATTGCAAATTATGAGCCATTAGATCTCATCTTTGAGATTCCAAACATGTTAATCTGAGAAAAAGCCACACGGTTTGTGACATGCACACACTTTGTTGTCCAAGTAGTGTGGATCAGAAAAATGATAAGTCTTGCAGCATTTAGAAGGTTTATAATATATATGTACTCACCACTGTTTCCATGGTCTTTATCTATGGCCAGGTAAAAACCACATGTAGCAGTAGAAGTTTCGTAAGAATATTATGATCCATATTATAATATCAGGATATATGATTGTTTCTCAGCATGTGCGTATTATCAAAAAGTGGCTAGATGTATAAATCCTCATGGGAAGGGCCTCAGTATAATTTCGAATCGAAGTTCCCAGAAAAAAGGTCCCTGAGGTCTAGAAGAGGAGACTGGGGTGTAGTCTGAAGTTTTTAATTAAAGGAAGAGGCACCCAGCTGTCCTAAGGGGCGGTCATGGGTCAGCTTAGATGTGTTCCTTGTTCCTCTCTTTTTTTTTGTGAGTAGTAGCAGGCTCTTTTCACGGGAGGGACACGAGGGTCCGGCGCACGACAGGCAGAGAGGCATACCGATGAAGTGACTGTAATGGCCTGTAACAGTGATACCTCTATTAAACATGTATATATAAACATGTTACCTTCCGCCCTGAGGTATGCCTTTATAATATTGGTGAGGTTATCCGCAAGACATAGGCGATAGTATGATGCACTCTTAGTCAGTTCTGGGTCCCGAGTGTCGGATGCCAAAGGATCTGATATGTTGATTGTACAAAAATATGAAGTTGATGTTGTCGAAGTAAGCCCCTTTGAACAGTATGGGTATGCCATATATTTTGTTGATAAATAGCCTCACAGTTGTATACACTGGCATCGTCGACTGGAGGATTTTCTGCTCCATAAATGAGTGTGAAAAGGCCCTGTACCCTCGTTGATAGAGGAGACAGCCAAGAGACATCCTTCCAAGGGATGCACCCTGTTGATGAGAAAATGTAGCCAGATTAATGTTCTGTTGAGGGAGATGTCTCCCATTAATTATATTTATATATGTAGTAAGGCATTGTCCGTGGACGGTGGAATGTTGGCCACTGATGGTGGAATCATCCCCGTTGATGGTGTAGAAGGAATACCATGCCATGTAGACGATGGAATGAAAGCCATCTATGATGATTAGTAGAACTCATGCTCCGTCGATGGTGGATCATCTGCCGCCGACAAGGAAAGAAGAGGAGCATGTCCCATCGACGGCGGAATGTGTCTCATTGATAACAGATTAAGATAATGTGCCTTGTGGACGGGGGTGGTTACGCCCATTGATGAGAGAGGCTTGTTCTTGTATGAAGCCACCGTCGATAATAGTCTTGGAGAAGGCCCCCATCGATGGAGCATGAGTGACCCATTGATGAGAATCTTGTAGGAGGCCTTCGTCGACGGTGAATGAATATTCCGTCGATGAGAGATCATGAAGGATGCCTCAGTCGACAGTGGATGAAGGGTCCGTCAATGGGAATCATGCAGGAGGCCTCCGTCTTAGGGGAATGAACCTCCCATCGATGAGGAGTATGTAGGAGGACTCAGTCAATGGGAAATGAGCCTCCTGTCAATGAGAAATGTGTAGGAGGCCTCCGTCGATGAGAAGTATGTATGAGGCCTCAGTCGACAGGAAAGAACCTCCCATCAACGAGAAGTATGTAGGAGGCCTCCGCTGACGGGGCATGAGTGGTCCATCGATGAGAATCATGTAGGAGGCCTCCGTAGACGGGTAATGAATATTCAGTCGATGAGAAATCATGAAGGAGGCCGCCGTTGACAGTGGATAAATGGTCCGTTTACAGGAATCATGCAGGAGGCCTCAGTCGACGGGGAATGAACCTCCTGTCGATGAGAAGTATGTAGGAGGCCTCTGTCGACGGGGATTATGCATCCATCGACGGGAACATAGTGTGAGCCTCTGTAGAGTGTTGTTGGAGGCTTCCGTTGATGGGGATTATGCATCTGTCGATGGGGATATAGTGTAAGCCTCTGTAGTCTGCTCTGTGATGAAGATGATGTAGAAATGCCTGCCGTCGACAGGGTATTTGTCTCCCGTCGACAAAGAAAGTCTGCTTGAAAATATACGTTTAGCATATATGACCGTTGAAAGGCGGTCAGGCAGGACTTACGGTGAAGGAATACCTTCCATTCCGATGCTTCTTGAAAAGGACTCAAGTGTTATCAGAGCCTGTTCATGGAACTCCTTGAGTCATTCATCCTTAAAACTCTTGTCTGAGTATAGGAATATGGTGCCGTGTATGAAGCCCAGGCGCCCCAAGCTATGGGTTCAATCCATGTCGTAGACTGCTGGCAGAAGACTAAGCTGCTGTCAGAGCTGACAATGGCGGGAAAATGAACGGAGACTACCAGGGACCACCCACTTTTATAGCCACAGCCCAGGAAGTGAGGTCGTGTGGGTGGTCCCTGATGTGGATACTGCTAGAAGAGAACTGCCGTGTTAGAACGCCACCTATCGGGAACTCCCAGAAGTAATGACTTACTGCAAGAGACCATTCCGTGGAAGATCTACTATTACAGGTGAGTAACCTGTTTTTCTAGTAGTGTGGATATGTTCTTCATCCATACTCTTTTTGCACACTCCTAGCAGTTCTCCGGGAGAAGGGGTACAAAGCGCACACCCCCAACTTAGGGAACAGAGATTGGAGAACTGAGGCCCCATAACCAGCATCCTGGCGTGACTCAAGGTCGATGTGGTAGTGGGTGATGAAGGGGTTTGGTGACTTCCAGGTAGTAGCCTGACAGATTTTCTAGATAGGGATGTCCCTGGAAGCAGCCACCGATGCAGCAGTATGGCGTGTAGATTGAGCTCTTATCCCTCTGGGAGGCTCCTTGCCCGCCAACTCGTAGCACAAACCTATGCATCCATCTTGCAATAGTCAGTTTTGCTGCAGGACTGCCAGAAGCGTCTTCAGCATCGGTGACAAACAGCTGGCAAACCTCTCCTTGAATTTCCACCATCCTCTCCTTGTAATAGGAGACAGCACGTCTCAGG
This sequence comes from Neoceratodus forsteri, assembly GCA_016271365.2. Lineage (NCBI taxonomy): Eukaryota > Metazoa > Chordata > Ceratodontiformes > Ceratodontidae > Neoceratodus > Neoceratodus forsteri. The sequence continues at coordinate 154,955,525 of JADMNL010000030.1, forward strand.
TCCACGGTATGGAGCCTGTACTTGGCCTCCGAGGTGTAATTAGGGTAGTACGCTGGCAGGGTTAACACTGTCAGAGAGAAGCCAGAATGGACATTGAAGAGAGGTTGATGGCTGGGCCAGGGAGGACCCAGACGAATTTGGAAGGTCCGATATACTTTCCCGTGAAACCCTTGAATTACATCAGAGACACCTTTGAGGTATAGATTCCAAGGCCCAGACGGGATTAAAGAAGCAAATACACTTTTGCTTTGAATACAGTGACTTAGATCAAAGAAACTTTTGAGATGTATGTGTAGCAGAGCACAAACCGGTTTAGTCTGGTTAACCTGAGGCAGGAAAGGCAGTGAGGTCACCTATTATGTTTTTTTTAATATTTTATTTGGACATCCTGTGAGATAAAATATAGCGGAGTTATGTGACCTCAAAAAGGGTCGGCTCAGAACCGTGTTTAATTGCTGAGAGAACCTGGACAGACACACACACACAAGACAATATTTCTGACTAAGAGAAGAGAGACCCTCAAAGCACTAAAAGAAAGTAAGCATTAGATTAGACCAGTTTGAATGTATGTATTGTAGGAACTGCACTTTTACCTGTTTGTTTTAAGGCTGTATGCATTGGGATATATTTTGTTGTGTAATTATTGTTCTGTTTTGATATTTTAAAGTAAAAAGAGATTTTACAACGGAAACTGTCTGGAGTGCCTTGACATTTCTTTTTATTTTAAGTGGAGCTTTTAAGGGTTATAAGTAACACTGTGTATGAGCTTATTGTATACCAAAGTGGGAAATGGATAGAGTTCTCTAAAGTCTTGCAAAGAGTTCTAAGGGTTCATTTGAAAGACCTGGCTGGGTGCCCGTAGGCAAAGATATCTGACCCCCCGAAGACAGAATTATCTGAGCCTGATAATTGGGTACGCTAACAAGAGGTTATCAGTTTGAATCCCTCCAGAGCTTGAGACTAAGGTGACCTGAACCCACAAAACAGACAAGAGGGTTACCTTGTTCTGTTCACTGTACACAAATTATACGCTCAGAGGTTGGCACTTTGGGAGTAGAGGACTGACCGGCTGAGCGAGTCTGTGACAAACACCTGGTTAAGGTGAAACTCTGACACCACCTTCGGAAGGAATTTCGGGTGGGGGCGTCGTAGGACAACTTTGTCCCTGTGAAAGACCAGATAAGGGGAGTCCACCGAAAGTGCCTGGAGCTCCCCTGTCCTTCTGGCAGACATGATAGCCACCAGGAAGGCTGTCTTCCACGACAAGTGTGACTAGGCACACTTGTGCATTGGTTCGAATGGCTTGCCCATGAGCTTTGCCAGTACCAGCAGAAGATCCCATGGAGGTGGAGGTTCATGCACCAGAGGGGATATGTGATCCAGGCCTTTGAAAAAGCAACCGACCACTGTCTCCTGCGCCACAGTCGGCTGACCGGCCCATGCCTGGTAAGCAGAGATGGCTGCTAGGTGCACCCTAAGGGTCGATGATCGAAGACCCCCTTTGGAGAGAGACCAAAGGTAGTCGAGAATGTTAGCCACTGGACAGGACAGAGGGTCCAGGCCCTTGCCCTGACACCAAATGGAAAACCTTTCCCATTTGAAGGCATAACATTTCCTGGTTGATTACTTTCTGGATGCCTCCACCACGGTGTAGGCATCTTCGGAAAGACCCAAAGCCTGGAACTCTAGCCATTCAGGTACCAGGCTGTGAGGTGCAGGCATTGAAGGTTCAGATGGAATACCTTCCCCTGATTGAGTGATATCAGGTCTGGGCGTGCTGGGAGCCACTCTGGGTGCATGCAGCTGAGGCTGAGGAGATGTTGATGCCAGTACTGGCACAGCCAGTCTGGGGCTACCAGGATCACATTCGCCTTGTCCCTCCTCACCTTGAGGAACACCTTGTGGATCAAGGGAAATGGAGGAAAGGCGTAGAGGAGGCCTGGGTCGATGGCCTCAAGAAGGCATCCCCCTGCAGCAAGCCCTGCTGAGTGGGGGGCAGGCATGAAACAGCCTCAGCTTGGTGTTTTCCCTGGAGGCAAATAGGTCCACCATCTGTTTGCCCCAGTGGGAGAACAGGCTGTAAGCTACCTCAGGAAGGAGAGACCAATCATGGGATGTCTGGCCTAAGCGGCTGAGAGCATCCATCAGATGGTTTGAGGCTCCTGCCACATGGATGGCTAGGAGATCTGCCTCTAACTGGTTCACGAGGGTCCAGATGCGGAGCACCTCCTTGCACAGCAAACGGGAGTGCGTGCGGCCCCGTTTGTTGCGGTAGTAAATGCTCATGGCATTGTCCATCTGGACTTGAACCACTTGACCCCAGAGCTGAGGAGGGAAAGCTGACAGTGCCAGTCTGACTGTTCTGAGCTCCAACAGGTTGATGTGGCATCAGGACTCCTCGGGGGTCCAGAGCCCGTGGGCCCTTTTGTCCCCCATGTGGGCTCCCCAGCCCATGAGAGAGGTATTGGTCATGAGGACGACCGTTGGGGCAGACAGACGGGATCCCTTCCTGCAGCTGGTCTTGGGCGGTCCACCGTTGGAGAGTGTCCCACATCTTGTGGGTTACAGTGATCGGCTGGTCAAAATGACCGTGGCGCTGAGTCCACTGAGCCCCAGCTCCCATTGGAGGGGGTGCATTAGCAACCTGGCCCAAGGGACCACTGAGGTTCACACCGCCATGTAACCCAAAAGGCGCAGAAAGTCCCCGGCAGGGCACAATTGCCCAACAAGAAATGACTGGGCAAAGGAGGAAAGAACCTCCACCCTATCCACCGGACGCCGAGCTCTGACTTGACAAGAGTTGAGCTCTGCCCCGATGAAACCCATCACCTGAGAAGGCACGAGATGATCAGGAGGCCTAGTTGGGAGCAGATCTGGAGGGCCAGGTCCCTGGACCTCTCCACCTCCTGTTGGGTGGATCCTGCTAGGAGCCAATCGTCTAGGTAAGGATAAATCCTGACCCCCGATGCCCGAGATGGGCCACCACCACTGCAATGCATTTGGTGAAGACCCGTGGGGCCGATGACAGGCCGAACGGCATGGCTTGGAACTCGTACAGGGTCCCTTCGACCCTGAAGTGGAGGAACCACTGATGGGATGAACAGACTGGGACATGAAAGAACCACATGTTTCGCTCCAAGGATGGTATGATCTGGTACAGAGTGACCATCCGAAAGATCTGTGGCCTGAGATATTGATTCAGGTCGTGTAGTTCTAGAATGGGGCGCCAGCCCCCCGTCTGCTTGGGCACCAGGAAGTACCTGGAGACAAAGCCTGGGTCTGCTGGAGGATCCGCCACTGGACCTATTGCCTCCTTGAGGAGGAGCTGAGCGATGTCATCTTGGACAGCCAATTGGGTCTGAGCGGATACTCTTTCGTCCTGAGGGGCGGGCTCAGCTTGGAGGGTACTGCTCGAATTCCAGAGGCAGTCCCTGACTGACCACTGCGAGAACCCACCTGTCCAAAGTGACAACGGACCAGGAGGAAAGGAAGTGGCAGAGCTGGCCCCCCTCCCACGGGAGGACACGGAGCGGAGGTGACGGGAGAGGGGTTGACAGCCCCGGCCCCATCACTGAGCAGGCTTGGAGTAGGAGGCTCCTGGACCTGAACCTCTGCCTCCTTTGCGGGCCTGTTGGGGCCCGGGCTTAGGCCGGGGGTGCCAAGCTTGAGCCTGCTGCTGTTGTTGGTGCTGCTGTCCACCTTGGAAGGAGGACTGTTGAGCTGTAGGGGAAGAATGTCGAAAAGGCTTCTTATTTTTCTTCTGCTGGTTCTTGCCCAAAGAACCCCTGGCAGAAGTAGTGTCCAAGGTAGTACTGGACTGCTCAATGCGCTGAAGGTGACCGGTTACTCCTGGGCCGAACAAGTCAGTCCCTAGGAAGGGCACATTAGCTAGTTTGTGCTGGGTATTCACCGGGAAGGAGGAGAGCCTCAACCATGCCCTGCAACGAGAGGCAATTGCGGCAGCCATCAAGCAGGCACAAGAATCCCCAATGTCCAGGGCTGACTGAAGCTGCTGTTTGGCAACAGCTTGGCCCTGATACCAGACTTGTTTGACCGTGGTCTGCATGTACACAGGGAGATGTGGGAGGACTTCATCCAGTGACCCTAGGAGGGCGTGAGAGAAGTGTGCCATGATGATGGACAAACTTGCCTGATGAAGGCCCAAGGAGGAAGTTGCATAGACCTTCCTGGCTGAATGGTCCAAAAGCTTGGACTCTATCAAAAGGTTGGTCAGTGTCGACAGAACTGCCAGTACGCCTGAACACAGAGGTGGTCAAGCAGGCTCTCGGCTGAAGGGTGCTCTATGAACTCCGCAAGGGATCCCATGGGCATCGGATACTTATGGGCCATTCGGGCAGACTGAGCTGGACAAGAGGCAGGGTGCTGCCAGAGTTCTAAGGCCAGGCCAAGAATAGCCTCGGCCACAGAAAAGGCCTCCGTTGGGGTATCCCTTTCTCTTAGGGATGTCCGTAAGAGGGTACTCCGCCTTTTTCTGGATTGGCTCCAGGGGCATCCCTGTAGATTCAAAGATGAGGCGAAGAATCCCTTGGAAAGATGTGGGACCCTCCTCCGTCTCTAAGCCAATGGTTGATTCATCATCCCCTGGATGAGAATGCAAGCCAGTGATGTCTAAACCCGAGGAATCCAGATATAACGGCCGACCACCCAGGTCACCTTCGACCCGCCGAGGGCGGTCTGGGGTGACCGTAACCGACAACTGCCAGGGAAGCCCCGTGTCCGGTCTGTCTTCCTTGGAAGAAGCCACTCCCACAAGCTGTCTGGGCGGTGGTTCTACCACAATCGGTGGAGAGACCGTTTTGGGATGAGCTGGTGGTTTTGCCGGCTCCGTGGGCTGAGGAACCAATTTACTCTGCTCCGAGGGAGTCTGCATCTGCCTAGGAGGTGAAAGCCAGGTAATGGCCGGTGTAGAAGCCGGAGCTGGCTTGTGCCCTGCCCAAATTAGCTGTTGCCACAGGAGGTCCTCGTAGCGCCAGAGTTTCTGCTGGAGCCTCTCCTGATCCGAGGAGGATGAGGACAACCGATGGCAGCGCCTCTTTTTAGAGCGTTTATGACTCTTCCTCGGCCTGTTTATCGAGGGGGTCAGAGACCTCGCTTGAGATCGGACGGGCAGATTCGGTCGCTCGGGAGACACCGGCGGGACCGGTGAATTCCCGGGATCAGGGACCACTTCTTTGATGAGAGTCCCAGCAGGCTGGGTCTCATCATCTGGAAAGACTAGATTAGGGGTTCGTTCGATGGATTTATACACCGGAGTCGTCGAAATCACATCGATCATGATTTCATCATCATCGATCGATAATTTGGTCGACTGACCTGATGGCAAAGCCGAAAAGCTAGCGGCGAAGAAGCGATCTCGACCCAGGTTGAGACCGCATGCTCCAGGGATCGAGATCTCTCCTGCTCCCAAGATCGTCTCCGTCGAGACGAGGACGATCCCAGGTCCTTCTCTCCCTTACGGGATCGAGAGGAGTGTGAGCCTGCAGATGCCACTCCCTTGGTCGGGAGAGACTGGCACAACTCTCGGAAGGAACCCGAGAAGGTGGAGCCCAGGTTGAGTGGAACGAAGAAGCACCGAGAAGAATCTACAGCACAAGCCACTTCCTCCTTGAATGCTTGCATGCGTTCCAATTGCTTGGTGGATCCCGCAGCCACGGAAACTGCCCATCGAGCCTCCTTAGATTTCGCCAGAGGGTTCTTCTCCGGCCTCCCAGTTTCAGGTGTGCAAGACAGTCGTGAGGGGCGCTGGGATGAAAGGCAAGACACATCGCATTTAGAGGTGTCATAATTAGACACGAGGCAATAGATGCACGTGGTGTGGGATCGGTGCATGACATTTCTGGCCGCAAGACACCGATGAAGTCAGGGAAGACTTGTCCTCCATAATCGAAGCAGCGAATTTGCAATGCATAGCAGCGAACAATCTTGGTACGAACCAAAGGTTTGATCAGGGCCTACAAGATCTAGAGGTGGGGAGGAAACCCGAGTCTTTCAGCAAAGGAAGATCTGGTGTCATGGGGCGGAGCCGAGGTATATACCACTCAGGTGGGTGGGAGGAGTCAGCTTGAAGACTGCCGGTGAGATTTAAAGCGGAAGGGGACATGCCAAAGAGTGTGGATGAACAACATATCCACGCTCCTAGAAGTAATAGTATGCAATAGATTTTAGAACATTTTGGGGAAAATATAGTACATAGAGAGACAAATTAATATGGGTAGAGAGAGCCTTACCCAGGCTGTCAAGGAGGAAGGACAGGAGGAAGAGGGAAGGGCCAAGGGGGTGGGGGCAGATTATTATGTTTATTTTATTACTCAGTTTTTGTTGACCAGGAGAGGCTAGGCAATTCTGCATACTTTCAGCCTCATTGGGGAGATAAGAGATAGAACCAACTGAAATTCAGCCACATTAAACTGTTGGTGGTATTTTAGTTAATGAGAAAATTCCCGACTGTTTCGAGAAGTGCCATGGGATCTAACGTCCACCTGAAACCCCCCCCCTCCGGAACAGGCAGCTGGGACCTTGGTTTAATGTCTCCTCCAAAGACGATACCCTCAGGAGCGCAGCACCCCCCTTACGCTGCACTACAGTGTCAGTATTGGGATTTATCCCAAGTTCCTGGTGTAGGGCTAGAACCCACAACCTTCCGATCTTCCAGCCTCAAAGGCGAGTGTGCAAACTGCAAAGCCATTACACTGCTACCCTGCATCACAATCTACGGCTCACACAGTATTGCTTTTTTCAGATTACGCTCTCTCTGCTCTCTCCTTTTACCAGTTTCCCATACTGTACCTTTCCCTTCTGATGGTACTGCTATATGACGATGCTATAAAGTGATTTCGTACTGTATAATAGTTCATTTAATGCTCTCTCGTGTTTGAATCCCAAAATTTGGCAGCTCAGGTCTCCTGCTCTTTCATGTAGGGTGTCAATTAGGGCTGTCAGACTTACCCGTCAGCCAACTAACCCTGCGTCTGCAATCATGCACATTATTTTGAGATACTGTACGTCATAATTAAAAGGTGTGGGCTCTCATTTCTGGTGCTGATGGTCCTATTTTATACCACTTACGTGCCATTTCATGCCACATGTGTGATTAGACATGGCCTCTTCTTACTGTAAGCATCAGTCACAATGTCTCATGAACTGCGAATGAAGCAGGGAATGCCTGGCTATGTGTCAGGCGACTGTGGAGGTTACATACAGGAGCACAGGATTTAAGGGACAGAAAAAGATCCAAGTGGTCTCTATAGTCTGTCCCACCTGCCACCTTGGCAGATGTCCTCCTCATCAGATGTGCTGTGTCTGTCATGTGCTCATACACACAGTAATGTTTTATGCTTATTATGATCCAGGCACGAAGAAAAGGAAAAATCTCTGGGAACCCATGGGTGCTCACGTGGCACCTGACCATCCCATCACACGGATAAAAAGTTCCTACACTCTAGACATGTGTTTAGTTAACTCTGAAGGCTTTAAAACATGATTTACTCATATATTTACCTTTTATTAAAGGAAGAAGTCCCACTGAAACCAAAGTGTTTCTTACAAGAGGGACCTGGTCAGGAAGGCAGCAAAGGAACAATTAAAAATATAGATATTAGAGAAACACACACACATTTATTTATATATATCTATATATATAGCTACACACAGGTAAAATCAGAAAGAGAAGCTCAGCATGCGAGCAACACCTGTTTGTGTTCCAAGGCCATGAATGTTGGGAGCAGAGGCAGGCAGCGGAGGATAGCATGTCTGTTTGTAAAAGACAGCCAAACTGAGCAAAGAGCAGGCAGCCAGCCTGAGTATGGGGCACAGCTGTATGGTTCTGTTATAAAATGCCACTACAGCTCCTTAAGAGTCTGACTACATGAGTAAAACCCTGGTTTCCAATCATTCCCGGTAGTGACCGAAAGCCATTTCCGTGGCCTATGTGAAATGAGTTGTGGCAGTTCTCAGTCTGGTTCCTGGCAGGCAGGTGTCCTCATCACAAAAAGACACCAGTATAACTGTAACTAACTCTCCACAGGAAGGCAGGCAAGCAGACAACGGGCTGAGAAGTTGAAGGAAAAACTATGTTTGCCGTAAGAGAGCTGGCGTAACAGAAGAGAAATAAAATGAAAAGCTGTCAAAGAGACAGACACAAGAGAAGGACAAGAGCACTATGGAAAAAGTGAAAGGACATGAAAAAAAGAGAACCACAGAAAAATGAACAAAGCAGAGAGCCATGACGGAAAGTAAGGGAGCCTTATGAAAGAGTTTATTATAAGTCTAATTAATTATTCATGAGCTAAAGAAGCTCACTGACTGGCTACCATGCCAGTCTGAAATCTCTTAGAATTTAAATGCCTGGCACGGCAGCCACACAGCTGATCGCAGCGCTCTACACCGACGGCAGCGACGGTGAAACAAACTAAGTGTTTTCAGCGATGCTGTCACTGTACATTAAGAAATGAAATTTTGAAAAAACTAAACCAGTCCTGTATTCCCGTTAATATCTGCCACAAACCACGATCACTCCTACCACTGCAGGTTGACTTCCGGTGACGTCATGGAACAAGCAGCAGCTTAAGACAAGAGCCCCCTTCCCCAAGATCCTACAAATTGCCTCCTAAATACAGCATTTAGCCTATAAATACCACCCATAACTGCCACAGGAGGTAGCAACATGCCAAAAAGCGAGGACATGCAAAATATAGACCTCCGGATCGCCTGGATGGGGAGAGATCACAGGACGAAGAATCGGAGAGCGGAGACTCCTGGGCCTCGTCAGCCCCGCCACAGCACTACAACTGCCGATCAAGTGCCATACACAATACTGCAGAAGCAAATGGCACAAATGCTGGCGAAATCAGGACTTCCAAAAGAAATGAAGTCTACTGTGACTACCCTCCGTACCGACATAGGCAAACTTGAAAAGTGCCAAGATGTCAACGAAACTCAAGCAGCTGAAACGGACAAGCGTGTGGAGGAAACGGAGCAGGCCATCGTGCAGCTACACAGCAGTCTGAAAGCCTTGCAGGACCGTGCGGAGGATGCAGAAAGCAGGAATCGTAGAAATATCATCAGGTTATCTGGCATTCTTGAGGGAGCTGAGGGCACAGAAATGATATTATTTATCCAGAAGACACTCAGAGAAATACTCCACCTACCAGAGTCAATTTCCCTCGAGATAGAACGAGCGCAACGCACCCTGGGTCCCAAGCCTGCACCAGGAGCCCGACCCTGAACAACACTGATAAAATTCCTACGGCACCAAGATAAAGAAACTGTGCTGCATACAGCCTGGAAGCAAGGTGTGGTCCACTTTAAATCTCAGAGGCTGTATTCTGACAACGATTACGAGCCCGAGGTGATGGCGCGTAGGAGAGCTCACATCCCTACCATGAGAGCCCTTAAAGCAGCAGGCATACGTTTCAGGACCCCCTACCCTTCCAAGATGGTGATCTTCTTTAAAGACGACCCCGTCACTTTCGACAATGCTGCGGCAGTGACCAATGAGCTGAAAGCAAGGAAAATCGATGTAAATCAGCAGCGCCCCAGTTCTGAAATACCAATCGCCACCAAGCTTGCACAACAAGTCTGGAGCAACAACCAGAAAGACTCCAGACGTTGACAAGGCATAGACACAATCCAAAAGATCGTCAGCACATTGAAAGCCAGGCAACTTACCTCGAGGGAAGCGGAGGAAGAAACACAAGCAGCAGAAATCTGAAAAACTGCAAGTACAGACTATGGACAAAATTATGATCGTTTATCTGACCAGCTAAAAGCTAGTATCTGAGTCAGGTTTGTAAGGTACTCTGAATACGTGGGGGGCGGGGCAGTTGATCCCTCTCATCCTGAGGCTGCCTAAGTGGCAAATTAGTGCGAGTGAGGCCAGACATCGTGGGACTTTGGCCTGACGCCTTGAGTATGGGAGGTGAGGGAGTAAATATCACCTCAGCAATCTGACTGAACACCTGCGCGTTTGATGGGCCCCGAGGGAGTCACTGATCCTGTGAGGAAGGGGGATATCTTTGGGTAGATCAGGGAGCCTGGAGCTACAGGAATGCATGTGGGATTGCCATCGTTAGGTCTGTGGGACTCACAGAGAGATGGAGTTGACCAAGTGAGACTTGGTTCCATAGGCCTCAGGCTTGTTCCCGACTTTGGGAGGAGGGAGGAAGATGGGGGTGGTGTCGACCGGCATCCCAACTGTATCGCGAGCGTTTGCTTGTTGGACTGGCTTGGTTGGAGACCGCTGGAGTCAGGTGGGGGGACATCACAGGGCCGTCTGGGGGGTTGAGCAGCGTTAAAAACCTGCCGTAAAACAACCATGAACCGCCTCAGCCGGGATGGGCCGTGTCACCGGGCCTTCAGACTTGGGAGAGCATGCGCATGGTGCTTACCACCCTCTCTATGCTGTCCCAATTAATGGCGTCATCCCTAAAGTAAAACCTAGAGGGATAGTGGGAAAGGGAGGTGGAGAAATGGGAGGAGGGGGTGGTGGTGGAGGGAAGAGGACCGGGGGAGGCCTCAACCAGTTTTTACTGCTTATCTTCTGCCCCCCCCCCGAGCCGCTGATTGCCCCAGTCGAAACTCCGCCTCGTGAGACTTTGTCCTGATTCATTAACGCGGGGATTGAAAGGGAATTACCTCCTAGCCGCCCGCCTGACTGCTCGCTCATCCGACTACCCCCACGGGAACCGCTGAATTTGTGGGACAGAACTCCTCGAGATCAGTTGCGGAGCCCACTGGAGTGGGAGTCTGGGCTGGGTAGATATAACTGACCCGAGAATTTCCTGAGCTGTGGACGCGGCGGAATAGGACCCAGCATCATGGGGCCTCAGGCAGGTTACCCGGCTGGGGAGGGGTGGGGAGGGAAGGAGGAAGAGAAATGCGCTATGGAGATTTCCGGGACTGTCAGTTACCCAGACTGGCTCTGTGGAAGTCGCTAACAAGGGAGGGAGGGGGACACCCAGGGCTTACTGAAGAACCGGGTAACTTAGAAACTCGAAACTAAGTAGTCCTGAGGCATCACAGATGGCGTGGGCTATGACACCAGGCTTACTAAACAGTGGAGGGCACAAGAGCAGGGCTGGCTGTGTTCCCCCTGTGAGTCTCAATAAAAATTTCTAAATAATAACCCCGCCTACATAAGTGGGAGCCGCTGGGGGGCGGGTGGAGGGACATAGCTCTGCCGGGGCGACGCAGCGGGGAGAGGGTAACCCAACACCCAGTATACTGATTATATAAGACGTAACGTGCCCAATCCAGAGACTGGGATTCTGTGGCGGGGGCGGGAGTGGGCTTCTGAAAGCCCCACTATACGCCTGGGACGTTGGCTCGTCCCCCTTCCCTCCATGCCCTTCCCGGCGGGGGTGGGGCACCGCTGAACCCTGGACAGATGTATCCCCCGTTCAGGTGGAAGTCTGCTTTTCCTGATCCCTAGCACCTCCTCTAGACCACCGGTGATCTCAGAGGCGTCTGCAGCTCGGCCATATTCGCCACCTATCCCACTTACCTTTTCCCTATTAGGCACTATAAGTGCCAAAAGCCCAAGATTACCTAGGGCTTCTGAGGTAAGGATATATCCTTACTGCCAGATCAGGGCTTAACCCTGATTAGTGGAAGTACCATTTGGTTAGTTCCTGTTAGAGAGGCCATGTTGGTCACCTCGCTGATTCAAACATGTTTGTTAGTGAAAATTAATGAATGTCAGTGTATGTTGTTATGTTGTTGTTACTGTCCTAAAAAAGTCATCAGGTACTCACAAAATTATATACAAGTTCTCAACCTATACTGGATAAGAGGAAAATTACACAAAAGGGTTGGAATGCTGGGTAATAACTGCTTTTTCAAACCTCAATAATGTACACGCCCAAACTGAAACTTCTGTCCCTGAATATTAATGGCCTTGCCTCAGCCATTAAACGATCCAAGACACTAGCCTTTATTAGAAGGTCAAAATAAGACCTAGTAAACCTCCAAGAAACCCATATGAATTCCACCGAGCACACACAACTTGCCAAGCTAAGCAGGGGGCAAGTCCATTATTCCTCCAGTAAAGAAGGTAGACGAAGAGGTGTTGCTATAATAATACCTCCACACACCCCGTTTAAAGCGGAGTCCACCTGGTCGGACCCAGAAGGTAGACTGGTTGTGGTGCAGGGAAACTTAATGATGAACAGGTAACTCTGGCGAATACATATCTTCCCACGGGCATCTCCGTCTCCCACCTGAAATCCTTATTAGATAAAGTAGTACAAAAAACTAGGGGAGTCCTCTTGATGGCGGGTGATTTTAACCAGATGGTCGATCCCTTGATTGACACCCCCAACAGGAAACCCCTTAAACAAACAGCTAGGCAGAAGTTCTTTAAAAAATTTCTGGCAGAGGTGGGATGGTGTGATGTCTGGCGGAGGCTACACCCTCAAACAAGAAACTACTCCTACTACTCCTCGGCACACCACACCTACTCGCGCATAGATCACACGTACACCCAAGTGGAAAACTTGGGAGCCCTACAAGATGCCCGGCTAGGAGATATTTCTATCTCAGACCACGCCCCACTGGTCTCTTTCTGGGATCTGGGGCTGCAACCCAAAAACATGCAATGGAGATTAACCTCATACTATTTGCGCTCTAAACAATTTTGTGAATTTCTCTCAGAAAAGGTCACCGAAATTATAATGGACAATCCCCCTACGGACGTCACCCCGGCAATTCACTGGGACATGATTAAGGCAGTGCTCCGAGGACACATAATTAAGCATACTGCAGAATTAGGAAAGCAACACAAAGAACAAAGAGCCAAGTTGGAGGATGCTCTCCACTTCCTGCAAATGGCTCATAAACAAGGAGATATGTCGATACTTCCCAGATTACAACAAACCAAGCTCGAACTGGACCATTTGATCCCAACAGCAAACCAAAATAGCCCTAAGAGCCACACGAGTGCTTGCCTACCAAATCCGTAAGCAAAAAAAGGCGGCCACGATCTCATCCATTCGACACCCATCAGGAGGCCAACCCCTTACCAAAGTACACGACATTGCGGAGACCTTTACCTCATACTATAAGACCTTATACACCCCCAAATATTTACCACCCCCACAACAAATAACGGACTACTTGCAATCTATTACTCTTCCACAACTCACAGAGGCGAAAAGGGAATCCCTTATAACTCCAATTGTGGAGTCGGAGATAGCCAACGCTATTGCCAACGCCAAAGTCCCTTAAAGCACCAGGTCCAGATGGTTACGGTGCCGAGTTCTATAAAGCCACCAGGGCCCAGATCTCCACCAGACTCCTTAGCGTGTTCAACTCAGTTCTGGAGGGAAGTCCTCCCCCCAATCCTGGTCATATGCAACCATTTCCGTAATTCCTAAACCGGGTAAGAACACACAAAACTGCGCCTCATACAGGCCCATATCAGCACTTAATCAAGACAATAAATTACTTATGACTATACTAACGCACCGTATGGATCAGGTCCTCCCTTTATTAATACATAAGGACCAAATCAGATTCGTGAGATCCCGTACCACCACTGACAATATCAAGCGTTCCCTTCATGTTGTCCATCAAATGCAAATAACTAAAGCTCCATCGGTATTTGTTAGCTTAGACGCCGAAAAGGCATTCAATAGAGTGGCCTGGCCCTTTTTGTACCTAACACTCCATAAATCAGGATTCCCCCCTGCCCTCATTAGGATCCTCCAGAACATATACTCTGCACCCCAAGCATGTATAAAGGTAAACGGACACCACTCTAGTTACTTCCAACTACAAAGAGGGACCAGAGAGGGGTGTCCACCATCTCCCTTACTATTCGCAGCATTCATTGAGATGCTAGCACAACAAATCAGGGAATCCCAGACAATAGCAGGAAGATAGGAGGTTCTGAGCACCGCAACGCACTGTATGCAGATGATATTCTCTTATACCTCCAAAACCCCAAGCAATCACTCCCTACAGTAAAACAAATCATGGACTCTTTTGGCCTGGTGTCAGGATACAAGCTGAATCTGGCCAAAACAGAAATACTCACTTTCCATTACACTCCTTCACCGAGTATACAAGACAACATCCCAGGTAGGTGGAACCTGCAAAAATTGAAATATTGGGGTGTGTGTGTGTGTGTATGTATATATATATATATATATTATATATATATATATATACACACACACTCCAATCACCCACAGCATACCACAAGTACAACTACACTCCCTTTATGATACAACTTTAATCAGATTTACAAACGTGGGCGACCTTACCTTTAAGTCTAACAAAAAGAATAGACCTGATTAGAATGATTATTCTCCCAAGGGATTTATATTTATTTCGAAATATTTCCATACATATCCCGTTAAAAGCCTTCTGAGAAATGAATCGCCTTATAGCAAAATTCATATGGGCTAACCAAAGGCCCCGAGTCCGCCTAAAGATTCTCACCCTTCCACATCAAGGAGGAGGCTTAGCGCTCCCCGATTTAAAATTATACCAACAGGCGATGACTCTGATGGACATAATGGCCCAGCAAACTAAAACTTCCAACCCACATTGGCTGGAAATAGAATTCTGATGAGCGATCACGCTTATTTTCAAATTTTATACCTACAAGCGGTAAACAAGAGAACGCACCAGCTCTTAAATCCCTGGCTCGCAGATCATTTCAAAAACTGGCAATCCATCAAAAAATTAAAAAAAAAAAAGCAGCAATTGACATCTTTCAAATCTCTCACTTGCCCAATCTCCAGCCTTAGCGACTTCCCTCCGAATAACATAGATAACAGTTTTCAGCACTGGGAGAGATATGGCCTAAAATACCTATTGCAGATAATGACACAGGGCAGCATATGGTCATATGCAGAGATTCAAAAAAAGTACCAATTGCCCCACAGGGACTTCTTCCGCTACCTACAACTTTAACACTACGTTGAAAACCTCCCACAGATATTATGGGACCCTGAACAATACCCAGCCTTAACTCATGGTCAAATCCAACTGAACAACACTCTGAAACAAGACCACCTGGTATCACTGTACTACCAAGCACTTAACTCACAGAGGGACTCCATCACTAAGAGTATACGGCTGCAATGGAGCCAGGAATCAGGATACCAAGTCTCTCTTGAGGACTGGCGTCGAGCGTGCAATCACTCAGCCCGAGTGACCAGTTCGCACCAGTGGCGTGAATATGCGTGGAAGAATCTGATCAGATACTTTAGAACTCCAGCAGTCATGAGTCACTTTTCCCCAACCAACCCAGCAATATGCTGGCACCTATGTGAAGAACCTAAGGCGAACCACACCCACATTATGTGGTCCTGCCTGGCCCTCAAACCGTTTCTTTCACACCTCCAAACCCACCTACAAGAAATACTAGACCCCCAACTCCGATTGACATTGGAGATGTTCCTATTCTTTATCCTTCCTAAAACACTAAGGGGTCCCAACACCAGATACCTACTACTTCTCCTCATCACAGCAGCAAAGAAGGCAATTACAAAACTGTGACTGACCACCAAAACCCCCACGATACAAGATTGGTGGGATATCACAAGACAGATCTATAACATGGAAAAGATAACACACAATCTAAATGAACAAGAAGAGAAGTTTACCACCAGATGGATTAGATGGCAGATATATTATATGCTAAAGGATCCCACCTTCACCCCCTAAGGAACCCAAATTTAACTGACCAAATTATCCCCAGATGGAAACAGTCGAGCCACTGGCACCAGAGGTGCTACACCAGGCCACGTCTTCCCTTTCGATGATGGGAACCCAGTACAGCTCTCCCCTGGTGGAAGTGGGAGGGCGATGCAGGGAAGGAGGAGGAGGAGAGATTTTGGGCTGCGGGTATACGTAAAAGTACATGACCTCACTGCCTATAGACTGTAACCCAAAAAGGGAGCTGATACAAGAAGCCTCAGTTGTCTCTAACAGATATAGTTTCTACAGTTATAACCAAGGAAAATAAAACTAGGTGCTATTGCTCATTAAATTAATTACATTATGAAAATTTAAATGATGAGCAACTTGGATCAAACTATATGTTAACAACATAAACTACAGAATGGACTACGACTATGGAGATTAACTTAGGGACCCAAGATGTAAGAGATAACTTTCCTTCATTATTGAACTGAGATCAAATTTTGATATACCAAGCCCCATATGCAAAGTAAAGAAGCACAAAAAACTATTTATGTAATTTATACTGTTTTATATACTCCGCTTGTTAGCTAACGAATTGTATAAATGGATTGAGCTATATGAGACCTGATGACATGTATGTATATATGTTGAAAACTCAATAAAAATGATATTTACAAAAAAAAAAACTCCTACCACTGCAAACATTACTTCAGGAACCAGTGCTGGCACATGCTGCCATGAAAAAAGGAAAAAAAAAAAAAAGTATTACAAATCATGTCATTATTGCGATTAGACTTATAATTGCAATGATGACCTCAGAGCCAGTCATTCCTTGTCGATTAACTATCAGTTGGGTAGGGCTGGCCTCGGCTTATGCCTTGCCCCCAAAAAGCTGGTCAGGAAATGACCGGCTCTTGGTCGTATGTAGAAACCACTGAAGGAGGGAGCAGAGAGTGCAGGGGCGAAACCAAAGAGAAACTTTAGAGACAAAACAGGACATAACCACAAGGAGAGGATAAGAAAGGTGTGAGAAATCAGAGACTGGTAAGATTAAGGGGGGAGGAGCAAAACTGATACAAAATTGCTAATCAGGATTTTAAGTCTAATTAACTTTTCATGAGCTGAACTAGCGTACTGATTGGCTGCCGTGCCGGTCTGAAATCTCTTAGAAATGACCGGCACGGTAGCAACTCTTGGCTCACATGTTGTACACTGACAGCAGTGGTGCCAAAACAAAACTGTTTTCAGCGCTAAAAATGTGAAGAAAAAAAAATGTCATTGTGATTAGACTTACAATCGCAATAATGACCTCACAGCCAGTCATTTACTTTAACGACCAGCTGGGTGGGGTTGTTAATCACCAGGAACTGACCGGCTGTTCAGTCATTATTGCTTAATTAAGGGATTGCTAATCAAAAACAATTTTGATTAGCAACTCTACTAACCATTTTACAAAACTTCATTTATGCCTTGCTTGGGAAAAGGAGATCCTGGGTTCAAATCCCACCAGAGCCACTCACATGGCTGTGCAACCCTGAGCAAATCATTTCACCTCTCAGCGCTTTAGCCAGCTGGGCTATACTGAGTATACACATACCTCAAAAAATGCAGGGACCATTAAAGGGCTCCAGATGTCAAAAGAGAAACTTAGAAAAAACATACGTTTGAGACGTTTCAGCTTGTACTTCATACTTTTTTTTTTTAAAATTGATACTTTATGCCGTCTTCGGTGCAGCCATCTTCCAGAAGTTAAACCCCCTAGCCCCTTAACTAGCCTCCCCTAGCAATTACCCTTTCCAAATGCCCACCCCAAGGCAGGGCCTACTTGGATGGCAAGTCCAGGCAGGGTGTTGGTCCTTCTCCATGAGGACCTCCAGGACGGGTGACAAGTCAGCTGAGCCAGGACCCAAATGCCCTCTGTTATCCTTCAATGCAGTCGGGGTTTTCCTACATTCGATTCCCCCACCACTAAGGTGAATGGGAATCCAAGAGCATGACTTGGCTCCCAGCCAGCCTCTTCCTCCTCACAGCATGCCTCCACAGCCCTACCACCCACGGTCAACCCCATGGCAGAGCTGCAGCACAGACAGCAACCCTCCTGCCCCAAAGGATGACAGCATCTTCTGGGACACTCAACCCTCCACTGCCCAGCCCCAATCCATCACCACTGCACCAGCTTACATTTCAAACACTTATTTTGTATTTTACAGGCCATGTTTTTCTTTAACATCAATGAAATTACAAGAAACCAGCATCACAGTCCTCTTAAACCGCATCTGTTCATGATGCCTGTCTACATCTGACATTTTAATTCTCAGCCTGTGACATCATAAATCATTTCCAAAGCAACAGACTGTGATTTCATAAGCTATGGAGTGTGATGTCAGATGTAGACTAGCTAGAGCACATGAAGTCTAAGGGACAGTGATCCTGATTTCATGTTACTGTATAGGGTTATTATGGGATGCTAACCACTGTGAATGTGTGCAACACAAGCACAACTGAGTGTAAAAATGTGTCCCCTCTCCCCAAGGTTTCCGTTGTGATGTCAGGGGGCTCTTCTGGCACAGTTATTACTACCAACCCACCTGACCTTGCCACTGTCGGGCTGAGAGATGGAGCAAGCTCTCGCCTCTCCGGGCTCAATGTTCATCACAATACAGTCTGCAGAGTCTTGTAATTGCACAAAACAAGAAACAAAAAATCAGGATGCATCATCATAGTAACCCCCCACCCCACCGATGCGGAACTCTCTGTCAAAACACATCAGGCAGGCTTCCTCCTTCATGGTTTCGATGAAGCTTTTAAATCCTTATTTATCGTCTCTCATTATTTGCAACTGAAGCCAATTTGTCTCAGTGTTAATGAACTGCTTGACTGGAACGGTTTGTTTTGTTTTTTAATGAACTGTAATGGTGCTTCCTGAGTTTTCAGAATCACAGCATATACAAAGTACATAAAAGTCAGTAAGTGGCCTGGTGGCTCAGTGACGGGATGGGTTGCACTGCACTGCAGGGGGACTGGAACTGAGGATGGAATCACTTTCTGGGAAAGGGAACAGAGGGCTTGTACTGGGAAGTATCAACTACAAAAGCTCCTCGATTTTTTTTGTTAAATAAAGCTTCTGTCCCCGGCAGGTAGCATGTCTCAGGTATACCCTCCTGTTCACATGGATATCCCAATAATGGCTGCCATTTAGACAGCTATCCAGGTGGTCCCCCCACCAATTTTTCACTCCCTGCTCCCCTGGAGATCTATGTGATAACAGTGATACTGAGAATATGATCGCCATTGGGCAAATGGAAATCACTGAAAAAATATTTTGGTCATACGGTCCGGCGCACAGCAAAGGTGCGAGGACTGATTTTCCCCACACCTTTACCCCCCCACTTAGGATTTTCAACTGAGGGAGTACATGCGGGGGTGCAACCCAAAAAAATGTTTGTGGAGTGCAACAAAAGGCACCGTGCCCAAACCCAAACCATTCAGGCTCCAGACCTGAAGCCACCCACCACGCCACGGGGCAGCTCGGCAGCTCACCGTGCGCCCTCACAATCCCTCCCATCCTACCCCACGCTCAGCATGCTTGCTCCCCCCACGCGCACGTATACATATAGCGACAGGATGTTGTTATATTCGTGCACCTCCCATCTGGTCGCCCTCCTTCCGTCGCTGTGGTACAAGGCACTGTGACAGAGTCACTGTTTCGGTAGGCACCCAATCGCAGTTGCCGAACTCACAGGATACCTTCCCATGGTGGGGGGAGTGACCCTGACAGCCTTGCACAGTCACAGCTAGCCCTGTGGCAAGAGCAAGCTCCCTGGCCCAGTCGCAGGGTTGCTGTGGTGGCAGAATCTGCCAATAACCATCTCTGGCCAAGACCCACTGCCGAACAGCAGCTGTCTCAGCCCTGGTATGCCTCCTGACACGACTTCCTGGGCTTGTTTCCGAACCTGGATCGTCAGCGTGGCTACCGCCGGGTCATCATGGTGGAGCTCTTGGTAGTGTTTTTATCTAAATGTCAGTAATGCCATCTGCAGGCCAGTATTCATTCCCACCCCCTACTCAAGTCTCACACCCACTGAACACCTGCTACTACTGGCTCTCTTTGTCCAATACTGCCATGGAGACGGAGATACTTCCTGAATGCTACTTAGTGTTATGACCATTGGTATATATTTTTGTAACATTTTTCCAGGTTACAACAACCCTGCTGGTCAGTGAATGAACTGGGGTTGACCTTAAATTCACTTCTGCACTAGGCAGTGGGACAACTTAATTAAACACTGCACTAGCTCACACAAGTTTGCACTAGCCCGCAGTCACAGACAACTATGGATTTCATATGATGGTCAATACAGACAGATCTCTCTTGTGAGGTTTAAAGCACTAGTGTACTGCCTCAAACTAATATTAGTTTTTAAAGTAGTCAACCATTGCCTTTTATATCTGCGGTAACTTTTCTTTTCCCTTTCTTTACTTAGAAGATTGTTTACCTGATGTTAGTAGGTGTGATGTGTGGAACAACACTCTGCCTGACAGCTAACATATCTGTCTCTATTCCCCTCCACTACATCATTAGCATTGTGACCTCACCGACTGACATTACTGCTACTTAGAAACAGCCACTCAGTGACTGCCAGGTCAGTCACCTGTGACATCACTGTCTGTGAGATCACAATGCTGATGATGTAGTGGGAGGAATTAGAGACAGATATGTTTGCTGCCAGGCTGAGAGCTGCTCTACATACCCAGCACAATAGTATCACATAGAAAACTTTCTAGTGAGTAAAAGGAAAAAAAAATACTTTAGAAAGTAAAAGTTGCAACTACTTCTAAATATTTGTACTATTTTCCTGCCTGCCTGTTTTGGCTCCACTAGTTCTTTAAATAAGCAGCTCAATTATTTTATTCCATTTATCCCCCTTTTTTGCCTCTCTTGCTTTCCCCTGCCCCCACCTTGATGACTGGGACCACATGCATGCTTCCATTGCGGACACTTCTTTGGCCAAAAGACAAGGGTTAAACAAATATTTGGTGGCCCATGACCTCCATGACGCACTCCGCTTCAATTTCACCTGCCTCCTACCCCAAAACTGCATATGGCAGGAAGCCAATCACAGCTCCCAAGGAGGTTCACATTTCCACGGTAATGTAAGCCTCAGATTTGAAAGTCTGGATAAGATGACCGTTCTGGGAAGTAAAGTGTGGCAGCTACTTTGGCATAATTCTACACAATAGCCAGCACTATGCTCAGACCAGAAAATTAATGTTAAAATTGACCCTCGAGTAAACTACTACTAACACTTTCCCCTCGAAAGGAAGTCAGCAAGGTTTTGGAAAGTGAAGGCCTGAGAATCACTGATGAGGACAGGTTAGGTTCACAATCTTGGGCATGCACATACCAAGTGCTCAAGGTGGCAAACAAACATGATAGATCATAAAGGGGGAGTAAATCATGGAAACAAAATGGGAGTAAAATACTCCTTTATCCCCCATATCTGTTCCCTACACCCTCTGTTGGTGGCTGACGAGAAGGATATGGCTTCAGTCCCCAAGGACACCACTTAGTCCTTCGCTACTAAAGAAGAGTGCTGGTACGTTGCTAGAAGTTTGGGACGGGAACCGGAGGGAATAAGATGGGGACAGGATTAAATTAATTCAGTCACTGAGATCTTCCTCCGCTTGAGCACTGGTTATATGTAAGCACTTATTACTGAAGTGTAACATTTGCCTGTGTTGTAAAGGGTGCGAGAGGGGGTTTAGAGTCAAGAATATTCAACGGTCGTGGTGCGAGTGGGGGTTTAGAGTCAAGAACATTCAAGGGTCATAGTGCAGAAGCATCCTGCTGACCCATCCCCATAAAAGCACTAGCATCCATGGTTCAACACAGACGAGGTCACACAGATCTAAGACGTGGGCGGACGAGAGTGATCATTTCCTTTTCCAAGAAAACCTGTCATAAAATTAATACCACATTAAAAACAGTGGAATGATTAAACTGGATCAGCACTAAACAAAAAAAAAAAAAAATTCAACTTGGAAGCTGCCATCCAGAGAAGATCAGAGGCTACCAGAGCGTCAGCAATAATTAGATCAGTAATTTGTACATTTGTGACACATGGGCTTATATCTATATATCACTTCTCTGTGCAACACTTGCTTTCTGTTTCATCTTTCCCATCTCTCTACAGGAGAATTTATAGAGGCAATAAAACAGTCGCAGTTAAAAAATGCCCCCCGGCCCTTCCCCACATGAAATAAAAACTTCACCCTAACCCAGCGTCTAAAGTTTCCTAATTGATATAACTGTGAACGTTCTTTGAGAGAGGAGGGGAAAAGTACTTAATTGATGTCCTAACTACTTGAATTGAAAATCACTTCAGTGATTTATTTATTTCGTTTAAAATCAAGTGCACATGGAAAGAAAGATGCATTTTATGTTCAGGGCTGGGTTAGATATTCCAAGAAGATAGCCTGGGGATATAGTCTGAATCACAAATATTGTAGAGGTTCAATTCATTTTCATTGTTCTACTTTGCCATTACACCCCACCCCAACACTTGGGGCACCATGACCATACCCTTCGTCTGGCTGGGAGGGCGGGGAAGTGGCACAAATTCCACTTAAGCTACTACCTCCTCTGGTCTGCCTAAACTAAAAACAAATTGCCAGAGTGGAGCATGGCTACAGAGTTTGAACCAAGATTCTAAATTCCATAATTAGAAGAGGTTCCATCTCCAAGGCATCTGTCACCTGCAAAGTGTGTAAACATGAGGGATTCCTGGGGTTAGAACAAAGAGGCTCCAAAATGTATTATTAAAATTTATTTTAAATTATAAAATGGCAAGGATAAATCTAGAGACCTCACTGGACGACAGCCATCACATGATCGTGCATTACAATACTAATGATGCTGTCAGAAACCGGATCTCATTACAAAGGCTGCAAAACATCATTACCTACAGCAAATGTATTTTAGAAGCACAATAAACCACTCTGGGATGTGTATTAAAGGATTAATGATGCACTTCCCATGGGAGTAGGACACTCAGCCTTTGGCCTCATGACTTACTCAACCCCTGGGACGTGCACTATTAATCCCTTAATTCACACCCCATCGTGCCTTACTGCTTACAAGCACCATTCCTGCTCTTTTTAGAACCATTACAAAAGAAAGAGGAAGCTCCCTTACCTCCATGGGAGTTTGTCAGTGGCAGTTTTGGAATTTTATTAAAACACCCCCAAGGAAGGAAAGGATTGTAATTTGTCCCTGAGGGTTAGCCATGTGATCCCTTCCACTTCCTTATCACCGTCTCACTTCTGCCCTTCACTCAGAGATTTTGTGTTGTCTGTATATAGAGTACTCCATGGGGGCTCCATTCAACAGTGTGTGGGCTGTTGGTAAAAAATCAAAACCAGAGTTCAATTAACAAGGCTCTTGATGACATTTATCTAACCATGTACATGCTTTCTTTTTTATATTCTGTTTTTCCTCTTTTGTCGCTGATGCTGCCCTTTCTGACAGGTGACCTCAGCCCATTTGCCTCCCTTCTGTCACTCACCCTGTGCCAGGGGATCCACAAAAGTCACTGCCTCCACAGTGGGCTCCCTCAGGAGTGCCAAAAGCCAGGACCTCCCTTAAGCCTGTCAAGTGTGGGGACCAGTGGGGAGTTCGAAGTGGTGGGGCCCGAGTGTGCCTGCGTAATTCTGCTACATGTCAGAGTTTTAGAAACATAGAAACTGTCGGCAGATAAGAACCGCTAGGCTCATCCAGTCTGCCCATAAGCCCGGTACTTGATTACGGCTTCCGACCCTCCCTCTGCTTTACTGCTATGCCTGTCCCATGCATGTTTAAATCCAACCACAGTGCTTGCTCCCACCACCTCCTGTGGCAGAGCATTCCATGCATCCACCATCCTCTCAGTGAAGAAAAATGTCCTCCCATTCCCTCTTAACCTGCCACCTTCCAATTTCATGCCATGCCCCCTTGTTCTTGTACTCCCCCTGTATTGGAAGATGTCTCCCCACTGCACCTTGCACCACTGAGGTACTTGATTTCATGTCCCCTCTCACCTCCAGCGAGTATATATTGAGGTCCCTTAATCTCTCCTCGTATGTTCTGTGGTGCAAGCCCTGTATCATCTTAGTCACCCTTCTCTGGACCATCTCCAGCCTGTTAATGTCCTTTCGAAAATGCAGCCTCCAGAACTGCACACACTACTCCATGTGAGGTCTGACCAGGGTTTTATACAATGGCCTCCCGCCTTCTGCTGGTGATATCCCTGCCTATGCACCCCAGCATGCCACTGGCCCTTCCTACTGCCTTTGCACTCTGTTTAGAATTGTTTAGGTCATCTGAAATGATAACCCCCCTAGGTCCCTTTCTTCTTTGGTGGCTGTCAGCAACCCCCCCCATCCTGTAACTCTCCCCAAGGTTTCTATGCCCCAGGTGCATAATCTTGCACTTCTTTAAATTAAACCCCAGTTGCCACGTTTCAGACTATTTCTCAGGCTGTCCCAGGTCCCTCCTCATTCTCTCCACCCCTTCTGGAGTATCCACTCTGTTACAGATCTTGGTGTCATCTGCAAACAGGAAGACCTTTCCTTCCAGCCCCTCTGCAATATCACTAATGAAGACACTGAACAGGACTGGGCCAAGGACTGATCCCTGAGGTGCTCTGCTGGCCACCCCCCCTCTCCCCAGATTGTACCGCACTTACCACCACCCTCTGTCACCTATCTATTGGCCAGTTCCTAACCCAGTTTACCACCTTGTCACCCATGCCCAGACTACCCAGCTTGTTTACCAGCTTACGTGCAGCTGGGGTACTAGAGTACACTGTGCCAATGGTGAAAACTGTGAGGGGTAATTTTAGCTTTGTGCATATGGGCCTGAGGCTTTGGAATAGTCTGCCAAGTCATCCGAGGCAACGTAATAGTATCTTATCTTGGAATGCTATGAGATCTTGGTTTAGTGATGCTGCAAAATGTCCTAAAACTTGCCGTGGCTGAGCTATGTTTATTTATTGTTAAATGTATGTCTTTGCTGTATTTGCACTGTATGTCATATGTTTTGTAAACGTTATTGTGGAATTGCTACTTTTAGTACAGTGGGACACCACTGAAAATAAGCTTTGGCTAAATTGGGCTATCCCTTTCTGATGTTTCAGAATAAAATTTTTACTACTACTTCTACCACCAGCCTCTTGTGTGGGATGGTGCCAAAAGCTTTGCTGAAATCGAGATAGGCAATGTCCATCCCCAACCCCCGATTTATTTACTTTGTCACCCAGCCAAAGAAATCTACCAGATTTGCCTGACACGACCTACCTGCTGTGAATCCATGCTGCCCAAGGTCCTGGGCACCGATGGCTTCTTGATTTTCCCTCTGTAGTTCCTCCCTACCCCGGGGATGCAGATGACTAGGGTGTCTAGATGCACATTCCCACGGGCATGCGTGGCTGTGCACCACCACTAGTCGGCATTGCCCCTCCCCACACTATCCTCCAGCTGTACCACCACCTGTGGTTACCCAGGTGGCATTCTGGTAGTGGAGACTGCAAATCTCCCTCTCCAGAGGACAGCGCTGATCCCCATTCCCCACACTTTCTATCATTAGACTTCAAAGCTGAGGTGGTGAAAACAATTCAACATAATCTGTTAAAAATAAAGACCAGTAACAATTATAGGCAGATATAGAGTAGCCCTACAGGTAAATGGTATTAATTTATTTACCCAGGATAGCCCAGTTGAGATGCAACATTTCGTTTTCAGTGGAGTCTTGCTTCAGCCCAGGTGTACAGCTTGTCTGGGGGTGAAGCACAAGGAAGCCAAGTAAATTGCTTAGGGTCACACAGTAAGATACGGTGCTGAAAGGATTTTAATCAAGATCTCCCAGTTCACAGCTTAGCGCCGAACCAACTGGACCACTCTGTATCCACAGAAAGATTAAAGTAAAACGTGAAGTATGTCAAAATGACCCCCCCCCACACACACACACACACATATCCTAGATTCCTGTGCCTGCCCCAAACCCAAATCTTGCAACATCCCACTGCAACAGTATTTTGGCCCCACGAGGGCAAGATCAACAGCTGGTTCTGATTTAGTGGTCTGGTCGCAACAAACCAGCAGGCCCTGGCTCGTGGAGCATCCTCGCTTTAACCCTCAATTCAGCAGATCAGTTTGTAGGACAACAGGAATGCGTTGATCAAATCTGTACCTAAAAGCATCGGTGAACCACTTAATTTCTAACGGCTCTGCTAAAGTAATGTTATACGGTATTTTCATTATACGCTTGGCACAGGGGAGAAGAAAAAAACGCATGTGGTGGAAACCAGAAAGTGGGACTTGGTGCTGGTACAAACCAGTAATGACTCTGTCTCACTACTTACAAAGTTCATCTGGCTGTTTCTGCATCTTTTCTGTCTTCCTCTTTTAACTTCCTATTTGCCCCCCCTTGGTCACCACCCTGGCCTCCTTCTGCCACCAGGCAACCACCCAGCCCTGCCAACCTAAAAACTGGCACTAGTACCGTTACCTCCAGGAGATGGGACAGAAAGGAGAAGCACATCTCTCTGACAGTCTAGTTCTGCGACAGGCGACCGCGCAGTGCTCAAGTGTGTCAGGTTTCTCATCCTGACTGGGCTAGGATTTTTCTGATTTTCATTTTTCCTCCCTTTGGATGGCATCCCTGGAGCTCCAGAGAACAACAACAACACACAACCATGTGTGCACCTCAAGCCTGACTGATTGCCACCTGTGGCTACCCACCTGGCACTAATGTAGTGGAGGCAGCGACTCTCCCTCTCCCGAGGGAATCTCCTCTGAAATGATCAATACAACCCCGACAACTCTTCAGCGGTCCAGGCTCTTTCCTGAATCAGAGTCGCTGACATCACGGGCAACAGACCAGTCATTAGCTTACAGGTCAGTATTCTGTCTCGCTCTTGCAAATAAGTTTTTAAGCACCTGGAGCACAAAGCTGCTGAGCCGAGACAAATTCTCACTTTGTTCCTCTTTTTTTAATTTAATTTTTAATGGCTTCCTGCAGTATATGTGAAGTACAATAGGTTACAATTTAAGAGAGTTTACTCTCTGGGAAATGATGGGCATAGACAGTTTACTCTTTGGGTAATGAGAGTCGCAGACAGTTTACTCTCTGGGAAATGATGGGCACAGTTTTCTCTGGGTAATGAAAGTCGCAGACAGTTTACTCTCTGGGTAATGATAGTCACAGACAGGGTAATGAGAATCGCAGACAGTTTACTCTCTGGGTAATGATAGTCACAGACAGGGTAATGAGAATCGCAGACAGTTTACTCTCTGGGTAATGATAGTCACAGACAGGGTAATGAGAATCGCAGACAGTTTACTCTCTGGGTAATGAGAGTCGCAGACAGGGTACTGAGAGTCGCAGACAGTTCACTCTCTGGGAAAAGATGGGCATAGACAGTTTACTCCCTGGGTAATGACTGCAGTAGACCATTTACTCTCTTTGTAGTGACTGAAGCAGACAATTTAGTCTCTGGCTAGTGACTGGCACAGTTAGTGTACTCTCATGGTACAGACTGCAGACAGTGCACCCTTTGGGTACTGACTGGTGCATAGTTTACTCTCTGGGTAATGTGAGTTGCAGACAGTTTAGTCTCTGTGTAATGAGTCTTGCACAAAGTTTATTCTCTGGGTAATGGCAGTCGCAGACAATTTACTCTCTGGGTAATGAGAGTCGCAGACAGTTTGCTCTCTGGGTAATGACAGTCGCAGTCAGTTTACTCTGGTTAATGATGGGAACAGACAGTTTTCTCTCTGAGTAATGACAGGCTCAGACTGTTTATTCTCCGAGTAATGACCAGTGCAGTTTACTCTCTGTGTAAGACAGTGGCAGACAAGTTTACTCTCTGGGAAATAATGGGCACAGACTGTTTAATCTCTTGGTAATAACAGTAGCAGAGAGTTTAATCGCTGGGTAATGATGGGCGCAGACAGTTTAACCACTGGGTAATATGAACATAAGAAATTGCCAGCAAATAAAGGCCTTATAGTCTATCAAGTACGCTCGATTGTGCAGCTAGCAGTCCTTATACTGCAGCTGCCCTTCACTTCCCTCCCCCTTCCAGTGACCTTTCCCCTTACCCTGTCCCATCCCCTTTTGAAGAAGCCCACTGTTCTACAGGATACCACTTCCTCTGGCGATGTGTTCCACCCAGACACCACCCTCTCTGTAAAAAAAGTGTCACCTCATTTCCCTCCTGAACCTTCCCCCTTCCAATCTCAGATCGTGGCCTTGAGTGTCCCTCCACCTCCTTAATTTGAAGAGCCCCTCCGTGCCAGTCTTACTTATTCCCTTCATGTACTTAAAGGTTTCAATCATGTCCCCCCATCCCTCCTCTCCTCCAGGGAGTACATGTTCAACTCCCTCAGCCTGCTCTCATAGGGCAGGTCCCCTAGCCCCTGGATCAATTTTGTTGCCCTGCGCTGCACCCCCTCCAGTAACCTAATATCCTTCTTCAGGTATGGTCGCCAGAACTGCATGTAGTACTTCAGGTGTGGTCTAACCAGTGACCTGTATAGCAGCAGGATCACCCCCCCCCCCGGGAGGATATGCCTCTGGCAGTACAACCCAGCATCCTGTTGGCCTTTGCGGCTGCCTTTCTACACCGTGATAAGTTGTTCATTGCTCCCATTATGATCGCCCCCAGATCTTTCTCCTCTTCTGTCTTGGCTAGCTGAATACCTCCTAGCTGGTAGCTCCTCCTTGGGGTTTTTTGCACCGAAATGTAGCACCTTGCATTTCTTGGCATGGAACCCCAGCTGCCAAGTGTCCAACCAGGCCTCCAATTTTGCCAGATCATCTTGCAACCCCTGCCACCCTTCTAAGTCATCCACTATTGCTACCATCTCGGTATCATCTGCAAACAGACTGATTTTGCTCTTGATGCCTACTGAGATGTCTGCTATGAAGATCCCAAACAACACCGGCCCAAGCACAGAGCCCTGTGGCAACCTGCCTGTCACCCACCCTAGGAGATGAGAGCTCCCCTCCCACCACCACCCTCTGCTGTCTCCCTTGCAGCGTTCACTACCCATCCCACCATCTTCGCACCCACCCCTGTGCCTTCCAGCTTACTTCCCAGCCTCCCATGTGGCACTGAATCAAATGCCTTGCTGAAGTTCAGGTACAGGACATCCACTGCATGGCCGATGTCTAACTGCCTGGTTACAGAGTCACAGTACTCCACCAGGTTGGTCTGACAGGATCTGTCATGTCATGTGTTAGTAATGACCAACACAGACAGTTTACACTGGTTAATAATGGGCGCAGGCAGTTTACGCTGGGTGATGACTGGCACAGAAAGTTTAGTATCCTGGTAATGACAGTCGCAAGATAGTTTACTCTCTTGTAAATGAAGGTCATAGACAGTTTACTGTCTAGGTAATGAACAGCACAGTCAATTTACTCTCGGAGTAATGACCAGTGCAGTTTAGTCTCTGGGTTATAACAGTCACAGACAGTTTACTCTCCAGGAACTGATAGGCACAGACTGCTTAATCTCTTGGTAATGACAGTAGCATAGAGTTTAATCTCTGGGTAATGATAGGCGCAGACAGTTAAACCTCTGAGTAATAACTAACACAGACAGTTTACACTGATTAATTATGGGTGCAGACAGTTTAGTATCCGGGTAATGACTGCAGCAGACAGTTTACTCTCTAGGTAAAGACTGGTGCAGACAGTTTACACTTTGGGTAACGATGGGCACAGACAGTTTACTTTCTGGGTAATGAATGACGCAGACAATTTATGCTCTGGGTAGTGACAGATACAGAGAGCTTACACTCTGGGTAACGATGGGCAAATAAAGTTTACTCTCTAGGTAATGATGGACACAGACAATTTACACTCTCAGTAATGAGAGGCTCAGAGCATTTACACTATAGGTAATGACAGCTCCAGACAGTTTACACTCTGGGTAATGACTAGCGCAGACCGGGTTTTCTCTTGGTAGTGAGTTGTGAAGGCAGCTTACTCTCAGGGTAGTGACTGAAGCAGACAAGTCAGTCTCTGGCTAGTGCCTGGCGTAGTCAGTGTACTGTCAGGGTAGAGACTGCAGACAGTGCACCCTCTGGGTACTGACTAGTGCATAGTTTACTCTTTGGGTAATGACAACCGCAGACAGTTTACTCCATGGGTAATTACAGCCACAGACAGCACTCTCTGGGTAATGACTGCAGCAGACAGTTTACTCTCCGGGTTGTGACAGATGCAGTTTAATTTCTGGGTAGTGACTGGCTCAGACAGTGCACTCTGGGTAGTAACTGATGCAGACAGTTTACCCTCTGGGTAGGGACTGGCACAGGCAGTTTACTGGGTAATGACTGGTGCAGACAGTCCTCTTGGAGTAGTGACTGGTGCAGACAGTTTACACTCTGGGTAATGACTGGTACAGGCAGTTTATACTCTGGGTAGTGAATGGTGCAGGGAGTTTACATTCTGGGTACTGACTGGTGCAGGCAGTTTACACTCTAAGCAGTGACCGCTGCAGACAGTTTACACTCTGGGTAGTGACAGGTGCACAGTTTACACTGGGTAGTGACTGGTACAGGGAGTTAACATTTTGGGTACTGATTGCTGCAGGCAGTTTACAGTCCGGGTAGTGACTGGTGCAGTTTACACTCTGGGTAGTGACCGGTACACAGTTTAGACTATGAGCAGAAACTGGTGCAGTGTGTACACGCTGGGTAGTAGCTGTGCAGTTTACACTGTGGATACCGATTGATGCAAGCAGTTTACATTCTGCATACAGACTGGTGCAGGGAGTTTACACTCTGGGTAGTGACTGGTGCAGGCAGGTTACACTCTGGGTAGTGACCGGTGCAGGCAGTTTACACTCTGGGTAGTGACTGGTGCAGGCAGTTTATACTCTGGGTAGTAACTGGTGCACAGTTTACACACTGGGTAGTGACCAGTACACAGTTTACACTAGGAATAGAAACTAGTGCAGTGTACATGCTGGGTAGTGACTGGTGCAGTTTACACTCTGGGTAGTGACTGGTGCAGACAGTTTACACTCTCGGTAGTGACTGATACACAGTTTACACTATGACTAGAAACTGGTGCACAATTTACCCTGTGGATACCAAGATTGGTGCAGACAGTTTACATTCTGGGTACTGACTGGTGCAGGCAGTGTGCACTCTGGGTAGTGACTGGTGCAGGTAGTTTACTCTCTAGGTAGCGACTGGTGCAGGCAGTTTACACTCTGGGTAGTGACCGGTGCACAGTTTACATGCCGGCAGTGACTAGTTCACAGTTTACACGCTGGGTAGTGACCAGTGCACAGTGTACACGCTGAGTTGTGACTGGTGCAGTTTACACACTCGGTAGTGACTGGTGCAGGCAGTTTACACTCCGGGTAGTGATTGGTGCAGAAAGTTTACACTCTTGGTAGTGACCAGAACACAGTTTACACTATGACTAGAAACTGGTGCACAATTTACCCTGTGGATACCAAGGCTGGTGCAGACAGTTTACATTCTGGGTACTGACTGGTGCAGGCAGTTTACACACTGGGTAATGATTGGTGCACAGTTTACACTTTGGGTAGTAAATGGTGCAGGCAGTTTACCCTCTGGGTAGTGACTGGTTCGGTGCACTCTTTAGGTAGTAACTGGTACAGACAGTTTACTGGGTAATGATTAGTGCAGACAGTCCTCTCTGAGTAGTGACTGGTGCAGACAATTTACACTCTGGGTAGTGAATGGTGCAGACAGTTTACATTCTGGGTAGTGATTGGTGCAGACAGTTTACTCTCTGGGTAGTGACTGGCACAGACTTGTTTTCTGGGTAGTGATTGGTGCAGACAGTCCCCACTGAGTAGTGACTGGTGCAGACAGTTTACTCTCTGGGTAGTGACTGGTGCAGACAGTTTACTCTCTGGGTAGTGACTGGTGCAGTGCACAGTTTATGCTCTGGGTAGTGAATGGTGCAGACAGTTTACACTCTGGGCAGTGACTGGTGCAGACAGTTTATACCCTGGGCAGTGACTGGTACACAGTTTACACTATGAGCAGAAACTGGTGCACAGTGTACACACTGGGTAGTGACAGGTGCACAGTTTTCCCTGTGGATACTGATTGGTGCAGGCAGTTTACATTCTGGGTACAGACTGGCGCAGGGAATTTACACTCTGGGTAGTGACTGATGCATAGTTTACACGCTGGGTAGTGACCAGTACATAGTTTACACTAGGAGTAGAAACTGGTGCAGTGTACACTCTGGGGAGTGACTGGTGCAGTGTACACTGTGAGTAGTGACTGGTGCAGGCAGTTTACACTCTAAGTAGCGACTGGTGCAGGCAGTTTACACTCTAGGTAGCGAATGGTGCAGGAAGTTTACACTCTAGGTAGCGAATGGTGAAGGAAGTTTACACTCTAGGTAGTGACTGGTGCACAGTTTACACTATGACTAGAAACTGGTGCACAATTTACCCTGTGGATACAGAGACTGGTGCAGGCAGTGCACACTCTGGGTAGTGACTGGTGCAGGAAGTTTACACTCAAAGGAACGACTGGTGCAGGCAGTTTACATTCTGGGTAGTGACTGGTGCACAGTTTACATGCTGGGTAGTGACTGGTACACAGCTTACACTAAGAGTAGAGAATGGTGCACAGTGTACACGCTGGGTAGTAACTGATGCAGACAGTTTACACTCTGGCTAATGACTGGTGCAGACAGTTTACACTTTCGGTAGTGACCGGTACACAGTTTACACTATGACTAAAAACTGGTGCTCAATTTACTCTGTGGTTACCGAGATTGGTACAGGCAGTTTACATTCTGGGTACTGACTGGTGCAGGCAGTTTACACTCTAGGTAGCGAATGGTGCAGGAAGTTTACACTCTAGGTAGCGAATGGTGAAGGAAGTTTACACTCTAGGTAGTGACTGGTGCACAGTTTACACTATGACTAGAAACTGGTGCACAATTTACCCTGTGGATACAGAGACTGGTGCAGGCAGTGCACACTCTGGGTAGGGACTGGTGCAGAAAGTTTACACTCAAAGTAACGACTGGTGCAGGCAGTTTACATTCTGGGTAGTGACTGGTGCACAGTTTACACGCTGGGTAGTGACTGGTACACAGCTTACACTAAGAGTAGAGAATGGTGCACAGTGTACATGCTGGGTAGTGACTGATGCAGACAGTTTACACTCTGGCTAATGACTGGTGCAGACAGTTTACACTCTCGGTAGTGACCGGTACACAGTTTACACTATGACTAGAAACTGGTGCTCAATTTACTCTGTGGATACCAAGATTGGTACAGGCAGTTTACATTCTGGGTACTGACTGGTGCAGGCAGTTTACACTGGGTAGTGATTGGTGCAGTTTACACTTTGGGTAGTAAATGGTGCAGGCAGTTTACCCTCTGGGTAATGACTGGTTAAGTGCACTCTCTAGGTAGTAACTGGCACAAACAGTTAACTGGGTAATGATTAGTGCAGACAGTCCTGTCAGAGTAGTGACTGGTGCAGATAGTTTACACTCTGGGTAGTGAATGGTGCACAGTTTACACTCTGGGGAGTGATGGGTGCAGACAGTTTACATTCTGGGTAGTGACTGGTGCAGACAGTTTACTTTCTGGGTAGTGACTGGTGGACAGTGTGCACCGAGTAAAAACTGGTGCACAGTATACACTCTGGATCAGGGGCAGTGCTAACATGCACCAAAACGGCAAAAGTTGCATCCTGCTCAGAAATGACCCGTCTTCCCTGTGCCAGTTGGTCTGAGTTGATGCATCAACTCTAACAATATCTAATGGAAGGCCAGGGAATGTGAACTGTTCAAAATCTGCCAGTGATGATGTTTTGACCCAGTAGGTTCCTCTTTAGACCCACATTTATTGCACCAGTGAGTCCAATTTGACTCATGTTTTTAATCCCCTAATGCTGTCACTGCTCTGGATACTGACTGGTGCAGGCAGTTTACATACTGGATACTGACTGCTGCAGGCAGTTTACATTCTGGGTAGTGACTCGTGCAGGCTGTTTACCCCTCTGGGTACTGACTAGCACAAATGGTTTACTCTCTAGGAAGTAGGTTACACAGTTAGTTTACTCTCTGGGTAGTGACTGGTTCAGTGTACTTTCTAAGTAGTAACTGGCACAGATTGTTTTCTGGGTAATGATTGGTGCAGACAGTTTACACTCTGGGTAGTGACTGGTGCACAGTGTACACTACAAGTAGAAACTGATGCACAGTATACACCGAGTAGTGACTGGTGCAGACAGTTTACACTCAAGGGTACTGACTGGTGTACAGTTTACACTGTCGATACTGATTGATGCCGGCATTTTACATTCTGGTTAATGACTGGTGCAGGCAGTTTACATTCTGGATAGTGACTGGAGCAGGCTGTTTACCCTCTGGGTAGTGACTGGCACATGCAGTTTACGCTATGGGAAGCAGCTTACACAGACAGTTCACTACGGGTAGTGGCTGGTTCAGTGTACTGTAAGTTGTGACTGGCAGAGATAGTGGGCTGGGTAATGACTGGTGCAGATAGTGCTCTCTGAGTAGCGACTGATGCACAGTTTACACTCTGGGTAGTAACTGGTGCAGACAGTTTACACTCTGGGAGGTGAAGGGTGTACAGTTTACACTCTGGGTAGTGACAGGGGTATAGTGTTTACGCTCTGGGTAGTGACTAGTGCAAACAGTTTACATTGAAGGGTAGTAACTGGTGCACAGTTTACTGTCAATACTGATTGGAGCAAGAAGTTCACATTCTGTGTACTGACTAGTACAGGCAGTTTACATGCTAGGTACTGACTGGAGCAGACAGTTTACATTCTGGGTAGTGGCGGGTATGCCGCCACAGCAAAAACTTTACAGTGATGTCGATTACATATGGCTGTAACATCCGTTTGGGACCCCAGCACGGCTTTCCCGGGTCTTGCATCCCCTCCCCTGATCAGCCCGGACTCGGAGTTGATTATAAAAAAAAATATGGGGGTGCGGGGGGCTTTTACCTGACAACTTTATGCCAACCACAATACAGGTTGGCATAAAACCGTCGATATAACATTGGCTGGCAAATTTTTTTGTTGACCAGCTGTCGTGGAACCGGTAGTGACTGGTGCAGGCGGTTTACCCTCTGGGTAGTGACTAGCACTGAGAGTTTACTCTCTGGGAAGTAGCTTACACAGACAGTTTACTCTCTGGGTCGTAACTGGTTCAGTGTACTTTCTAAAGTAGTGACTGGCACACATTGTTTTCTGGGTAATCACTGGTGCAGACAGTCCTCTCTAAGTAGTGACTGGTGCACAGTTTACACTCTGTAGTGACTGACGCAGACAGTTTACACTCTGGGTAGTGACTGGTACAGGCAGTTTATACTCTGGGTAGTGACTGGTGCAGGCAGTTTGCACTCTGGGTAGTGACTGGTGCAGGCAGTTTACATTCTAGGGGTTTTACGTGATAATTGTGACTCAAAAAGAGCACCGACAACAACAATGAACCTAACAACACCAAAAGTGAAAACAGAAATCTGAATTACAGTGACCACCACAAACAGCGATGGTCACTTACCTTCTCAAGGGAAAATATAAATTAAATGTTTATGTAGGGGCTACACCTCCCAAAATTAATCCATTTGGGGTGACAAGGGAAAGGAGAAAACTCGGGAGGCTACTGGGGGGAGAGACGACATGCGGGTGGGAGGGAACAAAGCCGGGAGGACGGGGGAACAGCAGTTACTTAAAAAAATATAGATTACCCCCCTCCAAAAAAAATCCACCACAGCCAGACTACAGAGGGGGTGACTGAAGGCCCTACACCAAATAGCCAGCTGGGAACTGCTTAGCCGAGCATAGCCTGCTGCAACTGGTGTAGCTCACTGCTACACTCGCTATATACTAATCCTCGCTATAGTTTAACACTTGCTATTCTTACCAGTGGTCAAACTGAGTCACTCAATTTGACTCGCCCACATCACGTGATACCCACTCTGGGTAGTGACTGGTGCAGACAGTTCACACTCTGGGTAGCAACAGGTGCAGACAGTACGCACTCTGTGTAGTGACTGGTGCAAACAGTGCATTCTGTAGTGACTGCTGCGGACAGTGCACTCACTATGTAGTGACTGGTGCAGTGTTCTCTGTGTAGTGACTGCTGTAGACAATTTATTCTCTCTCTGCAAGATATTCTATTGTGGAGTGCTGTTTTTTTTGCTATTTTTATTTCATTTTCTAACCTAACACTTGGTCTACCACAGATTAACCAGACCGGCTTGAGAGATGAACTCTGCTAGTTATCACCAACCTGAAAGGTTTACACAGGGTCACAGAGCAGTTCATGGGCTGTACACATTAGTATACGGAAAAATAAGTATGACAGAAGACCGCTGACCTTTGAGTCCTGCCCAAATTTAGCCATAACCATTTATTCCTTGCCCCACTATGCACTTACTGAGCTTTAATTAAAAGACATTGGTGGTTTTAGCTGATGCTATCTTAGATGGAGTCTCACTACACCACTGCTTTTTCCGTGAAATCACATTTTCAAATAATCTTTCTAAAATCTTCCATGCTTTAGCAGTGTGCTCAGTTTATATTTATGTACTTATCTGCTCAGACGGAGTTATTCATTTTACCAGATGAAAGACCACTGCATTTTCCCTAAATCTTCTTTCCTCAATGGAGGACAACCCCACTCCATTCCGACTATTCCCAAAAGATATGAACCAACGCCAACCCAGTGGCGCAGAGGGCTGAGGCGCTGGATACCTTACCTCACGCCACGCTGGCAACCCAGGTTCAGGAATGGACTCGGGTTGTCGGGGAGCCAGCACGGGGTTGGGTAGGAGCAGGATTGAGTGGCCAGAAGGCAGTTCTCCTCTCCTGGGGTGGTCTCTCCCCCCCCCCACAGTCCCGCTGCCACTGGGCAGTGGTCCGGTGATCATGCGTAGGCAAAGGGGATGGCACACAGTGGGAGGGCACCTTGAGGCACGATGTGCGCATGCCTCCTAACACGGATGCACGGCCGGGGTATGGGGACGGGTTATGGGGAGGAGAAAACTGGACAAAATGTTAAAATATACATGGAAAAAAATAAGATATGAACCAACACCACTTTATCAGTTTTCCTGTGGAAATCCAGCATCAGATGACAGAAACACAGAAAGGTAAAAGCAGTTGAAGACGTGGAGTCCATCCGCTCTACACTGGATCCCTACATTAGAAATTTAACCCTTCTGCCCCCTACCCCATTTCTTCCCTTTAATAAGCCCCTGAAACCATCCCAGCTGGCTTTGAATCCAGCAATGTTGCCCGAAATGACCACTAAGCTAGGCAAGCTATTCAACTTATTCACTACACTCTCACTGAAATACTTCCTCACACCTTTCTTGAAAATGTGCCCCACCACACCCAAAGGTTATGGACCCTTGGGGTACAAGTCTTATTCACTTGAAAAAGAAAGTTCTGCGTGGTCGACCCTATTGTGTACCTAGATGATGTACCAGCTACTTACCTTCAGCTTCCATAGATGTTGACAGCAAAAACAGGCCCTACAGTCCACGGACTCTGCTCAGTACCCCAACCCTAGTCCGCTCATTGCGTTCCCTCGATTGCCCACCCTCCCTCCTCTGGTTTGAGCCATTCTTCTGTGTCTATCCCACCTGTGCCTGAAGCCAGCAATAGACTCCAAGCTGGCCACTACTCCTGGTGATGCAGCCGATTTCTCCATTCACCCTTTCTGTAAAGAAGGGCTTCCCTAAATCCTTTCTGAAGCCCCCCGCTTCCATCAATGCCTCTTTCTGCCCTGCCTTCACTTCCTAAATGAGCACCTGTTTCGTGCAATCCCTAAGCCCACACCCCCATGATCATCTTTCCTGATAAGAACTTAGTCTAATTTTTATAACTTATGGTAATACTTTCTTTCAGGGAAGGGATCATAAATCCCTATACAGAGGAGCTGGCAGCTAGATCCCTTCCTGGTACCCTGCAGTGAAAGCTCCGCCCCCACGCTCCAAAGTTTTGTAACCTAGGAACCGGTAGAGTGTGGGGGCGCACTCTACTGATTCCAATGGGGGCTGATTTTAAATTGCTTTTTTTTTAAATATTTTTCAGGTCCATTCAGTTAAACCTCACGTCACTATTTCCGACTAACAAGGCTCTTATTAGTCTAGCGGTGGCACAGATTTAAACATATGCTAAAATCATGCCATTCATCGATACAGACTGCTGTTTCCACCAGTCTGGAGGCCACTTCACTGACATCATAAGATGCCCTCCATTGGTCCGTGGGTGGAAAGTCAATTGCCTGACTGTCTCACTTGGTAGCAGTGTAGCTGTAAACATAGGTCATCATATGTGCCTGATGTGCAGAAATGCACACAACAGCATGTGCTAAGTTGAAATCATTCTTCCCAAGGGCATCCTTGTGAGCAGAATCTACATCTGGAGGTCAGTAATGCACAAAGCTCTGTGACACCGATGGGGTCTGCAGTACTTGGGGTGAGGTAGGTTGCCTGCGGACCCTGTGGGTGCAAGTTACTGTGTGAGTAGATCCCTAGGGATGACAGGGTTGGAGGGGGGATGCCTGCACACTGCTCTAGATGCCTCCTCCATAGCTCTAGGCCATGAAGAAACGACCACAGTGTCGACAATGGGGACTCCAAGAAGTCCCATGGCCAGGAATGCTGGATCGCACCTTGTATACATATTAATGCCAAGCAACTGGATAATTTTCACTACAATCATTGATAAAGGGTGTATTCAGCACCAGAAGAGAGGTGGATAGATGATTCATTGCCCTCACCAGAGGATGTCGATGGACACAAGGAGCCAACTCCAGGCAAGTCAGTACCAGAAAGAAAGACTTGTACTGGGCCCTTGTCTGACTCACTATACCACTCATCTAAGGCACCAACCCAGTTGTTGCTGGTTCCACATTAGAGAACCCTCAGAGCCTATTAATGAGGGCATTATTGCCAGGAATAACAAGGCTCCTCTAGAAGGGGCTGAGATCCAGGTCTCTGGGGTCTTCTCCTGGGCTGTGGAACTGCACAGGGGGCCTCGACAAAGGGGAGGGTATATCAAGAGTCCCTCAAAGAGGAGTGATCTGATTGGTGCCCATGGAGGAAAAAAAACAGGTTACTCACCTGTAACAGTAGTTCTAGGAGTCATATATGTTGTTCATCTACACTTACTGGCATGTCCCTTCCCCCTTTAAGAATCTCCGGAAGTCTTCAAGCTGGCTCCTCCCACCCACCCAGGTGGTATAACCCTCGGTTCCACCCCATGACGCCAGATTTTAGCCCGCTGGAAGCCAGGTTTGTGCTTCCGCAGCAAGGGAGGTCAGATGGGTCCGTGTGGATAAACAACATATACCACTCCTAGAACTACTGTTACAGGTGAGTAACCTGTTTTTCTAAGATCGTGGATATGTTGTTCATCCACACTTATTGGCAGACTCCTAGCAGTTCTCTGGGAGGAAGGAGGCAAGGCACACACCTCCACTGATATTCACTCGGGAAATATAGATTGGAAAACTGAGGCCCCAAAACCGGCATCCCAGCGTGACTCAAGGTCTATGTGGTAATGGGTGATGAAGGTGTTTGCTGACTTCCAGGTAGCAGCCTGACAGATTTCCTGGATAGGGATGTCCCTGGAAGCAGCCACCGATGCAGCGGTATGGTGGGTAGAATGAGCTCTTATCCCTCTGGGAGGCTCCATGCCCGAAAAAACTCATAGCACAGACTTATGTAACATGTAATCCACCTTGCAATAGTCTGTTTTGCTGCAGATCTGCCAGAAGCAGCTTCAACATAGGTGAGAAACAGCTGGTGAACCTCTCCTTGAATTTCCACTGTCCTCTCCTTGTAATAGATGAGGGCTTGTCTTAGGTCCAGGGTATGGAGCCTATACTTGGCCCTCGAGGTGTAATTAGGGTAGGATACTGGCAGAGTTAACACCTCGTTAAGGTGAAACTGTGATATCACCTTTGAAAGGAATTTTGGGTGGGGGCGTAGGACAACCTTGTCCCTGTGGAAGACCAGATAAGGGGAGTCCACTGAAAGCGCCTGGAGCTCCCATGTCCTTCTGACAGACGTGACAGCCACCAGGAAGGCCGTCTTCCACAACAAGTGTGACAACGCACACTTGTGCATTGGTTTGAATGACTTGCCCATGAGCTTTGCCAGTACCAGCAGTAGATCCCACGGAGAGTACAGTTACGCAAGACCTTAACGTAACAGCAGATCTTCAAGAACAGCTCTTGCAGCAGGTTACACCATTAGGACTGAAGCCGGCAGGCACCAGGACCCCATGGAATTTTTCTAGCTAGCAGTATCCAGCGGGGACCACCCCCGACGTCAGGCATCATATAAAAG
Source organism: Neoceratodus forsteri (assembly GCA_016271365.2). Classification (NCBI taxonomy): domain Eukaryota; kingdom Metazoa; phylum Chordata; order Ceratodontiformes; family Ceratodontidae; genus Neoceratodus; species Neoceratodus forsteri. Next base: position 154,995,598 of record JADMNL010000030.1, read on the forward strand.
GGGGAGGTCCCCCAGAATCCCCAGTTCTCCCACCGGAAACTCCGGGTCGCTAGATGACATCAGAAGTGTAGACTGAGGATCCGCCATCAAAAGGTATTCAGAGCGGTGTTAGAAACACCTAATCCTAGAAAAGAGATATCGGAACAACTCTACCTCCAGAGGGGATGGTGGGAGGGAAATTACCTGCTGCAAGAGCTGTTCTCGAAGATCTATTGTTATGGCAAGTTCTTATGTAACTGTACTATCTTACTTTGAGAAACAGCTTTTGCAGCAGGTTACACCATTAGGACTGATTCCCAAGCAATAATGGAAATCTCTCGCAGGTGGGAGGAGGCTAGGTAGAGATCGCAAGTTGGACCGAAGCCTAGGATAGGAGTCCCTGAAGGACTGCTAGACCAAAACCAGCTCTTCGCCGTGATGCAACATCCAGGCTATAATGCCTGATAAAGGCGTACACTGTGCTCCAAGTAGCTGCTGCGCAGACGCTGAAGTGGACATGTTCTTCATGGCCGCAAAGGAGGTAACCACCCCCCTTGTAGAATGACCCTTAACCGCGCCCGGTAAAGGTTTGTTACGTTTCTGGTAACAGAACGTGATACAATGGATGAGCCACCTGGACAGCGATTGTTTAGAAACTGGAGCTCCCATCATCCTATGGGCGAAGGAGACGAAAAGCTGATCAGATTTACGGTGGTGCCTGGTTCTGGTCAGGTAGTATCTTAGACACCTATGCACATCTAGATTGTGCAACAGGGCCCTCTCTTCTATTAGAGTATTTAGGAAAATACACTGGTAAGTCGATGTCCTAATTGAGGGTGAGAGCTGAGACCACCCTAGGTAGAAACTTTGGATTTGTCCTTGGGGACACCCTGTCCTGGTGAAAAACCAAATAAAGTTCTTTGCACATCAGTGCGTGAAGTTCAGAAATCCTTCTGGCTGAAGTAACGGCAACTAAAAATAACGTCTTCCATGTTAGGAGACGTAGCTCGCAATCCGCAGTTGGTTCAAAAGGTGTCATCTGTTTGTCTGCCCACACAACCAGCCACCCATTAGTCAGAATATCTACCAGCTAATCCCTCCCAGTCTCTTACAAGGTGCTGTGTTGTTTCCATGAGACTTGATCTAGACCCAGCTTGTTGCTGCCAAATACACCTTTATCAGTCTCCCAGCACTGCACAGCTCCTGCCTTCATTGTAATGGCAATTGCAGAGCTCACTTATGTGCTCCAAGAAACTATTTTAGGGGTAGTAGTAAAAAATATCAAAATCCCCAGTCACTGTTTTATGGACAGTAGTAAAAATTAAAAAAACAATCCACAGTAAATCAAAGTTTAAACAATATATTTTTATTATTACTTTGGTCTATAAATAAGCTGGTCTTCTCGCGATCTGTTATCCTGTGTCAAATGATACCGCCTGCTTTTTTAATTTGCAAAACACATTGCTTAGGCCAAGGCAAATGCTCTAGTTAAAATATTAAAAAAAAGGTTCTGAAAATAAACCCCATAGGCTTGCATGGGACATGTCCCAACTCTCCCTAGTACCACGTCACAAAGCAGGGGAAGTCGCAAAGAAGAACAAACAATCTAGAAATGGGAAGGGATTGGCTAGCTCATGGTTTGAACAATTCACGATCCATTCCCAAACTTTGATGCGTGAGTAAAGAAAATATATTTTTACACAGCGGGGCTAGCGCGGCCCCAGAGTAGCGGGCTATGCAGTCCAACCTGTAAGATAACACAATTCCTTTAGTGTGGCACAGAGTATTTTGAGAATGTTGCACCCATACAGCCTGGGTGTGCCCAGAAGGCTCTTTGGCGCTGACAGGCCTGGTTGAGTCTGAAGGTCTGTGGTGTCTGGAACAAGCTGTGTGAAGGTGCTGTGGCTGTCACAGAGGGGGTGGAATGGCGATATTTACGAGCCAGATCTTGCTTCACCTCCATCTGAGTGTGGTACAGAATTTTGTCAGCCTCATAAAGCACATGCAACTTAGCTGGGTATGGAGTCTGGAAATGAATGCCAGCTTGGCAAAGGGCATGTAAAAAGGGTGTATATGCCCTCTTCTGCTGCTGGATTTCCAGGACAAAGTCATGGTCCAGACAGATCTGGGTCTCCTTGTACTTGACCACTTTCTGGCACCATGCTGTAAGCAGGGCCTGTTCTTTTACTTGAAATTGGAGGAATTTCAAGATGATAGATTGTGGGTGCTCCCCCAGGTGCTTGTTTCGCTCCTGAAGCCCAATGCAGTCTCTCCAAATCCAATTCAAGTTTGAGTAGCATATTAAGACAGTCCCTCAGCAATTTTTCTGTCAAGGCTGTAATTTACGTGCCTTCCTGTCCCTTGGGGACCCTGTGGCTCCACAGATTTTTCCGGTGGAGTCCACTTTAAAGGTACTGCTGCTTAAGGCTGAGTTGCACCATGCGGTGGAGGAGGAAGAGGAGGACAGCAGTCATATTTCTTTCCACTACCTCTGTTGTAGCCGGCTTCAGATCATTATAAGCCTGATTAATGGTGTTTATTTCTTGTTGTACATGAGCAAGGGCATCTCGGTTTTCTGAATGGAAGGCTTGTAACTCCTAGACCAGGAGGGTATTAGTAACCTTAGAGGCTGAGGAATCGGCGTGGGATCAAGGAGATGCCCGCACTGTCAGATTCCAAGCAAGGAGAGTATTATGAGCTTGACAGCGTCCCAGAGAGTGGCTGCTCAGTGCTGTTTTTCTTTTTAGAGCCCCCCCATCATAATGCAGCTTCACTACAAAAAAGTACTTCGCTAGAGTCTCACATCGGGTATTTTGAGCGATGTTTAATCAGTGCGGTGTCGGAAGTGCGAGATTCACGAGTCCATACCAGACAGTGACATCATTGAAAGTCTTTAAATGTTTTGATTTATTTATGTGTTTTCCAAGGGAAAAAACTGCCCACCATGAAGACCTGGCAAAGGTTACAGGATAAAGGATAAAAAAAAAAAAAAAAAATCAAGGTACAAAGAATAGGAGGTGCCTAGAAAAGTAGATATGACAGGCATGGTACTATTTTAATCAACTGTCGCTGAAACTAGCTTTCTGAAAAAATATCAATGTATGTTTTTATACTTAATATTCTAACTGTTCTATTGTACATAAGGGTCCAAAGCCATTTCCTGTACCCTTTCAGAATTCTCCATTTCCACTTATAAAATGGGTCAAGATGGCCCTCACAAATACTACTCTCTGATTGGATGAACTAGATACCCTGACATACTTAGCTGCACTACAGATGTACAGTGCTACATTTTCAAAGCTAAAACTTAAGTACAGTAACACAGTCCCAGGCCCTGCATTCACTAGGATATATAGCTCCTCCTCCCATGCTTGCTTGTTGACAGTCACTCATCTTGTGGTCCTTGTGCTTCAGCACATGCACCAGTGGAGTCCTGTATATCCCAGCAAACAGCACACCATGACATGGGTTACTACTTACAGTACATACTGTATTTCAAGTAAAAGCTACCCTGGACTGCAAGCCGCAGATCACAGTGAACCATCTTTTTTTTGTAATTGTCTTTTTATTAAAAAATTTTAAAACTGAAAAGCAAGGGACTAACAGTAGATACAATTCAGATTAAAACCAGTTGACAACCTACATCATGTAACCCAGAAGGCCATTGTGACACAGGAACCGTTCCAAATAAATGTCGCAGTTACAGCAATCCGCACACAGAATACTAAAATAAATATCTATACAAAACAATACTGAAGTGTCCTTGCTTCCACAATGTGAATGACCCAGGCACGTATACTGCCAGTTTATCACCATCATGTTTTGTCAGAGCTATGGTATCACAACAGACCTGTGTGCCATTATCCATACGACCCAACTATTCCACTGATTCATAAATCTAGTTAAGGTTGATGGTCTATTCCTAAGGCCAACAGTAAGTTTTTCCATGCGGTATATTGACATAACCACATCCTTCCATCTCGCACCTCAGGTCTGAGTTTAGTAAGCCAGTTTCTGGTTAATATTTTTTGGCCGCTGTGAGCCAAATACCCAGCTGTTTTTGGTAGTGCTGTGCCTTAATATGCAGGGGCTACAGTAAGAACAGAGCTGCCTATAAATGACGCACTCCGTATTCTGGGATAAGGTCTTTCAATGCTTTTTCAATCTCATCCCTATAGGGTCTAATAGTAAGGAACATCCAGAATATATATGGAGCCACACCATCACCAGCCTTGCCAGCATATATCACGGCAGAGAGGATCACACTAAGCTGTAATATGCGGTGTTTGGAAAAAAATACAGGTCACTCACCTGTAACAGGAGTTCTAGGAGTGGTGTATGTTGTTCACCCACACTGCCTGGCAGGTACCTTGCCGCTTTAAGATGCGGCGGAAAGTCTTTAAGCTGGCTCCTCCCACCCACCCGGGTGATGAAACTCTTGGCTCCGTCCCATGACACCAGGTCTAGCTCACTGGAAGCCAGGTTGTGCGTCGAAGTTGGGGAGGTCGGGTGGGTCCATGTGGATGAACAACATATACCACTTCTAGAACTCCTGTTACAGGTGAGTAACCTGTATTTCTAGGGGCATGGATATGTTGTTCTAACCACACTGTCTGGCAGACTCCTATCAGTTCTCCGGGAAGAGGGAGGCAAGGCGCACACCCCCTACTTAGGGAGCGGGGACTTGAGAACTGAGGTTCCAAAACCAGCATCCCGGCATGACTCAAGGTCGATGTGGTAATGGGAAATGAAGGTGTGTGCTGACTTCCAGGTAGCAGCTCTGCAGATTTCCTGGATAGGGACATCCCTAATAGCAGCCACCGAGGCAGCGGTATGGTGGGTGGAATGAGCCCTAAGCCCTACGGGAGGCTCCCTACTCGCCAACCTAAAGCAGAGATCAGTGCAGGAAGTGGATCCACCTGCCAATCATCCGCTTTGCTGCAGGTCTGCCAGATGCAGCTTCAGCGTAAGTGACAAACAGCTGGTGAACCTCTCCCCGAACTTCAGCCGTACGCTCTTTGTAATAAGCGAGCGCTCTTCTCAGGTCCAAAGTATGGAGCCTGTACTCGGCCTCCGAGGTGTGACTGGGGTAGAACCCCGGCAGAGTCAACACCTGGTTCAGGTGAAACTCCAACACCTTCGGGAGAAATTTCGTGTGAGGGTGCAGGACAACCTTGTCCCTGTGGAAGACCTGGCAGGGAGCTTAGATGGAAAGCACCTGTAGCTCCCCAATCCTTCTGGCTGACGTGACAGCCACCAAGAAGGTGGTCTTCCATGACAGGTGAGAGATGTCACACCCATACATCAGTTCGAATGGCTTGCCCACAAGCTTGGCCAATACCAGCAGTAAATCCCATGGAGGTGGTGGTTCACACACCGGAGGGGATGTGTGATCTAGGCCCTTGAAAAAGCACCCGACCATCTTCTTCTGCACCACCAACTGCTTGCCAGACCATGCTCGGTAAGCAGAGATGGCTGCCAGGTGCATCTTGAGGGTCGTCAACTGAAGCCCCTGCTGGGAAAGGGACCACAGATAGTCCAGAATGCTAGCCTGCGGACAGGACGAAGTGGTCCAACCCCTGGCCCCGACACCAAATGGAGAGTCTCTTCCATTTGAAGGCATAGCATTTTCTGGTCGACTCCTTGCGGGACGCCTCAACGTCGCTGAGGACCTCGTCGGAAAGACCCAAGGCCTGGAACTCTAGCCGCTCAGGAACCAGGCCATCAGGTGCAGGGATTGAAGGTCCGGATGGAGTACCTTCCCCTCGTACATGGAGAGCAGGTCCAGGCAGGCTTGAAGCCACCTCGGGAGCCTTGAGTTGAGGTGGAGGAGATCTGGATACCAGAACTGGTGAGGGCAGTCTGGGACTACCAGGATCATCTGTGCCTTGTCCCTCCTGATCTTGAGGAGCACCTTGTGGATCAAGGGCACAGGAGGGAAGGTGTAGAAGAGGCCTGGTGTCCATGGCCTGGAGAAGGCATTCCCCTGAAGCGAGCCCTGCTGAGGGGGCGGGCATGGTACAGCCACAGCTTGGCATTCTCCCTGGAGCTGAACAAGTCCACCTGAGGTGCGCCCCAGTGGGAAAACAAGACTTGTACCACCTCCGGCAGGAGAGATCACTTGTCAGATGCATTGCCTATCCGGCTGAGGGCATCGACCAGACTGTTCGAGGCTCCTGCCACATGAATGGCTAAGAGATACGCCACCAGGCCGAGCACGAGAGACCAAATGCAAAGAGCTTCCTTGCACAGAGGCAAGGAGTGCATCCCGCCCTGTCTGTTGAGATAGTACATGGTCGTGGTGTTGTCCGTCTGGACCTGGACCACTTGACCCTGAACAAACGAAGCAAAGGCAGTCAGGGCTAGCAGGACCACTCAGAGCTCCGCGGGCCTGGGCCACCTCCTCCTCGAGTGCTGTGAGCTGTTCAAGCTGTTCCAATTGTTCCACAGAGCCCACCACCGGACACCACCCAATGGGCCTCCTTTGATTTGAGCTGCGGGTACCGTTTCTCCGGTCACCGCAGCTGGAGTTGGGCAGTGCGGTCTTCGAGCACTGACGGAGAAAAGGGCAGACACATCTCGCAAGCCTGCGAATCGTGGTTGTGCCCAAGAGGCAAACACACGAGGCGTGGGGGTCGGTGCATGACATCTTCTGCCCGCAGGGGACGGTCCTGTCCTCCATCGCAGCCGTGAGGGTGAAGATTGAACCCGAATGAGTTTCAAAGCAAGCTTAGGAAAAAAATCTGACGTATTTTTTAGAGCCAGGGCCTGCAAATCGCGAGAACGCAAGGAGGGAACCTGATGCTTCCAAGCGGTAAGGAAGATATGGCATCATGGGGCTGAGCCGAGAGTCATCACCCAGGTGGGTGGGAAGAGCCAGCTTGAAAACTTTCCAGTCCATCTTAAAGCGGCAAGGTACCTGCCAGATAGTGTGGACAGAAGAGCATATCTATGCCCCTAGAACGATGATGTTTTTTCATCCAAATTCTTTCCACTGGTGGCTTGATGTATTTTTATGCCAAGACATATTAACCGCCAGTCTCCTTTTGAGATCTGAAGGCCAGTTCCCGCTCCCATTTCTGACATATCTTATCTGTAGTGTGTCCCATACTAGTCTGTATGTCTTCATATGCTTTAGAAATAAAACTGATGTGGCTACGTATCTCCAGAATCTGAATTATTGCCTCTCTATCCCAGGGTAGTCCTAGTCTGTTGCCCAAATAATGGTGTACCTGCAAGTATCTGTAATGATCAGTTCTAGGGAGAGAAAATTCTTGTTGGAGCTGAGTGAAACTTTTGAAAAATCCCTAACTGTAGTACTGATAATTGAATGTAAGCCCTTGTCTACTCCAGGTACAAATGCCATGATCTAATATGTTTAGAGGGAAAGGAGTCTCACATGTTAGCCACTCCAAATATCTGGCATCTTTATCTGAGGGGAGCGAAGTAAGCTTTGTCACATCTGAATTAACATTTGCATGAAGGAGTGGATCTGATGTAGTAAGCATGGTACTACGCGAGGGGGGTAAATAACCAGGTTTCCAATTTGGTTTAGTTTCCCCATAATTCTAGCTCTTTCCAATACGGGGATTGACTAGAATCAACCCAGCCCAAAATGTGCTGTAACTGCGCCACTCTGCAATAGTCTTGAAGGTTTGGTAGAGCCAATCCCCCTTTTGTTTTTTCCAACTGAAGGACGCAGAAGCAAGTGTAGGATATCCCTCCTGTCAGAGATAACGGGAGAAAGCCTTGTCCCATTTTCGAAAATCTTCAGCAGGAGGAATCACCAACAGGGTTTGAAATAAATACAGATAACGAGGGAGAAATGTAATTCAGATTAAGATAACGAATGAGTAATGTAATTCGGATTGACTCAATTCTTTGGCTTACCGGACGTGGCGGGGGGAGATGGTCCACCAAGCCAGGTCCTCTTTAATAGTGTTACAAAACCTATCAAAATTCACTTTGTATAGCTGCTGAAGGTCCCTGGGAATATATATTTCTAAATATTTAATAACTAGGAGGTCCCGGCGAAAGGGAGATGTTTTCCGCTGCAAGGGTGATGGATGAAAACAGAAACACAGGGCTTCTGCTTTAAGCTGTATTTAATATGTACCCCATAACCCTCTCCATTTCTTACAGCAAACTAAACAGTGCTGGCCAGGATTGTTCTGGTTGTGCCAGATAGATTAACAAGTTGTCCGAATGGAAAGTGATACAATGTTCTACACCAGCTACCGATATACCCATGAGCTGTGTAGAATCTCGCAGCACATGTGCCAAGGGCTCCATGTAAATTGCAAAAAGTAAGGGCGACAGGGGGCACCCTTGGTGCGTGCCCCTCATCTAAGTAAATCTGAAGGTATATGTGCTGTTGGCTTTTACAACCGCCTGGGGTGATATTAGGTTTTGAAAAACTACCAGAAAAGTGTCCGGGAAAAGAAAGGTTTTAAGGGTATGAAACCAGAACCTCCATGACATGCAATCAAATGTCAGGCTCAAAATTACAGGCGGTATCTTGTTCAGATTTATATGATAAACCAAATTCAGGGTACATGTAATGTTATCTGTGGTTCTCCAGTTCTTTATAAAACCTGAATGGTCTTTATGTATAACTGCAGGGAGAAGCGGTTATATTCTGGCAGCAAGTATCCCAGCAAAGAGTTTATAATCTAAGTTAAGTACCACAATTGGTCTGTAGGAATCACAAGAAGTTGGATTCTTTCCTGGTTTAAGTATAGTGGATATATTTGCATATCTCCAACTATCAGGGGGCTGCGTGCTCCTGCACTTCTTGGCAAGTTGCTGTCAGATACGGTAATACAATTTGCTTTTGATGTTTATAAAATTCTGGTGTGTGCCGGCCAGGTGGCACTGAGGGTTAAGGTGCTGGCCGCCACACCTCATGCTATGCCGGAGACCCGGGACGGAGGACTGAGCATCCCAACGGATGCTCTCCTCCTCCTGGGGTGGGTTACCAGGGGTGCCTCATGCACCCGACGTTCCTGGGGGCCAGTGGAAGCATGGACTTACAGAGGCAACGGCGGCTCTCCGGACCCGGGGAGGGAAGGACACTCTGGGCACTTGGAAACAGTGTGTGTCAGCACGTCACCTGCCTGGACGTATGTCCTTTGCGCCAGCGTCCTTGGGGCTAAGGGGAGAAAATTCATATACACCCCCAGCCCCCGAGCACAATGAAGCCGGGTTAGGAGTAGCCTTGAATAGCCCAGGCAGATGGGGTACGAGGCCTTCTCTGAAAGCCGTGGGAGCCAGGTAAGTGCAAAAAAAAAAAAAATCCTGTATGTAACCTTCCGGTCCTACACCCCAACCCCCACCCCGGCAAGTTAGTCATACTGGCTAAAACATCTGCTGGTGTAATGGGGCAGGTAATATACCGTTAAGCCACTGATAAGTGCAGATGTTTCAGTTTCTGGAAGAATTTATCATATTCAGACTGCGGAGGTTCGGGGGGCTGCGCATAAAGATTTGCACAATAGTCCTAAAGCAGCATTAAAATAGCAGCCATTGTGTGACGATGTCTACCAGTTTTCTTATCTACTAACTTACAGTATTTGCTTTTTGAGTCTGACGGAGGCAGTATGCTAAAATTCGAGAAGCTTGTACCTTTCTTCAATAGTATTTCTGGCGGACATATAGTAAGGCTTGTTCTGTTTTTGTGCGTCCAAGATTTGCTGTATTTCGGTTAGTGTGTGCATAATTTGTGGGAGCAACAAGGTGCCTGTGTGCCATCTGCAGGAGTTGTAGGGTATTCTGAAGTTTTTTTTTTAAACTGTTGTTCCCGTAACTGCTTTTTCATGGTTGCATATCTGACGATCTCACCCCTGAGGACAACTTTGATAGTGTTACACGGAGCCCCTGCGGTAATATCTGGTGACTGATTATCCTGCTTGATTTGGGTTATATTATCTTCAAGTAATTCTAGGAACTCTGGGTCTCTAGAGGGTAAATTGTTACAGAACCATTGATGAATCTGTGGGAGATGATGTAGGGTAAGAGATATCCGAATCAGAGCATGATCAGATAACATGATAGGATCTATGTGAACCAAGTCTACGTGGTCCCCAGTAATCATGTGATAATCGATGCGTGAATATAATGAATGGGGGTGGGAATAGAAGGTATAATTGCAATCTATGGGGTGCAGGTGACTCCACACGTCTAGCAAGCCTAGATCTCAAAGTAGTTTTTGACCATGTCTCTGTCCCAATGTGGCACACATTAGACATGGGTTAGTAGTATCCTTGTCTGGGTCTAACAAGAGATTCAAATCTCCGTCTAAGACAACTGCGCCATATGAAAAAGTGAGAATCTTATCAAAGAGCTGCTGGGTGGCTGAGGCATCAATCCCCGGGGATAAACAGACAATCGCAGCGAACCATCTTAATAAAAGCCACCCTCAAATATAAGTTGCAGCTTCTAGCCAGGGTTGAAGTCATGTCACAGAAAACAGTGTAGGTGGGAGACCAAGTGATTCTTGTCTCTGTAAATAGGATCTTCATTGTATTTCACTTTCAACTTATGATCAGTGCTGATGTTTGTCAAGCTTACTGTGCTTCGAAATAGACCAGTAACAATAGCTGATCCAGGATGTGTAGCGGTTTATTTTTAGCATTTATTTTATTTCAAGGAAACTAGCTGACCTCAAATACAAGCCACCCTCGAACACAGGCCACAGGTCAAAAGACAAAGTTTTTAACAGAAGCACCAGGGTATGTCATTTGGTGCTTCAAGTCAACTACGAGCACATCAGTCAGGTTTTTAAATTTTTATACAAGATGATATAATCATGACTTGTTCAAAGGAGGAGGAGGAGAAGAGTCCCTCAGGGGGCCTACCTAAACTTATCACCTCCATTAGTCAATCAGAAGTTACCCACTAGTGTACAGTCAGCAGCTGCAAACTCTCAGGAATGTTGCGGGAGTAAAAGCTGCAGCCCACAGAATGTATGAACCAACCTCTGACACCAACTCCTCTTTTTAGGGTGGGGAGAACTGGGAATATGGCATGCTTCTCTCCTCTCCTCTCATGTTATCCAGCAGAAGGTCATGGGCCCAGGAAAGGAACCCTAAAAAACTGGCCACCCAGAGATCCCAAATTCTGCCACAGGAAGGACAATTACTAAGCAAAAGCTTAGTCCGGGGTAGCCTCTGTGGGGTGGGGAACTGAAGATTTGAACTGCTTTCCTTTAAAACTCTAAACACTGTCAACACTTTCCGGTATCCATTCCACAACTCTTGTCACTTTCTGGGTGATTTTTGTGTATGTGTGTTTTTATGGCACCCAATCCTGCAGGCTCTGGGTGCCTTTCAACAATAATATAGAAGAAACAGCAGCACGTAAATATGTAGAATACCACTGAAATACTATACGTTGGCACAGAAGCGTAAAAATTGATGGAAAAAGCCATGGAGAAAAGATGGTGCTTCAACCCATGTATAAATGTCTTAGAGGGTGGGCCTCCCTGAAATCACGCGGTAGCAGATTCCACAGAGTGGGCACTGCCACGGCAAACATCCCGCCTTCTTCCCCCTTCAACCTGAACTCATGCCATCATTCATTCTACTGTACAGTCTGCTCCAGTCTGTTTTAATACCCTTTCATAATTTTATAAAGATTGGAAAGGGAGTCTTACAATTGGCTGACAGAATTCTACAAGGGTTAGGTTAGTGGCTGGAAATTTAACTATGACAACATTCACTTTAAAAATGTAAAAAGACTTTAGTTTCATAATAGCATTAAAGCACTCCACGAGCCGAGTTACCATCAGTTAATCTAACCGTAAGGGCAGAAGGTAGTTGGCTTCGTCTCATACCCCATGACCCTCTAGGGTTGAATTGTTTTTTCCAAATATACTTTTTGCTCCCTTCGAGACGATCTGGATAGATGTAAAATTTCTTGACACCCTCCCCCCGTTGGCAGCTGTCATACTGCTGCAGCGATGGGAGATTTCCCCCTTAGTTTCCCCTCACCCATCCCCCACCCGAGGATGCCAGCACAAGGATGTATGTCTAGGCTGTCAGCATGGTAATGCACACCCCAACCAGGCACCTAATGACAACTTCCCCCTCCTTATGCCACTGACCTTAAACTTCCACCTGTGTAACCACAGGTGGCAGGGTTGGAGCAATGTGACAGCCATCCCTCCTTCAACAGTGTCCCCTGGGCTGTCAATCCTCCTCTTCCTCTAGCCAGCCCCCAAACAACCCAGATTCGTTCCCGAGTCCAGGACATCAATACCGAGAGCAGCAGCGCTACCGCTGCACCAATAGGCCTCACCCCCAGGGTTAGATTAATGGATGGCAGCCCAACCCCTGGCCATGCCTTAATTCTTAAACACTTCAGTCCTATCTCTAATCTCTTTTTCTCTATGGAGTACAAATATAGGTGTTTCAGCCTTTCTGCATGTGGCAAGTTTTCTAGCCCCCTAATCATCTTTGTGTCTCTACTGCGCTTTTCCCCACTGCCTTTTGTTCTTTTAACGCAGTGTCCTGCAAAGTAGCATGAGCCCAGAGGCAGCCCTCTGCCTAGAACTTCTAGTATTCACTTGTCCGGATGTGACAGCAGACCAATGTAGCAAGATGTGACTTAGCCAACCCCCGACCAGAAGTGCAGGATGATGCCCTTAACCGGTCACTGTGCAGCCACTGAGGAGGCACCAGCCACTGTGGCCAGAGGAGCACCACCCCTACCCCCAGCTTTCTTAGGGCCCTGGCCACCAAACCTGGGTTTCAGACCCCCAGGTCTGGTATTGTCCCTGTTGAGGCTAGTGCTGGGGAGGCTGTGGCTGAAAGGACCTATACTGAAAAGCCTGTCTCTTAGGCCTCTTCTTCTTCTTCTGGTCCTTCTGGGATGATGCCACAGAGTCACAGGTGGCACTGGACTTCTCAATACGGGTAATATGTCCTTCCACCACAGGGCCAAAGAGGTTGGTGCCCCGGAAAGGGACATCAACATGCTTATTCTGGGTGTCCACCATAAAGGTAGACAGATGCAGCCAGGCCTTGCGATGGCATGGAGACAGCCGCTGCCATGGCATTGACAGAGCAGTCACCCATGTCCAAGGTTGTCTGGAGCTGGTGCTTAGCCATTGATTGATCCCGGTCTCTGAAAAACTACATCACCATCTACTGGTCAGCAGGAAGGTGTGGGAGGATTTTGTCAAGGAATCCCATCAAAAGTACCTAAAGCTGATCATCATGACAGTATAGCTTGCCTGACTGAGACCCAAGGATGCAGCGGTGTAAACGTTTTTAGTGGCACGGTCAATCTTTCTGTACCTCTTGGCTAGAGGCTTGTCTACATCCTCTTGGTCCCCGGATTTGCAGAAGGGTAAGTCAGAAACCAGCCCTTTGGCTAAAGGGTTTGAGAACCCAGTAGGGACCGCAAACATGCAGATCATGTGAGTGTGGGTGCCAGGCAGGATACTGGACATTGTGTCAGAGCTCAAGGGACAGTCTCAATACGGTCTCAGCCACTGGAAAGGCAACTGTGAGGATTCGTCCCTGCCCAAAATGTCCATGAAAAGGTACTTAGCCCTTTTCCAGACGGGCTCTAGCGGGACATGCATGGACTCTGCTATCAATCAGATGAGCGCCCCGAATGACATTGGCCCGTGGTCAATTCATTGATCAAGTCCTGGTCAAGGAGACAAGTCCCACAGAAGGCCATGGATGAGAGGTCGGAGTAGTCAAGACAACTCCTCAAAAACTATCCTCAACTGTTTCTCGACATGACCACCCTAGTGTCTTCTGCTTGTGTGATCTGCACAGACAACCGACAACCAGCCTGACAAGCCTGTGGCCAAACGAGCCTCCCTGGTTGGAGCACCCACCTTGGGCTGCAGCAGTGGTGGCGGCACTACCCGAAGGGGTGCAGAAGCAGTTGCGGAGAGCACCTGCACTGCATGGAGCGGCAATGACATGACTGGTGGCTGCCAGGGGACCAAAGGTCCAGAGGGTACAGCCCTACCCCACCCTGCAATGGCCCAGTGTTGCCAGTGGAGCTCCTTGTAACACCAGCATATCTTGCGGCAGTTCCGTTCCTCACCCAAGGAAGTCATGGAGAATCGACAGCGATGCTTCCCGGTCAATTGGGATAGAGTGTGCGAGCGTCTCGACCAGATCATCAACATAGAAGACAGCCTTCCAGCTGCTTATGGTACACAACACGCCTGGCCATACTGACAAGGACAAGCTTGAAAGACTCAACTGCTGGTGGAGGCTGCAGTCGACATGAACCAATCAGGGACTACCAACCAGTCTACATCCCTCCTGAATGAGGACCAGAAGCAGCTGGTGAGATCAACTCCTTGATCTCGTCAGACAGCCGTTCAACAGGCTCAAGGAAGATTTCCATGGTCTGGTCGACCGGAGTTGAGGTCAGCAAGCCCAACAGGGGTACCAACGAGCTCTTGACCTTCCCCTCGACCAAAGGGGTCTGGATCAGTCGAGCAACGGGTTGGGGGTCAATGGATCAGGAGGACCTTGATCTTTTCCAGTCCAACGACCGGTGACAGAGGTGTTTGCGTTACTTGCCACAGTGGGTAGGGCTCTCCCCAAGGTCAGGAAGATCATGCACATTTCACAGAACCCTTCCATGAATGACCTTCCAATGCTGGCCCCAGCTAGGAGCAGTGCACAGACTGATGATGTGCCAGCCACTGCAGTGGCTACTTTCTCAAGGGCTGCAGGCTGGAGAGGAGACCCAGCAACTGCTGAGGCCTTCTTGCGGCCCTTAGGGTAGTCCTTTGGGTCCCATTCTGAAGGCCAACCAAGGGTAAGCCAATGCTTCAGGTCCTCTAGGATCTCTGGGAACATCAAAAGTCAAAGGTTGCACCTGGCCATGTCATGCTGCTCACCCAGGCAGTACAGGCATGTGTTGTATGGGTCAGTGACAGACATCTTTTGTCAGCACTGAACACACAATTTGAACCATGGCTACAGTTGCTCCATTCCAGATAATGCCACAGAGTCAAAGAAACCAAGGAAAGAGTTAACAACTTTGAAAACTTCAAAATACAGGGTTCACACCTATGTGCACTCATTCCTTAGCAAGAGCATGAAGGAGGTAACCTGTTCTGCCAGCAGGAAGAAAGAGCCGATGTCACTGGGTGGAGTTGGGGGATAAACCACCCAGTGGGTGGGAAAAACATAGCTTCAAGACATCTGACAAATCAACACTTCTGGTGTGGAGCTGCCAATGTGTGGATAGCGAACTTCATCCACACCACTAGCCTAGGAAGTACAGCTGCGTAAGAACATACCGTAACAGCAGATCTTCGAGAGGAGCTCTTGCAGCTGGTTGCACCATAAGGACTGAAGCCATCAAGCACCAATGGAAAACTTCTAGCTAGTAGTCTACACCGACGTCGCCTACGGTATAAAGGGGGCGGGTCCCCCAGCATCACCTAAGTTCTCCTGCTGAAGACCCTGGCACAGTTAGAAATTGGAGAACCGAGGAGACTCTGCTGGATGAGGAGATATGATGGAAAGGCAGAAGTAGATACCAGGGGGATGTTGGGAGGGAGAGCAGAACCTGCTGCAAGAGCTCCTCTCGAAGATCTACAGTTATGGTTACGTTCTTATGTAACTATACTATCTTACTTCGAGGGGGAGCTCTTGCAGCAGGTTACACCATAAGGACTGAGTCCCAAGCAGTACAAGGACAAACACTTGACTGAAAGGCAGAGCTAGGAACTGGTAATGGTGCCCCTGGAAGAGGAATCGCAGGAACCTTCAATGGGGCTGGGCGATCAGGATGTGAAGGTATGCATCTTGCATGTCCAGCGAGGACTGCCAATCTCCTTGGTGGAGGAGAGGAATCAGGCTCGGGAGGGTCACCATCCTGAATCGCTTGAATTTTATGAATTTGTTCAGGCTGCTGAGGTTCAAGATGGGGCACAGATTCCTGGTCTTCTTGGGAACCAAGAAAAATTGGGAATAATATCCCTTTCTTTTCTGAGAAGCTGACACTGGCTCTACAGCTCGTTTGTCCAGCAGAGCCTGAATTTCCTCTTGGATGGGTAATAGCGGGAGGGTAGGGGAGGATTATCCGGTGGTACCTCCAAGAACTCTATGGTGTGCCCCTGTCTTGTCTTAGTTGCAGGACCAATTGATCAGACGTGATCCTGCTCCAACCCTCTAGATAAAGGGAGAAGCAATCCCCCACCGCCTCTCCCAGGGTCTCGGCTGGGGAAGGGAGCGAATGGTACAAGTGGCAGAGGAATATCCCTTCCTGCCAAGCTAGTCAGTTTAAGACTCCTTATCTGGAGGCTGAGTGCTTAGCAGTCTGGGTCGCTTTGACCCGTTGTGGGTAGCTGTAATCACCATAGAGTTCCCCAGGGGTTGTTCACCCAGAAATGGCTCCTCCCTGGGGGCCCTGTACAGGCGGGCAGACTTGTGTATTGCTGAATAAGTAGACGGATACTTCCAGGCAGACCTGGTAACATCCTGAAAAGTGTCGACCAAGGGTGGCACTAGCACAGGTTTTGGGTCCTTCTGGCAGAGGTACTTAGCCAACCGGCACCTCTTCTCCAGATCCAGGTCCTCAGTATCCCACCCTATATTCTGAATGTGACATGACACCCAAGAATGATGGATCAACATGCAGAGACCTAGGAGAGTCCTTATGGTCCAGAGGGAAAGGAGCCCACCCCCCCAGAAGATCTAGAGGAGGAGGAGGAACTGCTGCGACTCAAATCCTTCAAGGATGTGGACCTGGTATGCGAACGTTGGGATTGACAACCCCTGGAGCGGCGTCGGTTTGACAATCTGGAGGAGGAGGAGTGGCATCTCCTGTCTTTTCAGCCATGACAACCCTATCCAAGCCCTCAGGCTGAGGGGTGGCTTCCTTCGGCTGAGGAGTGGTCCCCTTGGGTGGAGGGGTAGGCCATTTTGGCGGTATCTGAGAAGGGGTAGGCTCCTTAACAAGTTAGGAAGGTCTTGGTTGGAGGAGGTCGGCCTTGATGGTGTTCCACGAAGATAAGAAGAGATCCTTCATGTCCAACAGCAGGATCCTGGGCTCTGTGGGAGCAACCGGTGTCAGACCTTGAGGCGGCGCTGGTGTCTGTGGATTAGAGGCATCCGGCATCAGCTGTACCGTTACACCATCGTCCGGTTTCTTCGATTGGCCAGACAGCGGTGCTGGCGTTGGCCTTGTCTCTGGACGTTCGTCGGCCAGCATCATACGCTGGATTAGAGGTCGCTGGAGTGGACATTGGGGATACCAGTGCTGAAGAGACGGGTGTATGGTAACGGGTCCAGAGTAGGTCGGCGCTGGTTTCCGAGAGGTCCGCCAAGGAGTTAAGCTCAGAGGGAGGCAGAGGAGTCATTCTCCTGGGAGGTGAGCTCATGCCCAGGCATCAGTCCAGGAGTCAATGCTGGTGTCAGTGGCTGACTTGGACGCCGGTTTGGCTGAGGAACCAGCTGCACCACCTGGCTGTAGGCCTGAAGTCTGGGAGGAGGGCTGAAGATTCAGGAGCTGAAGGACTGATGACTTGGGCTCAGACCTAGAGGAGCCTCCGCCAGACATCAGCACCAGGGCGGGAGGCCGGATCACAGGTAGCCTGGAGGAGGTGAGAGCAGCCTAGGAAGATGAGTCCGTCCTCCTGTGGGAGGAGGACTTGGAGCCGAACTTATGCAGGGACCGGGATCTGGAATCCTTATCTTGGTGTTTTTCCTTGTGGTGATGCTTCCCTGATGACTTCTTGTGATGATCCATGGAAGTCAGAGCCTCTGAGAGAGAAGACGACGAACCCTTCCCCTTGGTCTCCTTCTGCATGTCTGCCATTTTCTTTTCTAGCAAGAAGGATTTTAGGGCTTTTTGACAGCAAATTCTAGTCCTGCTGTTGAATTTCTGGCAACGCTGCTGGCAGGCCACGGCATTGTGTTCTAGGCCCAGGCAGAAGAGGCAGGCCGAACGGCCGTCCTTCGATGGGATCTGCTTGCCACAGGCACACACAGACTGGTGCCACTCGACAGATGACAACCTGGAAGTAGACATGCAGAGAAAAATAGGCTTAACACTGAGAAAATAAAAATAATAAAGCATGGGAACACGCAGTAGAAATGGAGGTTGACTGAAGCAGGAGGCACCCGTGGAGCCAATGTGCACGGATCAACGGCGGGAAAAGAAATGACGTAGTCCTGGGGGACTGCCCCCTTATACCACAGGCAACGTCGGGGGCGGTCCCCCACTGTAGACTGCTAGCTACAAGTTTTCCGTGGGGTCCTGGTGTCTGCCGGCTTCAGTCCATATGGTGTAGCCTGCTGCAAGAGCTCCCCCTCAAAGTGATATCTACCTTCTTCTGCGTACAATACTGTATGTTTGTGCTAGGTGCATTATTTTGCATTTCCCCACTCTGAACTGCACCTGCCATTTTTCCAACCAACAACTTAGTTTATCTTGGTCCTGCTGTAATTTCTCACATTCCTCCTCACTGTTGACCACTAGGTCAAAGTGTAAAGTACTGGTTTTACACCAATTCTCTCCCCTCACACAGTTTTAATGATGAATTCAGTGCTTATCAAAGATGAGAAGCTAGTCACAGGACAATGACGCAGTCTAGCCACAGACTAGGTCAACTGTGGGTAAGAACTATCCAGGCCTCCCTAATGCATTGTAGTGCTCACCTATAAGGATCCCCCTGCCAGAAGAAAAGAATCATTGTCTTCTCTTTGGGGTTAATTTATTTACCCAGGATAGCTCAACTCAGCTAAGATGCAATATTTCATTTTCAGTGGGGTCTTGCTTTTACACATTTTCACTGCTGGGTTGACTGAAGCACTGAGAGGTTAAGGGACTTACTCAGGGTCACACAGTGTGTGTGTCTGGCAGAATCTGAGCCGGGTATCCCAGTTCTCAAGCCTGTGTTCCAGCCACCAGATAATCCTGCCTATGTGCAAGGGCTGTCGACTGTGCAGCACCATGAACAGTGTGGCGGCAGCAATCCTGGGAGGCAGTCTGACCTAGTGGTTAAACAGCACAGAGCTGTAAACCTGGAGACCAAAGTTTGAATCCCACAACTCCACTTACTTCCTGCGTGAGTCTGAACAAGTCACTAAACCTCCCTCTGATCTAGCTCTGCACTGCTTGAAACTTCCTGTGCGCCCAAGGCAGAAACATGCTCTCCACTTCCGCTCCTGGACTGTAAAGCACTTCGGGATATAGTTGCGATGAAAAGCACTGTATAAAACCAAACTGAATTCCTTCCCCTTCACCACTGGGACACCCAGATGAGATCTCAAAACTCATTTCAGCTGTGGCACAGCCCCTCCCAAGTTCAGTGTGGATGGACTTTTGGACCAGGGAGGGGAAGACTGAAACCTGAATAGTGGCGCTGGCAACAGCACACTGTGCTACCACGGGACTGATCCAGTTCCATGGACTGAGCCCAAAGGCTGGTCAAGTCATAGGCAGCATTTTCAAACCCAGGGGGTGTTGCCTGCTCACCTCGGACTCGCGACATTACACAATGTTGTCCTTTGAGGTCAGGTGTCCACATGGGAGGCAAATGAGGAGAGGGAGGTTTTGGGAGTTTAAAAAAAAAAAATCAAATAAAGTCTCAGCAGTTGACTTATGACATCTGACAGCCCCCAGCGACAAGCCTGAAGACTCCTCCAATGCATCCGCCAGGTAGAACAACTGAGTCCCAACCCACCCGGCCTTGTACAGGAGGATATCCTGTGGGGAATGCTGAAGAAACAGCAGGCACAAGGGGAGTCTGTAAACCGGCATGGAGCTCAGCAGGGAAGAGGCCTCTGCAAGACTAAAGCAAAGGGTAAGGAGTTGGGAGGATCTGGTGCCTGCAGCAATAAAGGGCTTTTTTTCCCCTTAGGTATCGGAAGCAGTCATCCGTTATACACACACTACCTCTTCTCTCCTGGCTGCTTGCCAGAATTCCTAGCATTAACCACATTAACCAGGTAAATACCCAACTGATTACAGGGTGAGCGAGAAAGGTAAGTAGTTGCTGTGAGGCATACCACATTATTTGCTGAAGCAGTTTTACCAGGTAAACGTATAGAGATACAGCAAGAATCTGCGACAGTAAAGGAGTACGGATCAGCATAACATTAGTGCAATACAAAACTACACAAAGCTAGTTGCGCTACACCTAGGGTTAGTTGGTATGGTTGTATGTTTTTTATCAATTTTTTGAGTTGGGGGCTTTGCCCCCACACCCCATTTAAAATTAAAACAAAAAAACAAACACTGGGGTGTATGGGGCATGACGCCCAGCAACTCAAACAAATTTATAAAAACACATCACTACCATCCCATACAAAGTAACCCTAAGTAGCGTAACTAGTGTAGTGTACTGGCTACACTACTATGGTGGTCTGCAGTCCTCCACCAAAGCCCTAGAATCTTGTTTACAGATGCGACTGAAAGGAGGGAATACAAGGTAGGACCATACAGAACAGCCAAAAGGAATAAATTCCTGCACAGCCAAGCCAAGGGCTGCCTTTTTTTTTTTTTTTGTTAAGCGAGTGTCTCGGAGTCCATAACATTCATGGAAAACATAAACCAACTGTCGTCAAAGTGTATGAGACCAGGAAACGGAGCGGCTGGGAGAAGGTTGCCATGTGGCAGGATGTTATGTATTTCTAATTAATGCTATACATCTTTCAACGGCGACGTATCCTTTAGCTGGAAAACAGCGGGCTGCCCTTGTTATTGTAACTGTCAAAGACTGCCTAAACAGATAATCTCCAGGAAAAGTAATAAACACGTCCGAAAATACAGCGTGCGCTGGAGGTGACTGGCAAAGATAAAGCAGCCTGTGAGACTTCCAATATGGCAAATGTAGATCCTTCACTGTCTCTCTGGACTGTGTTTGCCAGGGGCCAAGGGCCAAAGCAAGTTAGGAAAAGAGGAACACCTGGACCCGAGAGGCAAGCTGCTACTTGAAACTGGGTACTGGCAAATCAGTCTCAGGCCAAGCTGTCAATTCACGGCGTGGGGTGGGGGAGGGATTCAAACTGACATGTAAACAATGTTGTAATATCAATTTCCCTCTACTCCCCACCCCATGGCTTGCCTGTTAATTTCATTTGCCCCTCCTAATCAGATCTGTTACTGAAGACAAGTAGTAATCTGTAGTACTGCTAGACCTGCTAGGACTGTGTTAAACCTCCCCCAAACCAAGTTAACATCTATGTGCTTCTGGTTTGGCTATTTTACCCAATAAAAAGAGATCTCTTTTTCCACTGGAGGATGAAGAACTGTAGTCCACTTATCCTCCACCCCCAGTTCAGTCGTGATGGCCTATCGGAGTTATTCTCTGCATGGACAGTAGCTAATTCTGATGTGAATGTTTCATTCCTGTCTGAATCTCCTACCTTATTAGGCAGCATGCCCCAAAGATCTATCTCCTATCTGCAAAATAAAACTTCCTGCTGTCTTGTCCAAATCTGTCTTTTTGAAGGGTCCAGTTACGACCTCCACCAGTTCTCATATTCCTAACTAGTTTGAAGGTTGCTTTTATATACTCTGTCTTCTCAAGCCCCCAACTGTTCCCCATTTACCCACTCCCCTTCCCTGACAATTGGGGAGACTACAACTGCACTCAATCTGGCTGCAAGGGCAAGTAAGCAGACAATACCATAGCTTGCGTTTTTGTGACTGGTCAATAAGAAGATGGCATGTGATGGCCCAACAGTGTTGAGGTACAACTAGTGCCCACAACTCTGACAACATAGATTCAGGAAATAGCCAGGGCTAGAGGGCCAGCTGTGGGAGGACTGAGTGTGTGTGTGTTTGGGAGGGGGGGGGTGTTCTGCGGCCCACTGCTATACCGCCATTGGATGACCAGAGGTGGTGGTGCACAGTAAGTGCGGAATGAGGCGGGGACTTGGAGTACATTATCATTCGGTTGCATCAGGCATGACGTTGACATGCTCCGGGGGGGAGAGTGGGGTATGGAGGGGCTAAAACAGAGAACAAATGGCACAGGAATGGGAGTATGAAATCTCTGCCAGACCATCATGCTCCACGTCTGACTCTAGCCACCACGTCTCAGGAGCACCGGCAGTCTTGCCCTTTGCCATGGGTCGCCAGGTGAATGCGGGGAAGAAATGCCAAGGAGATGATGGTGTACCCAGCCCTGGGGAGATAAGCCAGGGGGACAGTACAGTGGTGAGTCACAGGCATACTGGGCGTCCTGGGAGGATGGCTGGCAAAGTCTGACAGATGGGATAAAGGCACTCGGCAGATGGTGGTAATAGGTGCTGCCTGTGGCTGGGGGGGCATAAAGAAAGTTGGAAAAAAGGGGGTGATTGGGGTACATGAATTCCAGGCAGCCTCCCTTACCTGAGAGTTGAATACCTCACCTCACAACAAATTCACTCCTGCCAACACCAATATGGGATTCTGAAGCCTACACAGTTACACTGAGCATTACAGATCCAGGGCGCATCATGCGAATCCCCTGACCAATCACAGTGCTATTTTCATTTGTGCATGAGGCACTCTTAGTTTGATAGGAGTGTCTCCAGTGTAGTGCCATGGCAATGGAAGTTCACCCAACAAGAATGCTGCGCCATTTTTTTTTTTTTTTTTTTGGAGGGGGGTACTTTTCTAAAATATATACGGTCCCACTCTATTTCTTTTTAATTAAGTATACTTCATTGACAACAGTGAAAGACAATATACAATTCAACAACAAATACAAAAACAAAACAAACTCCGCCTCACCTCTGTTTCGTATCACCACACACTGCAGGATAAGAATAGTTTCACTTCCAATCACTGAGTGTCAGAATGGTTCAGCTTCAATCCACTGTTCTCACGCAGGAAGAACATGTGTGAAACCACTCGTATCCTACAACAAGTGGCTCTGGAGGACTTCTTCATGAGACCAGCCTAGCCAAAGCAAACCATTCCAGTCTACCAGAGTCTTCCTACAGCTCCCTCATGGCTAGCTGACAATCCCCTCAGTGCGCTTGACAGGTACAGTATAACCAAAACCCCTCACGCATGTCCTTCAGGCCAGTGGTCCATCCCATCATGCCTAGGCAGCACCGGCGCTTACCAGATGTGCAGCACCAACCACTCCCACTGTTAGCCAAGCAAAGGCTTTTTCCTCCTCTGGTGTCACAGACCGTCCTTCTCTCTTGCAGTTCAGCTGACTATCAATGCATAAGTGAAGGCCGCTGCACAATACATTTCCTATTCACCACTGCATCATGGCATCCCTCCCCGACTATACGATACATGACAACACAGTGTCTGAGAGAGCATCTAGTGTATGTAGCATAGTGTACTTTTCAGTACAGACAGATTTTGAAACGGGCATGCGAGAACTGTAAACCAAGTGAAAGTCAGTGTATATAAATACTGCATCTGATGAGCATCACATTTAACTTGGTATCACAGCAATGATGTCACAAGTCAGGGTCTGCCAGCACCAGCCCAAAACAACACACCTTCCCACCTGCTTCTAGCCGACCTTTCAAACTGCCTTTAGTAAAAGCCTACAGTCTGCCCCATGACCCCTGCCCGTTATCGTACTGGTAAATACTGTTAAACTTGCCAGATGTTATCACACTGCCATAGCATGAAACTTTCTAGAGGCTGAAGCATACAACTAGAAGTTTGGTTTTATTTACAGGTCACATACCATGCAGATGCAAAATCCCTTTGCTTGTTGCAATTAGAGCTTCCCTTCTCCCAGAAACAGTTGCAATTTGAACCTCTACAAATATAATTAAGTCAAGAATGGACAGTGAATTATGAAAAAAGGCTATATGGACCCCTTAGCAGGCAGAGCAAATTACATTACAGGGGCTGCCGTGTACAAAACAGCTTTGCCGATCACCTTAAACTGGTTTACCCTGGGCAAATAAGCTGCACAACAAGATGTCTCTTGTGGGATGTACTGGTACGTCTGGTGCTCATTCGTCCAGCATTTGGCTGTAAATATCAACCAGCTGAGTCACTTACCAGACCACTGGCTTTGATGGTACCCCCTTCTAACTGTGAGCTTAAAAGAGACAATGCTTCCACCTGCCAGCAATCTGTGTGCCCTTTTTTTTTTAATCAGCCAAATCAATGAACAAAGATGTACGTATGAGTCAGCCGTCAGCTAGACAAAGTGCTGGCACTGGTACTGACAAAGTCTCCACAACCCCCGTCTGGAGGAAGTGGGCAGTGACTGTACCATACGACTGCCAGTCACTCACCACACCAGCTGGCTCAAAAGCTAGGTGGGGGCATGGCAGCAAGACAGAGAAACCAGCCGCTCTAAAACAAGCTCAAAGTTAGAAACTTCAAATGCCTAAAGGGCTTTTCCACATCCCACCCTTTGGAGGGGCCAAGTGACTCACTCTGGGCCTGAGACATTATGGAGTAAGCGAAAAGCAAAGCGATGTATGTACTTTGTAACGGGGCATGTGAGCTCAGAGAATTCATTGGAAACATATTTTACATGTTGCTGAAGCAGAGTGCTCTTCAGTTGCTGCAATAGGTTCTCTTAATGGGGCTAATCTGGATGTACTTCAGAAAAGAATTTTACAGCTTCCTGGTTCTCCGATTACTGATTGGTGACATCTGACCAGAGCTGTAGGTAATGGACCGTCTGCACAGAACAGAGGCTGCTTCCAGGTTCTCCTCCCTGTAACAATAACTGACCCATGAGCTCAGTTCACTAGGCTGACAGTGTCCGTAGCTACAGGCCGTGTGTGTGTGTGTGTGTGTGAACACGCGCGTGTCTACGTATGCACAACATCCATCTCATATCTATAGCTACAGGTATCTCATAACTCATATCTAGATCGATCTAGCTATTTCTATCTAGCTGATCTACCAATCCATTCATCCGTATTTCTACTTACCCATCAATCTACCTATGTGCCCACCGCCCTCTGCTCTCTAGTGAACTGTGTGTCACCCTTAAAAAAACTAACCCACCCTGAGCATTTTAAATCACTATCTATCCTATCTACACACAGTATCTTTCTACAGTCAGTATCTACTTATCTAGCTATGCATCTATGCATTATCTATCCATCCATCCTATCTACAGACAGTTCCTACCTTTTTACAGTCAGTATCTACAGACAGTATCTGTCTATATCTATAGACAGTATCCATGTATCCATCTTTCTACAGACAGTATCTAACTATCTTGTACATCAGTTCATCCATCTGTATCTTCGTGCCAGCACACGCTCATATATACAACAACAGGGTTACTTTAGCACCATCCAAACAAGAAGACGTTTCTCACCCACCGATTTGGATGAGTGATTTACTTATTAAAATATATTTTCATAGACTATTCAAGTAATTCAGGACCTCACTTACAATGGGTTCCTGTCCAAGGGCACACTATAAACCCAGCACATCACCCCAAGTGAGGGAAAAGACATGCTACTAACGGTTTAAATATAATACAGTACAGAAACACACACTATGTGTAGTACATAATGGAACATTTTGAACAACAGAATTCAGTGACAGCACAGGGCTGTCGTGTATGGTTACAGTTGTCAGTCATCTTCTGTGTATGGGAGTGGTCTACTGTTCTGCATGTTATCTCAGCCAATCAAAATCATTAAGACAATTCAGACTCTTGGGTCCACGGGTACCCTTCTCAGGGGAAGACTTGGTCTTGGGACTCCCCATCTTACTCAGAGGGCCCAGGCAGTCTACCAAATTAGCACAAATCATGCGGCTGGTGGCGCTTAAGTGCATTACTGCCAGGTGGTTATCTCCACTCCCCCACTCTGCGCAAGACTGGCGAGCTAGAATGTCCCAGGTGGAGGTCATGGAACGGATTATAGCAATTTTGAGACTGCAAAGTGAGAGGTTTGCCCAAATATGGTCCCCTTGGCATCAATATATACAAGAGGAGACGCTGTTCCTCACATGAAATCTCAGATAAGAAGAAGAAATAAAAACTTATATTGTAGTGGTAAAAGGAAAGCTAATGTTGTACTGTAAATGGATGCAATTTTGAGCCCGCATTTACTGTTCAGTTATTGACTGTTTACTTATTTTGTTCTTATGATGTTAATGGATGGTTTTAATAGGTTTACTTAAATGGACTTAGTAAATCTCGGCAGACCCGTTGTTTTGAAGAATTCTTAGCAATATCAAATACAATAGTGGAGAAGTTAACAATGTGATAGGGTCAGAATATAGATAATATTAATTTTTGCTTTTCTTTTCTCTAAGATCAGTAGTGTCAGATACAGTACATTATTTATTGTGTAACTGATCAACTGTATCGATCTGAAGTTAAAAATAAACTTGAAGTTTCAAAAAAAAAAATCATTAAGACAATTGAAAGATTTGCATTCCACAAACTGACAGAACATCAGCATTTCTAAAAGCTGATATTTAAACACTGCAATTTTGCATACGTGTTGTATGCCAGCTAGTTCCAATCTGTCATGGTCTGATAAGCAGAAAGTACTTATTCTCCCCCACCCCACCCCCATCCTGTCTGCAAACCATAAATGTATATAGGTACAGTTTCTGTGTCTGTTATGGCATAACTATAAGAGTACATCTGTCAAGTTCTCTAGCAAAGAGGACTGCAAAGCAAAGCAGAGCCGTTCTGGCACCCAAAGGACTTGGGCAGGAAATTGAAAGAAAAAATGAAAAATGTTTGAGAGAAAAAAGAATAAGGTTTAACATTTATTTTAGTTAAAAGTTCCATCACACACAATAGAAAATTGTGGCCGGAAAAAATGCATAACCAAACTGATTCCATCTCAAGATTCTGAATACATCAGACCACTTGAGTTTTGCCCTTGTGTTCTGTGAGGTGATCAGAATCCTCCAATGCAGCAACAATTCTGCTGTGCAGGTTTCCTTAGCTACCATTCAATATATGGTGTTGCCCTATCGGGCACTTCACCACGTGTTGTAACAGGAATTTAGGAGACATGTACAAGTCACAGTCCTTTCACCAGCTGCTGTGTAAGCCCCGATTACTGCTTCTTTTTTTCAAATTTATTAGTTTCACTTAAACATGAAAACTGATTAGGGCTTCTGGGTATATATGTATATATATAACAGTTTTAGCTTTTGTAATTACTGTACTGTAACTTCTGAGAAAGAGAGATGTCCATGGTCAACTCACATGCACCAGCCAGCTTCAGTGCTCCTGTTATGTTAATGATCGTTGCCGACCTCCGCCTCTCATGGGGGAGCAAGCTCTCCGACTCACTACAAGAGGCCACTGTGGCAGTAGGCTTCAATGCATCCCCCTCCCAGTGCTGGGTCATGCGGTCAGTGGCAACAGAATGGCTAGCCCCGACCACCCATATTCAGGCTGCAGAGTTTGTGCCCGAACCCACATCCCCAGTGAGGAAGCGTGACAGGCTAGTGCTTGGCACTGGAGGGGGTAGGGTCCTTAGATCCAAAATTTATGGATTTATTATTCTTTTTTCTTCCCTCATGGCCTCCCCTCCACCCAGAGGATCGAGGTCATCATAGATGCACCCTTGTTCTGTCCCAGAGGGTGGGCAAGTGGCTGACTTCACCGATGATGCTAATGCCAACGCTGCTCTGTAGTGAGCTAGTAGGGGAAGGGGTGCAAATGCCAGACAGGTGCCCATCTCCCCAGGAGTCAACACACTTCATCGTCACAACCCACTCGGTCTCCAAGTGGCCACAGTGCAGCAATCAGGGGTCCCAAATGGACCTCGACTTCTCAAGTGGAAGGTTGACATTGTCACTGCCCCACTGGTAGGCCAAATCTATTAAACAGACCACAATGGGGGTTCTTAAAGAGAAAGGTTCATTTCTGTATAAGTGACAGGCAACCCTCTCCCCCTCATATACCTCTTACTAATCTTCAACCATCTAGTGCGAGACAGACAGCAGCCTTGATTCTGAGTCACCTGTTTATTAGACTGGGAGGCTTGCAACAAGTCTGATTAGTTACAGGAGTATTCACCCATATACAGATGCATACAGAGTGCTGAACTCAACTGAACTGACAGACATGAGCGTGTTATTCTCTTCTGTGTCATTTATTAACATGATATCATTCTGCTCGATTTCTGTTTTTCTTGGGTGGTGGTGGGCCACAGAAAAAAAAGATAAAAGGAAAGTTACTTACCATAACTCCAGCTCTTCACGAATATCTTCTCCATACAGCCACACTCTTTGGTCTTGAGGCTGGAGGCAATACAACCTTGTGGGTATTAAAACGTTTGGGGGCCAGCATGCACCATGCACAAGGCGTCATGCAAGAGGTCAAGCGCACTCACAGCATAAATAGTGATGCCGGACCCAACTGCCTCAGTTTCTTTTCTCCAAAGAGAGAGTGAAGGGAGAGAAAAAAACAAAAAGCATGAGAACAGAATATCTTCACAAGAATATCCTGGGACATAAAAGAAGTAGAAATGGAATCGGGACTGGCATAACCTAGAAAGGATTTCCGAAAAGGAAAACGCCAACCCTGTGAAGGGGAAAAAGTTCGAGGGGTTCTACAGAACCTCTCAAGATAAAAGCAGTGTTCATTTCAGAGTGTGGGACTGACAAATGTCAGTTTCAGTTTGGACTTGTCTTTGCCTCTCCCGTGGGGAAAATCTGGGCTCACTGTACTAATGGGTTTACACTGTTGCTTTAAGAACCTGGGCCTGGTTAAACAATATAACCGATTATTTTAAAAAATATATATAGTTAGACATACACATACATACGTCCAGGAAAACTAAAAATGAAAACAGTAGCTCGTAAGGACAAAAACTAAGCTCCAACAAACCAATCATTCAAATCTTGGGCAGCCTACAGCACCTGCTTAAGTGTGAAAAAGTGAGAGTGTGTGTGTAGTGGGGAAGGGTGTAAGACATTATGTGGTCATCCACAGCATCAAATGCCACTACTGTTCATCCCCACACAGGAGCTGTTGTAGCATGCAGCCCCGGTGGCAGTGAGCACTAAGTCTGCATCACAGCTGAGCCCTATCAGGTTCGCACAGGGCTCAAACTCAAGTCTCCAGAGTAGAAATGCAGAGCTCTACCAGCCTGCACCACCGGCCAGGCACGCTTCTACATTGTGGTTGTGATGTCCTTGGGCATTCAGGGCAGGAATTTACTGCCTTCCCCCAAACAAAATAAAAAAAAAATCTATATGTGCAATCAAGAGGGGCAGGTGAAAGGTTTGGATATCTTGTCCTCCGGATTAAATTTTTTTTTTTTGAGAGGGGGGGGAGAGACAGTCAGATCTTCACAGTAAGCTGGCCCAATGGCACAAAGGGTTGAGGCGCAAACACCACACCTACTGTCATGCTGGTGATCAGAGTTCAATTGCAGACTTGGATCACTGGGGTCAGCTGGGAGAGAAGAGGACTGTGAGTCCACTTGACAGCTCTTCTCTCTCAGGAGAGGGATGTGCCACGCCGCTTCTGCACTGACAACATGTGGAGATGGGGTGGTGGGGCAGCGGCCAGAGCAGGGGAGCAGCTGGTGGCCGACATGTGGCACGTGCATGCCTCCGAACGCATGTGCGCCTGCACCCTTGCACATCTCCAGCTGCTAAAGTGAGAAAATGGAGGAAGAACAGCTGTGCGGCAGGATAATGCTTGCCCCACTCTGCACACGTACCGCTGGCCCGGCAAGGTGCTGGACTGGGTCACTGCAGCTGGGGAAGATGGTCCCTCCCCTCATGGCCTCACCAGAGGTGGGGGGGGGGTAATCTGTGTGGTATAATGGCCAGTTAAGTCCAGGGAAGGAAAGTGCCGGCCTAGAGCAGGGTGGGGTGGAAAGGGGGGGGGCCAGCACCTAAGCGAGAAACACCCCTTATGTTCAGAGCCCAAAAAAGCTTAGACGCATTTTGCTTTCTAAATGCAGCTAACTGAAGTTTATGATTAGAGGGAGCTTCCAACAAGCCACTATGGCAGAGGTGCTTTAAAAATAAGCAATCATCTCATCAGGAACCTGAAAATATTAACAAGGCAGTCTCAATTTCAGCATCTTTTTCATTTTGGGTTGGGGGGGGGCATTTTTGCCAACACAGTCCCTTTAATCATTGCAAATTTTTTTACTAATGGAAAAAAGGTGTGAAACACACTCTTTGCCGGCTCCGAAGCTAGGAGCCGCAGCGTATGAAACTTTAATTGCTTGCCAAAGATGAAATAGTTTTCAGATTCCGTAATCATGGTGGGCACATACTTGGCAGGCAGAGCAAAGGGGCAATTTTGAACCTGCCTCATGCTCCTAGAGCGTTCACAGGTGCTGCAAAACCTGCAACGACAGTTAATCAGGAATTTTGCCTGCAGACAACCCCGCTCCGAGAAAGGCAAGCTTTGATATCAGAATGAAAAAAAAACACAGCTCAGTCAGGAGCATTAGGTTTCCATTTGAGCAAATTCAAATTATTGTTCTCTTTTAAATGAACTCCTGAAGCAATTACAAAAAAAAAAAAAAAAAGTCTGTCATTATCAAACCTGTATGCAAGACATAGAAGGTGTGTGCGCTATCTTTTCCTTGTGTTATTTTTGCCTGCGTTGGCTTCTAACAGTCTCAAAAGTTGGTGGAAAAAAGAAGAAACTATCAGATTTACTGTAATTTATTTTTCCGTTAAGTCTCAACATTGTGACTGATAAACGAACAGACCAGTGACAACGTGGAATGAAAAAAAGGTTCAACGTACTGAAAAAAAAAGCATTTTTTTTTTTTTTTTAAAGACAGAAATAAATCTACAGGTTCTCATTAAAATACACTGGGCTGCTTAGTAGATGGGATTTTCCAAAATCTAAGAAATAGTTTCAGTGGACTTTTTTTACACTAACAGTTTGAAAAGCAAAGGTGAAAACTCACTAGTTTCATTGCACTAGCAAAGCAATTATTACAAAAGCTGCTATAGTTGCATATAATTAATAGACATCAACACCTGGGCCCTGATACTGACAGCCAGGCACAAGCGATATCTGGTGATATTCAGAGGGATAGTGCCCATTGAAATGGTGCTATTTGACTGAATATGAGTCCCTGTTGGTGCAACGTTAAGTGGATCTGCGCTACACCGACACGGACCAAGGCTGCACATGGCCACCGGGAGATAATGCTGCCCTAATGTGAGAGTGCTAGGTCCCCTGTGGGCCATATTCAGTCTGAGCATGAAAATGAGCTCACTGGGCCTGCAGGGCACAAAGGGACCATCCACTTGCCCTTTATGGGCTCATCTGCATGGGACGCAGCAGCCCCTTAGTGCTCCTGTTGATATCAAAATCACTCCCTGGTTGTCCAGTGGTTCTCCCACCCCCCCCAACTGCCCATCTGTCATTAGATAAAGGGGTCCTGGTGGCATAATGATTCCCCAACCCCCGATCACCTATTTGCCATTAAATAAAGAAGTCCTGGTGGTACAGTGGTTCCCCTGCCACCCCAATCACCCGGTTTCCATTAAATAAAGAAGCCCTGGTGTTCTAGTGGTTCCTCCACCCTCCAATCGTATGGCAACCCACGCAGGACTCCTGTCGTCACCCCTAGTGCCAGTCTCCAACTGTGACGGCCAGCAAAGCCCTCTTCTCACTTCCTCAGCCAGCCTCCATCTGACAGTCATGGCTGAGATCATGCAAACGAGCAGTCGGGGGCTGGGGGGACCACTATGCCACCAGGGCTTCTTTATGTAATAGCAAACAGGTGACTGGGAGGGATGGTGAACCACTGCGCCACCAGGACTTCTTTATTTAATAGCAAACAGGTGACTGGGAGGGATGGGGAACCACTGCGCCACCAGGGCTTCTTTATTTAATAGCAAACAGGTGACTGGGAGGGATGGGGAACCACTGCGCCACCAGGACTTCTTTATTTAATAGCAAACAGGTGACTGGGAGGGATGGGGAACCACTGCGCCACCAGGACTTCTTTATTTAATAGCAAACAGGTGACTGGGAGGATGGGGAACCACTGCGCCACCAGGGCTTCTTTATTTAATAGCAAACAGGTGACTGGGAGGGATGGGGAACCACTGCGCCACCAGGACTTCTTTATTTAATAGCAAACAGGTGACTGGGAGGGATGGGGAACCACTGCGCCACCAGGGCTTCTTTATTTAATAGCAAACAGGTGACTGGGAGGGATGGGGAACCACTGCGCCACCAGGACTTCTTTATTTAATAGCAAACAGGTGACTGGGAGGGATGGGAACCACTGCGCCACCAGGGCTTCTTTATTTAATAGCAAACAGGTGACTGGGAGGGATGGGAACCACTCGCCACCAGGCTTCTTTATTTAATAGCAAACAGGTGACTGGGAGGGATGGGGAACCACTGCGCCACCAGGACTTCTTTATTTAATAGCAAACAGGTGACTGGGAGGGATGGGGAACCACTGCGCCACCAGGGCTTCTTTATGTAATAGCAAACAGGTGACTGGGAGGGATGGGGAACCACTACGCCACCAGGACTTCTTTATTTAATGGAAATCAGGGGACAGGACCACTATGCCACCAGGGAATAGTAACATACAACAACATGGGTGACTGGGGGAGGGCAGTTTGGCTCAGGGCAGGCACCTGCAGTACAGCCAATCTGCCTTTGGGGGGTGATGAGTTGGGGCATGGGCGTAGCGCCCCGTTAAGATGCTGTTTTCAGTGACGGTAAACAGCGCCACTCGGGGGGTTACCAATGCCGCAAACTTTTGAACATGACGCTGCACTGGTATGCATGAGGAGGCACCCTCATTTGCACATGCAGTGGTATTTTAGCACCCTGGGACTGCCGGATTTGGGGGGTGCTCCGGGCGCCTATAAATATGGCCCTGCCTAGTGTGCTGGCACAACCCCAGGTTAGCATCGGCGCTAACCACATTCTTGCCAGCAATAACTTTTCAATATCAGGCCCTGGGTTCTTCAACACTCAGACTGCCAACTAAATTACAATGTACTGGAATTCTGAACTGACAGTCAGCGGCACACCAAAGGTTAAAGCAGCAGTATTTGTTAGCCAAAAAAAAAATCACTGCATAAATTTTTAATAAGTATTTCTGACAAAAACATCACTATATCCATTTTTTTTCATACTGTTAAGATTCCAGAACTGAGATATTGGGTTCTGAAGAGTTTAAAAGTGACTGCTCTCTGGCCACGCCTAATACGAATAAATTAAACCTCTCGGTGTCATGCTGTGCCGATTACCCTCAGAAATGTGTGCCAGCACCCTCTCAATGCATCCACAGTATGAATCTAGTATACAAAGTCAAACACTCAACTCGAGGAAAGGTTTTTGGTTTTTTTTTTTTTTTTTAAGAACTGCTAGTGGCAGCCATTTTAAGGACCTGCATCATTAAAGATCCCCCGACGCTATTGTGACAACTTTGAAAAATTTAATATTTAGACACAACTCCGCTTATATTTAATTTTCTCTCTTTTTTTTTTTTCCAGTAATTCTCACCCCTCTTTATTACCAAGAACCCTGGCATGTAAACAGGATCACTGCTCTGTTTGTTCTGGCTGCTTGCCTACACCTGACATCACGTTCTGTTTATGACATCACAACTTGTTGCTGTGGAGATAATTATGATGCCATAAACAGGGGATTATGATATCAGGTGTAGGCAAGCAGAAAGAGCAGATAAAGTCTATGGGACAGTAATCCTCTTTCGTACAAAGAAAAGAGGGAAAGAATTACAGAAAATATCAACTGAATTGTGTCTAAATCTCACCTTTTTCCAAGTTTTTTAAGTGGCGTCTGTGGCTCTTTATTTTATTTATTTATCGAATTTTGTTGACCCGGTAAGCCCACTGGGCCTAGAAGTCCCTTTTTCAGGGGCGACCGGGGGGATACAGATGGTAAGTAACTGAAATTGAACCAGGTTAAGCTTTTTTTGGTGGTATTTTTAGTGAATGGGGAAAATTTGGCCACGACACCAGGGAAATTTCCCTTACTCTTTTCAATAAGTGCCATGGGATCTTTAGCATCCACCTGAACTACCACCAATCCAGGCAGATGGGACCTCGGTTTAACGTCTCATCCGAAAGGCGGCACCTCAGAAATGCAGCACCCCCCTCGTGCTGCACTACAGTGTCAGTATTGGGATATTAACCCAAGTGCCGGATGTGGGAACTGAACCCACAGCCCTATGATCTCCCGGCCTCAGAGGCGAGTGTGCTACCTAGAGCCACTGACATTGATAAGTATAACATTTAGAAGGAAAAGCTGTTTTTAAAACATCTGAGTGAAATAAAAATATAAAGATGAATCTAATAATAATAAATACATTATTGCTAAAAAAAAAAAAAATGCTGAAATGTTTTGCAAACTAACAAATATTCCTGCGTTAAGCACAGCTTGTCCAACTGCAACATCACTGCCCGTCTCAAGCTTCTATGATATGGCCATTGCAGTGTTTTGTGGTCAGTGTAGATATAAATATATCCAGCTTGCTGACACCTACAGGTACACTAGTAAAAGTGGTAACATCTTCATTTTTACATGATACGAAGTTTAGGACCAGATGGCTCTATTTTCAAAGCTGTCCTGTATACGTATCTAGGTTTCCACATATAACACATTACATTTTGTACAAAAATATGTAAGCTGGAAACAGACACGTTATACATAAACCATACTACAACAACTAGACTACTGCACAGTATATCAAAAATTTAATTTCACATTTTAAGTTTTTTTTTTTTTAACTGACTTTCAGTTGTTCAGTCACCAAACAGACCAGATCTACGGTTTCAGGTTTTGCATTATTCTTATAACATTTTGTATAGACAAGATGGGCCTTTCCAATAATTTGAAAACTAATAGATACATTTGCCGGGGGGGGGGTAGCAGAAATATTCCAAATCAATATTACATAATATTTCTAGATTTGTTTTGACTGTTAGCCAGGCGTGTATTAATTGATCTAACGACTGCAATAACATTTACAGGTTTCCACATATTCTGTATCTACTGTAGATCTAAAACCATAAAGGTTTTTACATCTTCCAGTTTCTGAAGTCAGCAGTTCCACATTGCTAGGATCCAATATGCAACTGACATTTTACCGTAACTGGTTCTCATTTTTGGTATTCTCAACCCTCTGGTTTTCAACATGTCTCATTTGATATTTATGCAGTGAAGATGATACAAGCTCGTCATCGTATCCAAGAACGATTGCATTTAGCATTTTATATACTGTTATGGCTCCAATTTGTCTCTCCTTTTCTGTAATGACTCCCAGTTTAACTCTGCAAACATCTTACAGTGGCGAGGACGACATGGGCACCTTAATACATACCTCGCTAGTCTGTTCTGGGTTAACGTCCAGCTTTTCGAAGAGGTGTCCATTAGGTAACTGATACACCACATTCCCGTACTCTAAGATGGGTAAACAGGAGTTGTGTGACT
This sequence comes from Neoceratodus forsteri, assembly GCA_016271365.2. NCBI lineage: Eukaryota > Metazoa > Chordata > Ceratodontiformes > Ceratodontidae > Neoceratodus > Neoceratodus forsteri. Next base: position 155,030,903 of record JADMNL010000030.1, read on the forward strand.
GGCCAGGGTAGTCCTAGCCTGTTTATTGCGTATGCATTCCTACGCAGTGCTCCAAGTACACTATTTAATAGTATTTTTAGATTTGATCTCAAATTTTAGTTGATCATCAATTTCTAGTCCCCAAATATTTGTATGTTCCTGTATTTTTGATTTCTGCTCCACCCAATGTTCTTATAATTAATTTTTGCTGTTTCTTTTTCTTTTGCTGTATTCTTACTAAAACACATGGATTTGGTTTTCTTTTCATGAAGAATCATTTTAACTTTAATAAACCAGGTCTGTGAAGTATGAAAATCAGATTGTAAAGTTTTTTCCCATTTGGGCATGGTTATTTGCCTTTGAAATTAGTACTGCAACATCAGACAAGTTTTATTATTGAGGGGGGGTATCTATCCAGGGAGGTCGCTGACATGAATCAAAAACATTCAAGGGCCTAATACTGAGCCTTATGGCACCCCATGGGCAGATATGCCACTTCAGACAATATATTATTTATACACACCAACTGTTTATGGTTCATTTATGGTTTGTCAAATAAGACTCAAACCACCTATGAGATTCGTAATTCCCCCCATGTTTTTAAGTTGGTCAATAAAATGTTATGATCAGCCATATCAAAAGCCTCTGAGTGGTCCACATACACCCCTCCCACAATCCTGCCAGCATCCAAAGCTGTGGCTACTTCTCCCACAAAGTCCGTGAGAGTGGTAGATGTCGACCTTACCACCCTAAATCCCAACTAATTAGTTCAAAGCAAACCACATTTTTCTAGGTACTCTGTCAATTAGCTACATACAAGCCTCTCAGACAGTTCTGACAATCAATCGCAAAGCTACAGGATGATAATGTACGATGAGTCATTTGACCCCCCACCTTTTATAAACTGGGATGATTTTAGCATGTTTGCACAGTATGGGTAGTTCAAGATGCTCGTCACAGGGCAAGCAAGGGGATCATGCTCCTTGCCCTGCCACCAAATGGAGAACCTCATCTATTTAAATGCATAGCATCAGCAAGTCAACTCTTTTCGGGAGGCCTCCACAACATGGAGCACGTCTTCCAAAAGACCCAAGGCCTGGAATTCCAGTCAATCAGGTACCATGCCATGAGGTGCAGGGGTGTCAGGTCCAGGTGCAGGACCATTCCCTGGTATGTGGTCAGTAGATCCAGGTGAACAGGCAGCCACCAGGGAGGTCTGCTACTGAGGTGAGGAGATCTGGGTACCAGAACTGCCTTTGCCAGGCTGGCGCTATTAGGATCATCTGTGTCTTGACCACCATCTTGTGGATCAAGGGGAAGGCAAGGAAAGCGTACACAATGCCTGGGATATAGGGCCTCGAGAAGGCATCCTCCAACAGTGTCCCAGACTGTGGGAGGCGGGCACAAAACAGCCTCAGTTGGGCATTCTTCCAAGAGGCAAACAGTCTACCAAAGAGTGCACCCCACAGGAAGAACAAGTGGCTCACCACCTCCTGATTCAGGGACCACTCCAGCGACATCTCTCCTACCCAGCTGAGAGCACTGGCCAGCAGACTGTGAATTTCCACAACATGGACCCAAGACACGGATCGCCAGGAGATCTGCACACAGGCTGCGCACAAGGGTCCAGGTGCAGAGGACCTCCTGACACAAGGGAAGGGAGTGTCTTCCACTCTTGTTCAGGTAGAATATGGTCATGGTGTTGTCAGTCTGAACCTGCACAACTAGACTCCTGACTAGAGGAGCAAACTCCATCGGAGCAAGCTGCACTACACAAGAGTTCCAGCAGGTTTATGTGGTGGTTGGACTCATGCAGAGACCAGCACCCATGGACTCTGGTCTCCCAGGTGTCCTCCCCACCTCAGACATCCGTCCTCCAGGCATTCTGGGATCAGTCACCACTGGAAAGCATCCCATACTGGCTAGGTCCCAACTCCCACTGCAGCTGATGCTGATGCATTCACCAGCAAGCCCATCAGACCACGCTGGTACAGGGCAATATGTGCCCCAGCAGCTACAGGAAATCTGGACAGGGCGCAAGTGCCCAACCTGAAATGATCGAGCAAAGGAGGCAAGATCTAGTGCCCAGTCTGCAAGGAGGTGGGCCTTGGCCTGAAGGGAGTCTAGTTCTGCTTCGATGAATTTGATCACCTGCGAGAGTACCACCTCGGACTTGTCCAGGCTGACCAGCAGGCCCAAGTCTCTGTAGGTCTGGAGAATCAGAACTCTGGACCTCTTGACGTTTATTTTGGACAGACCGGTCGACAGCCAGTCTACATGTGGATACATCCTGATGCCTTGGCGCTACAGGAAGGCTGACACCACTGCCATACACTTGGTGAAGACCTAGACGCTGAGGAGTGACCAAGTGGCATGAGCCGTAACTAATACAGGAACTCTTCCACTCAGAACCAGAGGTACTAGGCAATGGGACGGATGGACTGGGATGTGGAAGAATGCATCCTGGAAGTCCAGGGAGCAAAACCACATACTCTACTCCGCAGACAGAATGGTCTGATTCAGGGCGACCATCTGCAGCTTGTGCTTCCACACTAGATGATTCAGACTGTGCAGATCTAGATGGGGCACACCACACCCCTCTCTGTTTCAGAACCAGGAAGCACCTGGACACATAACCCTCACTGGCCAGGGCATCCAGGACATGGGTAATGGCTCCTTTTCCTAGGAGCTGAGAGATGTCCTCCCAAAGGGAGGAAAACGTGTCCTGCAACATCTTGGACTCCCAAAGAGCATGGGGTCAGCAAGATTTTTTTTTGGGGGGGGGCGCCTAGAAATCCAGAGACAGCTCTCTGCCTACCACTTCTAACATCCACTTATCCATTGTGACAGTAGACCAATGTGGAAAGAAGCAACTTAACCAACCTCCAATGGGGAGTGCAGAAAGGAAAAGGATAAGTACAAGGATAACATCCTCCCAACTCATCACTGGACAGCTTTTGCGGGGGCAAACAGCCACTGTGGATGGAGAGGCACCAACCCTGCCCTCACCTTTCTTAGGGCCCTGGCCACCAAACTTGGGACGCCAGGCCTGGTACTGCCCCTGCTAGGGCTGCTGCTGAGGAGGCTGTGGCTGAAAGGACCGATCCTGGAAATCCTACTTCTTAAGGCTTTTTTTTTTCTGGTCTTGATGGGACAACGCCACAGAATCAAGGGTTGCACTGGACTTCGCTATACACATGAGATGTCCTTCCAACCCAGAGCCAAAAAGGTCCGTGCCCACGAAAGCGACATCGGCCAGCTTTTGTGGGGTGTCTGTTGTGAAAGAGGACAGACACAGCTCGGCCCTGTGACGCATGAAACAGCTGTTACCATGGCACAGGCACAACAGTCGCCCAAGTCCAAAGCCATCTGGAGCTGGTGTTTAGCCAGCAACTGACCCAGGTCTCTAACAGTCATCGCAGACTGATGATCAGCCGGCAGATGGAGGATTACATCGAAGACTCCCATCAGGGAGTGACCAAAGTTGGCCATCTTCATGGCATAGCTCGCTTGACAGAGACCCAGGGACACTGGAGCACAGACCTTTTTAGTGGCATGGTCAGTCTTTCTGGACTCCTTGTCCTGAGGCATGTCCACATCCCCCTGGCTTCCAGATTTACAGGAGGTTGAATCAGCCAAATGTCCCTCCATGAAGGGGTGGTTTAAGAATCCTGATAGGGAACCTGTAGGGACCACATACTTGAGGACCGTACACGTGGAGGGTGCCAGGCAGGAAGCTGGATTCTGCCAAAGCTCCAGGGCCAATCCCAAAATGGCTTCAGCCACAGGAATGGCAACCCATGGGGAATCATCCCTGTCCAAAATGTATGTAAAGGGATGCTTAACCCTTTTCTGGGCTGGCCCTAGTGGGACCGATATGAACTCCAAGATTAAGAGGAGAAGCACCCCAAAAGACACCAGGCCATATTCCATGGTGAGCTCCTCAACCGAAGTCCGATCGAGGAGGAGAGTTCCAGAGGAAGGGGAGGAGAGTTCCAGAGGAGGCCATGGACTCATGATCAGAGTCATCCTAGGACTCCTCAGAAACAGCCCTCAACCGTTTTGCACCACAGACCAACAGAGTATCTGCTACTTTGGTAATCTGCACCAACAACCAGCCTGCCTACTTCGTCGGAGAGACCACCTTCTGCTGCAGCAGTGAAGACTCCACCTCAAGGGGCACAAAAACAGTTGCAGGAAGCACCTGCATAGGGTGGATCGGTGAGGGCGTGACTGGTGGCTGCCAGTTAACCAGAGGTCCAGGGGGTAGAGCTCTACCCTGACCTGCAATGGCCCATCACTGCCAGAGGAGCTCCTCATAGCACCAGCGCAGTTTGTGGTGGTGCCTCTCCTCACCTAAGGACTGAAGTTGAGGAGTGTCGATGGTAATGCCTCCCAGTCGAGCGTGATTGACAGCGAGACTGCTTAGACCGAGACCTCGATCGTGACCATTGACTGAAGATCATCGTCAAGGTGGGCCTTCAGGCTCGTTGTGGTACACCACATGCGTGCCCATATTCACCAATATAGGTGTTGAAGGCTTGACTGCTGGTGAAGGCTGCTCCCACAGTGGCCCAGTCGGGACACCAACTGGTCTACATCCTCCTGATTGAGGACCAGGAGCACAGGGGTCTGCAAGATCGAATCACTTGAACTCGTCCGACAGCCTCGATGGAACTCTCCATTGCTTCCCTGACCGGAGTCGAGATCAAGGTAAAAAAGAGCTCTCAACCTGCCCCTTGGCCGAAGGGGTCTTGACCAGAGTCTAGCGATCAGGGGTGTCGAGGGATAGGGAGGATTTCAATCTCTCACTGTCCCGTGATAGACTCTGGTGGTGCTTGCATTTCTTACCATGGTGGGTAGTGCTCTCCCATAGAGTCTTGAAGGCCATGCACAGTTCTCTGAATACACCTGTGAATGACCCTCCGATGCTGGCGCCAACCAGGAGCAGCACAGAGACCAATGAGGTACTTACTACAGCAGCAGCCACCTCTGCTTTGAAGGCTGCAATTTGCTGAGCCGATCTGGTACCCTCCAAGGCCTTCTTGTGGCCCTTGGGTGGATCCGTTGGATCCTGCTCATAAGGTCGCCCAAGAGTGAGCCGGAGCTTCCTGTCCTCAAGGGATTCAGGAAGCAGGGATAAACAGATTGCACCTGGCCATGTCATGCTGCCCACCCAGGCAGCATAGGGATGTGTCATGCAGGTCAGTGGCCAACATCTTCTGTCAGTACCAGACACAGAATTTTAAGTCCCGCTTATGTTGCTCCATCATCGATCTAAGAAGGGAGTCAAAGGGGCTGAAACAGAAAAAGTACAGTTACTTAGGAACTTACCGTAACAGTAGCTCTTCGAGAGAGGTTCCTTCAGTAGGTCATCACAAGTAGGACTGACGTCGCCTGACGTTGGGCCACATGACAGACTTTTCTAGCAATCCCTGACGGGGGAACCGCCCACCCGTCACGTGACCGACGTCTGCATGACGGTATATAGTGGGCGGTCCCCACGCCCACCCTCCAGTTCTACCGCCTGAGCCAGGAAGAGGCCTAACAGCAGGAACGAACAGGATTGGAGACCCTGTTAAAAATTAAAATGAGGGGAAGGAGGGAAAAATATGACCTACTGAAGGAACCTCTCTCGACGATCTATTGTTACGGTAAGTTCCTACGTAACTGTACTATCTTACTTCGAGAGGGTTCCTTCAGTAGGTCATCACAAGTAGGACTGAGTCCCAAGCAGTCCCTCTAAGGAGAGACCGTGAGAAACTAGGGAGAGGGCAAAACAAAAGAAAAAATTACTCACCTTAGTAATGTTGTTTCTTCTAATGGAGTCTTGCTATGTTATGACAGTAGCAGTTTGTCCCACCACTAGAACTGCTCCGGAGGTGAAATGGTTAATACCATTCCAAAATAGAACTTTGAGCACGAGCTCTAAGAAGCAGCTCTATTTGTGTAATTTCAAACCTGAACTGTCAGATCTTTACGAGCAAAAACTCACTAAGGTCTGTGTGGAAGCTGTAACCTACACTAGCCAAATGGCTACCTAAATATTAACAACCATTGCTGGTCCCAACACCCAAGACTCAAGTCAGGGGACCAGAACTACTAACACAATTCTAACAACATGAGAATAAAACAACAGTATAATAAAACACACACACACACCAAACTTCCAAAAGGGGAGAAACGCTAAAAGGGCATAAAATAGTGCCCACACTAAGTTGCCCGCACCCCACCCAAGTAGAAGTTCTGAGAGGGGCTGGGGGGGAGGTCATAATATAGCAAGACTCCATTAGAAGAAACAACATTACTAAGGTGAGTAATTTTTTTCAAACAACATGAAGTCTTGCTATATTATGACAGTAGCAGACACAGCAGTACCTCCATGGAGGAGGGGCAGAACCTACTTAGGAATAGGCTCTGAAGAACAGCTGTGCCAAACAGAGCATCTCTCCTGGCCTGGACATCCAGGGAGTAATGCTTGCAAAAGTGTGTACCGCTTTCCAAGTAGCAGCCTGGCATATCTCTAATATAGGATGTCTCTGGCAGCAGCTAGAGACGCAGCTGTACCCCTGGTAGAATGAGCCATCAAGCCAGAGGGGGGATCTCTGCCCAGTTTCTGATAACAAAATTGGATACAAGAGACAATCCACCTGGCAATTGATCTCTTAGTGGCAGGTTTGCCTTTCCCAACTTCACCATAGGTAAGGAAAAGTTGGAGGGATTCGAACCTGTGACCTTTGGTCAGCTCTATATAGCAACTAGAGCTCTCTTAACATCCAGGCTGTGCAAACTCCTCTCACCAGAAGAGGAGTGATCAGTGAAAAATACTGGAAGGGAGATAGATTGGTTAAGATGGAAATCTGAAACCACCTTAGGTAAAAACTTCCCATTAGTCCTAAGGACTACCTTATCCCTGTGGAAAGAAATAAAGTCAGTTTCCACTGACAAGGCTTGCAACTCACTTATGCGTCTAGCAGAAGTGATAGCCACCAGAAAAACAGTTTTCCACGTTAGATACTTAAGCTCTGCAGAAAACAGAGGTTCAAAAGGGGGTTGCATTAACTGGGCAATACAAACATTAAGGTCCCAGGCAGGGGCCCGTTCCCGAAAGGGTGGATTAGTATGGAGTAGTCCCTTAAAAAACTTGGAACACACAGGGTGAGTGGAAAGAGGGGATGACTTTCCTGCTGACACAAAAGCAGATACAGCTGCCAAATGGACTCTCAGGGTAGCTGGTCTGAGACCCAAGGAATTAAGATGGACCATGTAATCTAATACAACGGGCAAATCAGCAGATTCTGGGGAAATATTTTTCCCAGCACACCAAATGGAAAACCTTTTCCATTTAGAACTATAAGTAGCCCTAGTGGAAGGCTTTCTGGAAGCCTTTAGGATTTCAAGAACACCTTGAGAGGTGTAAATCAGAAACTCTAACTCCTCAAGAGCCAGGCCTTGAGGTTGAGGGATTGAGGTCCGGATACCAAACCCTTCCCTGGGCACAAGTTAACAGGTTGTGAATCCTGGGGAGGCAAAGGGAAGATGGATTGTCAGTGACAGAAGGAGTGGGTACCAGGGCTGCCTGGCCCAATCCGGGGCAATCAGAATCACCTGCAAGGCTGAGATCTGATTTTGACTAATACTTTGAATAGGGAGGAAAGCATAAAGAAACTTCCTCCCAATCCAGGAGAAGGGCATCCAGGGGGACTGAGCCCAACACTGGAGGCCTGCAACAGAACAGAGGAAGTTTGTGATTGTCTGGGGCTGCAAAAAGATCTATCTGAGGGGTGCCCCATCTGGCAAAGACTATCCCCAGCACTTGAGGATCCAGGGACCATTCGTGATGGCCCTGGGAAATCCTGCTGAGAGCATCCGCTAGGACATTGTCCTTCCCTGGAAGATGAAATGCTATGAGGGAAGTGTTCAGGGGAATAGGCCAGAGACCACAACTTCATTGCCTCGTGCACAAGGCCAAGACCGAGTGCCCCCTGTTTGTTGATGTACCACATTGTTGTGGTGTTGTCTGTTCTGACTTGTATCACCTTGTTGTGGACAGATGCAGAAAATGCTTGAAGAGCTAAAAAGACAGCTCTGAGTTCCAGCAAATTGATGTGAGCAGAGATTCCGGGGACTACACTCCCTGAGTGGAAAGGTGCCCATGTGGGCTCCCCAACCCAGAAGGAAGCATCTGTAGTGAGAGTCAAATTGTGAGCAGGGGAATGAAGGGACCCCAATCTTAAATTGCTCTGATCCTGCCACCACTGGAGGGCCTGGATCAAGGTTCGAGTCACTGGGACCAACTTGGAAAGGGGGTCTCTTCTCTGAGACCAATAGGTTCTCAAGTGAAACTGAATGTCTCTCATCTGAAATCTTGCTCCCTGCACAACAGCTGTGGATGCAGCCATGTGTCCCAGGAGCTGCAGAAAGTGTCTTGCTGGTCGAGAGACCTGCAGGGTGAAGGAGGAGGCCAGAGTCACTAAATTCGTCACCCTTTCTAAGGGAGAAAAAAAAGCTCTGGCTAGCTTTGTGTCCAACTCTGCCCCTATAAAGGTGAGTACCTGGACTGGTTCCAGAACCGACTTTGGTAGATTTAGCAGAAAGCCCAGGGAGGTGAGAAGCTGCTGGGTAACTTGCAGGTGAGATTTTACCTGTTCTGGGGACTGGCCTACAATGAGCCAATCGCCAGATAGGGAAAACAGCAATCCTTTGCCTCCTTAAGTGAGCCACTGCCACTGCTAGACACTTTGTGAATACCCTTGGGGCAGAGGTAAGGCGAAGGGATTGCTCTGAACTGGTAATGACCTGAGGGAGTCTCAAATCTGAGGTACTTTCTGATGGGAGCTTCTGATTAGGACGTGAAATAGCATCCTTGAGGTCCAGGAGGCTAACCAACTCTGGCCTTAGGGAGGGTAAAATCATTGCCAGAGTTACCATTTTGAACTTTGGTTTCAAAAGATGCTTGTTCAGATATCTGAGGTCTAATATGGGCCGCCATTCTCCTGTCTTTTTTGGGGTAAGGAAGTATCTGCTTAGCAGGAGCTTTAGGCTGAGGGGTGGGAGCAGGCCTGCCCACCCCTCATCTGCCTCTGCGTCTGAAGAAGCCCCTCTGAGCATAGGCAGAGGAGGCCTGAGTCTAGTAAAGGCCTGTGAAAAGGCCTACCCCTACCCCTGGGGTATGCCTCTGAGGAGTGGCTTGCCGCTCCTAGCTTGGGCACTTTGTAAGTAGTCCCATATTCATCCATCTTTTTCATGTAATTCTCTGTCTGCTCCCCAAACAGAGAATTTCCCACCACAGGAAAATCCATAGCCTTAGTCTGGGTATCCTGTGACAGACTAGTACACCTGAGCCAGGCCAACCTACGAAAAGCTACAGATGTGGCCATGACCCTAGAGGAAACATCATTAACATCCACAGCAGCATGAAACTGTACCTTAGAAGCCTCAATGCCATCAGCAGCCACCTGTTCTAGTTCGCTAGCCAGCTGGCCATGGGCTTGCTTGGCTAATTCCGTAACAGTATCTCATGTAGATTTCTGATACCTAGCTACATAAGCCATATAATTTGCTTGCCTGAGTCCCAGAGAGGCTGCCATATACTGTTTTTTCGCCATGGCATCAATCTTCCTGGAATCCTTGTCAGAAGGATGTGAAGCCAGGGGGATATTAGCTGCAGCCTGAACTACCCCAACATGACTGCATTGCTGAGAAAGGAATTCTGTATCAGGACCTGACAATGTGTACCTTCTGTCCATCTTTTTATCTACAGGAGGCACAGAATTAGGAGCTTTTAAAATTTTTATTGTTTGCTTCCTAAAAGACTTATGCAAAGGAATAGACAATCTCCTAGACTCTGGAATATCCATCATTTCTACAAAATCAGGCTCCTCTTGCTCATCCACAGCTTCTTCCCAGGGAAGCTGGAGGTTTCAGCAACTTTTTGTAAAACATAAAATGAGATGGGGACTCAGATAGCATAGGGAGATTCTAGAGGTCTGTCTGGGGAAATGTCCGTCTAATGGCACACCCAGACCTTCCCAGCCACATTCATACTGTTCATAATCATCCTCCCCCTCCTCTGGTTCATAAAATTCCTCACATCATATTCCTGAACCACTGGAACCGGACGAACCGACCTTTTGCCAGATAGTGGCGGTTCGGACGGAACCTGAGACAGTGACTGGACAATTTTGTATGGCTTTTGCTATCACTGAGGCGGAGTAAAGAATCTGACAGTTCAGGTTTGAAATTACACAGATAGAGCTGCTTCTTAGAGCTCGTGCTCAAAGTTCTATTTTGGAATGGTATTAACCATTTCACCTCCGGAGCAGTTCTAGTGGTGGGACAAACTGCTACTGTCATAATATAGCAAGACTTCATGTTGTTTGAATCCACGGAAAAGACTGAGGTCCGAAAAGGACCCAGCCTAGGACAACAGACCCTGCAGGACAGCTAGGCCAAAGCCAGCCCTAGAAGCAATGTCCAAACTGTAATGCTTGGTAAAGGTATGGACAGAACTCCAAGTAGCAGCAGCACAAACATCCGCTGCAGAAACATTACGAAGGAAGCCTGAAGAAGCGGCCATGCCCCTAGTAGAATGACCCCTGATAACACCCAGGAGGGTTTTGTCATACTTTTGGTAACAGTATCTGATGCAGTTGCCCAACCATTTGGAAAGGCCCTGCTTGGAAACTGGTTTGTCTCGAGTTCGAGACGCAAAGGAGACAAACAATTGGTCGCAAGAGCGAAAGTCCTTGGTTCGGTGAGTGTAACACCGGAGAACCCAGTGCACATCCATTGTATGGAGGAATGCCTCACCCCTGTTAGCGGGAGCCGGATAACATACCGGAAGCTCTACCGATTGGTTCAGAGTAGCTTCCGACACCACCTTTGGAAGGAACCTCGGATGGGTTCTGAGAACCGCCCTGTCCCGGTGAAAAATAAGGTAAGGCTCCTTACAAACCAATGCGCGAAGCTCCAAAATTCTTCGAGCTGAAGGATGGCAACCAGAAATAACGCCTTCCAAGATAGGAAGCGTACATCACAGCTCATTGCTGGTTCGAAAGGAGGCAAGGCGAGCTTTTCCAGGACGAAATTCAGGTCCCATTGTGGTGTTGGGCTGCAGATGGGGGGTTTCAGATGGAGAATCCCTTTCAAAAAAGTCTTTGAGATATCCAACTGAGCCACAGGTTTACCATCCACCAGCTCATGGTACGCCGAGATAGCCGAGAGGTGCACTTTCAGAGAGGAACAGGCTAGACCTGAGTCCAATAAGTGAAGGAGGTATTCCACAACTTGTGGGGCCGAGCAAGAAAAAGGGTTCCAGCTCTTCGCGGTCATCCAAATGGAAAACCGCTTCCACTTCAATGCATAACGGGTGGAAGGTTTTCTGGCTTCGATAAGGATCTGTGCCACTCTAGAGGATACCCCAAAGCGAGAGATGGTTATGTCTGCAGGAGCCATGCATGCAGATGCAGGGTCCTGAGCCCCGGATGAACCAGACGACCTTGATCCTGAGTAAGGAGGTTGTGTGTCAATGGAAGTGGAACCGGTGGTTCCCTGGATAGCTGCTGAAATCAGCGGGAACCAAATCAGTCTTGGCCAAAGAGGAGCAATGAGAATCATCTTGGCCTTTTCCGTCTGTAGTTTGAGGAGGACCCTCTGCAGAATGGGAAAAATTTCCCTGTCCAGGATAGAGACAATGCGTCACTCCAGAAAGCACCTGGCTCTGGAATGAGCGAGCAAAACTTGAGAAGTTTTGCGCTGAATTGAGAGGTGAATAGGTCGAGTTCCGGCCGCCCCCAATTTTGGAAGATGGATTCCGCCACTTCCTGATGAAGTTCCCACTCATGAGCAGGGGTCCGTGATCTGCTGAGACTGTCCACCAGGACGTTTAGAATGCTTGTTTGTTGATGTACCAAACCACCAACATGTTGTCCATTTGGATCAGCAGTGTTCCCTCAGGCAGCAGGGGTTGAAAGGCCTGTAAGGCATACAAGGCCACCCTGAGCTCTAGAACATTGATGTGAAGAGAAAGCTTCAAGCCGGACCAAAGTCCCTGGGTTTGGTGGGCCCCCAGATGCGCACCCCACCCCATGTTCGAGGCATCAGTGGTGAGTGTGGCTAAGGGTGCTGGTCTTCGAAACAGGAAACCCAAGGAAAGATTGTGTGGATTCATCCGCCATAGAAAATCCTTCCGGACTGCTGAGGAGATGAGAACCGGGTGGTCCAGATCGTCCAAAAGCTGGTCTCACTGCACCCTCAGGGACCACTGAGTGATCCTCATGTGGAGCCTGGCTAGGGGAATGGTACAAATGGAAGCTGCCATGAGGCCTAACAGGCGAAGGACCTCCCCGGCCGGAATGGTCTGGCAAGATGCCACCTTGGTGGCCTGGTGGACCAGAGTCTCCACTCTGTCCGGAGGAAGGAAAGCTCTGCACTGGACCATGTCGAGGACCGTCCCAATGAACTGTAGTCTCTGGGTGGGAATGAGGAATGACTTGGGCATGTTGACAGTGATCCCAAGTCGATTGAACAGGTCCAGGGTAAATGACAGAGCCCCCAATAATGCATCCCTGGAAGGGGCCGCTAGTAGCCAATGGTCCAGGTAGGGAAACACTGCAATACCCCTGCGGCGTAAAAACGCCGCCACCACCGCTAGGCACTTGGTAAAAACCTGGGGTGCCAAAGACAGGCCAAAGGGGAGTGTTCGGAACTAGAAGTGCTCCCCCCAGAACATGAACCGCAGGAACAGACAGTGGTTGGGGAAAATGGGGATATGTAGATAGGCATCCTGCATATCCAGGACGCAGAGCCAGTGATTCTCCAACAGTAGCGGCAGAAGGCTCCACAGTGTCAGCATGCAAAACTTCTTGTACTCAACAAAATGATTCAGCTGACTGAGATCTAGAATGGGTCGGAAGTCCCCGTTCTTTTTTGGAACCAGGAAAAAATGGGAGTAGAAGCCTTTCCCCTGTTTGCCCTGGAGGGACTCGCTCGATCGCTTGTTTTAGCAAGAGCGAATTTATTTCCTCTTGGACGAGGAAAGCCTGGTCTCGAGAGTATGAGGACTTCACCGGAGGGTTTCCCAGAGGAATTTCCAGAAACTCTATAGTGTGACCCGAGGCCACTATTTGCAGGACCCACTCGTCAGGGGTAATCGCCCTCCACTCCTGCACGTGGAGAGCAAACCTCCCCCCCCACCTGCTCCTCCCAGAGAGGCTGAGGAGGCAGTGGGGCCAGGGAGTCAAGAAGTGGCGGGTCTGTCAGGGGAGGACCCCCTGACCGACGCAGATTCTTGGAGGCAGGGGGGGTAACGGTACCCGTGGCCTTCCGCTTGCCTTGGCGACATGCCCGAGTGGATCTCCCCTGCCGCCAGGTCCTCTTCCGAAAGGGTTGCTGCTGTCTACGTTGAGGAGCCCCCGATCGGTACATCGACCAAAGAGATCTAAGGGCAACAACCTTGTCCTGTAGTTCTGTAATTATGTCTTTGGTGTCGCCTCCAAAATGTACCGGGCCCCGGAAAGGAGCATCCTGAATCGCCGACTGAACCTCGTTAGCGAGGCCAGAGAGGCGAAGCAAGAGTGCCGTCTCAGGGCTACGGCAGTCGCCAAGGTACGAGCCATGGAATCGACCGAATTGTAAGTGGCCTGTAAAGCATGCCTACAAGAAATCTTGGAGAGGCGAAGGTCCTTGGCGAGTTCCTCCTTGAGAGGTGAAGGATCCATAGATTGGACTTTCGCCTCCAACCTGACCATGGTCGCTTTTTGGTGGGACACCATATGGGCCACGTAACTGAGGGAGCGAATTATGCACGTGGCCGAAGAATAGACTTTTTTGCCAAGCTGGTCCATCTGTCTCGGCTCCTTATTTGGAGGAGTAGTGCTCAAGTGCTTGGGCGTAGCAGAGCAATCATGAGCCACTGAAATGACCACGGAGTCTACCTTTGGATGAGTCTTCAAAAAAGGAGCATCCTTAGGCGCCCGGTAAAGCCTGTCCGCCCGCTTGGGGACAGCCAGGATAGAGCGAGGCATCTGCCAGATGGTGGTGGTGAGGTCGTCGTGGGGGGCCATCCACAGAGGAACTGGGACTGGAGACAGGGACTCCAAATCGAGGTGCTCCACAACAAGCTGTCTCACTGGGTCCTGTTCCTCTAACTCTTAATCGAAATAATCTCTGAGGGCCCTCAAGAGATCCGAGAAGGAAGGATCCTCAGGTGGCGATTTCGGTGAGGTCTTGCCTCTCGGCTCGGGTTCCTCCACGATTTCCTCCTCTGAACAGTCCTTTCTCCCATCAGAACTATCGTAGGCCTCCTCCACTGGATGACGTTCAAAGCGAGAGAGAGAAACGTCCAGTCGAGTCTTCCCCAAGAGGTGGACAATCAGACCCGAACTGCTCAGGGAAGGGGACCTATGAAGCGGCGGAGGTGGGAGTCTTGCTTCTAGGTCCAAAACCAACTCTGACCTTGCTCCCTGCCACCAAGACTGTAAAAAAGACTTGAAATCCGGCATAGCTGAAGGGGGTGGAGGAGGAGGTGGAGGGGGAACAGCAACTGGCGGAGGGTAATACCCATGCGGACCCATGTAATGGGTATATGGATGATAACCCTGATAAAACTGTCCCATTGGATTCCATCCAGGAGTGGGAACCTCTGGGTAAGGATACCCAGGATACCCGTGTGGGTAATGGGGGACAGTGAGGGGACGGTTATAGAACCCCGTTGTCAGCCCTGACATCGGGGGAACCCATGTCGGACCCGCTGTAGTATATATTAAATTAGGGTCCGGTGTCAGAACAGTCCATGTTATAGGGACCGATGGCACTGGCGCCACCCGATCCGGCGCTAGAAAAGGATCCGGCATTGGAGGGGCCGGCGTTGGCACCGGACAAAGGGTCTCAGTGGTAGGAGTCTGGTCCGGCGTTGGGGCAGACGAAATAGGCCTGACCACCGGGCCCAGCGTCGGGACTGCTATAGGGGCCAGCGGCGTTGGAGGTGCCAGCAGTCCCGGCGTCGGGACTGCTGTGGAAACTGGCAGCGCTGGAGTCGCCAGCAGTCCCGGCGTCAGAACTCTAGTGACTGGTGGCGCTGGAAGCACCCGCAGTCCATCCTCGGGCTGAGGAGGGGCCTCCAAAGAAAGGCTGTCTGGCTGACGAGGAGCCTCCTGACCCTGGTCCCCCACGGGGAAGAACCCCGGAAATCGGCTGGTTCACCAGCAACCCCATCAGCCTCGCTGGATGTGTCCAAAGTAGAATGAGAGGACAAGGGCAAGGGAAGAACAGAAGGGAGCAGGGCTATCTCCCTTTGGTCCCACTGGATGTCGGTAGTAGCGCCAGAAGGCCCCGATGGGGGAACCAAACCTGTGCGGTCGTCAGGGATGGCCGGCTTAGCGGGCGTGGTCAGGCGATCGGGGAGAGAAGCCCCGACCAACTTAACAACCGAGGCCAGGTGACTGCCCCCAGCCAGGGGAGTAGACTTAATGGCTGCCGGGCGGTCTCCGGAGGAGCCAGAGGCCGACTTACCGGCTAGTGCAGCACGGTCGCTGGAGGAGCCGGTGGCCGACTTATCTGCATGAAGTGTCTCCTTACCTGAGTGCTTAAACAGTGGCTGGGCGTTGCTTGTAGAGGGACTGACGTCGTCCACGGAGCGAGCCCGCTCCTTCGTCTTCTCCTTGTGTTTCTTAGGGGAAGATTTGTCAGATGAGTCCCTAAGTTTCTTCTCAAGCGAAAGTAGACGGGCCTTGAGAAGATAGGCCTCCAACACCTGCTGTCTCTGCTTTTTGGTAGCCTGACTGAAGGACTGACAATCAGGGCAGGAGAAGACTAGATGGTCTGGGCCTAGGCAGATGACGCACTTAAAATGCCCATCTTTGTGCAGTATCTGAGTGCCACACTTGGAGCACTTCTTCGGAGAAGACATGTACCTAAATAAAGTAAAAGAGGAAATAGCGAGTTTTGTAGAAAACTGCGCGAAAAACACTTTCTGACGGACGCTGAATGGAGTCTGTGAAGCGACTAGCACAAGGCGGCGGGGAAAGAACTGGAGGCGGGCGATGGGGACCCGCCATTATATCGTCACTGACGCTAGTCACATGACGTTGCGGGCGGCCTCCTGTCAGGGATTGCTAGAAATGTCTGCCGCAAGGCCCGATGTCAGGCGACGTCAGTCCTACTTGTGATGACTTACTGAAGGAACCCTCTCTAAGTAAGATCTAAGTTAAATCGCTAAACTTTGAAACACAGGTTCACCAATGGCACACCAAATCCTACGTGAGAGCCATGAAGGAGGTGACCTGTCCTTCCAGCAGAAAGAAAGATGTGATGTCACAGGACGTAGTTGGGGGATATGCTGCCCAGGTGCCAGGAGGAGCTTAGCTTGAAGATGTCTAATGAATCAGCAATTCCAGTGGAACTGCCAAAGTGTGGATAGTGAACTATAACCCCTGCTCCTAGATATAATGGTTTGACAAGTTAGCAGTTTTTAAGGGGTCCTGGGGAATTCCATCTATTTCAGTGATGTACATAGTGCTGCCTATTGTACTCTGTGCATCAAAACTTTTCCACAGTTTCCAGTAAAAAAACTCTTTCAATTTTAAAGTATCTACCCTTTTCCCTCTTAGTTTCTTACAGCTATTCTTGAGGTTTTTTTTTTTTTTAATTTTTCCCAGTCTTCCCCATTAACTGATTTGCTTTCCTCCACATCTTATCCTTTGTCCTTGTGGCTTTATTTTCTCAGAGATCAATGGCTTATGATTCTTCTTTAATCTGGATTGCTTTATTTGGGTGTGTTTATTGCATGTATCCATAAATGTGTTAGTGACATCTTCCATGGCCAAGTCTGTCTCTGAAATGAGATCAAGACGTTCTCACTTCTAAGCCCAATACCTCATTTGAAAGACCTTTTCATGGGCTTTCCGAATGTAAGAGGTCCTGCCAGTGTTACTTCCCACTTAAGAATCAGCTGAAATAATCTGTCTTCCACGTCATTGCAGACCCTCACCAGCCTAGTCAGCTGAACCATCCAACTATCCACCAAAGGGCAACAGGTCTGTTCCATGGTGGGCTTTCCACATGCACATACTAACATTTTAGTAACCAGGGTCCTATTCTGGAGACCCACCCTCCCCCCATTCCCAATCTAGCGGACATATTCCCGTGCATACTGTTCTGTAATGGACTAGAATTTCCTTATCACTGAACTCACTTTTCAGCATTGATTCAGACAAACCACACCAAAGGGGGAAATGTGCTACATTACAAAGTGAAACAGCACCCCCATTATGGTATACTGCACAACCCCACAAGACTGATTATCTTGCATAAACTACCATGTACCAACTGCAAGCCTTCCAAAATTTAATTCAGAGTCAGCAGCAACCTGGGCTACCAGCCAGCAAATCGTACACGCCCAGCTTTTCTCTCAAGCTCAGTCAAATATATTACATGTATCTATGTATTATATATGTATCGTATTCCATCAATATAAGAAAGAACACATGCGGTACTGTCATCAGCATACTTGGCATGGAGTCTTCTTCTTCTGCCTTAGCCCGTGGGCACCAATAAACCTGTCAAAGCTAGTCAATCAAGGGATTTTTCAAGACTGCTGGCCAAAATCTATTCCCGTCTTCAGCTCTGAAAGAAAGAACTGCAGAAGCTCTGTCTTGGCAAAGAGTGATATGCTTAATGGGCCTTCTCGGCAAACATTTTCAGAACAAAGTCACCTAACAGTGTTAAGGCTGGAGGGTCAGTGTCCTTTAGAACAGAGTCGGCTACTGTGCCAGGCTCACTGTGTGCCTGCCTGGACTAGTTTGTAGAAAAATGCATTCCAGGAGCTGGGGTGCTGCCTGTCACGTACTAAATCCATCCTAACACAGCGTGGCATGGAAGAGATGTCTAACCTGCAGCAGTACAGAAAGCATAATGGTGTTCATTAAATGAATACCTGACTACTGCAGTGAAAAGAAAATCGGACCCTTTACCTGGATTTAACCCTCAACTAGGTATTAGAACTAGAGTGGAGGGGTCCTGCTCCTATCTGGAACAATCCACTATATCATCCAATGTCCTGCTAACGATGCATACATTTACGAAACACCCACCCACCAAAAAACAAAGGTACGTACACTGTGTGTTACATACTTCACCATTACTGAGAGGCTTTTTATAGTGGCTCTAATGCAGATGTCCTGATAAAAACTTCCATCTGCCGTTCCAGAGTTCCTCATGTCTCCCTCCCCCTCCCAAAAAATAAAAGGGCCTTCACAGAGGGGTTCCTCCCTTCTGGAACCCAATCAAGTGGTACAGCAGGTAGGATGAGCATGGTCGGAGGTGACAGTGCCATCATGCTGACAGTTGCCATTTTTACTCCCTTGACCCTCCCATCGCCCACTAATGCCACACACATGTGGCATGACTACAAGATAGGGGGATGTTTCACACACCACACACACACACATATATACATATACACACACACAGGGTATCTGGACGCAGAGTGCAATGTCACCCTCCCCTGGCCCTGGGCACAGTTCCCCTCCCCTTGGCAGCCTGATGCCAGCATCCAAAGTCTGCTCCTAAAACTGGATTGTCAGCAGGTACTGCGATGTGCTAGAGATCAGAGATCAGGTAGCCACTGTGGTCACACATTTTTGGCCTTTGAGGCCCATTTGAAGTGACAGTGCAACCAGAGAAACATATAGGGAGGGTTGCTGAAGACCAGTTAGGATCTGCGGAGACGGATTAGACATAGTTCATCTGGGCACACTGGGTAGGGAAAGAGGTCCTTTTCTGCAGACAAATTCTAGTTTCTATGTATAAAATATTTAATGAAACAAGCATGTCCATGCTCCTTTAAACTGGGTAAATCTGCATTAATCCAATCATCTGAGAAATCCATATCATAACCCACCCAGTCTTTTGTACAGAAAATACATATTAAACATTTAAAAATGCTTTTTGTTCTTAAAATACTTATGTAATTTAATACAATAAAAAAATACATGTTGCGCCAGCCCAGAGGCACAGAGGGCTGAGGTACTGCCGCACCTTGTGCTACGCCGGTGACCCGAGTTTGGGAGTAAGCTCGGAGAGCCGCGGGTCAGACAGGGAGGAGAGGATTGAGCATCCAGAGGACTGCTCTCCTCTCCTGAGAGGGAGGAGGGAGGCAGATCCCTGGCTTGGGTGATTCCCAGTGAAGACTGGGGGTACAACAGCCGTGTGGGATCCATGAACGGGGATTGGTTGTGGTGGAATTCCTGTGTGTTTGTGTGGGAACGTGCACGCATGCACTGGAGTACACTGCATGTCCACGCCAAGGGGAGGGAAAATGGCCCTGGCTTCCTGGTAGGCGAAGGTGGGTCCAGTGGATGGCCCCTACGTCCAATGCCGGGTCTCCATAGCCTGCATCCGGTTCTCCCTCTGTGCCCTGGTCGCTCTTCTAGATTATAGAAAGAGTGCCAGGAGGAGTCAGCAGTTCCACCTTTTTTTGGGGGAGGATTCAGAGCCGAAGGGTCGGGTGATCAGAGGTGCGGAGATGGGCCCACACCAGAAGGTAAGGCTGGTAGACATCAGGCAGGCAGGAGTCGGCCAAGCCATGAGACTACACTGCAGAGAGTCCAGGTGGCCAGAGAAGTGGGAGCATAAAGGGAAAAAAATACATGTTCCTAATTGTGTTTTCAGTGAAAGAAAGGATAATGGAGAAAAAGGAGAACAGAATGGAGAAAGACAAGAAGAAAAAAAAAATGATACACAGGCTCTGTAGGTTGGTGCTTGGGAGTGACTCCAGAACTCACCACTGTCTGTTCAGCCAACCTGGATGGCAGTCCTCCTCCTCCCACCCAACCCATAAAGACCACCTTCCTCCATAAGGTTATCCACTCCAGATCCCCTACATACCTTACATCTTACCTTCATACCTGTACCCAACCCCCATTCTTAAGAGCAACTGATGCAACAAGTTAGATAATACCTAAATTCCACAGAGCTGTCCACCTCTGAACTGTCGACCTTCCAGAGGCTGCTGCTTCAGCAGTTCAAAGGTCCATGTAAATGCTCTCTCACCTAACCCCACCCTATCCAACTCCCAAAAAAAGAAATTAAAAAGACAAGAACAAGGAAGGAAGGAAGGGGGAGGGAGAAAGAAGGAAAGAGTGAGTTACAGTTGGATACTGTTACCTTGGATCAGCCTGTTTTACTGGAGAAGATCTATTACTCCCCTCTGACGTCCCAGGCAGTCGGTAAACTGCTAATATCATTCACATAAAAATGTCCTTAGGGATTAAATGCCAGCAAATAGTGTTTAAAAAAATAATATAGGATGCTTTGAAATAAGTGATCTACAGCTCTTCCCGACAGTAGCAGTGCCAAGACAGACTTTAGGGCGGAAGAGAAGGAAGCACAACTCCTTTTTTCACCTTTCAGAATGAATTTTCCAATAAGATCAATAAAAAGGCTGCAAGACACAGTTTGTCGTCACATTAAAGCAGCAGTGCATGATAGTGGGGAAAATTCTGACCTATCTTTTTTTTATTCCATTTTAGATTGCCCCTTCTCTCCTGTCTTGTATGATGCCCTTTCCCCATTCTGAGTTTGTTTTAGTAATTTTTCACATTTTAAATAATATAAGGAGTGCTCCTTTTAAAGGAGCAGTACAGTCAAAATTTGCAAAAACGTATTTTGTACAGAGTGTTTTGATTTGTGTGTGTAGTCCTCGTGTGTCCTTCCTTTTGTTTACTATTAGGAGTTTTTTTCCTAAATTAGCCTGCTAGTTATATGGTAGTTTTATGGCCCTGGGAATCCCTATCTCAGCAAGGTTTATTTTTCTTCGTTTCGTACAATGTCTCTTGCCCCATGTGACAGTGATGTATTCAGGACCACTGATTCAGCAAGTACTGGAGATAGAAGCCAATGTTCTGGCCTCCACTAAACAGCTCTAATTCAATATTTTTGTTTTCTATGTGTGTCGGATCTAGCCAGCAGGAGCAAATATTTTGCTTTTAAAACTTTTCATTTCATCAAACTACATACAGCCATAAAGAGCACACAAATCACTGCATATCTTCAGTGCTATACTTAGTAAAGACTATCTGTTTTCTTACAGAATAACCCACTTGGTTACCTGTCAAGTATTTACTAAACTGTAAATGTAGCCATTAGTGCTCACTGGACAAGGAAAGTTACTTAATATCACAGCTCTCCTGTTATAAACTGACTCTAAACCAGTGCTTGCTGAATTCGTGGTCCCAGATACATCACTGTCACATGGGACAGAAGGCATTGTAGGAACAAGAAGAGCAATAAACCACAATAAGATGGAGATCCCCAGGGACCATAAAACTACTGTAAAAAACAGCAGGCTGATTTAGAAAAAAACTAATAGTAGACAAAGGGAAGGTCACACTCAGTCTACACACACAAATCGAAATACTCGGCACAATACACATTTTTCAGATTTTGACTGTACTACTCTAATATGGCTCGGACCAGGTTTTCATCAGTATTTGCTGTTGTTTATGAACATCTGTTGTTTCACAGTTGTTTCACATCACTTCTGTTGTGACTTAAATAAACTAGCAAGACCTTATGGGACAATAGGTGTTCAAAAACAGCTGAGAATACTGATGAAAACAAGGTCTAAGTACATTAAAAGGAACGCTCCTTTTATTACTTCGAATGTGAAAAAGTACGAAAGCAGACTCAAAATGGGGAAAGGTTATCATACCAGTCAGAAAGTATTGGGCAATCTAAAGCAGAATGAAAAAGTATTTTCATCGCTATCAAACACCACTGCTTTAATACCTCCCCACACATATTTATTTATTTAGTTTTTGTTGATCGGGTAAGGTGCACTAGCCATTGCAATGACTATTTTCAGGTACGACCCAGGAGTATACAGAAACAAACATTTTGAACAATGACAGTATAATCATATAAACAGTAGGTGCATAGAAAATAGTAATACAGTGCAAGTAGTGGAAACAAATAGAATACAAAGAGATACAACCAGTTCTGCAAAACTATATAACAATAGAAATATGGCAGAGCAACAATAAAAATCTTTAGGCAACATTTAGATAGCAGACCACTGAGCTAAAAACAAGCAAAAGTGCCAATTAATAGCTACGGAAGATGGAATGCAAAAGAAAGAGGAGCAATTGGGGTAGGGAGGAAGTATATGGAGGTGGGATAGGATAGGACGGGAAAATTGAGGTGAGGTAAGGGATGATGATTAAAAATTAACTTAAAACAAGCTAAGAGACAGATCAGTGCAGAACTATTCTGTTGAACTGTTTTTGTAACAAATTACATATAGAATAATGAAAAGCAAACTTCCATTAAATTATAGTTACATCTGTAACAAAAAAGTAAATCCTGCTAGTTACTAAGGAGATAGAAGGTAATATCCCCAATGCACACACACACACACACACACATATGCAGGGAAATAAAAAGACCCACTGTTTTCTTCTGGGGCCAGAAAATACCCTCCCCTACAAAACTCTGAGAGCTCCAGCTGAGTAAGAAGCCCACCTAGAGTCAGTTTGTTTATTATTTGATGGGAACAGCACCAAATGACCCATAACACTGTTTTTTAGTGGTTAAAAAGTGGGATAATGTCCCCAAAATGAATATTTTCAGTTTTCATTTTTGACCATGAAAGGCACACTGAGCTGTGAAGCTCATTTTCTGGTGTGTGTGTTTGGGGGTGGGGGGACACATGGGCCTGCTTTATTGATAAACTGAATGTTGGACAGGACTCCAGAGGAAAAACCCCTTTACTATTTCAGTAAATGCTATGGGATTGGGAAGTTAAGTTGGGCTTGCATGCATGTGCTGACGCTGCCAACTCCGAGGGAGGGAGTAAAAATGAAGGAGAAAAAAGCCAGCAGGGTTGCAGGATGAAACCAGCACCACACAGGTCCCGCACCCACTGGCCTGGTTCTGCCCTGATCACAGATTTGGAGACAGTCAGGGAACTGGGCCACCCAATTGGCCTGACCATGGGATTGGGGGGGGGGGGCACATGCCATTGTGCAACTGGGCAAGTAACTCCTGAGTATGGCTGTGTTACAGGGCTGGGGGTGCCGCCTGATGTGGGCACCTGTCAGAGTTGGAATGTTAAATAGTAAATAATAAAAAGTTTTCCTGGACACTGGAAGAACTGCTTGAAGTGACCTTTTCTGCCCCAAAAAAAACTAACCTCTCACATATTCTTCCTTTACAGCAGTAATCACTCAAGTTACAGCTTTGGAGGAATGGGATGATACTAGAGCAGCCTTAAAAAGTGAGAGGGAGTGAGGAGACGGGCAAGTCAGAGGATAAAACAGTGTTTTTCCAGCCCTCAAAGTGGTTTGGGACTGGTCATACATCAATCACCCAAGGGGTTCCACAGCTGCAGGGCCAGTGGCACACAACACACAGGCCTGGCTAGTCATAAAATCCGTGAACTGTTAACCTTACTGAAGTAGAAACCCAAATTATTCCCTGGGAAGCAACTGCATGTGTTCAAACACTACAGAGCTGGGCAGAGAAAGTCATTTATAACCCTAATCTGGACTGAAAAATTGTACCTTTTTTTGTCAAGAAATACTGCAATCCAGATGGATTAGTTAATACAATAAGGATGTACTAGCACACACACACACACACACACACACACACACACACACACACACACACACACACAGTCTTTCATCAGAAGCTGGATTTTACTTCATAGAAGTCCTTTGCCCAAACCTCTCAACTGTGTCACATTAGCAGGGATGCCCCTCATTTGCACCCTCAGATCTCATCTGTTCACCCTTTCCACTGCCCATCATTTTAGAATTCAGAACCCTTTTGTCCACAGTGCTCAACTGTCCCACATTAGGAGGGATGTTCCTCATTTTACTCCTCAGAACTCCTATGCCCACCCCTTTCACCACTTTTATATTAAGAGGGACATCCCTATTTCATCCCTGAGAACCCCTCCATCCATGCTTCTCAACTGTACCACATTACGAGGGACGTCCCTCATTTTTAACCCCCCAACCACCCTATCCCTCTCAAAAGACACACACTGAGGTTCTCACTACATTTTGACCCTCAGGCCTCCTGCCATCCCTCGTAACTGACCCACATTTTATTTATTTACTTGTAATTTTTGGCCAGGATAGGTACACTAAACTATCACAGCTTGCTTTCAGGTGCATCCTGTGGGATGGGCTGCATGGACCTGTTTTATTGACAGGAAAAATGTTGCCCATGAAAAGTACAGTTACGTAAGAACTTACCATGATAGATCTTCGAAAGGAGCTCTTGCAGCAGGTAATACCATTAGGACTGAAGCCGGCAGGCGTCAGGACCCCACGGAAAACTTATAGCTAGCAGTCTGAGACAGGGGACTGCACCCCCGACGTCAACTATGCCCGACGTCATACGAGATATAAAGGGGGCGGTCCCCTGGCGCCATCTCAGTTCTCCCACCAGAGACCCAGCTAGAGACCAAACTGGAGAACCGAGCAGGAAGTCCCCACCATGTTCTGGTGATATAACAGCCAAAATACTATCCTGGGGGATGGAGGGTGGGAAAGCCACCTGCAGCAAGAGCTCCTCTCGAAGTTCTTACGTAACTGTACTATCTGTCTTCGAGGGTGGAGCTCTTGCAGCAGGTAATACCATTAGGACTGAGTCCCAAGCAGTACCCAAGCATAGGCCTAGGTCTGAGGGCAGCAGGGAGAGATGCTGAAAAAACAGCTGAAACATATTAAAAAGGCATCTAAGAGAGTAGGCCCTGCAGGACTGCTAGTCCAAAATCTGCTCTCCTTCTGGATGCAATGTCCAGGCTGTTAAGTCTAATGAAAGTGTGGACTGAACTCCATGTAGCTGTAGCACAAACATCTGCCGAGGAGACATTTTTGAGTGCCTCGAAGGAGGCCACTGCTCTGGTAGAGTGGCCCCTGACTGTTCCCGAAAGTGGTTTGTTATGATGCTGGTAGCAGAAAGTAATGCATTGCACCAGCCAATGGGCTAGTGCCTGTTTTGAAACAGGAGCCCCTAACATTCGCTTGGCGAATGAGACGAACAATTAGTCCGACTGTCGGGAGGAGCGAGTCCTGTGGAGGTAATACCTAAAAATTCTGTGAACATACAAGGTGTGCAACAGCACTTCACCTTGGTTAACAAATTCCAGAAATTAAACCGGAAGGTTGATGTCCTGGTTAAGAGTCAGCACACACACCACCTTCGGCATGAACTTGGGGTTCGTGCACAGGGTCACCCTGTCCCTGTGGAAAACTATGTAAGGTTCCTTACAGATCAAGGCCTGGAGCTCGGAAACCCTTTGAGCGGAGGTAATGGCTACCAAAAGGAGGGTCTTCCATGACAGGAACGCAGCTCGCAAGAGGCTGCTGGCTCAAAGGGAGGAAGGGTGAGTTTCTCCAGGACAAAAAGTAAGTCCCAAGGAGGAACGATGTCTCTCCTGGGAGGTCTGATATGTACGACCCCTCATAGAAATGTTTTACAGACATTGATCTGTGCCAGAGTTTTATCTCTGATAGGATCATGATATGTGGAAACAGCACACATGTGCACCTTAATGGACGAATAGCTCAGTCCTAAATCCAAAAGGTGATGGAGATATTCTAGCACGTGCCTAGCCGGGCAACCCAGAGGATCTAGGGCACGGGCCGTAGCCCATAGACAGAAGCGCTTCCATTTCAGAGTGCAGGTGGCCCTGGTGGAAGGCTTCCTCGCTGCAACCAAGATCTCAGCCACCCTGCTTGACACTCCTAATCTCTCTTCTGCTAGGACTGCAGGAGCCACGCGTGCAGGTGAAGACACTGAAGAGCAGGATGGATAAGTGTCCCCTGGTCTTGTGAGAGCAAGTGAGTGGAGACTGGCAAATGAACTGGAGACTCCAGTGACAGTTGCTGGAACAACGGATACCAGGTCTGACGGGGCCAAAGAGGAGCCACCAGAATCATTCTGGCTCCCTCTGACTGCAACTTGAGCAGTACTCTCTGAATGAGGGGGAAAAGGAGGGAAGGCATACAGGAACTTCCCTGTCCAAGAGAGGGACAATACGTCTCACCAAAAAACACCAGGCCCTGGAATGGCGAGCAAAAATGTTGCAGTTTGGTGTTGCACGGGGTCGCAAAGAGGTCCAACTCTGGATAGCCCCTGCAACCGAACAGGTTGTCTGACTTCTTGGAGCAGTTCCCACTTGTGATTCAGAGAGGTAGGGCGGCTGAGACTGTCGGTGAGAATGTTCTGAACCCCAGGCAGATGAACTGCGATGAGATCCAAGCGGCATTCTACTGCCCAATCCCACACTCTCATGGCCTCCCTGCAAAGGGGGTATGAATGAGTCCCCCCTTGCTTGTTGATGTAGAAAACCACTGGTGTGTCTGTCTGCACCAGGAGAGGACCCAGCAAGAGTTGGTCTCAGAATGCAATAAGTGCATTCAACATGGCTCTCATTTCCAGGACGTTTATATGTAGAGAGCTCTCTATGGCAGACCAAGACCCCCAGGTCCTGTGATCCTCCAAATGAGCCCCCCAACTGGACAGAGGCACATCTGTGGTTAAAGTCTGGAGAGGGGTGAGTCTCCGGAATGGAACTCCTCCCGCTAGATTGTCGTCACAGAGCCACCATTCGAGGGAACAGTGTGCCACCCGAGACATCCGGATTCGGAGATCTAGATCGTCCGACTGGTCCCAGTGGACCCTGAGATGCCATTGGAGGGTCCTCATATGTAGTCTGGCTAAGGGTACTGTGGCTACGGTGGCTGCCATATAGCCTAGAAGCTGTAGAACAACCCAGGCAGGGGCCGAGGGGGCCTTCTGGAGCCTGCTGGCCAAATCCCGAAGGCGGTCTGCTGTATCTGGAGGCAGAAAGGCTCTGCTCTGCCCAGTGTCCAGAACAGCCCCTATGAATTGCAGCCTTTGGGTCGGCCGAGGGTGTGATTCTGGCCAGTTTACTGTGATCCCCAGGGAGGAGAATAACGCCTGTGTCTCTCACAAGGCGATTAGAAGCTCCTCCTCCGACCAAGCGGAGAGGATTCAATCGTCCAGGTAAGAGTAGACAAAGAGGCCTCTCCTTCGGAGGGTAGCCGCTACCACCGCTAGACACTTGGTGAAAACCCTGGAGACGGAAGAAAGGCCGAAGGTGAGTACCCTGAATTGGTAGTGTTCGTCTTGGAAGCTGAAGCACAGAAACCTTCTGTGAGATTTCAGGACCTTGATATGCATGTAGACGTAATGCATATCTAGGGAGCACAACCAGTCCCCTTGGGGGAGTAAGGGAAAGAGACCTGCCAGACTGACCATCCGAAACCTCTGGTATTTTACAGAGAGATTGAGCTGGCTCAGATCCAGAATGGGACAAAGGTCTCCCGTTTTCTTCGGGACCAGGAAGAAATGGGAGTAGTAACCCCTTCCCTTCTGGGCCTGTGGAACCTTTTGGATGGCTCTCCGCTTCTAGAAGAAGACTGTGTTCTGGTGGACAACGGGTCGGGGGGGGGTTTGTCCAGTGGGATAGAGGTGAACTCTATCGTGTACCCTTTTCAAATGGTATCCAGTACCCATTGGTCCGCAGTGATACTGGACCATTTCAGTGGGTAAAGTGCAAACCGGCCTCCTACTTTCTCGCTCTGCCTGTCCCTGAAGGGAGGAGGGGGGGGTAGAGGGAGTCCAGCTGAGGGGGTGGGCCCTGGGAGTTTTGGTCTGCTTGGGACCCTGGGAACCTTGAGGGGCAGGGTGACCCTGCCTCTTGAACCCCTTACCGTGGGACTGTTTACTCCCCTGTCCTTGCCCTTGTCCTTTGCGAAAAGGGCACCAGCGTGGTTCCTGAGGCTGAGATTTATACATGTGGTGCATGTCAGCCACTGCTTTTCCTGACTCCTGAAGTTGCTTAACCATTTGTTGAACTTCTGGGCTGAACACAACAGGACCCTGAAAGGGGGAATCCATAACAGACTCTTGTAGGTCCGGTTGGAAACCAGAGAACCTAAGCCATGACTGCCTTCTCATGCAGACCCCCGACGCTGCTGCTCTGGAGGATATATCCACGGCGTTGTAAGAACACCCAAGGGCGTGTTTCTCGACATCTAATCCCGACTGGGCACACGCCAGAATTTCTTGTTTCAAGCCGGAGTCAGGCATAGCTTCGATGAGGTCCACTGTCTTCCTCCACAGCAACTGTTGGTAGGTAATCATGTGGGCCATGAAGTTCAAAGACCAGATGGCCCTGGTGGCTGAGAAGATGACTTTTCGGCCCCAACCATCTAACGTTTTAGAGACAGGATCCAGGGGTTGGAAACTCAAGTGCTTTGGCTGGGAACCCCTGCCATGGGCGGCCGTGAGGACCAACGAATTGGCCTTTGGTTGCTCAGCCAGAAAGAGTTCGGACTTTGGAGGCTTATAAAGCCTGTCCGCCTTCCTAGGGACTGCCGGTATGGAAGACGGCATACACCAGGTGAGGCGTGTTACATCCTGAAATGGTTCCACGAACAGTGGAATCACCAAAGGTTTGGGTTCCTTCTCTCAGAGGAACTTGGCCAGGCACTTGCGCTCTGGGTCCAGATCCTCCGTGTCCCACTTGTATATAGCCTGGATGTGCCTTGTAATGTCCAGAAATGAGGGATCATCCGGGGGGGGGGGGGGAGACCGGGGAATCTTTAGGTCCCAGGGAGGGAGGACAAAATTCCCTGTTCGAGTAAGGCTCTGAATACATGTCACCCTCATCCGAGGAGGACATGACAGATGGGGAAGTAGGAGACGGAGATGAGGGTCATTTCTTTCTCTTCCCCTTACGGTCCGAGCATGGGTGCTTGCCCTCACCCACCTGAGGCTCTGCGGTGGGAGGGGGACCCAAGGGTGGTGGAGGAGGGACAGTGTCTTGGGGTCTATACAGAAGATCCGCTTTCACTGCATTCCACCATGTAGTAAACATACTCCCAATGTCTGCTACTGGGACGACTGCAGGGGCCGGCGCCGGGTCTGAGGGGGGTCAGAGGTCAGGTCTTTAGGTGTGGGCATCTGGGGGTCTGGCTCAGCAGGCGTTGGGTCCGGGATCCCGGCGTCAGTAGGCCAACGACCGGCAACGCCCTCGTCTGCTGGTCTGGCGTCCAGTGTGGCTTTGTCAGGCATCTGGTCCATTGGAGGAGGGACGGACGGCTGGTCTTCATCCAGCGACCGCCCCATGTCTGGCGTCGGATAGACGGTTGACGGAGTAGGTGACCAGCTAGGCTTGCGCTGATCTGGAGGAGGGCGCAGCTTAGCCGAAGGGGGAGGCGTCCGAGCCCATGCGACCTCCTGCCTACTTGAGGGTTCTTCTGAGCACTTATCAGAAGAGCTGGGCCTGTCCTGAGCCCTGGACAGGCTTTCCTGGGGTCGACCCAGTCGACTTCAATCCAATATCCTTGAAAGAAGTAGAAGTCCTCCTATCTAATTTAGATACTTCTAAGAGTGCAGGTACAGACTTCCTGGATCCCTACTTTCTGAAAATAGCATCACACGCCTTATCTGCCCCCCTCACTCATCTCTTCAATCTTTCCCTAGCTACTGGATCCATTCCCTCCACTTGGAAAACAGCTCAAGTAGTTCCACTACTTAAATCAGGTGATCCTATGGACCTTAACAATTACAGGCCCATTTCCATCCTACCCGGTACTATCCAAGATGCTTGAAAAATTAGTAAATTCACAATTAAGGGCCTATCTGGATAAAAACAACCTCCTAAATCCAGCACAATCGGGATTTAGATCAAGGCATAGCACCATTTCTGCCCTAGCCAAAGTAACTAATGATTGGCAGATTGCCTTGGATAAGAAGAATAGTACCTGTGCTGTGTTCCTGGATTTGAGTAAAGCATTTGATACAGTGGATCATGAATCATTAATCACCTCCCTTAGCTCTCTAGGCCTGGATTCTCTCTCACTCAGTTGGTTTAAGTGCTATCTAACTGATAGGTCACAATTGGTAAAAAATGAAAATTACCTATCCACCTCTAAACCACTGCTAAGAGGTGTACATGAAGCTCTATTCTTGGCCCCATCCTCTTTGCCATTTATAATTAATATTGATGCCAATCTCTCCACTCTAGCATTCATCTATTTGCTGATGATACTGTATTATATGTCAGCAACCCTCATTATCAAAAGCTTCGTGAACTGTTGCAGTCAGAATTCTCCATCCTACAACACAATCTATTGGAAAAAACTACTTCTAAATGCCAAAAACAAAAGCTATGTTCTTTGCCACAAAGAGTTGCTCTGCCATTACCCCATCACCCACCACCTCACAATTATTCACCTTACTTGAGAGAAGCTGGAATTTGTGGACAAATTCAAATATCTTGGAGTCTGGATTGATAATAAGCTTGACTACTCTGTCCATATTGAAGAGCTACTAAAAAAGTTGAGACAAAGGCTTGGCCTATTTTACAGAATAAAACACTATCTTACCAGAGACTCCAAACAAAGATTAATCCAGGCATCATTTCTATCCCTCATTGATTTTGCTGACTTTCTCTATGGTCATTGCTCACTCTCACTCTTAAATAAGCTGGACACCCTGTATCATAGATCCATCAGATTTATTACTGACCTTCCCTCAACACCCATCATTGCTCTCTTTACATGGCAGTTAATTGACATCCCTACAACACAGAAGAAATAGGAATGCTGCAATCTGGATCTTCAAAGCTTTATCAGGCAAACTCCCTCCTATATCACAGACTGTTTTACCGAATTACTTCTAGGCCATACACCTTAAGGATCAGTAAACTCATCATGTTAAAGGTTCTAATGCCTGCACCCGGTTTGGGAGGCTGCTATCAGCTACTCCCTAGCAGTTACTTGAACTCACTCCAAAATTCTTTGAATCTAAATACCCTCTTACCCTTATCATCCTTCAAAAGATTATTCTCCACCCTATTCCCAGAGTTCTGCAACTGCTTCCATAAGGCCTAATCTCCCATCCAACCTACATTCCCCTTCCCTATTCCATTCTGTTTAGTTCTCCTTCTATTATCCAGTCAGCTGCTATATTCTTATAAAGCCATAAAGGCCCTATTATTTGCATACTATCCTGCTATATTACTTTTACAGGTTAAGTGATTTTACTGTGCCTTGTATATATATAAATTTTTGTTTACTATCATTTTATGTCATTGTACTATTGTTTATGTTATTTTCTTGTCCATGTAAAAAAAAAAAAAAATACTTGTACTCTGATTTGTATGACCACTCAGGTCCATCTTGTAAATGAGCTACGCTCAATGATGTTCGCCTGACTAAATAAAGATTTTGATTGATTTTGATTGATTGACCCAGAGGGTTTTAGGGGTCGATGAGCCAGGGAAGAGTGATGGTGTCCCGACGAGGCCGACTCCTGAAGTTTGCCCTGAGAGGAGGCGAGAACAGACTTAGACATGCAGGAAGGTTCGGACGACTGGGCCAGAACTGAATCGGACCTCCAGCTGGAGGACGAGGAAGATGAGACCTGGCTCGATCCTTATCCCTGTGGTGAGGCTTCCCCCCTAATGACCTATCTTTGGGTGGGGAATCCCTGGCGGGAGAGGATGAGCTGGCTCCTGATCCTTGCTGCATGGCCACAAGCTTCTTTTCTAGCAGGAAGGTCTTGAGTGCGTTGGCCGTCCTGGCGCGTGTCTTCTGGTTTAACTTCTGGCAATGTGTGCAGGCGTCGGGCTGGTGTTCTGAGCCTAGGCAGAGAAGGGAAGGCTGCGTGTGCATCTTTAGCTGGGATCTACTTCCACCACGCACACTTTTGCCTTTTGCACATGATGGGGAGAAGCTGACGACATACACGAGGCATTGTTTGAAAGGCTTTTTGAAGAACTAAGGACTTCTGACATTTGATGGCTATCAACTGCAAAGGATGGCGTCAGAGGAGCCAAACTACGCGGGCTGACGGCGGGAAAATAACTGAGATGGCGCCAGGTGATCGTCCCCTTTATACCACATCTGACATCGGGCACAGCCGATGTCGGGTGTGGTGCCCTGCCTCAGACTGCTAGCTACAAGTTTTCCATGAGGTCCTGCCGCCTTCAATCCTAATGGTATTACCTGCTACAAGAGCTCCACCCTCGAAGACAGATCAGGGAAATACAGGTTACTCACCTGTAATAGGAGTTCTAGGAATGGTATATGTTGTTCATCCACACTGTCTGGCAGGTATCCTTGCCGCTTTAAATCTTGCCGGAAGGTCTTCAAGCTGGCTCCTCCCACCCACCCGGTGGTAAAACTGTCGGCTCACCCCCATGACGCTAGATCTGGCCCGGGCTGGTGCTCCAGGCCGCGCGTCAAGCCGAGGTTGGAGAATAGGATGAACAACATATACATTCTCTAGAACTACTGTTAAGGTGAGTAACCTGTATTTCTAGGACATGGATATGTTGTTCATCCACACTGTCTGACAGACTCCTAGCAGTTCTCCGGGAGGAGGGAGGCAAGGCGCACCTCTACTTAGGGAACAAAGACTGGAGAACCGAGGCCCCAAAACCAGCATCCTGGAGTGACTCAAGGTCGATGTGGTAATGGGTGATGAAGGTGTGTGCTGACTTCCAGGCAGCAGCCCTGCAGATTTCCTGGATAGGGACATCCCTGGAAGCAGCCACCGATGCGGCAGTATGGCGGGTAGAATGAGCTCTTATCCCTCTGGGAGGCTCCATGCTCGCCAACTTATAGCAGAGATCTATGCAGGAGGTGACCCACCTGCCTATCGTCCGCTTGGCTGCAGGTCTGCCAGGTGCGGCTTCAGCGTAGGTGACAAACAGCTGGCGAACCTCTCCCAGATTTCAGCCGTGGCGCCCTTATAGTAGCAGCGCCCCTTCTAGGGTCCAGAGTATGGAGCCTATATTCGGCCTCCGAGGTGTGACTGGGGTATAACACCGCAGAGACAACACCTGGTTAAGGTGAAACTCCGACACCAACCTTCGAAGGAATTTCGGTGGGGCGAGGACAACCTTGTCCCTGTGGAAGACCAGGTAAGGAGACTCGATGCAGAGCGCCTGGAGCTCTCCCATCCTTCTGGCTGGCGGATAGCCACCAAGAAGGCGGTCTTCCACGACAGGTGAGAGAGTTCACACCTGTGCATTGGTTCAATGGCTTGCCCATGAGCTTTGCCAGTACCAGCAGTAGATCCCACAGAGGTGGAGGTTCTCGCATCGAGGGAATGTGATCAAGGCCTTTGAAAAGCGCCAGACCACCTTCTCCTGCACCACTGACTGCTTCCTGCCCGCGCCTGTAAGCAGAGATGGCTGCCAGGTGCACCTTAAGGGTCACGACCCAAGCCCTTGCTGAGAAAGGGACCAAAGGTAGTCCAATATGCTCGCCAAGGAACAGGAGGAAGGGTCCAGGCCCTTTCTGACACCAAATGGAAAATCTTTTCCATTTGAAGGTAGCATTTTCTGGTCGACTTTGAGGGACTCAACCACGTTGAGGACCTCCGCCGGAAAGACCCAAGGCCTGGAACCTGCCAGCCAGGAACCAGGCCGCCAGGTGCAGGATTGAAGGTCCGGAAGGAATACCTTCCCTGATTGACTGAGAGCAGGTCCGGGCGAGCTGGAAGCTGCCTCGGGAGCCTGGAGCTGAGGCTGAGGAGATCTGGGTACCAGTACTGGCGGGCCAGTCTGGGGCTATCAGAATCACTGCCTTGTCCTCCTTGCTTTGAGCAGCACCTGTGTATCAAGGCGAACGGAGGAAAGCCGAGAAGAGGCCCGGGTCCACGGCCTCGAGAAGGCATCCCCTGCAGCGATCCCTGCTGAGGGGGGGGCATGGAACAGCCTCAGCTTCGCATTCTCCCTGGAGGCAAACAGGTCCACCTGAGGTGTGCCCCAATGGGAGAATAGATCTTGTACTACCTCTGGCAGGAGAGACCACTCGTGGGACGCAGCCCCTATCCGGCTTAGTGCATCGGCCATGGTGTTGGAGGCTCCTGCCACATGAATGGCTAGGTGATCTGCCTCCAGGCTGCGCACGAGTGACCAGATGCGGAGAGCTTCCTTGCATAGAAGCATGGAGCGCGTCCCGCCCTGGCGGTTTAGATAGTACATGGTCGTGGTATTGTCCGTCTGGACCCGGGCCACTTGACCCCGAAGAAACGGAGCAAAGGCGGTGAGGGCTAGGCAGACCGCCGGAGCTCCAGCAGGTTGATGTGGCATCGAGACTCCCTCGGGACCAGAGGCCGCGGCTCAGTGTTCCCCAGATGGGCACCCCAACCCATCAGAGAGGCATCGGTCGATAGAGAGACCGCCGGCTCAGGGCGGACAAACGGATGCCCTCCTGCAGATGAACTGGAACGGTCCACCACTGGAGAGCGCTCCACATCCCCTGGGTCACCGCCACTAGCTGGTCCAATGGATCGCAGCGCTGGGACCACTGGCTGGCCAGCCCCACTGAAGGGGGGCGATGTTCCAGCGGGCCCAACGGACTACGCTGGTACAGGCCGCCATGAGACCCAGGAGGCGAGGAAGTCCCGGCAGGGCGCATTGCCCAACCAGAAATGATTGGGCAAAGGAGGAAAGAACCTCGACCCTGTCCGCGGGAGCCGTGCCCTGATGAAAGAATCACCTGCTTGCCGCGAGTTCGACTTGGCCTCGCTGATGAGGAGGCCGACCTGAGAGCAAACCTGGAGGCCAGATCTCTGGACTGCTCCACCTCCTGTCTGGAGGGCTGCAATCAGCCAATCGTCCAGGTAAGGGTAAACCCAGACCCCTCGGCGCCAAGAGGGAATGCTGTCACCACTGCCATGCATTTGGTGAAGACCCTGGGAGCTGGAGATAAGCCGAAGGGCATGGCTTGGAACTCAAAAAGGGATCCCTCCGCTCGAAAGCGAAGGAACCTTTGATGGGACGGACGGATAGGGACGTGAAAGAACCGCGTCCTGTAAAGTCCAGAGAGCAGAACCACACGCCGTGTTCCAAGGATGGCATTATGTGAGCCAGAGTGACCATCCTGAAGGTTCAAGACCTTAGGAACTTGTTTAGGTCGTGTAGGTCGAGAATGGGGCGCCAGCCCCTGTCCGTTTCGGAACCAGGAAGTACCTGGACACGAACCCCGGGTTTGAGGGAGGGTCCGCTACCTCTCTTATCACCTCCTTCTCGAGGAGGAGAGCGATGTCGGCTCGGTGAGCTGACAGCGAGGCTTCGGACCCCGAGGCCCCGAGGTGCGACGGCTCTGAAGGGTGGGGCCTGCTCGAACTCCAGAGGCAGGCCCTTTCCTACCACTTCCAACACCCACCGGTCTGTGGTAATAGCAGACCAGCGGAAAGGAAGAATGGAGCCGCCTTCCACGGGGAACCTGGGGTGAGGTGACGAGGTTGGAGGAGACACCCCTCAGCCGTCCACTGTGCAGGCTTGGAGGAGGGACCGCCGAGGGACCACCTGGCCTTTACCTCCCTGCTTCCTGGAGGAGGAAGCCGCTGGCTTGGGTTTGGGACGCTAAGGCGAGCCTGCTGGCCCTGGGTTGCTGGGCCAGAGGCGCAGGACAGACGTAAAGGGCTTGGGTTGGGTCTGCGTCCTTGTCCTCTGAGCGGATGAGACCGAGTTCAAGGTGGTATTGGACTTTTCGATCCTCTGGAGGTGGCTTCCACCCAGGGCCGAAGAGGTTGGTCCCCAGGAAGGGACATCTGCCAATTTGTGCTGGGTATCCGCTAGGAAGGTGGATATCCTCAGCAGCCATGCCCGGACAGGCGACAGCCACTGCGTGCCGTGACTGACCTGGCTCATGAGTCTCCAATGTCCAGAGCAGTCTTGTTGCTGCTTGGCCACTGCCCTGCCCTGGTCCCGCACCGCCTAACCGTGGTCTGCAGGTCAGCCGGAGATGAGGGACTACCTGCCCAGGGAGCCCAACAGGGCATGGGAGAAATGTGCCATCAGCACGCCGAGCTTGCCTGACGAAGGCCAAGGGAGGACGCAGCGTAGACTTTTCCGCCGGCATAGTCCAATTTCTTGGACTCCTTGTTGGGAGGTTTGTCCACGTCCCTAGCGTTTCCAGCACGCCGGAAAATGCTGTCGGTAACTAACCCCTCGGCTGAGGGATGTTCCGAGAAACCGGACAGGGAACCGGTAGGGACCGCATACTTCCTGGCCATCCTGGCCGAAGGCGCAGGGCAGGAAGCAGGGCGCTGCCAGAGCTCCAAGGCCGGGCCCACAATGGCCTCAGCCACAGGAAAGGCCTCCGTAGGGGAATCCCCTCGGTCCAATATCTCCGTGAGGGGATACTTGGCCCGCTTGGATACGGGCTCGAGCTGCATCCCGGTGGACTCCGAGATGAGCCTGAGTAAACCCAGGAAGGACGAAGGGCTGTCGTCCAGCGACTGACCTCCAGAGGACTCCAAGTCCACTCGCTTGGAGAAAAGGGAGGAATCGTCATCTGACTCAGAAGAGTCCGCAAAGAGCTGCCTCGGGCCTGAGCCACCCTCCACCTGCTGAGGGCGATCGGGAGTGAGGGTGACCGACAGCCTATGGGGCAGACCCTGAGCCGACCGAGAGTTCTTGGTCGGAGCCCCAAACAGCGGCTGTGGAGGCGGAGGTTCCACCGGAATTGGTGGGGCAGCTGGTTTTGGCCGAACAACCGGCCTGGGAACAGGCTCCTCGGGTAAAACGAGGGGTTGTTTCGGCCACTCCGGTGACAGCCACTTAATGGCCGGGGAAGGCGACGGCGTCGGCTTGTTCCCGGTCAGAAGGAGCTGTTGCCACATGAGGTCCTTGTATCGTCGAGTAACCTCACGTCGAAGCCTCCCCTCATCTGAGGACGACGACGAGGGGCGGCGCCGCCTACCACGGTGCTGAGACCGAGACCACCTACGACGGCGGGATCAGCTGGACCGCGAAGAAGTCCGAGACAGAGACTGAGAACCTCGGCCTTTCCGAGGACGGTGCGGGAGGGACGGTGGAACCGGCTCCTCCTCGGTCAGAGGGTTCGCCCAAGGCTCCAGAAACAGAGGCACTGGCAAGCCTGCAGGATCCTCAACTCCCACCGGGGAACGGGAGAGGGATTTCGGCTCACGGTCGACAACCAGTCCAACGGGTCGAGAAAGATCCTCGTCATCAAGCTAACGGGAGTCTCGGCCAACTGACCTAACTGACCTGATGGGGACACCGTGAGACCAGTGGTCAAGCCTAACGATCAACCGAAGTCGACGGCTGACAACTCGGGACAGAGACTTTCCCGCCTCCCAAGAGCGGCCGACGGAGGGACTTACCCTTGTCTTTCTTCTTGGACCGAGAAGAAGGTCCAGCAGACGTTGGTCCCTCTCCTCTAGTGGAGAGGGACAGACAAAGCTCCTTAAAGAAAGCTGTGTAAGAGGAACCCAGGGAGAGCGGGATAAATGCCGCGGTCAAGGAAGGCTCGTCCCGCGCCGCCTCTCTTGAGGCGATCATCTGCTCTAGCTGATCCGCCAAGCCCTCGCCCGCCGAGAAACCGCTGACCGGGCCTCTTTGACTTTACCGGAGGAAACGCCGGGCGCCCCCAGTTGTAAACGAGGCACGCCCTCGAGGACGAGGTTGAGAAGGAAGAGCACAGGTCGCAAGCTCGGGGTCGTGCTCAAGGCCAAACAGTAGACACACGTGGAGTGCGGATCCGTCGAGACATCTTCACCTCAAGGGCACCGCCGAAACCAGGAGTCGATTTGTCCATTGCAGCCATGAGGATAGAAGACCAAGTCTATAATGCAAAACTTTAAATTGAAACCCAAGAATTAGGACCCAGTCTTATACGCAGAGTGTTAAGGAGGGAACCTGAGCTTCCAAGCGTAAGGAAGATCTACGCCATGGGTGGAGCCGAGAGTTTTACCACCCGGGTGGGTGGGAGAAGCCAGCTTGAAGACCTTCCGGCAAGATTTAAAGCGGCAAGGATACCTGCCAGACAGTGTGGATGAACAACATATCCATGTCCCTAGAATCTTCCCCTACTCTTCTTCGATTTAAATCTGGCAGAACTGAGATAATTAAAATCATACAGCCTTATCTGTTTATAGCCACAACGGTAATTTTGGGTGGAGACTTCAACTGCAGTCTCTCCCATTTAGGCCATGGAGCCAACACCAGAACAAAAAAACTATTCAGCAATGTGTCCTTTCCAGCTTCTATAGTAGATACTTCTGGGTTAACAGATGCCTATTTTAAATTATACAAAGAAGGAATCCCACATATCACAGAGGGCTTTTTGCCATAAGAATTGATTTTCTTTCTTTGTTTCCTCTTCTCTCCAGCTTAAAGGAGCTGCAGGAGGCAGTATAGCATAGTGGTTTAGGGCACTGAGCTGCAAACCTGAAGACAAGGGTTTGAATCCCATCAGCCACTATCTGCATACTGTGTGACCCTCAACAAGTCACAACTTCCTTGTGCTCCCAGGTCACACCTGGAAACAACCTCCGGCTTAGTGTGCGTTTCCTAGCTAACCAATTTCCCCTTTCCCTTAAATCAGCCAAGATCTGTCCAATGAATTCTTTGACCAGAAATTGGTTCAGTCTGTTTCTGGATCTTCCCCATGAGTATCTTATAGCAGGACCGGGGTGAAAACTGAACCCTTCCTCATTGGCAAAAGGAGGTGGTAGGGGAACTGCTCTCTGCAAGGAAGTCGGTTCTTGTTGGCCCTGGGTTCACGTCTAATACAGGGAGGCTTTTTTCTCTGTCTTGACTTACCCCAGGTCCCGGGGGGCCTATTTATTGCCTTTATTATCAGGTAAGATTCCAGCTGATGAAATTGCTACTGCTATCCTCTCTCTAAAAACCAATACAGACCCAGGGAATAATGGCTTGACAAGTGAATTCCATAAGCTGGTAGGCCCTACACTCCTGGGAAAGCTGGCCCAGATTTTTTATTCCTTTTGAAACACCATCTCTTGGTCCTGAAATGAAGGAAGGCTTGTGGCTTCTTCTATGCAAAGCTGGTGAGAAGAGTGATTTAAAACACCTGTCCTACTCTTTAACATTGCAACCCCCGAACCATGAAGGACCCTTACCTGGCCCCAAGTCACATTACACCAAAATTAAACGCTTTATTTCTCTATTTTGGAAGGAAGGAATCGTAATTTGGCTGCATGGGCGACTGCGATCCTTTCCCTTCCGATGCTGTGATCCACCCCTGCGCGAGCCGTTTTGTGATGTCACAGATGGAGGTGTGGCGCTCACTGACATGAGTATGAATATTTTTAAACTCAGTTTTTCATTTTTAGATATCGCAGAACAACAGCACTGCTCAGCTAACAATGACCTTGTTAGCTGAGCAGTGCCCTAATTTGTTCAAGAAGGCCCCTAATATATAAAACTGAGTTTAGAAACAGCCCTGCTTATGCATATGGAGTGCGCCCCATGTTCTGCATACATGACATCAAAAACCTGGGTGGATCGCAGTATCAGGAAGCCTAAGCAATGATGGCAGAAAAAGACCAGAGGTCTCCAGTCTGCTCAAGTTCCCTATAATCCCTGGGGCCTACTGCTCCTCCAGGGTACTAACCTTCCCCGTCCTCTCTCTATTCTCCTCCTTGGTCCTGTCGACCCCAGTAACCACCATTCCCTTCATTATGTCCCAGCCCTGCTTAAATCCCCTGACTGTTTTCGCACCCACCACCTCAGCTGACAGACTGTTCCAAGGTTCCACTACTTTTCCGTAAAGTCGTACTCCCTCACATCCCTCCTGAACCTACCTCCTGTTAATTTCCATTCATGTCCACGTGACCGCGAATTGGTATTCAGGCTAAATAGTTCCCCGCAGTTCACTGTTAATTCCTGTAAGGAACTTGAAGGTCTCTATCATATCTCCCCTCTCCCTTCTGGTCTCCAGTGAGTACATATTTAGTGCCTTGAGGTGTTCCTCAAAGGATCTGCCCTGCTGGCCCTGAATCATTTTTGTTACTCTGTGCTGCACTGTTTCCAACCTATCCCTTTCCTTTCTAAGGTGAGGACTCCAGAACTGGGTGCAGGACTCTAGGTGAGGCCTCACCAAGGATTTGTAGAGGCGAAGTATTACCTCTTTCTTCTGCTATCAATACTCCTCTTGATACATCCCAGCGTCCTATTAGCCTTGCTATAGGCCTTGTTGCACTGACTAGATTGCTTAAATGAGTTGCTAATGATAACTCCCAGATCCCGTTCCTCATCTGCAATACCAAGTCTCCCTCCTCCCATCCAGTACTCTGTCTTGGTGTTCTTTTTCCCTAGGTGCATTACCTTGCACTTTTTAGCGTTGAATTTTAACTGCAAGACTTTTGTCAACACCTCTAGCTTTTGTAGGTCTCTCTGCATTTTCCTTATTTCCTCGTCACTATCCACCCTCCCACATGGTTTTGTGTCATCTGCAAAGAGACACAACCTGCGCTGGATTCCTTCTCCAATGTCACTAATAAACATGTTGAAGAGGACCAGACCCAGGAATGATCCCTGAGGAACCCCACTCATAACCTCCCTCTTTTCTGATTTAACCTCATTGACCACCACCCTCTGCTGCTACACTCTAGGCAGTTACCCACCCAGTTCACTATGGGTTTAGCTGCACCCAATCTTCCATCTTCTTGAGAAACCGGTTACTCACCTGTAACAGTAGTTCTAGGAGTGGTATATGTTGTTCATCCACACTTCTTGGCAGTGTCCCTTTCCCTTTAAGACATCCAGAAAGTTTTTAAGCTGGCTCCTCCCACTCACCCAGGTCGTATAACCCTCAGCTCCGCCCCATGATACCAGATCTTAGCCCAGTGGAAGCCAGGTTTTGTGCATCTGCAGCTGGGAAGGTTGGGTGGGTCCATGTGGATGAACAACATATACCACTCCTAGAACTACTGTTACAGGTGAGTAACCTATTTTTCTAGGATCGTGGATATGCTGTTCATCCACACTCTTTGGCAGACTCCTAGCAGTTCTCCGGGAGGAGGGAGGCAAGGCGCACACCCCTTACTTAGGGAACAGAGACTAGCGAACAGAGGCCCCAAAACCAGGTTTTTCTAGGATTGTGAACATGTTCTTCCACACTTATTGGCAAACTCCTAGCAGTTCTCTGGGATGAGGGAGGCAAGATGCACACCCCCTCTGATACCTACTTGGGGAAAAGAGACTGTAGAACTGAGGCCCCAAAACCAGCATCCCAGCGTGACTCAAGGTCGATGTGGTAACGTGTAATGAAGGTGTTTCCTGTCTTCCAGGTAGCAGCCCAACAGATTTCCTGGATAGGGATGTCCCTGGAAGCAGCCACCAATGCAGCAATATGGTGGGCAGAATGAGTTCTTATCTCTCTGGAAGGCTCCTTGCCCGTCAACTCATGACACAGACTTATGCAAGATGTAATCCACCTTGCAACTGTCCGCTTTGCTGCAGGTCTGCCAGAAGCGGCTTCAGCATAGGTCACAAACAGTTGGCGAACCTCTCCCCAAATTGCCACCGTCCTCTCCTTCTAATAGGAGAGAGCGCATCTCAGATCCAAAGTATGGAGCCTGTATTCAGCCTCAGAGGTGTAATTTGGGTAGTACACTGGCAGAGTCAACACCTGGTTATGGTGAAACTCTGACACCACCTTCGGAAGGAATTTCAGGTGGGTGTGCAGGACAACCTTGTTCTTGTGGAAGACCAGATAAGAGGAGTCCACCGAGAGTGCCTGGAGCGCCCCTGTCCTTCCAGCAGACGAGATAGCCACCAGGAAGGCGGTCTTTCACACTTGTGCACTGGTTCAAATGGCTTCCCCATGAGCTTTGCCAGTACCAGCAGTAGATCCCACAGAGGTGGATGTTCACACACTGGAGGGGATATGTGATTCAGGCCTTTGAAAAAGCTCCCGACCACCGTCTCCTGCGCCAGTGTCTGCTGACCGGCCCGCGTCCAGAAAGCAGTGATGGCTGCCGGGTGCACCCTAAGGGTCAATGACTGAAGACCCCCTTTGGACAGAGACCAAAGGTAGTCGAGAATGTTAGCCACTGGACAGGACAGAGGGTCCAGGCCCTTGCCCCGACACCAAATGAAAAACCTTTTCCATCTGAAGGCATAACACTTCCTAGTCAACTCCTTACTGGATGCTTCCACTACTGTGAAGACATCCTCAGAGAGACCCAAAGCCTGGAACTCTAGCTACTCAGGTACCAGGATGTGAGGTGCAGGGATTGAAGGTCCAGATGGAAAACCTTACCCTGACTGAGTGAGATTAGGTCCGGGGGTGCTGGAAGCCGCTCCAGGGGCCTGTTGCTGAGGCGGAGGAGATCTGGCTACCAAAACTGGCGTGGCCAGTGTGGGGCTACCAGAATCACCTGCGCCTTGTCCCTCCTCACCTTGAGGAGCACACTGTGGATCAAGGGAAATGGAGGGAAGGCGTAGAAGAGGCTTGGGGTCCACGGCCTCGAGAAGGCATCCCCCTGCAGCGAGCCCTGCTGAGGGGTGCAGGCATGAAACAGCCTCAACTTGGCGTTTCCCGGAGGCAAACAGGTCCACCAACGGTTTGCCCCAGTGGGAGAACAGACTGTACGCTACCTCTGGATGGAGAGACCACTCACAGGATGTCTCGACTATGTGGCTGAGAGCATCCGCCAATTGGTTTGAGGCTCCTGCCGCATGGATGGCTAGGAGATCCGCCTCCAGACGGCTCACAAGTGTCCAAATGCGGAGCGCTTCCTTGCATAGACGGTAATGCATGCCGCCCTGTTTGTTGAGGTAGTACATGGTCATGGTATTGTCCATCTAAACTTGAACCCAGAGCTGAGGAGCGAAAGCTGACAGTGCCAGTCTGACTGCTCTGAGCTCCAACAGGTTGATGTGATAATGGGGCTTCTCAGGGGTCCAGAATCCTTGGGCCCTGTTGTCCATGTGGGCACCCCAGGCCATGAGAGAGGCATCAGTCATAAGGACGGCCATCGGCTCAGGGCGGACAAACGGGACGCCTTTCTGCAACTGGTTTGGGATGGTCCACCATTGGAAAGTGTCCCACATCTTCTGGGTCACAGTGATCAGCTGGTTGAAATGACCGTGGTGCTGAGTCCACTTGGTGGCCAGCTCCCACTGGAGGGGGCGCATGTGCCACCGGGCCCAATGGACCACAGAGGTGAATGCCATCACGTAACCCAGAAGGCGCAAAAAGTCCTGGGCAGGACACAATTGCCCAACCAGAAATGATTGGGCAAAGGAGGAGAGAACCTTCGCCCTGTCCGCCGGGAGCCGAGCTCTGGCTTGACAAGAATCGAGCTCTGCCCCAATGAAGCACATCGCCTGAGAAGGCATGAGCTCCAACTTGGCCTCCCTGATCAAGAGGCAGAGCTGGGAGAAGGCCTGGAGGGCCAGGTCCCTGGATCTCTCCACCTCCTGCTGGGTGGAACCTGCTAAGAGCCAATCATCGAGGTAGGGGTAAATTCTGATCCCCGACGCCTGAGGTGGGCAACCACCACTGCAATGCATTTGGTGAAGACCTGTGGGGCCGAAGACAGGCTGAATGGCATGGCTCGGAACTCATATGGGGTTCCCTCTGCTCGGAAGTGGAGGAACCACTGGTGGGATGGACGGATCAGGACGTGAAAAAATGCGTCCTGGAGATCCAATGAGCAGAACCACATGTTTTGCTCCAGGGATAGTAAGATCTGGGACAGAGTTACCATCCGGAAGATGTGTGGCCTGAGATACTGATTCAGGTCGTGCAGACCTAGAATAGGGCACCAACCCCCCATCCACTTCGGAACCAGGAAGTACCTGAAAACGAACCCTGGGTCTGGTGGAGGATCTGCCACTCGAGCTACCGACTCCTTGAGGAGGAGATGAACAATGTCATCCCGGAGAGCCAACTGACTGTGGGCGGATACTCTTTCCTCCCATGGGGTGTGGGCTTGGCTTGGAGGGCACTGCTCAAATTCCAGAGGCAGCCCCTGGCCAAGCACTTCCAAAACCCACCTGTCTGTGGTAACAGCAGACCAGCGGAAAGGAAGTGTCGGAAAAGGCTCCCCACAGGAGGAGCCAGAGCTGGCTTGATGAGAGTACAGGTGGCAGCCCCCCACCCCGCCACTGGGCAGGCTTGGAGGCAGAGG
Organism: Neoceratodus forsteri; assembly: GCA_016271365.2. Taxonomy (NCBI): domain Eukaryota; kingdom Metazoa; phylum Chordata; order Ceratodontiformes; family Ceratodontidae; genus Neoceratodus; species Neoceratodus forsteri. The sequence continues at coordinate 155,074,865 of JADMNL010000030.1, forward strand.
GTGCAGGGCCTCAACCTCGGCCCCCCTAATGGGCCTGGCGGCCTGGGCTTGGGGTGCCAAGCTTGAGGCTGCTGCTGCTGACCTCTGTGAAACGAGGGCTGCTGGGCTGCAGAGGAAGAGTGCTGAAAAGGCTTCTTCTGCTGCTGCTTCTTGCAACCAGAAGAACCCTTAGCAGAAGCAGCATCCAAGGTGGTGATGGACTGCTCGATGCACTGAAGGTGACCAGCCACACCTGGGCCGAAGAGATTGGTGTCCAGGAAAGGCACATCAGCTAGTCTGTGCTGAGTATCCACCGGAAAGGAGGAGTCTCTCAGCCAAGCCCTGTGGCAGGAGGCAACTGCGGCTGCCAACAAATGGGAACATGAATCCCCAATGTCCAGAGCCGTCTGGAGCTGTTTAGCAACAGCGCAGCCTTGGTCCTGAACCTGTCTGACTGTGGTCTGCACGTCCACGGGGAGATGTCGGAGGCCTTCATCCAAAGAACCCAGAAGGGCATGGGAGAAATGTGCCATGACGACGGCCAAGCTTGCCTGATGGAGGCCCAAAGATGAGGCCGCACAGACCTTCCGAGCAGAGTGGTCCAAATATTTGGATTCCTTCTTAGGAGGTCTGTCGTTATCAGCAGAACTACCAGTACGCCTGAACGCAGAGCTGGTCACAAGGCTCTCAGCCGAAGGGTGCTCTATGAACCCCACAAGGGACCCCATGGGCATCGCATACTTGCAGGCCATATGGGCAGATGGAGCTGGACAGGAGGAAGGGTGCTGTCAAAGCTCTAAGGCCGAGCCCACAATGGCCTCAGCCACAGGAAAGGCTTCCATCGGTGTATCCCCTCTCTTGAGGATGTTGGTGAGAGGGTACTCCGCCTTTTTCTGGATAGGTTCCGAGGGCATCCCTGTGGACTCAGAGATGAGGCGGAGAATGTCCTGAAAGGATGAAGGACCTTCGTCCGTTTCTAGACCACCGGCTGATTCATTATCCCCTAGATGAGAATGGAGACCGGTTTCATCCAAATCAGAGGTATCCAGGTACAGCGGTCGCCCGCCTAGATCACTCTCTGTCCTGGGCAGTCCGGGTTGACAGTGACCGAAAGACACTGGGGAGCCGGTGTCCAGCCTTGCTTCTTTAGAAGGAGCCCTCCCACTAGCTGCTTGATGGCGGTGCCACCACACTGAGGAGACCGTTTTGGCCGAACTGGGTTTGCCGCTCTGCAGGTGGAGGAACTGGATTGATTGGCTCCAAAGGAGACGGATTCAGTCTGGGAGGCGCAAGCCAAGTAATGGCTGGGGTAGGTGCCGGGGAAGGCTTCTGCCCGGTCAAAATCAGCTGTTGCCACATGAGGTTCTTGTAGTGCCGCCGGAGCCTCTCCTCATCCGAGGAAGACAAGGACGATCAATGGCGTCACCTCTTTTTATAGTGCTTATGGCTCTTCCTCAGCCTATCAGTCGAGGGAGTTCGAGACCTCGATCAAGATCGGGAAGGCAGACTCTGTCGCTTGGGAGACACTGGTGGGACCGAAGACTTTCCGGGGTCAGGGAACACTTCCCTGACAGGATTCCCAGCAGACTGGGTCTCCTCGTTGGGGAAAACAAGGACTGGAGTCCGAGCAAGAGAGTTGGTGACTGGAGTCGGTGACAAGGGGTCGATCGGGTCAAGAATACTCTCAATGTCATCGACCGACACTTCGATCGACTGGCCAGTCAGCAGGACCAAGAGGTCATCGACCAAAGAGGCAATTTCAGCCGAGGCCGACACAGCCAGTTCCTGGGACCAAGATCTCTCCCGATCCCAAGCATGTCTCCGTCGAGACAAAGACAATCTCGGGTCCCTCTCCTTTTTATGGGATTGAGAGGAGTGCATGCCCACCGGGCCCTCACCCTTAGTAGGGAAAGACTGGCAAAACTCTTGGAAGGAACTCGAGAAAGTGCAGCCCAGATTGAGCGGAAAGAAGCAGCGTCGGGAGGAAGATGCAGTGATACAAGCCATCTCCTCCTTGAAGGCCTGTATGCACTTCAATTGCTCGGCAGATCCCGCGGCCGCGGAAACTGCCCACCGGGCCTCCTTGGATTTCACCGGCGGGTTCTGGTTTTCGGCCCCCAGCTTGAGGCACGGAGACAATCATTGAGGATGTTGGGTTGGAACATGAGGCAAAACTCTCACGTTGTGGTGTCATGGCTGACACCCAGACAGTAACCCTGCACGTGGCCGCAGCGGGTCAATGCGTGACATCTTCTGGCGCACGGGCACCGGCTGCAACCAGGGAAGACTCGTTTTCCATGATCGAGAGAAAGTCATCACAATCGCTAATGCAAACAAGGCGAATTTTCGGAATAACCTAAGGTTTTGAAACCAGGGCCTACAAAATGCGAGAGCACGAAGGAGGCAACCTGAATCTTCCAGCGGAAAGGAAGATCTGACAACATGGGGCGAAGCGCCGAGGGTTATACCACCCGGGTGGGTGGGAGAAGCCAGTTTAAAGACTTTCCGGCTGTCTTAAAGGGAAAGGGACACTACTAGGAAGTGTGGATGAACAACATATCCACGATCATACAACAATCATTTGTGAGGCGAGTCAAAAGCCTTGCCGAAGTCAAAGTAGACCAAATCCACAGCATGGCCCTTGTCTAATTCCTTTGTCACCCAGTCAAAGAAAACTATCACAGTCTGACAAGATCTTCCTGCCACGAAACTGTGCCATTTACTATCCTGGAGCCTGTTGCTTTCCAGGTAGTCTATGACGAAGTGGAAATGGATCTGCAGCAAGGCTCCACGGAGCCAAATTAAGATCCCTTACCTTCCAAACAGGGGCAAATGAAAAATCTATTTTTGGCACCATATGACTTGGGATAGGTAAGGGCTCTTAATAGCTTTTGGTGTGAGCATCAGGAAAGGTGCTCTTTAATTAACTGGTGATCCATCTGTCTCCTTAATTCGGACATATAAATCATTTCTAAAATACTGACATCCTGATTATTACAAATTGTTGGACATCTGGTCTCCCTGTCACAAGCTTGCTTGGTCCTGGAAAGGACCGTACAAGATCATCTCATTTTATTGCAAGTAGCAGCATGATGAGGGAATACAGATAAAAAAAAGGCAATCTGTCATCCTTGGACCAACATAAGGTTTTTTTAATCTGGTTTCCCATGATTTTCTGTTGCATATTTTAAAAAATTATGAGATTCCTTCAAAGTTTATACACCGGGTTCAGTGTTCATACAGCAAGGCCTCCATCATCCCAGTACTAAATGGCTGGCTAGTACCCTGTGCCCACTCTCCAAAGGAGTACACATCAGGGGTGCCCCCCCGCCCTATTTCTGTATGTCCTTTGCATGGATCCGCTGCCAAGGAAGCTTGAACTGGATCTACTCCTTTGATCTTTACTGAGTCCAGAAGAGGAAAGTAGACAAAACTGCCCTTCTAAGATTCTCTCCCCAACTCTCTGGGGAGTAGACAGAAACCGTTAAGCATAATGTATTATCTGATTAAACTGGGGTCATGATTCACCTTTTTTTTCTCTATAGTATGCTTTTCTCATATCATATCAGGCCTCTGACAGTGGCTTCAGGGAAACCGTGACCTCCTTGGGTGCAAACGGTAGTTTTAGCTTGGCTAAAGGTGTGGGAAAGAGGGAAACAAACAATTAAAGGCGTCAGTAATAACCCCTGTAGATGAAGAAGGGCTTCTCCAAACTCAAAGCTTGGGACATCACATTTGCTCAGCTGCGGGACGTGCCCAGGAAAGCCTTATATTCCTTTAGAGACTAAATTCTCTCAGCCTGGAATGTTTGAGCATGTGCCTCTTGGGATCCGCACATGTTTACTGCGGCAGTTGTCTGAAAGCAGGATGCCTCCTAAGATGTGGGATACCATATGGCTGTGCAGCCATAACAAACTAAATGTTGAAGACAACCAGAAGCATAAGCAGTTGTCAGAACGTGTATGTGCTATGCCTGGGTGTAACAACCAACTGGAAACAATGAAGCACCCTTTTTGGTTTTTTTAAAGTTATTATATCGTAGGTTTCTGGGACTTGGTTGTTGTCCAGTGGGCAGAGCCCCAATGCTGGACTGCGCATTATGGGACTCTTGCGTTTGGCCAATATATGGCTGCTCGGGGGCAGGGTGGGACAAATCAGGCAGCCAATGTCCACTTAAATAAACCAGTTTAGTCACCAGATTTTGAAAAGTTACCGGTCAACTGGCTACCTACCCACAAAGTGATTTGTAGGCCTTTAAAAAGTATAGCCACTAAAAACACAGGTTACTCACCTGTAACAGTAGTTCTAGGAGTGGTATATGTTGTTCTTTTCCCCTTTAAATCTTGCCGAAGTCTTCAAGCTGGCTCCTCCCACCCACCCAGGTGGTATATGCCTCGGCTACGCCCCATGACTCCAGATCTTAGCCCGCTGGAAGCTAGGTTGTGTGCGTCCACAGCCGGGGAGGTCGGTTGGGTCCGTGTGGATGAACACCATTTACCACTCCTAGAACTACTGTTACAGGTGAGTAACCTGTTTTTCTAGGATCGTGGATATGTTGTTCATCCACACTCTTTGGCAGACTCCTAACAGTTCTCCGGGAGGAGGGAGGCAAGGTGCACACCCCCTACTTAGGGAACAGAAACTGGAGAACCGAGGCCCCAAAACCAGCATCCCAGCGTGACTCAAGGTCGATGTGGTAATGGGTAATGAAGGTGTTTGCTGACTTCCAGGTAGCAGCCCGACAGATTTCCTGGATAGGGATGTCCCTGGGAGCAGCCACCGATGCAGCCGTATGGCGGGTAAAATGAGCTCTTATCCCTCTGGAAGGCTCCTTGACCGCCAACTCATAGCACAGACCTATGCATGATGTAATCCATCTTGCTATGGTCCATTTGGCTGCAGGTCTGCCAGAAGCGGCTTCAGTGTAGGAAACAAACAGCTGGCAAACCCCTCCACAAATTTCCACCATTCTCCCCTTATAATAGGAGAGCACATGTTTCAGGTCCAAGGTATTGAGCCTGTACTCTGCCTCCGAGGTGAAATTAGGGTAGTATACCGGCAGAGTCAACACCTGGTTAAGGTGAAACTCTGACACCACCTTCGGAAGGAATTTCGGTTGGGGGCACAGGACAACTTTGTCTCTGTGGAAGACCAGATAAGGGGAGTCCACTGAAAGCACCTGGAGCTCCCCTATCCTTCTGACTGACATGATAGCCACCAGGAAGGCCGTCTTCCACAACAAGTGTGACAACTCACTTGTGCATGGTTTCGAATGGCTTGCCCATGATCTTTGCCAGTACCAGCAGCAGATCCCACGGAGGTGGAGGTTCACGCACCTGAGGGGATATGTGATCCAGGCCTTTGAAAAAGCACCTGAACACAGTCTCCTGCACCAATGTCGGCTGACCGGCCCATGCCCAGTAGGCAGAAATGGCTGCCAGGTGCACCCTAAGAGTCGAAGACCGTAGACCCCCTTTGGAGAGAGAGACACCAAAGGTAGTCAGGAATGTTAGCCACAGAACAGGATAAGGGTCCAGACCATTACCCTGACACCAAATGGAAAACCTTTTCCATTTGAAGACATAACATTTCCTGGTCAATTCCTTTCGAGATACCTCCACTACGGTGTAGACAGCTTCGGAAAGACCCAAAGCCTGGAACTCTAGCCAGGCTGTGAGGTGCAGGGATTGAAGGTCCGGATGGAAGACCTTCCCCCGGTTCAGAGATATCAGGTCCAGGCGTATACAAAGCCACTCTGGGTGCCTGCAGCTGAGGAGATCTGGATACCAGAACTGGCACGCCAGTCTGGGGCTACCAGAATCACCGTCACCTTGTCCCTCCTCATCTTGAATAACACCTTGTGGATCAAGGGAAATGGAGGGAAGGCGTAGAGGAGGGCTGGGGTCCACGGCCTCAAGAAGGCATCCCCCTGCAGTGAGCCCTGCTGAGGGGGAGGCAGGTATGATACAGTCTCAGCTTGGTGTCTTCCCTCGAAGCAAACAGGTCCACCATCAGTTTGCCCCAACGGGAGAACAGGCTGTAAGCTACCTCTAGATGGAGAGACCACTCATGGGATGTTTGGCCTATATGGCTGAGAGCATCCGCCAGTTGGTTCGAGGCTCCTGCCACATGGATAGCTAGGAGATCCGCCTCCAACCGGCTTACGAGGGAGAAGGAAGGCTACTAGCACCGTGTTACGTGCTAACACAGATGTTTGTGGGGGTAAAGGGGGGTATTGGAAGCCCTACAAAGGGCACCCTTTTGGAAGAGTGGGAACTCAGTCTGACTCGCGAAGGAAAGGCAAGCAAATCACCAGTCCAAGAATTGGAAGCCAGGGCAATGTTAACTAGCAGGTGCTGGCGCAAACAGGAGATTCAGACATGTCAGAGGAGACCTAGAAAAAGGAACTGAACCTTTTAAGGAATGGTTTCCTTGACTGTGAATTGAACAGTATGGCTTAAGAAGGAGCCAAGAGGTCACCCCAGGGGCAATCAGAAAGAGTTCCCTCAGGATAAAGATAAATTCAACTCGTTCCCCTCTCCTCCTAAATTAATGAATCTGCTCTGGGAGAAGAACGGAAGGCTCAAAAAATGTATTTATTTATTTATTTTTTTAATTAGGCTTTAAGGCCATGAGGAAGGGAGGAGGAAGAAGGAACAGTGAGGGGGAGACGCCATAAGAGGAGGCCCATGAGGGGAAGGTGGGCGGATATCAGTAATGAATGGTGAAGATACAAGAGAAGATCAAGAATTATGGTAGGTACGTAATTTCCATATCTTCCCTTGTCAATCTTCACCATTCATTACTGCTTGGGTGAGTACCAAGCCCCTTCCCCCAAAGGGGGACCAGGAAAAATCCCTGAGGGAACAAGACCCTCAGCCTCCTGCTGATGAGAAACAGAAGGAAGAGACCCAGGCCTTACAAGAAAGGAAGCCTAAGGCCGAGGAGAACTAGGAAGCATCTCCTGAAAATGAGGAGACGGAGGAAGCCTCTGCAGAAGCCTCCAAGCCCTGGTGGAGAAAAGGTGGGTCCCTCGGAATGCGGAGCGAATCACTCTACGCGGGGACAGGGGTGACAGTCTTGACAGACGAGCCATGCCATCCACCTAATGCAGATTGCTGTCCCCACAAGCCTGGAGGCCACCTCACTGGTGTCATAGGACGCCCTTGGTTGGTGCCTTGCCAGCTTCAGGCTTATAGCGGAGAGGGCAATAGCTTATATGGATTGCTCCGTATCAGGCATAGATGCTAGAACCTGAGAAAGCATCGACTATAAATGCCTGTTGTAGGCAGCATGGTGAGCCTGATGTGATGCAATGCATAACACTGCACGAGAGGAAGAGAACACTCTTGGCCCCCGCTGGTCAAACTGTAGGGAATCTGAGTCCGGTGGATGGTCATGCGCCAGGCAGCGAAGCCCAGAAGGAGTCTCTAGGAACTGCAATCCCGAGGGTGGGTTGGGGAGTGTACCTAGAGATTCCAAAGGGGCACAATACCTCCTCCTGCAGTCTACCGGGGCTGGAAAAGGTGCGGCTGGAGACTGCCAGGTGCGGACTGACACCTCCTGGAAAGGGATAGGCCAGGATAGCACCACCAGATGTTGGGCACTGAATTCCCCAAGGAATTCACACGTCTGCCACTCGGTATCATCTCGTCTGAGAAAGGAAATACTGAGATCCTTAATCGTCCTCGATAGGAAACACTGATATTCCGTGAAATCAGTGTCGGATGAAAGGTGGGCAGAGGGTTCCTCTCCCTCAGAGGAGGGAGTCGAGGAAGGTGAGGAACTAGAATGCCCAGAGGACTCCTCCGGCGGTGGGGAGAGGTGAAAAACCCACTCATGCATATACCTAACATATGACGGGAAGGCCTCCGCAGAGCCTCTGAACGTCTCCCAGGATAATGGGCCCGTAGGACCGACATGACCTGGAAGAGAGGGGGTGGCTGCAGAGGAATGGTAGAAGGGCACCTACAAGAAGGCAACTGTCCTCTGCTAGGGCTCTAAAATCCTGGGAACGGAACCTGGGCTGGTGGGATCCCGGATATCAAACGAGGTTGCAAAATGGAACCGTGGGGATGCGAACTCTGGAAGAGCCTGGCGGAAGAATCTCCCCTGTGACATACTGGTGGTTGCAAGGGTCCAGACGGGCAACCCGCAGCAACGCCACCGAAGGGGTCCCTAGAGCCTAAGAGAGAGAGAGGCGAGGCTCTGCACTTCAGCTCCTCCCCATACCTCGAGGGGTGGTGGGTGGAACTCGACGCCCCTCACCTTGGCCCCTCAACCTCTCATACTCTGAAGACGCCCTCCTCCTCCTCAACCCCAGTAACAGGCTCCGTTGATCCTGAGGCCACCCAAGGGGGGCCCCTGGAGACAGAACCCCAAGTTCACCCCGAGAAGGTGCGGCAGCACTGGAAACGGCAGCTGCTGGGGAGACAGACCGGTCCCCAATCTCCAAACCGCCTTCCCCGATGGGTTCCAGGACACCCCCAGCCTGGGAATCCTCGGAAGAAGACAGTTGGGGAAACTCAGGAATCGGAATGCTGGGCCACCTGACGCCACGTTCCAGAAAAGACTCTGATTCTGAAGAATAGGGGAACCAGGTCGGGTCAACTTCCGAGTCATCTGCCTCTGAGGAGAAGTCGACCAGAAGGACCTCGATGCTGGCCACCCCTAGAATCCCTTAAGAAACAGTGCCTGTGCCATGCACGGCGCCATACGGTCCCAGCGCATTGCTGCAGCTCCAGGACCCGGTCTCAACCTGCCCAAGGCTCCGGCCAAGTTCCGTGCGCCGAGCGCGGCACCCGAACCCAACACAGCACTGCTCACAGAGCCTACAGGACTCATGGCGCCGCGAACAGTGCTGAGGGCCAACATGACACTGCACACAGCGCCGCTCCGATCACCAGCACTGCAGACGGCACCGGGATCCAAGACAGCCCCGGAAGGCGGCGTCGAAGGTCCACCAATGCCAGGCCCAGCAACTGTGGGCCACGACACTGGGGGAGCCTGCACCTCCGAAGAGGTCACTGCTGAGGCAGTGTCTCCACCACAGCCCTGGGAGGGACCACGGTGTTCCCCTGACACCGCAAAAGAGGCCTCCTCCTCGGCAAGGCTGGAAGATGAGGAGACCTCCTCTTCATCAGACCATACAGGCCTGGGAGGAGACCCAGAGGAAGAGCCAAGAGACCTGGCCTGGGAGGTCTGAGAGCAATGCCGTCCTCCAAAAGTCGGCGGGGTCTTGCTGACTTTGAATGCACGAACTTCGAGAACACAGTGGTCCATCAAGAAGCAGGCATCGCATCTGTCCGTATAATGATTAGGTCCCAGGCACCGAAGGCAGACATCATGTCAGTCTGTAATGGAAGAATGCCGGCCACAAGAGCACCGACGCATGGGGGTACGGCCTGCTTTCGGCTTACGCTTGGCCCCCGAACCAGACATGATGCAAAATTAACTATAACACAGAAAGCTGACGGCGCCATAAAAATATTAAAGAAAAGAATGATCTTACCAGCAACAGCGTCGGGAAAGTGAACTGAGATGGAGTCGTTGACGAAGTTGCAGAGAAGGCCTAATGGCGTTGCACTGTATAATTCGTGCAGCAGGTGTTGCCTCGATGGCGGGAGAAACAGAACTGAGATGGAAGAGGAGCCTGTGGCGCCTAACAGCCACCCCTCACACACCACGCAGTGCGTCGCCATCTCCTCTACAAAAAAAAAAAAAAACTCCCATAGCAGGTGCATGCCTCCGGCTAACACCCAAGCAGTAATGAATGGAGAAGACTGACAAGGGAAGATCAATCTCTACCTCATCGGCCATTTCCTCGGTCATCTGGCCAGACGGAAACGATCTCGACAGAGGTCGAGACCGGCAGCCCTGGGACTGAGACGCCTCTTGGTCCCAAGAGCTTTCGCGAGATGAAGACAAGCTGGGCTCTTTGTCCCTCTTTAAGAGCAGAAGGAGTGCGAGATCACAGTTTCCCCACCGGTGGGAGAGACTGGCACAACTCCTTAAAAGAACCTGTGAAGGTGGAGCCCACGTTGAGTGGAACGAAAAAGCTTCGGAGCTCGGGCGGCTTCTTCTTCGAACATCTTCATGCATTCCAGCAGCTCAGCGAAACCTGCTGCCACGGAAACTGCCCACCTAGCCTCTTAGACTTCACCGGAAGACTCCTTTTCTCTGGTCTCCCCAACTTCAGACGTACCGGGATGGAAGGCCAAGCAAAAACTGCAGGACGAGGTGTCATGGCCGACACCTAGGTAGTAGACGCATGTGAGATGGGGATCGGTGCGTGACATCTTCTGGCCGCAAGGACACCAGCGAAACCCTGGAGAAGATTTCTCTTCCATGACTGAGGATGCAAAAGCGCGATCGCTAACTCGAACGAGTTTTAATCTCGGTAAAACCGAAGTTTTGAAAGCCAGGGCCTACGAAATGCGTGAGCACGAGGGAGGCAACCTGCATCTTCCAGCGGAAAGGAAGATCTGGCGTCATGGGGCGGAGCCGAGGTATATACCACCCAAGCGGGTGGGAGGAGACAGCTTGAAGACTTCCAGCAAGATTTAAAGGGGAAAGGGACATGCCAAACAGTGTGGATGAACAACATGTCCACAATCCTAGAAATACTGATCTGGCTTCCAGGTTTTTAAAACTAGTGGCCAAACTAACCACCAACTCACAAACTGATATATCCCAGTCTGCTCGGGGGAAATGTCACTGTAGTACATGGGCATAATATTTGCTTGTTTTAAAAGGCACCTGTGGCTCAACATGTGTTATTTCTCTTTAGAGCAAAAAATGTATACTCGGATGTTTTTAATAGGATTGCCTCTGAACTGCATATAATGTATGGTAAGTGCCTATTAACCCCCATAATCAGCAGTTACACAGCTTTGTTATAAACTGTTTTGAATTTTAAAAGTTGTTAACCAAACTTCGGAACTTCCAAACAGTGGCATAAGAAAAAGAATTCACCAGAGTTCCATAATTCTCACACATAGAATGCAAACAGTATTTTTTTGACCATACACTATAAAAGACGATGGCTGGTGATCGGGTGACAACCACACTGAAATCACCTCTCGTGGTTGCTAGGGCTACAGTAAACCTCTCGAGCTGCGCTCTCGAGGTTTACCACGTTGCCCTAGCAACCACTCGAGGTGATTACAGTGTGGTTATCACCTGATCCTCAGCCATTATCCTCTATATTATCTGTTATACCAAATTCCAGCATTGCTCTTGTCTTCTGCTTTATTAGCAGAGATGGCACAACGTGGCTTGAATTACAAGGCCAAGCAATCTTGTAACTTCATGGGGTTTTTTCTGTCTTAAGTACATCCCACAATTATTAGGTTATCCGTCTTTCTTGTTCCTACATCCTTATGTCCTTGCTTTGAAACCTGTGATGATCCATTAGAACAGTTCTGTTCCCATCAGGTTTGCCTAATTTGCATTATCTTTTGGTTCTTGAGCAGTTTTTGTTTCTGCTTTAATTTGGTGTGTTTGCATGGTTTCTTTTTTTTTTTTTTCCCATTAAAAACTTGCCTGCTCTTCTTCGATAAGTGCCATGGGACCTTTTACTTCAACCTTTACAGCGACCAGAGATTGGAAGACGGGACCTCAGTTTAACATCTCATCCAAAGGATGGCACCTCAGCAGTGCAGCCCCCCCCCCCCCCAATACTCCACAAGAGTGTCAGTTATGGGTGTTGCCACCTCAGTACCTGGTGTGGGGCTAGAACCCACAACCTTCTGATCTTCCAGCCCCAGAGGTGAGAGTGCTACCTACTGATCCACTGACAGAGTGTCATCCCTCATTTTATCCTCAGAATGTCATCTGTCCTCCCAGGAGGCAGTAGAGGGATTCAAACCTGGGTCTCCATGTTCAAATAAGCCCTTAAAAAAGTAACACAGTGTGCTCCACAGAACAGAGCACCAGTTTGGGAACTGGGAGATCACAGGCTCAAGCTTACATCACAGCAAAACACTCACTTTATGACCCAGAGCAAATCATTTAGTCAGTGTCAGTGGTTCAGTAGACAGCATCTTCTCTTCTGGGGCAGGAAGATTTGAAGGTCCTAGGTTCTAGCCCCACACCAGGTACTTGGTGATACCCATAACTGACACTATAGTGCAGCATGAGTGGGTGCTGTACTGTTGAGGTGCCGTCCTTTGGATAAGATGTTAAACCGAGGTCCCTTCTGTCCCTCTCGAGTCACCGTCCAGATGGAAGTAAAAGATCCCATGGCACTAACCGAGAAGAGCAGGGAGTTTCCCTGCTGCCTTGACCAACACTCCCCATCAATAAACAGGTCCATGTAACCACCCCCAGGACACATCTGGAAACAAGCTATCACAGCTTAGGGTGCTTTACCTGGTCAAAAATTACAAAATACAGAAAATGAACTAAAACTGCCCAGTCATTCAGTCAACCCAGTATGTAACTGGGTAAAAGCAGGACTCCGGCAGAAATAGGACACTGCATCTCGGCTGGGCTATTCTAAGTGAATGCATCATTTTAAAAGCTGTCAGGATGGGAAAGGTGGATACTTCTCACTTAAAGCTAGAAAAACAAATTCACACAGAAAAAAGGTACTTTTTTAATGTTTATTGTTACTCCACCCTGGTGTCTGGGCAAAGGTCCAAGAATTCTGACATCAGTAGCTGTCTATCAAGAAAAGCTAAAGACACCCAGTGCCACAAGCATGCCCACCCAAAACAGACATGGGAAGCCTATAACCAGAGGCAAACAGTGGGAGAAAATGACTAGCAATCCAGCAGTCCTCTCAGAGGGATGGCAGGTTCTGCTAGAATGCTGGCTGGGCACCAGCGGAAGCCCATGACATTCCGAACTCAAGCAGCATGGGTAACGCTGCACATGAACTGACACGAACCAGGAAGCAAAACACCCAACAAAGACAAACAAACCAAAGGCATGTGAACACATGCCAATTCTAATTTTAAAGGAATTACAAAGAGCTCTGTAAAGTTCCAGAGTTCGGGGCGGCTAACAAACTTTTCTTTCTTCAGCTGTCAGAGCCGCAACAGCATCAGGACTATCACGGGCACAAATCCCATAACCTGAAACAGACAGTGCAGAGTGCTTTTGTGAATTCTTACATGTACCTCAAAGATTGCGATCCCGTAAGTCAGAAGAAAATGTCACTGCCTCCGTCAGGAGTAACCTCTGGGCCACATGACAACAGTAGGAACACATTTCCCCATTTTCTGTCCCTGCACACGAAAAGAGCCCTGACCCTGTCTTCATATAAAAACAACAGGGCCTTGCCTAAAAGTAATCCAAAGGTGGCAACAGTGTCTGCTCCTACCACCACCCACCCCGCTCCTCTCATGTTTCTGTCAGTGTCACTGCCTCAGTTGTTAGCACCCTCGCCTCTGGGCCATGAAAACCACAGGCCTGTGGGTTCGAGCCTCACAACAGGCACGGGGGGGGTGAGCATCCTTTGGATGAGACATTAAACAGAGGTCCCTCGTGCCCCGATCCTTGATGCCAGCAGCAGAGGCCAACAGGCAAGGAGTTGTGTCCCTTTGACGTTTTCCTCCCAGGTGGGTGGGTCACTACGTGCTGCCTCGACAGCGGCTCCTGGTGGTGGCACTGCAGAGGTGTACTTGGAGTGGGTGCTCACACGCCAAATACCCCCACTCCTAGGATGCTGCTGCAGTCACACAGCAGAGAGGTGGGTGGCGCTCCAGAAAACGGAAAAATGGCTGACAGTGGCTCAGGATGATGAGCCTCAGGTGAGGCTTCCTAGCACTGCCTTGCGCGCGCAGCATAGACTATTCCTGCCCCTCCCCACCAGACCCCGGATCAGCCTCCGCCAGGATCAGTCGGCCACACTGAGTGTGCCTGATGGGTCAGACCTTACTGGGTCTGATGGGCGATATGCGGCAGAGCTGGAGCCACCCGGGTGGACAGACAGGGACCAGCATGAGAGCCTGAAGAAGAGAGGATGTGGGAAGCTGCGGGGGGTGCTCGCAGAGGTCCCTTTTGATAGTCTCTAGTGGCTACCCAGGTGGTAATTAAACACCTCATGCCATTTTTCAAAAGAGATGGTGAGGTATCCAAGGTATCTGCGGGTGTCCTCCCTCAGTAACATGGGTTCTAATGCAGTACAACTTTCTGAGTGGTATTAGCGAGTCTGACAGGCGCGGTATTAGCATGTTTGATAGGAGTGGTATTAGTGTGTTTGAAAGGAGCAGTATTAGTGTGTTTGAAAGGAGCGGTATTAGCGTGTTTGAAACGAGCGGTATTAGCGTGTTTGAAAGGAGCAGTATTAGCGTGTTTGATAGAAGCAGTATTAGCGTGTATGAAAGGAGAGGTATTAGCGTGTTTGATAGGAGCGGTATGAGTGTGTTTGATAGGAGTGATATTAATGTGTTTGATAGCTGCTACAAATAAACTGCATACAGTGCTTGCACTACCAGTATCTAAACTTGCTGCTTTGTACAGCACTTGGGATACAGTGTGTATGAAATATGTGGAATAAATTCGAACTCTACTCTAGAAAAAAGACTGAGGTAGAACGGTCAGTGGTGGATGCTGCAACAGAAGGTAAAGCCATCAAAAAATGGAGAGCAATGAGTACTAATGCCCGTAGTCTGGGTAACAAGCTTCCTGAATTAGTGGCCTTGATGGAGGAGGAACATCTGGATATCGTGGCAGTCACAGAAACATGGTACACACAAAACCATGACTGGGACATAAACATACCAGGATACACTGTCTACAGGAGGGACAGGGAGGTAAAGAGGAGGAGTAGTAGTTCTTTACATAAGGGAAGGAATAAAAGCAACAGAACAAAAGGGTAAACAGGGAGGAGAAGAAGCACTGTGGGTAAATTTGGAGACAGGCAATGGCACCACAATACGCACAGGGGTTGTATACAGACCCCCTTCTCAGGGGGAGGAAATGGACAGGAAATGATAGAAAGTATACTTAGAATGGCAGAAAAAGGGGAGATATTGCTGATGGGTGATCTGAATATGCCAGATGTTAACTGGAGTGCAGTTGCAGCTGCCACTTCGAAGAGTGCAGTTATTCTAGATGCCCTACAGGGGGCATGCCTTAGACAACTAGTACTGGAGCCCACCTCGAGGGAGCAATATTAGACTTGATTCTCTCAAATGGAGATGGAGAGGGATTACAGATGTAAGTGGGTAGCCATCTGGGAGACTAGCGACCATAGAACAGTATGGTTTCACAATAAACATAGCAATAGAGTCCAAGCCATACAAAGACAAAAGTACTGGACTTTAGGAGGGCTGACTTTACCAAAATGGGTGAGTGCCTAAGGAATGCACTAGCAAATGGGCAGGAAGGAAGGGTGGAAGAACAATGGGAATAATAAAACTGCCATCACAGAGGTATGAGCCTTTGTGAAGCAAATAAACAAAACAAGACGATGTAAGAAACCACTATGGTTCTCAAAGGAAGTGCAGTGAAGGTTCAAGAGAAAAGAAAGCATTCAGGAAGTACAAGGAATCGAGAAGGAGCAGGACAGAGAACTGTATCAGTTAAAGCAAAAGAGGCTGGAAGGCAGTCAGAACAGCAAAGGCCCAAACCGAGGAAAAGATAGCCAACTCAGTTAAGAAGGGGATAAAACCTTTTATAGGTACATCAGAGCAAAGGAAGACCAAGGAGGAGAGTGAGGCTTAATAAAGGGAGGAGGGTGGGACAGAGATACTAAACAAATATTTTGCTCAGTATTTACAAATGAAGAGGGAGGTACATAAAACAAATAGTAGTAACACTCTGGATACAGAAGTTGATACCAGCCCATTTACAGAAGAAAGGGTTCTGAGAGAACTCTTAAAACTGAAGGTGGACAAAGCAATGGGGCCTGATGGGATTCATCCCAGAATTCTACAAAAACTAAGGGTAGAACTAGTGACACCACTGACTACCCTTTTTAACAAATCATGGGAGGATGGGGTGGTACCGAGGACTGGAGGAGGGCAGATGTGATCCCCCTCACAAAGTGGGAGCAAGGCAGAAGCAGGAACTACAGACCTGTTAGTTTAACCTCAGTGATAGGGAAATGATGGAATCACTCTGAAGGAAAGAATTGTCTAGTATCTAGAGGCCAGAGGGCACAGGACCCTAGGCAGCATGGATTCTCAGGGAAGGTCATGCCAGACAAATCTGATAGATTTCTTTGACTGGGTGACCAAGTAGTAGATCAGGAGGGCTGTGGACATGGCCTACCTAGACTTTAACAAGGCATTTGACACAGTCCACACAAAGATTAATATACAAGTTAGCCAGCCTGGGAGTGGGTCCCAAGATGACAGTCTGGGTAAAGAATTGGCTGGAGAATAGGACACAGAGAGTAATAGTAAATGGAGTCCACCAGAAGAAAGGAGGGTTACTAGTGGGGTACCGCAGGGTTCAGTATTAGGACCGGTCCTCTTCAACGTTTTTATAAACGACATTGCGGAAGGACTGGAAGGAAAAGTATGTCTCTCTGCAGATGACACTAAGATCTGCAACAGAGTTGATGCACAGGGTGGGGTGGAAAGGGTGAGAAGGGACTTGGCAAGGTTAGAGGACTGGTCAAATGTATGGCAACTGAGATTCAATGCTAAGAAGTGCAAGGTAATGCACCTGGGAAACAAAAACCCAGGGGAAGAGTACACAATGGGGGGTGAGATACTAACAACAACAAAAATGGAAAGGGACCTGGGGGTAGTCATATCAGATGACCTAAAGGTGGGCAAGCAATGTGAGAGGGCAGCAAGGAGGGCTGGGGGTTACTGGGATGCATAGGGAGAGGCATCACCAGTAGAAAACAGGAAGTTATTATCCCTCTGTACAGACAGCTGGTGAGACCCCATCTGGAGTACTGTGTGCAGTTCTGGAGACCCAATCTCCGCAAAGACATAGACAGGATGGAAGCTGTCCAGAGGAGGGCAACTAAAATGGTGCAGGGTCTGCACCGGAAGACAAATGAAGAGAGACTTAAGGAGCTTAATATGTATAGCCTCGAGGAAAGGAGGGAGAGGGGGCATGATAGAAACTTTCAAGTACCTCAAGGGAATCAACGAGTCCAAGAGGGTAGCATCTTTCAAAAAGAGGTGTGCAAGAACAAGAGGCACAATTTGAAGATAGAGGGGGCGGCTCAGAGGTAATTTGCAAGCATTTTTCACAGAGAGGGTTGTGGATGCATGGAACGGCCTTCCGGAGGAGGTTGTGGAGTCAAAATCAGTGGTGGAATTCAAGCATGCATGGGACAGTCATAAGGCAATTCTAGGGTGTGGGGGTAAGAAGAAGTAGGCTGCTGGTTAACTAGGATCTGCAGCTTATCCAGTAGGTAGGGAAATGGGCAGACTGGGTGGGCCAAGCGGTCCTTATCTGCGGTCAAATTCTATGTTTCTATTCTATTTGGTTTCCAAGATGCTGTATTTTCTCTTCCTATCTTTGATAGTGCCAAATTTGTATTTTAAAGTGTTCTATCCTGGCACAGAAAGCTGGGCCAAGGCTCATTACCAGGAGGTGGGGGGGGGGGTAACAGATAAAAATTTCAACTTACAACAAAAAATTAGATGACTATAAACATCTTCACTAGAAAATACAGAGACAACTACAAAGAAATAAAGTGTAATGAATGGGAACGGAGGACCCTGTAGTGCAATGCCAAAGCAAGGCAATAAATGGGCAAATGACAGTGGTTGCAATCCGAACCACGTACCTATGAAGGGAGGAGGGGCAGGTGTAGATGAGGGGCAGGGGATTTAAATCTGTATCAGTGTCTATCCCTCTTGTGACCACAACGGCATCTGGTGGCCCAGAGGCTGCGACTGTACTGCTGTGAATGCCTAGGTGTGCCCCCCCTCCAAAAAAAAGTTGTGCCTCACCGTTTACAGCTAGGATTCCAGTTAATACAACCTGCTGCTCCACCCCCTTTCTTGCTAGCCAGCCACCCACCCACTCAATTTTTTCCATTCCAGAGTATAAGTCTACTGCCCTGCCCTGATCCAGTAATGCACCACCCCACCACCCCAGCCATTAACTCACATCCTCCTGGTGCAGTACAGGGCTGACACACCGAGGGCACTAGCGTGTTGCAGAACCCTGCTGCCAAGCTCCACATTCCTATCCCCCAGTGCTGGCAGGCTGGAGCACTTGGTGTGGAAAAAGCCTTGGGCTTCAATGCAAAAAAAAAAAAAAAGTGACAAACCAGACTAGCAATTAAAGGCCCTGCAATATTCTATTATTGTACCATCTGTCACTGCTTTTTTTAGGTTTTAGAAATTAAAAAAAAAATCACAATTTTAGGACCTGAAGGGTGTTAATTACAACAGAGATTTGTTTTCACCACCAAGAGTACCCGCCTTGCCATAGCATATTTGTGGTCTGGGATGACTTACTGTGCACCCAAGTCCACAAACCAATGCTTTCAGGGTAATTATCCAAACGTAGAAATGTCCCTCCCTTAAGGTTCAAGGAAGGCTCTCTGACCTTTAAGGGTTCACAAGACAGAGACAGGTAGTCTGAGCATCGAAGGCTGCCAGTCACTCACCTTTCTTGATAACTCACCAGCATGGAGTTGTTTCTAAGAAACCGACAGAGACAGTAGAAAGATCACATTCATTGTGCAACTCTTGAGGTTTGACCTAGGTCACTTGTTACGGTCTTCTGTTCGTCTTTTTATAACTTACAGCTTCTTGTGAATTTTAATGTACCAGGTAGATGAGACCAGTAGCAACACCTCAGGCTGAGGTTCTCTTGTTTATGCACAGGTCAGGGAGAGGGCAGGCCTTCCCACATTCACAATCATTTCAACCACCCCCCTCCCTCAACCTTCCTTACACCAATCTCAAAACCATACTGCTCATCAATGTAGAAGCAAAAATACAAAAAAAAAAACAGACATACTGTATTGTTTCACAAAAATACTGTAATACCAGCAATTGCTGCTCTACCCCAATAAAGTATTACTTCTGTTCAGTCTCACGTTTTCCCTCTGACCATTACTTTCTTCTTCAGGCTACCCTCATCTGGCACCACACAAGATGGCACACCCCACTCCAGCCACCAACTTTCTGAAGAATTTACTAGTTATCCATCAGTTACCTCAGAACCATGGTGGAGTAGTCGGTTGTGTGTGGGCCTGCGTCGGGTGCTGGCATGGACTTCACCAGACTCAGGAATATTTTCCTCCGTTCTTTTGCCCAGTAAGGGTGTAGACTTTCAGGAGGTGCATGCACATGCATGCCAGTTTGTCAGCTGCCCCTACCCCATTTCAAGTGCCTGTGCTGCAACCACAATGTGGCAGGTACAGAGCAGGACGTGGCATCTTCCTCCTCAAGGGAGGAGAGCGGTCAATGGGATGCTCAATCCTCCCTTCCTCTGGCCAGCCTCAAACCAACCCAAGACAATTCCTGAACCCCAGGTCATGAACAAAGCGAGCGATACCACCACTACTGTGTTATCTGGCTGGTTAACAAACTGTTACTTTAATTATAGTTCACCGCCCGCTACCCTTATTTTATTTTTCTATTTATTAAAAACTAACTATCCAGGAAAATCACGGTGAGCCGGCGCTCATTTCCAGGTACAACCTGGGGGATGGTATTAACAAAGGGGGAGAAACAAATAATACGACAGGAAAATACAGGTTACTCACCTGTAACAGGAGTTCTAGGAATGGTATATGTTGTTCATCCACACTCATTGGCAGGTATCCTTGCCGCTTTAAATCTTGCCGGAAGGTCTTCAAGCTTGCTCCTCCCACCCACCCGGGTGGTATAACTCGGCTCCGCCCATGGCGCCAGATCTGGCCGCTGGGAAGCTCAGGTTGTGCGTCAGGCGGGAGGTCGGGTGAGTAGGATGAACAATATATACCATTCCTAGAACTCCTGTTACAGGTGAGTAACCTGTATTTCTAGGGACATGGATATGTTGTTCATCCACACTCATTGGCAGACTCTAGCAGTTCTCCGGGAGGAGGGAGGCAAGACACACCCCAATACTTACTTGGGAAAGAGACTGGAGAACCGAGGCCCCAAAACCAGCATCCCGGGCGTGACTCAAGGTCGATGTGGTAATGGGTAATGAAGGTGTTTGCTGACTTCCAGGTAGCAGCCCTGCAGATTTCCTGGATAGGGACGTCCCTGGAAGCAGCCACCGTTACAGCAGTATGGCGGGTAGAATGAGCTCTTATCCTCTGGGAGGCTCCATGCCCGCCAACTTATAGCAGAGATCTATGCAGGAAGTGACCCACCTGCTTATCGTCCGCTTGCTGCAGGTCTGCCAGATCTTGGCTTCAGCGTAGGTGACAAACAGCTGGCGAACCTCTCCCAATTTCAGCCGTGCGCTCTTTGTAATAGGCGAGCGCCTTCTAGGGTCAAAGTATGGAGCCTATATTCGCCTCCGAGGTGTGATTGGGGTAGAACACCGCAGAGTCAACACCTGGTTAAGGTGAAACTCACACCACCTCTGGAAGGAATTTCGGTGGGCGCAGGACAACCTTGTCCCTGTGGAAGACCAGGTAAGGAGACTCGGTGGAAGCGCCTGGAGCCTCCCATCCTTCTGGCTGACGGATAGCCACCAAGAAGGCGGTCTTCCACGACAGGTGAGAGAGAGCACACCTGTGCATAGGTTGAATGGCTGCCCATGAGCTTTGCCAGTACCAGCAGTAGATCCCAAGCAGGGGGTTCCCGCACTGGAGGGGAATGTGATCAAGGCCTTTGAAAAGCGCCAGACCACTTCTTCCGGTCCACCGATCGTTTCCCGCCCCGCCTGTAAGCAGAGATGGCTGCCAGGTGCACCCTTAGGGTCGCCGACCTAAGCCCTTGATTAGAAAGGGACCATAAATAGTCCAAGATGCTTGCCAAGGAACAGGAGGAAGGGTCCAAGCCCTTGCTCTGACACCAAATGGAAAACCTTTTCCATTTGAAGGCATAGCATTTTCTGGTCGACTCTACGGGACGCCTCAACTACATTGAGGACCTCGTCGGAAGACCCAAGGCCTGGAACTCTAGCAGCTCAGGAACCAGGCCGTCAGGTGCAAGGATTGAAGGTCCGGATGGAACACCTTCCCTGATTGACTGAGAGCAGGTCCGGGCGAGCTGGAAGCTGCCGAGTCCTGGAGCTGAGACTGAGGAGATCTGGGTACCAGAACTGGCGAGGCCAGTCTGGGGCTATCAGAATCACCTGCGCCTTGTCCCTCCTCGCCTTGAGAAGCACCTTGTGGATCAAGGGAAATGGGGGAAAGGCGTAAAAGAGGCCCGGGGTCCACTGCCTCGAGAAGGCATCCCCCTGCAGCGAGCCCTGCTGAGGGGGGCGGGCATGGAACAGTCTCAGCTTCGCGTTCTCCCTGGAGGCGAACAGGTCCACCTGAAGTGTGCCCCAATGGGAGAACAGATGCTGTACTACCTCCGGCAGGAGAGACCACTGTGGGATGCAGCCCCATCCGCTCAGGGCATCGGCCAGGGTGTTGGAGGCTCCTGCCACATGAATGGCTAGGAGATCCGCCTCCAGGCTGCGCATTTGTGACCAAATGCGGAGAGCCTTTGCATAGAAGCATGGAGCGGCCCCGCCCTGGCGGTTTAGATAGAACATGGTCGTGGTATTGTCCGCCTGGACTCGGACCACTTGACCCGGAGGAACGGAGCAAAGGCGGTGAGAGCTAGGCGGACCGCCGGAGCTCCAGCAGGTTGATGTGGCATCGGGACTCCCGGGACCAGAGGCCATGAGCCCGGTGTTCCCCCAGATGGGCACCCCAACCCATCAGAGAGGCATCGGTCGATAGAGAGACCGTCGGCTCGGGGCGGACGAACGGGATGCCCTCCTGCAAATGATCTGGAACGGTCCACCACTGGACAGCGTTCCACATCCCCTGTGTCACCGACACAAGCTGGTCCAAAGGATCGCAGCGTTGGGACCACTGGCTGGCCAGTCCCCAATGAAGGGGACGCATGTTCCAGCGGGCCCAACGGACCACGCTGGTGCAGGCCGCCATGAGACCCAGGAGGCGCAGGAAGTCCCGGCAGGCGCAGTGCCCAACCAGAAATGATCGGGCAAGGAGGAAAGAACCCCGCCCTGTCCGCCGGGAGCTGCCTGGCTCAAGAGTCGTGAAGGTGCTCATGAATAGAATCACCTGCTTTGGCTCGAGTTCTGACTTGGCTCGTTGATAAGGAGGCCAGTTGAGAGCAGACCTGGAGGGCCAGATCTCTGGACCACTCCGCCTCCTTCCTGGAGGGAGCTGCTATCAGCCAGTCGCCCAGGTAAGGGTACACCCGACCCTCGGCGCCAAGAGGAATGCTGTCACCACTGCCATGCATTTGGTGAAGACCCTGGGAGCTGGAGACAAGCTCAAGGGCATGGCTTGAACTCGAAGGGATCCTTCCGCTGGAAGCGAGGGAATCTCTGGTGAGACGGACGGATAGGGACGGAAAAACGCGCCCCTGCAAGTCCAGAGAGCAGAACCACACGCCGCTGCTCCAAGGATGGTATTATCTGAGCCAGAGTGACCATCCTGAAGGTTCGAGACCTTAGGAACTTGTTTAGGTCGTAGATCGAGAATGGGGCCAGCCCCGTCTGCTTGGAACCAGGAAGTACCTGGACACAAACCCTGGGTCTGAAGGAGGGTCCGCCACCTCTTATCACCTCCTTCTGGAGGAGGAGAGCGATGTCGGCTCGACGAGCCGCCAGTGAGGCTGGGGACCCCGAAGCCCCGAGGGGCGACGGCTCTGAAGGGTGGTGCCTGCTCGAATTCCAGAGGCAGGCCTCTTCCCACCACCTCCAAGACCCACCTGTCCGTGGTAACAGCGGACCAGGCGGAACGGAAGTGCGGAGCCGTCCTTCACGGGGACCCAGGGTGGCAGGACGAGAATGGGGTGACACCTCAGCCCGTCACTGGGCAGGCTTGGAGGAGGGACCGGCCGAGGACCTCCTGGGCCTTTTCCTCCCTGCCTCCTGTTAGAGGAAGCCGCGGCTTGGGTTTGGGATGCCAAGGCCGAGCCTGCTGGCCCTGACGTTGCTGGGCAGGCGGCCCGAGGCACAGAAGGACGAAGGGCTTAGGCTGTGGTTTTGCGGCCTTTGTCCTTCTGAGCGGAAGAGACCGAGTCCAAGGTAGCATTGGACTTCTCGATCTCTGCAGGTGACCTTCCACCCCAGGGTCGAAGAGGTCAGTCCCAAAGGGAACATCCGCCAACTTGTGCTGGGTATCCAGTAAAGGTGGATATCCTCAGCCAAGCCCGCGACGCATAGCCACTCGGCCGCCACGATCTGGCACATGAGTCCCCTATATCCAAAGCAGTCTGGAGCTGCTGTTTGGCCACTGCCCTGCCCTGGTCCCGCACCTGCTTAACCGTAGTCTGCAGATCGCAGGAAGATGAGGATGACCTCATCCAGGGAGCCCAACAGGGCATGAGAAAATGTGCCATGAGGACGGCCGAACTGGCCTGAAGAAGGCCGAGAGGACGAGCGTAGACTTTTCGCCCATATAGTCCAATTTCTTGACTCCTTGTCAGGAGGTTTGTCCACATCCCTGGCGCTAGCCGGGCGCGCCGAAAACGCTGTCGGTAACAACCCCCAGCAGAGGGTGTTCAGAAAACCGACAAGGAACGTGGGACCGATACTTCCTGGCCATCCTGGCCGGGCGCAGGGCAGGAAGCAGGCGCTGCCAAAGCTCCAGTGCCGACCCACTATGGCCTCGGCCACCGGAAAGGCCTCCGTCGGAGAATCCTCGGTCCAGAATCTCCGTGAGGGGATACCTGGCCCGCTTGGAAGCGGGTTCGAGCTCCATCCCGTGGACACCGAGATGAGCCAAGCAGTCCTAGGAAGGATGACGGCTATCGTCCATTGACTGACCTCCTGAAGACTCCAAGTCCAGTCGCTTGAGAAAAGGAGGAATCATCTTCGGACTCGGAAGAGTCCTCGAAGAGCTGCCTCTGGCCTGAGCCACCCTTCACCTGCCGAGGTCGGTCGGGTGAGGGTAACTGACAGCCGATGGGGTAGACCCTTAGCCGACCGAGAATCTTGGTCGGAGCCCCAATTGGTGGCTGTGGAGGCGGAGGTTCCACCGAATCGTGGAGCAGCTGGTTTTGGCCGAACAACCGCCTGGGTATAGGCCTCGGATAAGTCGAGGGGTTGTGTCGGCGCCCGTGACAGCACTATAATGGCCGGGAAGGCGACGGGTCGGCTTACTCCCGGCCAGGAGGAGCTTGTTAGCAACATAAGGTCTCGTAGATCGCCGACGAATTTACGCTAAGCCTCCTCATCCGAGGAGGAGGACGAGGACGAGCGGGCGACGCCTTTACCGCGGTGCCGAGACCGAGACCGCCTATGATGGTGGGATCGGCTGGACCGCGAAGAGGTCCGAGACCGAGAGTTCCGGAATTTCCGAGGTCGGTGCGGGGAGGTGTCGGCCGGAACCGGCACTCTTCGCTCGGATGGTCCATCCGAGGGCTCGGAACGGAGGCACAGGCGAGCCCACGGGATCCTCAACTCCTCCCGGGGAACCGGGAGAGGGAATCTCGGCTGCTAAAGCAGCCGCTCAACGGGTCGAAAAATCTCGACTTAGTCGGTGGGAGTCTCGGTCAACTGACCTGGACGGGACACCGTGGAGGCCAGTGGCCGAAGCCGAGCGGTCGACGAGCCGACGGTCGACGACTCGGGGAGAGGGACCTTTCCCGCTCCCAAGAGCGTCGACGGAGGGACTTACCCCTGTCCTTCTTTTTGGACCGAGAATAAGGTCCAGCAGACGTAGGCCCTTCTCCCTTAGTGGACAGGGACAGACAAAGCTCCTTAAAAGAAGCCGTGTAGGAAGAACCCAGAGAGAGCGGGATAAATGCCGCGCCGGGAAAGATCTGACCGTGCCGCCTCCTCTTCGAGGCGATCATCCGCCGAGCTGATCCGCCAGCTCCGCCGCTGAAACCGCCAACCGCCTCCTTGACTTCACCAGAGGGAAACGCTTCGGACGGCCCAGTTGCAACCGGGCAGCACGGTTTTCGAGATCTAGCCGAGAAAGATGAGCACAGGTCGCGAAGCCCGCGGGTCGTGCTCAAGGCCTAAGTAGACACACGCGGAGTGTGGATCCGTCCGAGACATCTTCTTGCCCGCATGGGCATTCCGAACCGAGTCGATTTGTCCATCGCAGCCGAGGATCGAAGATCAAGTCTTTTTTCGCAAAATTTATTTTTAAATCCGCAAACGGAGAAATAGGAACTAGTCTCAAACGCAGAGCGTTAGGAGGGAACCTGAGCCTAAGCGTAAGGAAGATCTACGCCATGGGGCGGAGCCGAGTTATACCACCCGGTGGGTGGGAGGATCAAGCTTGAAGACCTTCCGGCAAGATTTAAAGCGGCAAGGATACCTACCAATGAGTGTGGATGAACAACATATCCATGTCCCTAGAAGGATACATTACAAAAGGCAAGGGAATTAACATATAGATTATACAATGGTAAGGACATTTGCTGGGTTCCGATTAGTCAAAGGCCACCTTCACCAGTGATATCTGTGTATAACATCACTGTATGAATGTCCAGCAGCAGGACGACATTAGTAAACAAACAAAAAAATCACTGTGCCTCTTCATCTCAAGTTATCGTCGGCTTCGCACAACCACCCCCCCAATTCAGTTCAGTGAATAGCTGGGCTGTTGTGGTGGGGGGATCTTGGGTAGTAATGCAGCACACTGACCATTCAATCACAGAGCACAGTTTTACTTCCAGCCACTCCCATGTCCTGCTTTCCTGCTCTACTCCGTTGTAGAGCCCCTCTTGGCCAGAGAGCATTCACGTACAGGCCGCCACCCCCCATCGTTGAATGCCCTGCCTGGAGAGATCGCTGCCTTAGCCAAACTGGGGCAGTTTAGACTTACTCTCTGTCAGCATCTCCTGGACTCAGAATGCCATGACTGTCTCTAACCCACTTTCACCTCCTGGTCTCATGTCCACTACCCCCTTCTTGCTGAAATGACAAAGTCCATCTCTGACTACTCTCTAAACTCCTTCGCTATTGAATGATTTCTCTTTGCCTACTATAGTACCTGGTGAACATGCCTGTGATTTATAAACTGTTTTTTACTCGATTTATGTTATGTCATGTATTGAAATCTAATTTGTTGTATCTCAACCTATCTGTAACAATTTGTCTGATGTGGAGCCTTTGTAAAGGAGTCTCTGACTCAAAGTTTTGTAATGCCGAGAATTCAATAAATACATAAAATAAGTGACCGCCCCATCCCCTTTTTCCCGGTCCTAACAAACATCAGCAGTCCCTCGCTCCACCAATTAAATATGCAGCCACATACAAAACAAGAACAGAAAGAAAGATTTTTTTCTGCACACACTGCTGCATGTGGCTTACCGATCGTCAGCGTAGCCCATGTGGCCTTTTTATTCCTTTTCTCAAAGCCACAACAAAGTGAAGTGTATTTAAAAATATAAAGTTTCTTCACGTTGCACAGTTTTACTGTCTTAATCTCACCAAACCTACCTCTACAAGTTATACTGAATCCTCCATTTCTATTTCCCTGCTGCACACCATGATGTTGTGAATGCGTTTGTTCCACACACCGCCCTGCTCCTGAAGCTAGCGACCAACACTGCCTCGCTCCCGAAAGTAATGGCTGACAACACAGCCTTGAAATCTAAAGCAAAAGCAACTACTGATTCAACACATACAACGATTACTCAAAGACAGGCAACACATAGGTAGGAGGCTGGGGGAAGGGCGACTATCACATAACGGAATACAGACTAACGGATCTTGGGGCACACCTTTACATACCTACACCTAGTGGAAAAGTGCATAAGAGGAAATTTTTTTCTTTCAAAGTGCTTCCACACTGAAAAATAAACACACACACACACGTATTACGTATTTTTCTGTACATGAAATCAAGCCATTATATAACAGCAATAATGCACTCTAACAGTAGATCTTCGAGAGGAGCTCTTGCAGCAGGTAATACCATTAGGACTAAGGCCGCCAGGCGTTAGGACCCCTCAGAAAATCTTCTAGCTAGCAGTCTGTAGTGGGGGACCATGCCCGACGTCAGATGTCGTATAAAGGGGTAGTCCCCAGGCACCATCTCAGTTCCCCGCTGGAGACCCGGTTGGTAAGAAATGGAGAACCGAGAAGGGACTCCCCTGTTGGAAAGAAATGAAGTACAATACAACTGAACTGGGGGGTGAAGGGTGGGAAAGCCACCTGCTGCAAGAGTTCCTCTCGAAGATCTACTGTTATGGTAAGTTCTTACGTAACTATACTATCCGACTTCAAGTTGGAGCTCTTGCAGCAGGTAATACCATTAGAACGGAGTCCCAAGCAGTAACCAAAATAGGCCCAGATCAGAAGAGAGGAGGACTGACTGTAGTAGGGAGGTACAAAAATCCTGCTCTTTTAAGAGAGCAGTCCCTGAAGGACAGCCAATCTGAAGCCTGCTCTCCTTCTAGATGCTATGTCCAGACTGTAGTGCCTAAATACAGGGTACTCACCTGTAACAGGAGTTCCAGGAGTGGTATATGTTGTTCATCTACACTTACTGGCAGGTTCCTTGCTGCTTTAAATCTTGCCGGAAGGTCTTCAAGCTGGCTCCTCCCACCCACCCGGGTGGTAAAACTCTCGGCTCTGCCCCATGACGCCAGATCTAGCCAGCTGGAAGCCAGGTTGTGCGTCCGGGCCGGGAGGCTGGTGGGAGTCAGGTGGATGAACAACATATACCACTCCTAGAACTCCTGTTACAGGTGAGTAACCTGTATTTCTAGGGACGTGGATATGTGTTCAATCCACACTTACTGGCAGACTCTAGCAGTTCTCCGGGAGGAGGGAGGCAAGGCGCACACCCCCTACTTAGGGAATAATGACTGGAGAACCGAGGCCCCAAAACCAGCATCTCGGCGTGACTCAAGGTCGATGTGGTAATGTGTAATGAAGGTGTGTGCTGACTTGCAGGTAGCAGCCCTGCAGATTTCCTGGATAGGGACGTCCCTGGAAGCAGCAGTATGGCGGGTAGAATGAGCTCTTATCACTCTAGGAGGCTCCATGCCCGTCAACCTATAGCAGAGATCTATGCAGGAGGTGACCCACCTGCCTATCATCTGCTTGGCTGCAGGTCTGCCAGGTGCGGCTTCAACGTAGGTGACAAACAGCTGACGAACCTGTCCCCGAACTCAGCTGTCCGCGCCTTGTAAGCGAGCGCTCTTCTAGGGTCCGTATGGAGCCATATTCCGCCTCCAAGGTGTGATTGGGTAGAACACCGCAGAGCCAACACTGATTAAGGTGAAACTCTGACACCACCTTCGGAAGGAATTTCAGGTGGGGGTGCAGGACAACCTTGTCCCTGTGGAAGACCAGATAAGGAGACTCGATGGAAAGCGCCTGGAGCTCTCCCATCCTTCTGGCTGACATGACAGCCACCAAGAAGGCGGTCTTCCATGACAAGTGAGAGACGTCACACCTGAGCATCGGTTCGAATGGCTTGCCCATGAGCTTAGCCAATACCAGCAGTAGATCCCACAGAGGTGGAGGTTCTTGCACCAGAGGGGATATGTGATCAAGGCCTTTGAAAAAGCGCTCGACTGCCTTCTCCTGCACCACCGACTGCTTCC
The DNA here is from genome assembly GCA_016271365.2 of Neoceratodus forsteri. NCBI lineage: Eukaryota > Metazoa > Chordata > Ceratodontiformes > Ceratodontidae > Neoceratodus > Neoceratodus forsteri. The sequence continues at coordinate 155,103,427 of JADMNL010000030.1, forward strand.
CGGCACGCGCCCGGTAAGCAGAGATGGCTGCCAGGTGCACCTTAAGGGTCGTCGACCGAAGCCCAAGCTGAGAACGGGACCAGAGGTAGTCCAGAATGCTTGACAAGAAGCAGGAGGAAGGGTCCAGGCCCAGGCCCTTGCCCTGACACCAAAAGGAGAATCTCTTCCATTTAAAGGCGTAGCATTTTCTGGTCGACTCCTTACGAGAAGCCTCAACGACGTTGAGGACCTTGTCGGAAAGACCAAAGGCCTGGAACTCTAGCCGCGCAGGAACCAGGCCGTCAGGTGCAGGGATTGAAGGTCCAGATGGAATACCTTCCCCCGACTGACTGAGATTAGGTCCAGGCAGGCTGGAAGCCACCTTGGGAGCCTGGAGCTGAGACTGAGGAGATACCAGAACTGGCGGGGCCAATCTGGGGCTACCAGAATCACCTGCGCCTTGTCCCTCCTTGCCTTGAGAAGCACCTTGTGGATCAAGGGAAATGGAGGAAAGGTGTAGAAGAGGCCCGAGGTCCACAGCCTTGAGAAGGCATCCCCCTGCAGCGAGCCCTGCTGAGGGGGGCAGGCATGAAACAGTCTCAGCTTTGCATTCTCCCTGGAGGCAAACAGGTCCACCCGAGGCATGCCCCAGTGGGAGAACAGATCTTGTACTACCTCTGGCAGGAGAGACCACTCGTGGGACGCAGCTCCTATCCGGCTTAGGGCATCGGCCAGAATGTTGGAGGCTCCTGCCACATGGATGGCAAGGAGGTCCACCTCCAGGCTGCGCACGAGGGACCAAATGTGGAGAGCTTCCCTGCACAGAGGCGGTTTAGGTAGTACATGGTCGTGGTATTGCCCGTCTGGACCTGGGCCACTTGACCTCGTACAAACGGAGCGAAGGCGGTGAGGGCTAGACAAACCGCTCGAAGCTCCAGCAGGTTGATGTGGCATCAGGACTCCCGAGGGGACCAGAGGCCGTGCGCTCTGTGCTCCCCCAGATGGGCACCTCAACCCATCAGAGAGACATCAGTTGATAGAGAGACCGTCGGCTCGGGGCAGACAAACGGGATGCCCTCCTGCAGACGAGCTGGAACGATCCACCACTGGAGAGCGTTCCACATCTCCTGGGTCACCGTCACTGGCTGATCCAAAGGACCGGAGCGCTGTGACCACTGGCTTGCCAGTCCCCATTGTAGGGGACGCATGTGCCAATGGGCCCAACGGACCACGCTGGTGCAGGCCGTCATGAGGCCCAGGAGGCGCAGGAAGTCCCGGGCAGGGTGCAATTGTCCAACCTGAAATGATTGTGCAAAGGAGGAAAGAACCTCGGCCCTGTCCGCTGAGAGTTGAGCTCTGCCCCAATGAACTGGATCACCTGCTTTGGCACGAGTTCCGACTTGGCCTCGTTGATAAGGAGGCCAACCTGAGAGCGAACCTGGAGGGCCAGATCCCTGGACCTCTCCACCGCCATTCTGGAGGAGGCCGCAATCAGCCAGTCGTCCAGGTAGGGGTACACCCGGACCCTTTGGCACCGCAGGAATGCTGTCACCACTGCCATGCATTTGGTGAAGACCCTGGGAGCTAGAGAAAGGCCGAAGGGCATGACCCGGAACTCGTAGAGGGACCCCTCTGCTCTGAAGTGGAGGAATCGCTGGTGGGACGGACGGATTGGGACATGAAAGAACACATCCTGGAGGTCAAGAGAACAGAACCACATGCCTCGTTCCAAGGATGGAATGATCTGAGCCAGAGTGACCATCCTGAAGGTTCGAGACCTTAGGAACCTGTTCTGGTAGTGCAGGTCTAGAATGGGGTGCCATTCCCTGTCCGTTTTGGGACCAGGAAGTACCTGGACACAAACCCTGGGTCTGGTGGAGGATCCGCCACCTTCCTAGTCACCTCCTTTTCGAGGAGCAGGGCAATGTTGGCTCAACGAGCCGACAGAGAGGTTGTGGACGCCCCGTAGCCCCCCCCGGTGATGGCTCAGAAGGGTGGGGCCTGCTCGAACTCCATTGGCAGACCCTTTCCAACCACCTCCAACACCCAACGGTCCGTGGTGATAGCGGACCAGGCAGAAAAGGAAGTGGCAGAGCTGTCCCCCCACGGGGAGAACCGAGGGGGAAGGGACGTGGCTGGGGGAGACACCCCTCAACCTGTCACTGGGCAGACTTGGAGGAAGGACCGGCCAAGGGACCTCCTGGGCCTTTTCCTCCCTGTTTCCTGTTGGAGGAAGCTGCAGGCTTGGCTTTGGGGTGCCAAGAGCAAGCCTGCTGGCCCTGATGCTGGTGTTGCTGGTCCGGACGTGCCGCAGGGGCAGAAGGTTGAAAGGACTTATGTTGCTGCTGACGGCGTTTGTCCTTCTGAGCAGATGTAACCGAGTCCAAGGTGGTGCTGGACTTTTCGATCCTCTGGAGGTGGCCTTCCACTCCAGGGCCGAACAGGTCGGTCCCCAAGAAGGGGAAGTCTGCCAACTTGTGCTGGGTATCCGCCGTAAAGGTGGATATCCTCAGCCAGACTCTGTGGCGCATGGCCACTGGGGCAGCTACTGACCGGGCACAGGAGTCTCCGATATCAAGAGCCATTTGGAGCTGCTGTTTTGCCACTGCCCTTCTCTGATCCCACACCTGCCTGACCGTAGTCTGCAGATCAGCCGGGAGATGAGGGATCACCTCATCCAGGGAGCCCATGAGGGCGTGGGAGAAGTGCGCCATCAGTACAGCTGAAGTAGCCTGACTGAGGCCGAGGGAGGACGCAGCGTATACCTTGCGCCCGGCATAGTCCAGCTTTTTGGACTCCTTGTCGGGGGGCTTATCCACATCCCTAGCGTTCTGGGAACGTCGGAAAACGCGATCGGTGACCAACCCCTCCGCAGAGGGGTGTTCCAAAAAACCAGACAAAGAGCCGGTAGGGACCACATACTTCCTGGCCATCCTGGCCGACGGCGTAGGACAGGAAGCCGTCAGCTGCCACAGCTCCAAGGCTGGGGCAACAATGGCTTCAGCCACCGAAAGGCCTCCGTGGGAGAATCCTCGGTCCAGTATCTCCATGAGGAGATACTTTGGCCCACGGATACGGGCTCGGTCATCCCGGTGGACTCTGAGACGAGCCAAGCAGACCCATGAACGATGGGCTTTCATCCATCGACTGCCCCCCCGGAGGACTCCAGGTCAAGGGGCTTGGAAAACAGGGAGGAGTCGTCATCAGACTCAGAGGAGTCTGCGAAGAGCTGCCTGGGGCCTGAGCCACCCTCTACCTGCTGAGGACAGTCGGGAGTGAGGGTGACCGACAACCGTGGGCAGACCCTGACCACGAGACTCCTTGGTCGGAGCCCCGATTTCGGTTGTGGGGGCGGAGGTTCCACCACAATTGGATTGGGGCAGCTGGTTTCGGCCGAACAACCCCGCCCAGGCTTGGGCACCTCAACCACCGCGAGGGGTTGTTTCGGCCTTTCAGATGACAGCCACTTAATGGCCGGGGAAGGCAACGGTGTCAGCTTGTACCCGGACAGAAGGAGCTGCTGCCACATTAAGTCCTCGCAGCATCGACGCAATCTGCGCCAAAGCCTCTCCTCTTCTGAGGAGGAAGACGAGGACGAGCGCGCCGCCACTTTCCTCGGTGCCGAAACCGAGATCGCCAGTGTCAGCAGGATCGGCTGGACCGAGACAAGGTCCGAGACCATCGGTGTTTCCGAGGGTGGGCCTGGGAGGGAGCGGGGGAAACCCGCTCCTCCCTCGGCAAGGGAGCCTTGACCGGGGACTCTGGCGCAGGAGGCGCAGGCAAGTCCTCTGTTTCCACTGGGGGAACCGGTGACGAAGGGTTGTTGGCATCACCAGTCGACAGCCCGTCAGACGGGTCGAGAAAAATCTCGACAGTGTCGACGGGTGTCTCCGCTGACTGACCTGATGGGGACACCGTGAAGCCAGAAGCCTTAGCCGCTACCTCAACCAAAGTAAAGTGTCCACTGTCAGGGAAGGGACCTCTCCGCTCCACAGACTGTCGGCGGTGGGACTTAACCTTAAGTCCTTCTTTTTGACCGAGAAGAGTGTCCGATGACCCCTCACCCTTGGAAGGGATTGGCAAAGCTCCTAAAGAAGCTGTGTAGGAGGATCCCAAAGAGACGGGATAAATGCCGTAACCGAGGAAGATGAGGATGTGGCTCAGGCGCCTCCCTCCTCGAAGCCGATCATCTGCTCAAGTTGCTCAGCCGAGCCAGCATGACACCGCCCCAACGGCTCCGTGGACTTCACCGGCAGATAATGCTCTCAGGGAGCCCAAGTTGGAGCGGAGCAGCAAGGTCTTCAAGGATGTTGGCGAAAAAGACCTGCACAACTGCAGCCTGCTGCGGGTGGTCAAGCCGAGGCAGTAGGCATGCGATGGTGCGGATCGGTCCTGGACAGCTTCACCGCATGGGCTACCAAACCGAGCCGATTTGTTCATCGCAGCTAATGGAAGGAAGAAGTAGACCGAAGTCTGGAAAACTAAAATTATTTTCGGGTGAACCGAAGAGTTAGGATCGTTAAGGAGGGAACCTGAGCTTCCAAGCGGTAAGGAAGATCTGGCGTCATGGGACGGAGCTGAGAGTTTTACCACCCAGGTGGGTGGGAGGAGCCAGCTTGAAGACCTTCCCGCAAGATTTAAAGTGGCAAGGAACCTGCCAGTAAGTGTGGATTGAACAACATATCCACGTCCCTAGAATAAAGGTATGGACTGTGCTCCAAGTGACTGCGGCACATAAATCCGTTGCAGACACATTCCTCATTGAGGCAAAAGGAGGCGTCGATAGCCCTGATGGAATGACCCTTAACCGAGCGCGGTAAGGGTTTGCTGTGATGCTGGTAACAGAAGGAGATACAGTGGCCTAACCACTTGGTTAGTGTCTGTTTAGTAACAGGATTCCCTGCTTTCTGTTTTGTGAAGGCAACAAACAACTGGTCAGTTTTTCTAACAGAACGAGTACAGTCCAGGTAAAAACGTAAAACTCTGTGAACGTCCAAAGTGTGTAACAATGCCTCCCCTCTATTGGAAAACTGGGGGTAATATACTGAAAGTTGGATGTCCTGGTTCAGCGATAAGGCGGACACCACTTTAAGCAAAAACATGGGGTTCAAGAGTAGCTGCACCGTCTTTGTGAAAAACTTTTTACAATGCTGGCAATCATTGGGCCGATAGTTGGGGCTGAGGCAGATCAGGCAGGCCTTGTGGCTGTCCTTGGCCGGGATCTGTTTGTCACTTCGACTTTTGCTGAGGCAGTGAGGGTCAAGATATGCAAGGAAAAGCTAAATTAGAACGAATTTGAAAAAAAAAAAGAAATTGAAGAAACTTTGAAAACTGCAACAGATAACACTGTGATTGACTGCTGAAGAAAGACGTCTGTGGAGGTGAACTAAGCGGTCGGCCGGAAAATAACTGAGATGAGTGCCAAGGACCCTTTATACCACCTGACTTTGGGCGGTCCCCGCCACTGAACTGCTAGCTAGCTAGCTAGTTTTCTCGAGGGTCCTAATGTCTGGCAACCTTAGACCTAATAGTATTACCTGCTGCAAGAGCTCCAACTCGAACTCAGATCATCACTTCCTGGGTGCTGGATGAACTCGACCTGCGGACTCATCTCAACCACCCAAGATGTGTCGTTATTTGGGCACGACACACACCCTGCCACATATTATTGCTTAAAGGATGAGTAACTGTGAATTAAAAGGGTGTAAATCACTTGAGGGGGTTCTGTGATGTTACAAACGACTACAACAAAGTTCGAGTGAGTTTGTGTCACTAAAACCCAAGACTGAATCATTCCCTTAAAATTTAAAGTCTGTTTATCTTTTTCTTTATATAGTTAAAGCAACAGTATTTGTCAACAAAAATTTTTAACATGCAGTTTTTCTGTTTTTTTTTTTTTTTAGCAAAAATGTATTTCTGACATCCTATGATTCATCTTTGGTGTATTTTTAGTTCTCTCAAATATGTTTTTTTAACTTTTATTGCAAATTTTGTAATTAATGACTCGTGCCATTAAAGATGGCCGGCGCTCACAATTTTTAAAAATCTCTTCCGCTGAGGATACCTTTTGAATGTACATGCTAGTGTCATAATGTGGGTGTATTAGGATGGTGCTGCCACAAGTTTCTGATGGTAAACAGCACAGCACTGTACCAGGACAAGCAATTTTTGTATGGCAGGCATGGTCTGGGAGCAAACTTCAAAATCCTATATCTTGGTTCATGAATGAAAGGAAATGAAAAGAAAAAAGTGTGGCTTGATATTTTTGCCAGGAAAACAGCATTGCTGAAAAAACAATATACGGTGACTAACAAACAGTGCTGCTTTAATCCATCCCCTACATCTGTTACTGTGGCAGCGCTGCACTGGTTTTTGTGAAAGTCCCAGGGCATTTATTATGTGTACTGTGTCTGGTCCACGTCCACTCGCTATCACACACAGGAGAGACTGGGTTTTAGTGAAAGTGCAGTGTGGTACTTCATTTTACATTTTTTCTATAGTACCATGTGGGTCTGGTTGGTGTCACAGAATGCCAGTGCCGCTCTGCAGTGAAAGCCATAGCCTGGCACTTTTACTGTTATCTGGAGCTTGAGCAGCAATGTTCAGGATCTGAGACCAGGAGAAGGGCAGTTTCACTGGAGAACGCAGGTCTGAGTTAGATCACAGGTTATAACTAACAGTTTAGAATGTGGCAGAAGTGCATCATTCTGAAGTGTGAATTGAAACTTTTAAAATTACTGAGCATTTGTGAATTACAGTGTATGATGCAACTGTGTAGTGTATGGAGATCCATACACCTGAAAAACAGGTTACTCACCTGTAACAGTAGTTCTAGCAGTGGTATATGTTGTTCGTCTACACTCTTTGGCATGTCCCCTTCCACTTTAAGATCAACCGGAAAGGAGCATCCAGTGACGTCACTCCCTTAATGGCAGCATAATACTGTCAGCTCCTAAACCTCCCCAGTAAACTGCCTCAAAATACAGCATTTTCCATGGAAAAACCCTCAGGAAATACACGGAGACGAACAAGAATGCTGAAGAGAGACGAGATTATCAACGTAAAACTGGACGAGGAGCGGGATGAGATAGGATTGTCAGACGGAGATTCAGGTAGCGAGGGCTCCCAGTCCTCAGCTTCATCGTGACGCAGTAGATCCAAAGCAAAGCAGCTACCCCTGACCACAATACAAAGGCAAATGTCACTAATGCTCTCCAAATTAAGGGATTTCCGAAAGGAGATGCGATTGACGGAGACAGCCCTGCGCGCAGATATTACAAAACTAGAAAAGCAACAAGAGGGACTGGAAGTGCAGGCCATGGAAGCAGACCGCAGGGTAGATAGCACAGAGCATGCAATTGTACAGTTGCATCAGGACATTCAGGGGCTGCAGGCAAGAGCGGAGGATGCGGAGAGCCGCAAGAGGTTGAACAATATCCGCATTTCGGGTATTCCGGAGGGGGCTGAGGGCCACAATATGCTGGCATTTATCAAGCATCTCATCCAGGAGACGATAAAGCTACCCAAAGCCCACACGTAGAGCTGGAGAGAACCCATCGTACGCTAGGCACAAAACTTGTTCCAGGAGTGCGTCCGCGCACCATCCTAGCATGGTTTCTCCACTTCCAAGAAAAAGAAGCGGTCTTGCACTCGGCCTGGAAGCAGGGTGAGGTACTCTTTCAAGTTCAGAGACTGTCTTTAGTAAACGACTATGCCCCCGAGGTGATGAGCAGGCGAAAGCAATACATTCCGGTCATGCGGACCCTTAAATCAGCAGGGCTCCGATTTCACACCCCAATCCTGCCAAGCTGGTAATTCTATTCCGGAAGGAAGAAGCTGTATAAACACCGACTGCTCAGGTTCCATTTCCCCCCTCCCACCTCCTGATTAATGCGAGTGAAACGACCCCCCTTATTCACAACTCACCCTGTAAACCTTTTCTTAGGCCCCGACCTGCTTAGTTAACATTCTAACAGCCCTTCAGGCCTAGAGTACCGATAATAGGGGCCCTTACATACTTTTTTTTTCTACTTGACTGGGACAGACGGTGTTACTATCTGCTTACTAATAACTAATCCTTTTGAGGAAACTGGAAGGGTTGGGGGATGGGACTAATGTATTTTCTGAACAATAGTATAATAATATACAATCAGCCTAATGCAAGAGGGAAGGTTGGGGCCACTGGGTGCTGCGAGACCCAGATGACTACATCCTACAGAACGAGATAAGGCTTAATGTATGCCCCTCCCTCCCACCCTTCTTAGAGTAGAATGCAGTAAAATTTATAATCTCTACAATGCTCACAAAGACACGGGCTGAGCCAAAGGGCTATGCTCCTCATCTAATTACACAACCACATAGCTCTCTCTAATCATTGAGATGAACCTATGGAGTGGTTTGGGAGTACAAGTAACGTCCCCAACACTCGTACCTTATTTCCCCCCTTCTACCCTTCCTCCCTTCCTCATTCTTCTTGTTCTTGTCCCCTCCCTGCCTTGACACTTGAAGTGTCTTAAGCTCGTAAGACCATCACGAGCATAGGTGTGTATTTTGATTACACATCACGGTCATTATGAGTGACCACCTTGATGGAAGACTCACGAATCAATGGAGGATCAACCTGGTTATGTTGGCCCTGTTGGCCCAATTACTTATAAGTCACCATCGAACATGGGAGAGTTGTTCCCATCTAGGTTTTCTTACTAGCCACCAAGTTAGTGGCCCGGGTCAATGTTCTAGTTGTTATTCACGAAGTCTGGTGCCAAATAACACCAGTGGTACAGAAGTTCCAGTTCTGGATTACACAGGGGATTCCCTCAAAGCAGTTATTTGATAGTCACAAGTTCCTATTTAGCTTAACAGAGGTATTGACAAAATGGGTATTATTTAGCGTTTTTAAACACTCCATTTTACTATACTATAAGAATGAATAACCAACATCTAACACTATACTCTGAACGTTAATGGTCTAAGGAGCCCCATTAAGAGGTCCAGGGTAATTACACTCTTAAAAAAGACTAAAGCAGAGGTGGTGTATCTGCAAGAAATGCATGACACAAGCTGAGCATGGAAAGTTAAAGAGGAAAGGGTTTTTTCCCAAGTATTTTCATCAGCAATGGGGAATGGGGCAGTAGGTGAGGAGTCGTCATATTGTTTCCAACTCTCACCCCATTTCAACTGGTAAAGGAATGGGCGGATCCAGAAGGTAGGCTAATAATTGCCAGGGATGGCTGCGGACCAAGAGGTAACACTGGCAAACATGTACCTCCCCAGGGCAAACACACCAACAATCAAGTTCCTACTAGACATGGTAGTTGCTATGTCCAGGGGTGTCCTACTGCTAGCAGGAGACTTTAACATAGCTCCTAACCTCCTTGGATACCACAAAAATTCCAAAAGGCAGACAACCCGCCTCTCTCAGATTTTTTAGGTGTTTCACTCAGGAGGTGGGCTGGCTGGATGTGTGGTGGTCACTGCATCCTGGGGCCAGGGGTTACACATACTACTCAGCAGTCCATGGCACCTATACCTGCACTGATCATTGCTATACACAAAAAAGAAAACCTAGATAAATTGGTGGATGCAAAAATGGGTCCCATAACACATGTAGACCATGCACAAGTGGTGAACACCTGGCTCCTGGAGGAGAAGAGATACTGCACTAGATGGAGGCTCAACCCAGCCCATCTTAAGAGTGAAACCTTCTGGGAATTCCTGGGAGAAAAAATTGAAAAAAAAAAATCACTGGACACAATTCGGACCCAGACATCTCAGCATCTATTAAATGGGACATCCTGAAGACTGTCCTCAGGGGCCACCTAATAAAACATGCTGCTATGCTTACCAAAGCAAGGCAAGAGAAGCAGAGACCGCTCAAACAGACACTGCAGTTCTTACAACTCGCACATCAGCAGGGTGATTCCTCGGTTTTGACCCAAATTAAACAAACTAAAAAAAGAACTGTATGACGTGCACCCAGCAGACAGAAACAGCACTAGCGTTTTTAAAACAGAAATATGGGGAGATAGGCCCAAGGGCTTCCCGTCTGCTGGCGTACCGACTGCGCAGCAACGCAAGATGTCCACGATCGCAGTCATTAAAGACCCAAACACGGGTACTCACTTAACCAAACTTGGAGATAATACACAGAGTTTTCTTCAATACTATAAAGAGCTGTACATGAAACAGACGGCCCCCAGTCAAACTGACACCTTTTTGACCAATCTGGACCTACCAAAGCTTTCTGAAGACCAACAAACATCCCTAACTGCCCCATTACCCCAACAGAATTGGCTGAAGCTACAGCCAGATCAAAAACACAGAAGGCCTCCGGGCCAGCTGGGTATGGGGCAGAATTTTATAAAAGTATGACTCACTTTGTAAGCCCCCTCCTGCTAAATGTTTTAAACAAAGTAGTGCAGGGCAATGATCCCCCCCCCCCCAAAGCTGGTCTTATGCAACAATCTCTTATTCTTAAACCTGAAAAGGACCCTCTCCAATGTAGCTCACACAGACCTATATTGGTCCTTAATACAGTTTACAAATATTTTACATCTATTTTAGCCCGGAGGCTAGACAAAGTTCTCCCAACTCTGATCAACTAGGATCAGATGGGCTTTGTGAGTGCTAGATCCACCACAGACAACACATGCAGAGCTCTGCATCTGGTCCAGGAAACGCACTCCAGCGGAACTCCGAGCACCCTTCTCAACCTAGATGCTGTGAAGGCGCTCGAACGAGTATCATGGCCCTTTCTTTTCTTCACTATGCATAGGATGGGCTTCCCTCCATTCTTTATAGCCATTATCCGAACTATATATTCCTCCCTGCAGGCATGCGTAAAGGTATCCGGGCACCATTTGAACTATTTCCCCTTGAACAGAGGCACGAGGCAGGGTTGCCCACTGTTCCCGGGCCGCTTTGCTATTTTTATTGAACCATGCCTCAAGCTATACAGTTGGCCCCGGGGTTAAAGGGTGTGAGGATAGCGGATACAGAACACCATATAGCACTATACGCAGATGATGTCCTTTTCCTCTCCAATCCTATGGAGTCTGTCCCGACTGTATTTAGCATTCTACAGGAGTTTGGGACCTGTTCAGAATATCGACTAAACACTAGTAAAACAGATGCCCTCGTATTCCACTTTGACCCTCTGGGATGGCTCAGGGAGAGATACCCCTTCCGGTGGAAGCTCGATAAGCTTAAGTACCTGGGCATCCTCTTATCCCATAGAACTGAGGATGCATTACACTATAATTATGATCCTTTTTTTTTTTTTTTTTTATAAACACAAATGAAACAGGACTTGGACAGATGGGATCTCCTTCCCCGGAACCTGATACAAAGAGTAGAAGTGATAAGGATGGTAGTACTCCCAAGAGCCCTATATCTGTTTCAAAATATCCCCCTTAACCTGCCGATGAAATTATTCAGAATATGGAATGCGGCAGTCTCCAGATTTTTGTGGGCTGGCAAACAGCCCAGAGTTAGCTTCGAAACCCTCACCCTACCCAGGTCTCCTGGAGGGCTGGCACTCCCTAATTGTAAGCTGTACAGTTGGGCCTCCCATATAACACTCTTGATCCGACAGTTCTCGACCAATACTTTAGCTCGCTGGAGAGAAATAGAGGAGGCAATAACACCTAACCCTGAATGGGAACAAACATTGTTTTATCAAAACCCCCTCCCATAGGACAGAATACCACGAACCCCTGGATTATTCACCAAATCCGAGCCTGGCACACTGTCCGTAAAGCCCTAAAGCTTACCCCATACCTGGTTTTGCTACTTCCAATAGGTCTGTTGGAGGTTCCCCCCCCCCCGATGAACCGATCACACTTTTCATAACTGGAGGCATTTACACCGTACCAGCCTAACCCAGTTCATTAAAGGTCCGCAGTTTAAGGCATTTACCAACATCCAACAGGAGTTTAACCTACGGCACACAGATTTTTTCCGATACCTAAAAATACCCCATTATCATGATACCCTCCCAGCTATAGGGGGCAACCCGAAGGGACACCCACACCAGATAAAATTACTGCTTCAGATACTCCGAACTAATGAGCTACCTCATGCCATCTCGGCCCTGTATAAATCATTGATGGAAACATCGGGGACAGGTTACTCACCTCTAACAGTAGTTCTAGGAGTGGTATATGTTGTTCATCCACACTCTCTGGCATGTCCCTTTCCCCTTTAAATCTTGCCGGAAGTCTTCAAGCTGGCTCCTCCAACCCACCCAGGTGGTATACATGTCGGCTCCACCCCATGAAGCCAGATCTTAGCCGCTGGAAGCAAGGTGATGCGCCTAAAGCCGGGAGTCAGTGGAATGCGTATGGATGAACAACATACACCACTCCTAGAACTACTGTTACAGGTGAGTAAATACAGGTTACTCACCTGTAACAGGAGTTCTAGGAATGGTATATGTTGTTCATCCACACTGTCTGGCAGGTATCCTTGCCGCTTTAAATCTTGCCGGAAGGTCTTCAAGCTGGCTCCTCCCACCCACCCGGGTGGTAAAACTCTCGGCTCCGCCCCATGATGCCAGATCTGGCCCGCTGGAAGCTCAGGTTGTGGTCGAGCCGGGAGGTCGGGTGGGTGGTGTGGATGAACAACATATACCATTCCTAGAACTCCTGTTACAGGTGAGTAACCTGTATTTCTAGGGACATGGATATGTTGTTCATCCACACTGTCTAGCAGACTCCTAGCAGTTCTCCGGGAGGAGGGAGGCAAGGCGCACACCCCCTACTTAGGGAATAAAGACTGGAGAACCGAGGCCCCAAAACCAGCATCCCGGCGTGACTCAAGGTCGATGTGGTAATGGGTAATAAAGGTATGTGCTGACTTCCAGGTAGCAGCCCTGCAGATTTCCTGGATAGGGACGTCCCTGGAAGCAGCCACCGATGCAGCAGTATGACGGGTAGAATGAGCTCTTATCCCTCTGGGAGGCTCCATGCCCGCCAACTTATAGAGAGATCTATGCAGGAGGTGACCCACCTGCCTATAGATCCCGCTTGGCTGCAGGTCTGCCAGGTGCGGCTTCAGCGGTGACAAACAGCTGGCTGAACCTCTCCCGATTTCAGCCGTAAGCTCCTTATAATAAGCTGCAGCCCTCTCTAGGGTCCAGTATGGAGCCTGTATTCGGCCTCCGAGGTGTGATTGGGGTAGAACACCGCAAAGTCAACACCTGGTTAGGCGAAACTCCGACACCACCTTCGGAAGGAATTTCGTGGGGCGCAGGACAACTTTGTCCCTGTGGAAGACCAGGTAAGGAGACCCAATGCAGAGCACCTGGAGTTCTCCATCCTTCTGGCTGACGGATAGCCACCAAGAAGGCGGTCTTCCATGACAGGTGAGAGTTCACACCTGTGCATTGGTCTAATGGCTTGCCCATGAGCTTTGCCAGTACCAGCAGTAAATCCCACGGAGGTGGAGGTTCTCTGACCGAGGAATGTGATCAAGGCCTTGAAAAGCGCCAGACCACCTTCTCCTGCGCCACTGACTGCTCCCCGCCCGCGCCTGTAAGCAGAGATGGCTGCCAGGTGCACTTTTAGGTCATTGACCCAAGCCCTTGACTAGAAAGGGACCATAAATAGTCCAAAATGCTTGCCAAAGAACAGGAGGAAGGGTCCAAGCCTTACATCTGACACCAAATGGAAAACCCTTCCATTTGAAGGCATAGCATTTCTAGGTCGATTCTTACGGGACGCCTCAACAACACTGAGAACCTGTCGGAAAGACCCAAGGCCTGGAACTCTAGCGCCAGGAACCAGGCCGCAGGTGCAGGGACTGAAGGTCTGGATGGAACACCTTCCCCTGATTGACTGAGAGCAGGTCCGGGTGAGCTGGAAGCTGCCTCGGGAGCCTGGAGCTGAGGCTGAGGAGATCTGGGTACCAGAACTGGCGGGGCCAGTCTGGGGCTATCAGAATCACCTGCGCCTTGTCCCTTCTTGTCTTCAGAAGCACCTTGTGAATCAAGGGAAATGGGGGAAAGGCGTAAAAGAGGCCCGGAGTCCACAGCCTCGAGAAGGCATCCCCCTGCAGCGAGCCCTGCTGAGGGGGGCGGGCATGAAACAGCCTCAGCTCGATTCTCCCTGGAGGCAAACAGGTCCACCTGAGGCGTGCCCAGTGGGAGAACAGATCTTGTACTACCTCCGCAGGAGAGACCACTGTGAGATGCAGCCCCTATCCGCTCAGGGCATCGGTCAGGGTGTTGGAGGCCCTGCCACATGAATGGCTAGGAGATCCGCCTCCAGGCTGCGCACGAGTGACCAAATGCGGAGAGTTTCCTTGCATAGAAGCATGGAGCGAGTCTCGCCCTGGCGGTTCAGGTAGTACATGGTCGTGGTATTGTCCGTCTGGACTCGGACCACTTGACCCCAGAGAAACGGAGCAAAGGTGGTGAGAGGTAGGTGGACCGCTCGGAGCTCCAGCAGGTTGATGTGGCATCGGGACTCCCGCAGGGACCAGAGGCCGTGCACTCGGTGTTCCCCCAGATAGGCACCCCAACCCATCAGAGAGGCATCAGTCGATAGAGAGACCGCCGGCTCGGGGCAGACAAACGGGATGCCCTCCTGCAGATGGGATGGAACGGTCCACCACTGGAGAGCTCCCACATCTCCTGGGTCACTATCACTAGCTGGTCCAATGGATCGCAGCGCTAGGACCACCGACTGGCCAGTCCCACTGAAGGGGGCGCATGTGCCAGCGTGCCCAACAGACCACGCTGGTACAGGCCGCCATGAGACCCAGGAGGCGCAGGAAGTCCCGGGCAGGGCGCGATTGCCCAACCAGAAATGATTGGGCAAAGGAGGTAAGAACCTCGGCCCTGTCCGCCGGGAGCCGTGCTCTGGCTCGAAGAGAGTCGAGCTCTGCCCCGATGAACAGGATCACCTGCTTCGGCTAGAGTTCCGACTTGGCCTCGTTGATGAGAAGGCCGACTTGAGAGCAAACCTGGAGGGCCAGATCTCTGGACCGCTCCACCCCCTTCTGGAGGGGGCTGCTATCAGCCAATCGTCCAGGTAAGGGTACACCCGGACCCCTCGGCACCGTAGGAATGCTGTCACCACTGCCATGCATTTGGTGAAGACCCTGGGAGCTGGAGATAAGCAAGGGCATGGCTTGGAACTCGAAGAGGGATCCCTCCGCTCGAAAGCGGAGGAATCTCCGATGTGACGGACGGATAGGGACGTGAAAGAACGCATCCTGTAGGTCCAGAGAGCAGAACCATGCCGTGTTCCAGAGATGGTATTATCTGCGCCAGAGTGACCATTCTGAAGGTCCGAGACCTTAGGAACTTGTTCAGGTCATGTGGAGTCGAGAATGGGTAGCAGCCCCGTCGCTTCGAACCAGGAAATACCTGGACACGAACCCGGTCTAAAGGGGGTCCTCTACCTCCGTGATCACCTCCTTTTGGAGGAGGGAGAGCGATGTCGGCTCGACGAGCCGCCAGTGAGGCTGCGATCTCGAGGCCCCGAGGTGGCGACGGTTTGAAGGGGCGGGCCTGCTCGAATTCTAGAGGTAGGCTTTTCCCACCACCTTCAGTACCCACCTGTCCGTGGTAACAGCGGACCAGGCGGAAAGGAAGTGTCTGAGCTGCCTTCACGGGGGAACCAGGGTGAGGTGACAGGGATGGGGCAACACCCCCAGCCCGTCCACTGGGCAGGCTTGGAGAAGGGACCGGCTGAGGGACCTCCTGGGCCTTTACCTCCCTGCTTCCTGTTGGAGGAAGCCGACGGCTTGGGTTTGGGATGCCAAGCTCGAGCCTGCTGGCTCTGACGTTGCTGGGCCGGGTGCAGAAGGACGAAAGGGCTTAGGCTGTGGCTTGCGGCCTTTGTCCTTCTGAGCAGAAGAGACCGAGTCCAAGGTAGCATTGGACTTCTCGATCCTCTGCAGGTGACCTTCCACCCCAGGGCCGAAGAGGTCAGTCCCCAAAAAGGGAACATCCGCCAACTTGTGCTGGGTATCCGAGGTAAAGGTGGATATCCTCAGCCAAGCCCGATGACGCATGGCCACTGCAGCCACCAAAGACCTGGCACATGAGTCCCCGATGTCTAAAGCAGTCTGGAGCTGCTGTTTGGCCACTGCCCTGCCCTGGTCCCGCACCTGCCTGACCGTAGTCTGCAGATCTGCGGGAAGATGAGGTACAACCTCATCCAGGGAGCCCAACAGGGCATGAGAAAAATGTGCCATGAGGATGGCCGAACTGGCCTGACGAAGGCCGAGAGAGGACGCAGCGATACTTTTCGCCTGCATAATCCAATTTCTTGGATTCCTTGTCGGGAGGTTTGTCCACATCCTGGCGTTCCGCACGCCGGAAACGCTGTCGGTAACCACCTCGGCCGAGGGTGTTCAAAACGGACAGGGAACCGTAGGACCGTGATACTTCCTGGCCATTCTGGTCAAGGCGCAGGGCAGGAAGCAGGACGCTGCCAAAGTTCCAAGGCCGACCCACTCATGGCTTCCACCGGAAAGGCCTCCAGGGGAGAATCCCCGGTCCAGAATCTCCTGAGGGGATACCTGGCCCGCTTAGGAACGGGTTCGAGCTTCATCCCGTGGACTCGAGATGAGCCAAGCAACCCTAAGAAGGACGAGGGCTATCGCCCACTGACTGCCCTCCCGAGGACTCCAAGTCCATGCGCTTGGGGAAGAGGGAGGAACCATCATCGGACTCAGAAGAGTCCTCAAAGAGCTGCCTCGGGCCTGAGCCACCCTCCATCTGCCGAGGTTTATCGGGAGTGAGGGTGACAGACAGCCTATGGGGCAAACCCAAGGCCGACCGAGAATTTTTGGTCGGAGCCCCAACTAATGGCTGTTGAGGCGGAGGTTCCACCAGAATCGGTGAGGCAGCTGGAACTGGCCGAACAACCGGCCTGGGAACAGGCTCCTCTGCTACAACGAGCGGTTGTTTCGGCCGCTCTGGTGACAGCCACTTAATGGCCGGAAGATGACTGGGCCGGCTTCCCCGGTCAAAGGAGCTGTTGCACATAAGTTCCTCGTACTTCCGACGCAACTTGCACCGAAGCCTCCCCTCGTCCGAGGAAGAGGAACGGAGCCGCTTGCCGCGGTGCTGAGACCGAGACCGCTTATGGCGGCGGGATCGGTTGGACCGCGAGGATGTCCGAGACCGAGAGTCTCGACTAGGCCGAGGAAGGCGAGGAGAAGTGTCGGAAATCGGCACTCCCCTCGGCTCGGACGATCCCACCGAAGGCTCCGGAACCAGAGGCACAGACGAGCCGACGGGATCCTCAACTCCCACCGGGGGAACCGGGGAGAGGGGATTCTCAGCTTCTCCAGCCGACAACCCGTCTAACGGGTCGAGAAAAATTCACCGCTGCCGACGGGAGTCTCGGGTCAACTGGCCTGACGGGACACTGTGAGCCAGTGGCCGAACTGAGGGGTCGGATCAAGCCCACTGTCGACAAGAAGGGAGGGGATCTTCCTGCCCCAAGAGCGCCAACGGAGAGACTTACTTTTGCTCTTATTGACCTGGAAAAGGTCCGATAGTTGGACCCTCACCTTCGTCGAGAGGGTCAGACAAAGCTCCTTAAAAGAAGCCGAGTACGAGGCACTCGAGAGAGAGCGGGACAAATGTCAGAGTCGAGGTAGAGCGGCCCGCCGCCTTCCTCTTCGAGGGCGATCATCTGCTCGCTGATCCGCCGAGCCGGCCGCCGCGGACACCGCCAACCGGGCCTCTTTAGATTTCACCGGTGGAATTCTTTTCTCGGGGCGCCCAGTTGTAATCGGGCAGCACGGTCTTCAAGGACGTAGGCCGAAAAGGAAGAGCACAAGTCGCAGGCCTGCGGGTCGTGCTCAAGGCCCAGGCAGTAGACGCACGTGGAGTGTGGATCCATCCTAGACATCTTCTGCCCGCAAGGGCACCTCCGGAACCCGGGAGTCGATTTGTCCATCGCAGCCGCGAGGAGAAGAAGACCGAAGTCTTTTAGCAAAACTTTTGATTTCGAACTTTCGAAGAATTAGGAACCAGTCTTAAACGAGAGCGCTAAGGAGAGAACCTGAGCTTCCAAGCGGTAAGGAAGATCTGGCGTCATGGGGCGGAGCCGAGAGTTTTACCACCCGGGTGGGTGGGAGGAGCCAGCTTGAAGACCTTCCGGCAAGATTTAAAGCGACAAGGAACCTGCCAGACAGTGTGGATGAACAACATATCCATGTCCCCAGAACCTGTTTTTCTAGGAGCGTGGATATGTTGTTCATCCACACTCTGGCAGACTCCTAGCAGTTCTCTGGGAGGAGGGAGGCAAGGCGCATAATCCCTACTTAGGAAACAGAGATTGGAGAACCGAGGCCCCAAAACCAGCATCCCGTCGTGACTCAAGGTCGATGTGGTAATGGGTAATGAAGGTGTTTGCTGACTTCCAAGTAGCAGCCCGACAGATTTCCTGGATAGGGATGTCCCTGGAAGCAGCCACCGATGCAGCAGTATGGCAGGCAGAATGAGCTCTTATCCTTCTGGGAGGCTCCTTGCCCGCCAGCTCATAGCACAGACATATACATGATGTGATCCATCTTGCAATAGTCCGTTTGGCTGCAGGTCTGCCAGAAGCAGCTTCAGTGTAGGTGACAAACAGCTGGCGAACCACTCTCCAAATTTCCGCCATCCTCTCTTTGTAGGAGGAGAGAGCAGGTCTAAGGTCCAGGGTATGGAGCCTGTACACGGCGTCCGAGGTGTAGTTAGGGTAATAAGAGTCAACACCTGGTTAAGGTGAAACTCTGACACCACCCTCAGAAGGAATTTCGGTTGGGGGCGCAAGACAACTTTATCCCTGTGAAAGACCAGATAAGGGGAGTCCACCGAGAGCGCCTGGAGCTCCCCTGTCCTTCTGGCTGATATGATAGCCACCAGGAAGGCACTCTTCCATGACAAGTGCGAGAGCTCACACTTGTGCATGGGTTCGAATGGCTTGCCCATGAGCTTTGCCAAAACCAGCAGAAGATCCCATGGACGTGGAGGTTCACGCACCGGAGGGAATATGTGATACAGGCCTTTGAAAAAGCACCCAACCACTGTCTCATGTGCCAATGTCGACTGACCGGCCTGCGCCCGGTAAGCAGAGATGGCTGCCAGGTGCACCCTAAGGGTCGATGACCTAAGACCCCCTTTGGAGAGGTACCAAAGGTAGTCTAAAATGTTAGCCACAGAGCAGGACAAGGGGTCCAGACGGTTACCCTGGCACCAAATGGAAAACCTTTTTCATTTCAAGGCATAACATCTAGTCAATTCCCTTACGAGATGCCTCCACTACAGTGTAGACATCTTCGGAAAGACTTAAAGCATGAAACTCTAGCCGCTCAGGAACCAGGCTGTGAGGTGCAGGGATTGAAGGTCCGTGTGAAATACCTTCCCCTGGTTCAACGACATCAGGCCCGGGCGTGTACAAAGCCACTCCGGGGCCCTGCAGCTGAGACTGAGGAGATCTGGATACCAGAACTGGCGGGGCTAATCTGGGGCTACCAAGATCATCTTCGCCCTGTCCCTCCTCACCTTGAGTAACACCTTGTGGATCAAGGGAAATGGAGGAAAGGCATAGAGGAGGCCTGGGGTCAATGGCCTTGAAAAGGCATCCCCCTGCAGCGAACGCTGCTGAGGGGGGGGCGGGCATGGTACAGCCTCAGCTTGGTGTTCTCCCTGGAAGCAAACAGGTCCACCAACGGTTTGTCCCAATGGGAGAACAGACTGTAAGCTACCTCTGGATGAAGAGACCACTCGTGGGATGCCTGGCCTATGCGGCTGAGAGCATCCGCCTGTTGGTTCGAGACTCATGCCACATGGATAGCAAGGAGATCCGCCTCTAACCGGCTGACGAAGGTCCAGATCCAGAGCGCCTCCTTGCATAGCAGACGAGGATGCATGCCGCCCTGTTTGTTGAGGTAGTACATGGTCGTGGTATTGTCCATCTGGACTTGAACCACTTGACCCCGGAGCTGAAGGGCAAAAGCTGACAGTGCCAGACTGACTGCTCTGAGCTCCAACAGGTTGATGTGGCAACGGGACTCCTCGGGGGTCCAGAACCCGTGGGCTCTGTGGTCCCCCATGTGGGCTCCCCAGCCCATGAGAGAGGCATTGGTCGTGAGGACGACCGTCGGCTCGGGGCGGACAAACTGAATCCCTTCCTGCAGACGACTTGGGACAATCCACCACTGGAGAGCATCCCACATCTTCTGAGTGACAGTGACCAGCTGGTCGAAAAGACCCTGACACTGAGTCCACTGAGCGGCCAGCTCCCACTGGAGGGACGCATGTGCAACCTGGCCCAACGGACCACTGAGATGCACGCCACCATGTAACCCAGAAGGCGAGAAATCCTGGCAGGGCACAAGCGCCAACCAGAAATGATAGGGCAAAGGAGGAAAGAACCTCCGCCCTGTCCGCCGGAAGCCGAGCTCTGGCTTGATGAGAGTCAAGCTCTGCCCTGAAAAAGCCCATCACCTGAGAGGGCATGGGTTCCGACTTGGCCTCGTTGATCAGGAGGCCTAATCGGGAACAGGTTCGGAAGGCCAGGGCCCTGGACCTCTCCACCTCCTGCAAGGAGGAACCGGCCAGGAGCCAATCGTCGAGGTAGGGGTATATGCGAACCCCTTGTTGCCGTAGATGGGCTGCCACCACTGCAATGCATTTGGTGAAGACCTGATAGGCCGATGACAGGCCGAACAGCATAGCTCAGAACTCGTACAGGGTCCCTTCGACCCTGAAGAGAAGGAACCGCTGGTGGGATGGACAGATTGGGACGTGAAAGAACGCATCCTGTAGATCCAGTGAACAGAATCACATGTTTCGCTCCAGAGATGGTATGATCTGGTTCAGAGTTACCATCCGGAATGTGCGAGACCTGAGACACTGATTCAGGTCATGGAGATCTAGGATGGGGCGCCAACCCCTCATCCGCTTGGGCACCAGGAAGTACCTGGACATGAAGCCTCGGTCCGCAGGAGGATCTGGCACTGTAGCTACCACCTCCTTGTGGAGGAGCTGAGCAATACGTCCCGAAGGGCCGACTGAGCGCCAACTGAGATCCTTTCCTCCCGTGGGGCACGGGCTCGGCAAGGAGGGTACTGCTCGAATTCTAGAGGCAGTCCTCGAGTGACCACTTCCAGGACCCACCTGTCCGAAGTGATACCGGACCAGGCAGAAAGAAAGTGGCAGAGATGGCCCCCCATGGGAGGACAGAGAACTGGCGTGACAGTAGTAGGGTTTGCAACCCCCGACCCATCACTGTGCAGGCTTAGAGGAGGAGGAGGCTCCTGGACCGGCACCTCGGCCTCCTTTGCAGGGCTGTTGGGGACCCTGCTTGGGCCTAGGATGCCAAGCTTGAGCCTGCTGTTGCTGCTGATGCTGCTGACTTCCCTGATAGGAGGGCTGTCTAACCGCAAGGGAAGAGTGCCGAAATGGCTTCTTCCTGTGCTTCTGCTGGCTCTTGCCCGAAGAACCTTTTGCAGAGGTAGCATCCAAGGAGGCACTGGACTGCTCTATGCGCTGGAGAGGTGATCTGCCACTCCGAGACCGAAGAGGTCGGTGCCAAGGAAGGGCATGTCAGCTAATTTGTGCTGAGTATCTGCAGGAAAAGAAGATAACCTCAGCCATGCCCTGCAGCGAGTGGCCACTGCAGCTGCAAAGAAGCGGGCACAGGAATCTCCAATGTCCAGGGCCGTCTGGAGCTGCTGTTTTGCAACAGCACAGTCTTGGTCACGGACCTGCTTAACCGTGGTCTGCATGTCCGCTGGGAGATGAAGGAGGACTTTATCTAGTGACCCCAAGAGGGCATGAGAGAAGTGTGCCATGATTACAACCGAGGCCCAAGGATGAGACCGCATATACCTTCCTGGCAGAATGGTCCATATTTTTGGACTCCTTGTCCAGAGGGCGGTCAGTATCCACTGAGCTACCCATGCGCCGAAACACTGAGGCAGTCACAATGTTCTCAGCCGAGGGATGCTCAGTGAAGCCCGCCAAGGACCCCATGGGTACAGTGTACTTGCGAGCCATGCGGGCAGACGGAGCCAGGCAGGAGGCAGGGCGCTGCCATTGCTCAAGGGCTGGGCCAACAATGGCTTTGACCACTGGGAAGGCCTCCATCGGGGTATTCCCCCTCTCCTTAAGGATATCCGTGAGAGGATATTCCGCCTTCTTTTGGATAGGCTGCAATGGCATACCCGTGGACTCAGAAATGAATCAAAGCATGCCTTGGAAGGAAGAAGGACCTTCCTCCAGGCCTGTCACTGACAACTCATCATTAGGGTGTGAGTGAAAACCAGTGGTATCAGAGTCTGAGGAGTCAGGATACAGGGGTCTCCTGCCTATGTCCCCTTCAATGCGCCTAGGGCGATCAGGAACAACAGTTATGGACAGACAACAGGGCAAGCCCGTATCTGTCCGATCCTCCTTTCAGGGAGCCCTCCTGAGGCTGCTTAGGCGGTGGTTCCACCAAAATTGGTGGGGAGACCGGAATAGGCTGAGCAGGAATGCGTGCCGGTCCTGCCGGAGGGAGAACCGGAGTCCTCAGTACCGGAGGAGTCGGTGTCGGCTGAAGAGGCTGAGGCCAAGTAATGGTCGGTGTAGCCAGAGCAGCTGGCTTCTGACCGGTCAGAATCAGCTGTTGCCACATGAGGTCCTCATAACATTGACAGAGCTTCCGTCTAAGTCTTTCCTCGTCCAAGGAGGATGAGGAACGGTGGCAACGCCTCTTCCGGGAGTGTTTATGACCCTTTTTCGGTTTCTCGACCGACAGGGTCCTACTCCTTGATCAAGACCGACGGTGTTGGCTGTGTCGATCGGGAGAGGCCGGATTTGATGAAAATCGAGGATCCGGCTCCTGTCCCTCGATCGGGAAGCCAGCAGGATGGGTCTCCTCATTGGGGAAAGAAAGGATGGGTGTCCTTTCCAAAGAGTCATCGAGCGTGGTCGGCGACAACGGCTCGATCGGGTCCAGAGAAATCTCGTCCGGTTCTGCCGTATCCTTGGCCTCGGTGCCTTGGCCTGACGGAAGGTCCGAGAAGCCGGCAGCCGAGGAAGCAATCTCGACTGAGGCCGAGACTGCCTGGTCCTGTGAATTGGACTGCTCTCGGTCCCAGGAACGTCTTCTTCGGCCAGAAGAAGATTTGGGATCCTTGTCCCTTTTCTTGGGGCGGGAGGAGTGCAAGCCCGAGGGCGCCTCACCCTTGGTAGGGAGAGACCGGTATAGCTCCCGAAAGGACCCAGTAAAGGTGGAGCCCAGGCTGCGAGTCACGAAAAAACTTCGGCTGGCCGAAGCTTGGGCAGCTTCCTCTTTGAAAGTCGCCATCTGTTCAAGCTGCTTGGTGGATCCCTCGGCCACGGAAACTGCCCACCTGGCCTCCTTCGATTTCACTGATGGATTGCGAAGCTCCGGTCTCCCTAGCTGTAGACGTGCCTTGCGATCGTCCAGGACGTTGGGATGGAAGGCCAGACAGATAGTGCAAGCAGTGGTGTCATGCACGGCACCCAAGCAATAAACGCACGAGAGGTGGGATCGTGCGAGACATTTTTCGTCCGTAAGGACACTGGTGAAAACTGGGGACAACTTGTCACCATGTCCGATGCGCCGATCGGAATCGTAAACTCTTACGAGTTTTAAAGAAAGCAAATATGGCGAAAACCGTTGATTAGACTCCAGGGCCTACGGCACTTGTAAAAGTAGCACAAGGGAACCTGAATCTTCCAGCGGAAAGGAAGATCTGGCATCATGGGGCGGAGCCAATGTACAGTATATACCACCAGGGTGGGTGAGAGAAGCCAGCCTGAAGACTTCCAGCAAGATTTAAAGGGGAAAGGGACATGCCAGAGAGTATGGATGAACAACATATCCATGCTCGTAGAACACTTATTTAACTACGGAGAGGTGGAATACAGAGCTGGATCTCAACCTTACCAGAAAAACATGGGATGCCATGTCTCATACATAGGGATGTAAGTTTGTCATGGATGAGGTTTTAATGACTCATGGTTTGTTCGTGAAATCATTAGTAAACAGTAGTAAATGCTGTGTCACTGTCATCATTGCTACATTCTGATGACATCAGTGAAAGTCATGGAAGTCCTGAATAAAGATCAAACGTCATGGAATCAATGACATGTACGACTGCCATGACAAACTCACATCCCTACTCATACATCCTCCAGAGTTACCTGCTCACATGCTTGGCGCCTATTCTCATGGCAGCTTTTCATAAGGTACTTTCGCACCCCGGCCATAACCTCGCACTTCAGTGAAACTGCATCAGCTTCATATTGGTGCCACTGTGGTGAAGCGGTTGCACACCACTCACATGTGTTTTGGTTATGCCCTAAATTGCAACCTTTCATGGGGGCTCTTCAGGGAGAACTGGAGGAGATCTGGGGCCCTGGGATTCCATGGACCGGGAATTTTTTTATGCTACACGTCTTCCCCAGAGAACAAAGAGGCCCGCATAGCTGCCTTTTGTTAGGAATATTACTACTAGCCGCCAAAAAGGCAATAACTAAATGCTGGCTTGCCAACATGATACCCTCATGGAATCCTGGAGATCCATAGTAAATGGTGTATACAGAGCAGAAAGGATTACATACTCCCTGAATGACAAAACAGCGCTCTGCACTATGAAGTGGAGTAGATGGATACTATATATCATGTCTAAAGATCCTGACTGTGTCCCTTAAGTAGGAAGGGCCATAACCTCAAGACCTGCAGGGTGTCCCCGCCCACCCCCAATAAGTCATCAGCAGCCACTGAGGTTCGCCATAGGCCTAGTCCTCCTCCACACAGCCTAAACATACAGGGTTTCATACAACTCATTGTTTCTGGGGAAGGGGAATTGCAGAGCCCCACAGTAGACTTAGAAAGGGAGAATGTTTAGTTTTGAGTGCATGAATTCCTGCTCTGATTTTATTACTGTGAAGATGGCACCACTAAGGATGTTTTACTGAATGAAATGTACCACTGTTAAATTTATTTAAAGCTACCTTTTTAATGATTAATGGCACTGTGACGATGTAAAGTTTGAAAATATTTAGGAAAAAATATATTTACAAAAAAAAAAAAGATCAACCGAAAGTCTTCAAGCTGGCTACTCCCACCCACCTGGGTGGTATATACCTCGGCTCCGCCCCATGACACCAGATCTTAGCCTGCTGGAAGCCAGGTGTTGTGCATCCACAGCCAGGGAGGTCGGGTGGGTCCGTGTGGATCAACATATACCACTCCTAGAACTACTGTTACAGGTGAGTAACCTGTTTTCCTAGGAGTGTGGATATGTTGCTCATCCACACTCTTCGGCAGACTCCTAGCAGTTCTCCGGGAGGAGGAAGGCAAGATGTACACCCCCTACTTAGGGAACAGAGATTGGAGAACTGAGGCCCCAAAACCAGCATCCTGGCGTGACTCAAGATCAATGTGGTAGTGGGTGATGAAGGTGTTTGCTGACTTCCAGGTAGCAGCGCAACAGAGTTCCTGGATAGGGATGTCCCTGGAAGCAGCCACCGATGCAGCAGTATGGCGGGTAGAATGAGCTCTTATCCCTGTGGGAGGCTCCTTGCCTGCCAACTCATAGCACAGACCTATGCATGATGTGATCCATCTTGCAACAGTCCGTTTAGCTGCAAGTCTGCCAGAAGCGGCTTCAGCATAGGTGACAAACAGCTGGCGAATTTCTTCCCGAATTTCCGCTGTCCTCTCCTTGCAATAGGAGAGAGCATGTCTCAGGTCCAAAGTATGGAGCCTGTACTCGGCCTCCGAGGTGTAATTAGGGTAGTATACTGGCAGGGTTAACAGCTGGTTAAAGTGAAACCCTGACACCACCTTCGGAAGGAATTTCAGGTGGGGGCACAGGACAACCTTGTCCCTGTGGAAGACCAGATAAGGGAAGTCCACCGAAAGCACCTGGAGTGCCCCTGTCCTTTTGACAGAAGTGACAGCCACCAGGAAGGCAGTCTTCCACAAGTGTGACAAGGTACACTTGTGCATTGATTCGAATGGCTTGCCCATGAGCTTTGCCAGTACCAGCAGAAGATCCCACAGAGGTGGAGGTTCACGCACTGAAGGGAATATGTGATCTAGGCCTTTGAAAAAGCACCCGACCCCTGTCTCCTGTACCGTCGGCTGACCGGCCCACGCCCGATAAGTAGAGATGGCTGCCAGGTGCACCCTAAGGTTCAATGATCATAGACCCCCTTTGGAGACAGACCAAAGGTAGTCAGGAATGTTAGCCACTGGACAGGATAAAGGGTCCAGGCCCTTACCCTGACACCAAATGGAAAACCGTTTCCATTTGAAGGCATAATATTTCCTGGTTAATTCCTTGCTGTATGCCTCCACCACGGTGTAGACATCTTCGGAAAGACCCAAAGCCTGGAACTCTAGCCGCTTAGGTACCAGGCTGTAAGGTGCAGGGATTGAATGTCTGGTTAGAATACCTTCCCCTAATGGAGTGATATCTGGTCTGGGCGTGCTGGAAGCCACTCCTGGGACCTGCGGCTGAGGTTGAGGAAATCTGGATACCAGAATTGGCACAGCCAGTCTGCTGCTACCAGGATCACCTTCGCCTTGTCACTCCTCACCTTGGGGAGCACCCTGTGGATCAAGGGAAATGGAGGGAAGGCGTAGAGGAGGCCTGGGGTCCACGGCCTCGAGACGGCATCCCCCTGCAGCGAGCCCTGCTGGGGAAGGGGGCATGAAACAGCCTCAGCTTGCTGTTTTCCCTGGAGGCAAACAGGTCCACCATCGGTTTACCCCAGTGGGAGAACAGGCTGTAAGCTACCTCTGGATGGAGCGACCACTCGTGGGATGTCTGGCCTAAGCGGCTGAGGGTATCCGCCAGATGGTTTGAGGCTCCTGCCACATGGATGACTAGGAGATCTGCCTCTAATCGTCTCACGAGGGTCCAGATGCGGAGCGCCTCCCTGCACAGCAGACGGGAGTGCGTGCCGCCCAGTTTGTTGAGGTAGTACATGGTCGTGGTATTGTCCATCTGCACTTGAACCATTTGACCCCAGAGCTCAGGAGCGAAGCTGACAGAGCCAGTCTGACTGCTCTGAGCTCCAACAGGTTGATGTGGCATTGGGACCTCGGGGTCCAGAGCCCATGGGCCCTTTTGTTCTCCATGTGGGCTCCCCAGCCCATGAGAGAGGCATCGGTCGTGAGGACGACCGTCGGCTCGGGGTGGACAAATGGGATCCCTTCCTGCAACCCGTCTGGGGCAGTCCACCATTGGAGAGTGTTCCACATCTTCTGGGTTACAGTGATCAGCTGGTCGAAATGACCTTGACGCTGAATCCACTGGGCGGCCAGCTCTCACTGGAGGGGGCGCATGTGCAACTGGGCCCAATGGACCACTGAGGTGGATGCCACCATGTAACCCAGGAGGCACAGAAAGTCCCGGCCAGGGCGTAATTGCCCAACCAGAAATGATTGGGCAAAGGATGAAAGAACCTCCGCTTTGTCCGCCGGAAGCCGAGCGCTGGCTTGACAAGAGTCCAGCTCTGGCCGGCCCAGTGACACTGAGGGTTGAGGCACTGGACACCACACTTCGCACCATGCCGGTGACCCGGGTTCGAGAACAATCCCGGACCGCTGGGGGTCGGCAGGGGGTGGAAGAGATAGAGCGTCCGGATTGACTGCTCTCTCTTCCCAGGGGAGGGTTTGGGGTGCGCTCGCTTTTGGAGCGACCACTGGTGGCAGCTGGAAGATTGCCAAACGTAGCAGCAAGTGCCTGGGGCGGAGCCACGGCACTCTGTTGCCTTGCTGGCCAAGCTCCGCAGGGTGGACAGTCACCAACAAAAAGTACAAAATCCCCGGCTCAATGAGGAAATGACGAGGGCCCCAGAGATCTCGCTCTGGTCCCCAATGCCGGGCCAGTCCACACCAGGGATCCATGGCCGACTTCCCAGAGTGATGGACCCTCTAATTCCAGATAGAGCCACTGAGAGAGGGCAGGCCCTGTTCCGGGGGTGGTCCGGAGTGCCGGGAAGTTCCTCTGGGAAGGGTGATCTGGTGTGGAGGCCACGGCGGGGATAAAGAAGGGGAAGGATTGTGTGGGCACCTCCGAAGGATGCCCTGGAGAAAAAACAGTGCATAAACAGGGGAAAAAAAAAAAAAAAAGAGTCGAGCGATGAGGCCTATCACCTGAGAAGGCACGAGTTCCGACTTGGCCTCGTTGATCAGGAGGCCAAGTTGGGAGCAGGTACGGAAGGCAAGGTCCCTGGACCTCTCCACCACCTGTTGGGTGGAACCTGCTAGGAGCCAATCATCGACATAAGGATAGATCCTGACACCCCCCCCCCCGAGATGGACCGCCACCACTGCAATACATTTGGTGAAGACCCGTGGGGCTGATGACAAGCCGAACGGCATGGCTCCGAACCCGTACAGGGTCCTTTCGACCCTGAAGCGAAAGGAACCACTGATACGATGGGACGGATTGGGACGTGAAAGAACGCGTCCTACAGATCCAGTGAACAGAACCACATGTTTTGCTCCAAGGATGGTATGATCTGGGACAGAGTGACCATCTAAAAGGTCCGTAACCTGAGATATTGATTCAGGTCATGCAGATCTAGAATGGGGCGCCAGCCCCCCATCCACTTGGGCATCAGGAAGAACCTGGAGACAAAGCCTGGGTCTGTTGGATGATCCGCCACTGGAGCTACTACCTCCTTGAGGAGGAGCTGAGCAATGTTGTCTCGGACAGCAGACAGTCTGAGCTGATACTCTTTCCTCCCGAGGGGCGCAAGTTCGGCTTGGAGGGTGCTGCTCGACTTCCAGAGGCAGTCCCTGGTCGACTACTTTGAGAACCCAGCAGTCTGAAAAGACAGCGGACCAGGCGGAAAGGAAGTGGCGGAGCAGGCACCCCCATGGAGGACCCAGAACTGAGGTGATGGGAGAGGGGTTGACAGCCCCCCGCCCCGTCACTGAGTAGGCTTGGAGGAGGAGGTTCCAGGACCTGAACCTCAGCCTCCATTACAGGCCTGGGAGTGCCAAGCTTGAGCCTGCTGCTGTTGCTGGTGCTGTCATCCGCAGGGGAAGAATGATGAAAAGGCTTAATCTTTTTCTTCTGCTGGTTCTTGCCAGAAGAACCCTTGGCAGAAGTAGCGTCCAAGGTGGCAATGGACTGCTCAATGCGCTGAAGGTGACCAGCCACTTCTGGGCCAAACAAGTCGGTCCCTAGGAAGGTCATGTCAGTTAGTTTGTGCTGGGTATCTGCCGGGAAGGAAGGGATCCTCAGCCAAGCCCTGCGATGAGAGGCAACTGGGGCAGCCATCGAATGGGCACAAGAATCCCCAATGTCCAGGGCTGTCTGGAGCTGCTGTCTGGCAACAGCTCGGCCCTGATCACGGATCTGCTTGACGGTGGTCTGCATGTCCGCGGGGAGATGTGGGAAGACTTCATCCAGAGACCCTAGAAGGGCGTGGGAGAAGTGTGCCATGATGACGGCCAAACTAGCCTGACGAAGGCCCAAGAAGGAAGCCGCATAGACCTTCCGGGCTGAATGGTCCAAAAGCTTGGACTCTATCAGGAGATCGGCCAGTGTCGGCAGAACTGCCAGTACGCCTGAACACAGAGGCGGTCACCAGGCTCTCGACCGAAGGGTGCTCTGTGAACCCCACTAGGAACCTCATGGCACCATTTACTTTCGGGCTATGCGGCAGACGGAGCTGTTAGAATTCCCACGGCTGAGCCAACAATAGCCTCGGCCACAGGAAAGGCATCTGTCAGGGTATCCTCTCTCTTAAGGATGTCCGTAAGAGGGTACTTTGCCTTTTCTGGATTGACTCCAGGGGCATCCCTGTGGACTCAGAGATGAGGCAAAGAATGCCCTGAAAAAAACGAGGGACCTTCCTCCATCTCTAAGCTAACGGCTAATTCATCATCCTCAGGATGAGAATGCAGACCGGTAATGTCCGAATCCAAGGAATCCGGATATAATGGCCGACTACCCACGTCACCTTTGACACGCCGAGAGCGGTCCGGGGTGACCGTGACTGACAACCACTGGGGAAGCCCGGTGTCCGGCCTATCTTCCTTGGAAGAAGTCCCTTCCCACAGGCTGCTTGGGTGGTGGTTCTACCACAATCGGTGGAGAGACCGTTTTAGGCCGAACTGGAGGTTTTGCCTGCTCCGCTGGCTGGGGAACTGGCTTAATCAGCTCCGAAGAAGTTGGTTTTGGCCTAGGAGGCCAAAGTCAGGTAATGGCCAGTGTGGAAGATGGAGTTGGCTTGTGCCCAGTCAAAATCAGCTGTCACCACATGAGGTCTTCGTAGCACCAAAGGAGTTTCCACCGGAGCCTCTCCTCATCTGATGAGGACGACCGATGGCGTCGCCTCTTTTTAGAGCACTTGAGGGGTCAGAGACGTTGATCAAGATTGGACAGGCGGAATCGGTCGCTGAGAAGACACCAGCGGGATCTGTGATTTCCCAGGGTCGGGGACCACTTCCGGTATTGGAGTCCCAGCAGGCTGGGTCTCATCATCTGGGAAGACCAAATTAGGAGTCCGATCGAGGGAATCGTAGATCAGAGTTGGCGACAGAGGATCAATCGGGTTGATGACGATCTCTACATCGTCGATCGACAGTTCGGTCGACTGACCACATGGCAAAGCCAAAAAGCCAGCGACCGAAGAAGCAATCTCGACCCAAGTCAAGACCGCAGGTTCCTGGGACAGAGATCTCTCCTGCTCCCAAGAACACCTCCATCGAGACGAAGATGTTCCCTGATTCTTCTCCCACTTACGGGATTGAGAGTGCATGCCCGCAGGTGCCTCTCCCTTGGTCGGGAGAGACTGGCACAACTCTCAGAAGGAATCCAAGAAGGTGGAGCCCAGGTTCAGCGGGACGAAGAAGCTCCGAGAAGTGTCTGCAGTGCGAGCCACTTCTCCTCAACGCCAGCATGCGTTCCAATTGCTCGGCGGATCCTGCAGCCGTGGAAACCGCCCACTAAGCCTTCTTGGATTTCACCGGAGGGTTCCATTTCTCTGGCCTCCCCAGCTTCAGGCATGCAAGATGGTCGTTGAGGACGTTAGACTGAAAGGTGAGACACATCACATTTCGAGGTGTCATGATCGACACCGAGTTTGTAAATGAATGCAGTGTAGGGATCAGTGCGCAAAATTTTCTGGCCGTAAGGCACCAACGAAATCAGGGGGAAGACCTGTCTTCCATAATTGAAGAGTTAAACTCAGGGTCGCTAATGCGAAATAGACAAATTTTCTGAATAACCCAAGGTTTCAGAGCCAGGGTCTACAAAATGCGTGAGCACGAGGGAGCAACCTGAATCTCCCAGTGGAAAGGAAGATCTGGTGTCATGGGGCAGAGCCGAGGTATATACCACCCGGGTGGGTTGGAGGAGCCAGCCTGAAGACTTCCGGTTGATCTTAAAATGAAAGGGGACATGCCAAAGAGTGTGGATGAACAACATATCCATGCTCCTAGAAAAAGTCATTCTGCTGCAGTAGTGACGTAGCTACTAAAGCAGAATGACTTTTCATTGTGCATTAGTAGCTATGTCACAATGCAAGTGTCCCCATCAGCGCTGTTCATAGGACAGCGGCAGCTGAAGAGTCGCATGCGTGAGCTGGCCGGCAGGCGGTGAAGTGTGGGCGGCGGAGTGGAGACACTGTTGGTCGAAAACATAAAAAGTAAGTGATGCTGGGCTTTCTAACACCATACTCTAGACTATACTGAATAGTGTATAAGGGCCGAATTACACAACAGCGCTATTCTTAAAACTTTGAGGTTACCATGACAACAAAGGGACCTATCTAGCTTCGCTCTTTAGGTTCTTGTCATCATGGTAACCACTCAGTATAAGAATAGCATTGTGTATGAGCTCTCATACACTAACCTATATATTACCACATGCCATATATTATAAGTACAGTAATACTATCGAGTGCAAAGGAAACAGCAGATATGGCCTTGCTGGTACAAACCGGGTACTAACAAAGAACACATTGATAGCAAAACAGAATGTCAGCCACACAACAGCAAGTGCAGAAGAGGTGGTGGTGGGGGGAAGGGGAGGAGCAGGCTGGGGGGCATGTCTGAACCATCTCCAGATGCAGGAAGTGACTGGAATCAAGGTGACCATTTGTGTTACCCCGCAACACAGACATGGAGGATAACACAAGGAGATATTCTGAGTGCACAAGGCACATACCCAAGGCCGATGGCTGTGATAAGCTTAGCTCTAATATACACATGTGCCTGCACAAGTGGGAATGTGCATGCGTGCATGCACTTAGACAGGATAAGAACAGAAACCACAAGGCTCACTCAAGTTGAACCTCATTTGCACAGATGACAGAGGAACCATACTGAAAGTCATTCTTCACTGTGTCCTGTTTCTTACTCCTGCTGTAAATGTGTTTTAGCAGTCATCTACCGAATCGCTAATCTGGCAAGACAAATGCCGTAGTGCAATGCCCTATGCAGCCACCAGGGAACCTCAGGTTTGATGTAGGCTCAGCTGTCCAAGGGCCATGTTTCATTGAGGTCTTGGCCAGGGGTGTGGAGAAGAAGCTGTCTCTTCAAACACCCCCTCCTGCTGAAAAATCAAGAGGCAGCACACCATACACAAGCCACGTGACCACACAAGTCTCAACAGATAATGTCTTACAAAATGAAAGTTTTACTTAAATCAACAATCGGAGGCCAACTTGTCAGCACAGCGACAGGGCTGCCACTCACGATTCCAGTGACCCAGCTTTGGGAATGAGCATGAGATGTTGCAAGTCAGCCAGGGGAAGGGATATAGAGCATCGCAGTGGACCCTCTCCACCTCTGGAGAGAACGGGCTGCATTGCCCGGCTCTGTCCCACCCACCTGTAGGAATATGGGTGGTACTGCAGCAAGTGGACATGAAAGGAGGGAAGAGGACCCTGTGGAGCTCATGGTGGGTTATTTCTGCTGAGGCAACTGTCCTGGAGAAAGCATCCCTGCGGGGTGGGTTCAGCAGCTGGGGGTCCATCCTCTTCTCCTTGATAAGTTTGTATCTTCTAGGCTCTCAGTTATCAGCAGTGGACTGGTTTGTTACTACCTCTCTGATCATAGCCAGTCTGTCCAGGTCGGTGAATCCATATTAGCTCCCTTCCCCATAACCTTAGGAGTGTCCCAAGGCTCTATTCTGGGCCCTATCCACTTCTCTGTTTTGCTGAAAAAGCTAATATATATACATGTAAGCAGATCACATATCCTTTATGCCTCTGGAGCCTCCATACCCCAGCTGGAACAGTTCCTACACCGTGGCTTTTATGATGTCCAGTGTTGGTTCTGCTTCAACCAGCTCTTGCTGAACTCCAAAAAACTGTTTCCATGCTGTTTGGTTTACGCCAACAGCTTAGCAGATTTGCCCAGATGCTTGTCTTCTCCAACTTAGATGCCACTCCCCTTGAGTCAGTCCCCTGCTTCTAGTACCGAGGGATGTGGCTCGATAGTCTTCTCAACTTTTCAGTCCACACTGATGCCATCCTCAAGAAATTACACCCCAAACTAGGTGTCCTTTACAGGAACAAATCCTGCCTTTTGCTCCCAGTTCGGCGAGAAACTGTTTTTAAAATGATTCTCCCGCTGCCTGACTGTGCGGATGTGGTCAATGGTGGCGCCTCCAAATCTACCTTAGCCAGACTGGATCTTGTCTTTCACTCCTTCTGTAAGTTTGCTTCGGACTCTGCCCCTGTTACTCACCACTGTTTCTGTATCAACTCCTTGGCTTTCCTTCCCTATCTTCCTGGCGGCTGTCCCACTGCTTTTCCAATGACTCGTCTGCATCCCTCCCTTCCCTACCTGTCTGAACTTGCTCCACCTCTGCTCCCTCTTACTCCCTCATCTTTTAACACTCAATCCTTTAATGTCCTTCACTGCTCTACCTTAGCTGGTCAGTCCGCGTTCTCAGTACAACTGCCTTCTCTCTGCAACTCTCTCCCCTCCTCCCACAAACTTGCTGCCTCTCTTAAGCCCCTGCTGAGGTCCCTTTTCTCTTCTGCATGCTCCAATCCTCACCCCTCGGGCACCTGATCCAGCCTCTCCTCTGCTTCTGTTACCCACTGTGCTTCTCCAAGATTGCTTGGTGCACTTTGTAAGTTTCATATTTATTGCACTCAGCTGTTTCAGATTTTGCTTTTTTTTCTGCCCACTCTTTTCACTCTTTTGAGTGATCATGTTTTGTTGTAACTTACTATGCTGTTGGGTTGTTTCCCTGCTACAATCGGTAATAAGCTTCAGTTATTACTTTGGACTGACTGTAGTATCATGTTTCTTCCATGGTAACTACTGAATTACTGTTCCCCTTCCCCTGGGTCACGCCTGGAAACAGTCTCGGCTCAGTGCACCTTTCTCGGTCATCAAGTTTCAAATAAATAAACTAAACTAAGGGTAAATCCCCCTCCATCTTGCTCCATAATGGCCAAAACGGCCAGAAAAGTGGCACATCCGGCAGTACATCCACCGAACCAAACAGAGGAGGAAAAGCAAAAAAAAAAAAAATCCAACTACAAGCAAAACTGAAGGGATTCAATACTGCCTCGAACCTCACATAAATCAATTATTTTTAATGAAACTTTTGCTTCCACAGTCTGTCTGCCTAGACTTCAGGTCTGCACTGCTGAATTTAAGTTCAGCGACCGCCCAAACCCATCAGCTACAAACCCCCCAAGTCCCTCCAACGAGCAGAGCCTGAAAGTGCCAATGACTGGCATTAAAATGTACTGATGTTCACCCCTATTCCGCCATTTCCTCACGTGGCATAACAGTACATGCATGTGCCATCCCTTTGGCAGGGGAGCAATCTTCCTAACCCTCCACCAGGGTCACTGTGACACCCCAACCAATGGCATCTTTCCTCCAGGATGGCGTGCCTTTCCTAGCTTCCAGCTGGCAGACTCCCAGGTCCAATTCCGAACCCAGGTTGACAGTAAGGCAGTGTGGTGCGCTGCCTTTGGACCATTAAACAGCCAGACCAAATCAATTATTTTTCCCTTCAGCTTTTTGGTCCCTGATCACCACTTGTACTTGTCATCAGGCATTCTCCTGTCCTCCAGCCTCATCCACCGCTACACCCCCACTGCCACTCCAGTGGGAATCAACCTGGGGTGAGACCAGAGGGTAACAGCACTGTCATAAATGGTGGCTGATGCACACTGGGTTTTCCTTTCGTCTTCCTCTGTGGACCCTACCTACTACCCATATGGTGCTAGGCCATGCCAGCACACAGCTTGCCCCTGGAAAAGGCCATCTCCCTGGCCCACCACAGGGGTACCTAGTGCAGAAGCTGGCACCTTCCCTACCAGGTCAGGAGCACTGCCACGTGGCCGTGCCTCCCCAGGCGCCCCCCACCGGTTCCCAAATTCCCTCCCAAACTCGAGTCTCTTGCATAGGAGGGCGACACACTACCCAATGGGTCATCAAACAGCCACCCATCAAATCAATTCTTTTTTTTTCCATTTGTTTGTTTCCTGGTCTTCGGTTTTCTACCCTGGACTGCTGGCAGGCGGGCTCCATCTCTCTCATGAGAGCTCACATCCACCCTGATATTGCGTGTCTCCCAACCCCCAGTGCAGATCCCGGCAAACCCCATGGATTTTCCCCTCGTGGTGGAGCCAGGAAGGGGAAAGCCGTCCCCCGCAACCCCACCCAGTACACAATTCAGCTTGCTGGGAGTTTAAGCTCTGGATTAGGAGCACAGCCAGGCATCATGCATCCTACCACCGCCTCTCCCATTTTCCATTTTTGTCCCTCCCCTTCTGTGGCCGTAGGCATGTGAGCCACGTCACCATATTCTTGCCTCCCTAACTCCAGTGCTGCCACCCAGCCTCCACCAGGAGGCAGCCAAGGAGTGGGACAACATACCCTCGTTCTTCGGGAGAAGAGAGCAGTCCATTGGATGCTTGATCCTCTTCCTCACCTGCCGATCCCCAGCAACCAGAGTTCATTCACGAGCCCAGGTCACTAGCATGGCGCAAGGTGTGGCGTCCAGCGCCTCAACCCTCAGTGTTACCGGGCCGGCACTATCAAATCAATTCTTAAACAATCTACACTCCGCATACAGAAAATAAGAAAAACATGTTGCTTTAGGAAGTGTAACAGCACCACAACCCACTGACTGCTCTATGGTCGAAAATCAAAATGCAGTTTATTGCTGCAGAATATCAAGGACTCTAGCAATAGTCACAACAAACATTAAAATGCACGTGCACACACACACACACACACACACAAATATTACAGCAGAAAGTATTCAACAAAACCAGAAGAGCTATAGATCAGCTCTAAAGACTAAACAAACGAGACGAGAACACTGAAACACTACCAACACAAAGATCTGCAACAGGGTTGATACACGGCGGGGGGGGGAGGATGAAAAGGGACTTGGCAAAGTTGGAGGAATGGTCAAAAGTATGGCAGCTTAGATTCAATGCAAAGAAGTGCAAAGTAATGCACCCGGGAAACAAAAACCCAGGGGAAGAGTACACAATGACAGAGGAGGTACTAACAACAAAAATGAAAACGGACCTGGGGGTATTCGTATCTGGTGATCTATAAGTAAGCAAGCAATGTGAGAAGGCAGTAAGGAGGGCTGGGGGGGATACTGGGATGTACAGGAAGAGGAATCACTAGCAGAAAACAGGAAGTTGTTATCCCTCTGTACAGACAGTTGGTGAGACTCCATCTGGAGTACTGCATGCAGTTCTGCAGATCCCATCTCCGCAAGCACATAGATAAGGAGGCAGTCCAGAGGAGGGCAACTAAAACGGTGCAGGGTCTGCACCAGAAGCCATACGAAGAGAGACTAAAGGAGTTTAATATGTATACCCTCGAGGAAAGGGGGGGTGGGGGGAGAGAGACATGATAGAAATTTTCAAGTACCTCAAGGGAATCAACAAAGTCCAGGAGAGGAGCATCTTTCAGAAAAAGAGATGTGCAAGAACAAGGGGGCACAATCTGAAGATAGAGGGGGGACACTCAAGAGCAATGTGAGGAAGTAATTTTTCATGGAGAGGGTGGTGGACACATGGAACGGCCTTCCTGAGGAGGTTGTGGGGGTCAAAAACAGCGGGGAATTCAAGAATGCATGGGACAGACATAAGGCAATTCTGGTGGGGGTTGGAAGAAGTAGGCTGTTGGTTAACTAGGATCTGCAGCTTATCCAACAGGTAGGAAATGGGCAGACTGGGTGGGCCAAACGGTCCCTATCTGCCATCAAAGTCTATGTTTCCAATTCTCTAAAAACTCGGAGAGAGGGTTTTATGTTTTGTCAGGACTCTTGGTTGGATTTTTTGTTTGGGGGTCCGGGACTGGTTCTAATCAAAAAGGCAGGTCCACAGCCCAAAGAGAGTCCACAGAAATGTCCAGGGTCCCCATTCAAATACATGGGAGCTACTTCACTGCTTGTACTATAATATTCTGTAGGCCCGGGGGGTGCTCCACTAGTTTCTATTAGGACAATTTAAAATTCATTTGGCTTATGTTTCAGAGGGTGAGTTCAAACAAATTATGGCCACTGCTCAACTAAAAGGGCTTTGTTAGTTGAGCAGTACATCTGTGCCTCCTCTGAAACAAAAAAAGTAGTTTAAAATGCCCCAATAGAAACTATTGGTGTGGGGCCTCCAAACGCCTACAGAATATTACAGGCACAAGCAGTGCTGGCGCAGGGAGCAGCTCTCCAAAGTGACTCCCGGGCTTGGTGGCTTGAGCGTCTGTGGGACTTCCAAAAAAAAAAAAAAGGCGCCCCGACACACAAAATGTGCGTAAAGGATGCAGATACCCGCGTCCCCGAGAGCCCTGTTTTTTAGTGCACTAGTTCTTAATAAATATCTTATCTGCCACTCCTCACATGGGGTTGTCCATTTCAGCCTTGGTGGGCTGAATGTAGAAACCTATTACAAGTAATGTGTTCAGACCATTTCACTCCACTGTATCTATCTGACCACAGGAATTTACATAGTGTTACCCACAATGCCATGCACTGGGGACTCCATCAAAACTGCCTACAAACTCCAGTGGACTTCTGGTCATCTGTTTAAATGTTAATGGATAAAGAAAGAGTGGGATCCCACAAAAACACACACACACACACACACACACATGTACAGCAAAAAGTATTAAACAAAACCAGGAAAACCTACAGATCAGCTCTACTTGGGAAACAAAAGAGACAAGAACAATGAAACACTACCTAAAACCTTTTTTTTTTTTTTAGTTTATTAGTTCTTAATAAATATCTTACAGATTTCCTCAGGAAACACAGCCGCTCACATGTAAAATAGTTTAATACTGAGGTCAACTGCGTCAACATCTGAAATCCATTAGGGCAAAGCCGCAGCCGAGCGCCTCAGTGTGCTGAAAAACTGCACAGTGCTCAAGTGGGGGAGACAACAACAAAAAAAAAATCTCACGGCCTTCCAAATTCTTCGAGTAAAAAAAGTCAGCCAAGACACAGAAGAAAAAAAACGATCCCACATCCTGCCTGGGGCTGCCAACGAAGCGAAGTGCCCAGAGTTTGGACAGGAGATTGATTCCATGTCTGGCCTGACAATGTGAGGGGGGGAGGAATATGAGAACGAGTCAGAGGAACGGGTGGGGGGAGGCTAACCAGGGCTGGCATAGTGCCATTCCCAAGCCATGTTTCAAGGCAGACAGAAGTAACCCCAGCAGACAGCAGCTCTACAAACCGCCAGAGCCTCGCACCAGCTGCACGCTCTGGCTCGCCCTCTGCAGCTCGACTGCAGATGGTTTTAAAGCATCACTTCCACTTTTTCCCTTAAAGAAATAGTACAGATGTCGAAGGTAACAAAAAAAAAAAAAAAAGCTTCTTGCTCCTTTTTAAACATGCTTCCCCCATCACTCACACACACACACAAATCCATAGTACAAAATAAAGCTGAGTGCTTACAGGCAAGGAATTCGGTTTAATAAAAGATGAGAAAAATCTGTAAAAATGCTATTTCTTGGTTGGATGAAACATCACATGGCTGTGTATTATCCCACAATGACCGCATGGCTGCATCTTTGTTTTTCATCCTTCTTGAAAAATTCTGGCCATTTTATAAGAGAGATAATTCACTACAGGGTGTGCAGTCGTGTTCTGATATATGCACACCTTGAGTGATTGAACACACTACCTGTGTCCTCAAGCCTCACAACACACACCAAGGTGTGCGTATATCAGAGCATGACCACATGCCCTGTTGTACAGATATAGATATATAAATGCGTATTTATATGTGTGTGTGTGTATACACACAGATATATTTATACATACATATATATATATATATATATATACACACGCACAAAATATCAACAGAAACACCTGTGGGCATAGCTACAAACTGGCAGGGGGTAATGGTGGAAGGGTGGAATGTACTACCACAGGGATAGCTAATCACAAATCAGCTGGGGGTTGGAAAGGAGGTGGGATAAAGTCAAGGGGCAGGTTAGGATGACGGGGGAGGGCTGTGCTACATGAGGCAAGCGGGCATGAGCTCTGCTACGAAGCAGATCCGATGGACTTTTGAGCCTTCTTCTGCTGGCATTTTCATATGTTATAATTTATCTTCATGTGTGAGGGGCAGGACCATAACCGAGTTACACAAGTCCTGTCCACTCATCATGATGATAGTGCCTATTTTGAGTCAGGCTATTGTATACTTGATATATAACAGTAGTTTACAGGTTATAATCCCCCGCTCCGTGGCCCTGGTCGGCTCTGTTCTCCTCCTCCTCCAAATTCGCCCGCTCCAGAACTCCTCGGGGCCACCACCTTGTACTCCCCCATGGCAGGGGCGAGGAGCCACCAACCCCCCAACCAGGAGCTCCTCTGGTGCCCATGGAGGCACAGCCGCACTGGCGGGCTGGCCATCAAGCTGCATGACCTGGCTAAAACTTTTTCCGTTTTCTCCCCTTGCAGGAGCACGGCGTACAATGATGCCTGCGACGGGGGTCATGCACACTCCCGTGCGTGCTCATGTCAAGCATCTGCTGCTCTCCACCCCACATTCTTGCGGCTCCGTGCTGTCGAGCCCCAGCCTCCGCTAGGGGTCAAGTGCGCACCGGCCGCTGGTCTCCCATTCCCCGGAGATGGAAAGCAGCCCGGACGCTCGATCCACCCCCCCTCCACCGACCCACAGTAGCCCATGCTTGTTCCCAAACATGGGTCACCGGCGCGAGGTGTGGCGTCCAGTGCCTCAACCCTCAGTGCCACCGGGCTGGCTGATTATAGCTTTTTAAATCTGCAGTTTATTTAAAGATGTTGCTGTTTTTCTTTTAACAGCTGGCTTCAGAGCTGCACTAGGCATTGTGATGTCATCACCATTGTGAAAGTTACTCTCTGATTGGTTCAGTAGTCCACTGTGCTGACAGTAACCTTAAAGTGTGACCTTTACATGTTCAGTATTGGGCTTCATAGCCCATTACCTAAGTGAGTAACAGTCAGTGTGTGCCAAAATGTTTAACATTTAATACAGTCAGATTGGGAGGTAAGGGATCGACCCTCTGGCAGAACTGCTGGTCAGCCGATCCCTTTCCACTTACTGGTCCACCTGCTCTGCCCCTGCACTCTGTTTTGTGAAATCTACCCAGGAGAGTGCGGTGCACCCATACAAGTCTATGGGGCTGGATTTTTAAAAGCGTTTTTAGCGGTCTTTCATTTTTCTCAAAGGCTGCTGAAAGTGCTGTAAAACGTTTTGAAAATGAACCCGGAAGTGCAACGTGACAGCCAAGGAAGAAAAACAAAACTATGAAGAACAAAAGAAGCGGGTGGCAGAGCTATAAGGTCACTTTTTGTTTTTTCCTGCCTTCTATTCTGTTTTGTTCCAGGTGGAAGTGAGCAGCTTTTCAGCACGGTCAGGGATGACAAGAGTGGGACTTTTCTGAAATCTGGTCCTGCAGATAGAGTCACGCTGCCAGCTTATGGCAGCTGTGGGAGAGGACGGGTGTGGTGGCAGCGCCAGAGTCGGGGCTGGGGTTTGTAAAATGATTACCAAAAAAAAAAGGGAGGGGCAGTTTTTATTTACTTTTATTTGTATACCAGTACAGCTGTGGGAATGAATAGCTGTAGGGAGTTACTGACTGTCTCAGGACTGAGAGGTGGTGGTGGTGGTGGGCCTCTCGCTCACTTAGCGGAAAAAAAAAAATGGCTAAACAAGTTGGCACAAGGATACCTGTTATGGGGTTGGCACATCTGGCACTTTTGTTTAGAGGGTTCTACTGATAGTTAATGTACCCCTTGACCTGTCTGTCAGACAGCTAGAAATCTCCAGCTAAACAAGTTTTACACACACTGTACGCTAAAGCACTTTACTACAAGCCACAAACAGTTGCTGCAGTAAACAGTCCAGTTTTCCATAATATGTACCTTATTATGTACAATGCTTGAAATCCGATGGCAGCAACCTTACTGCTGACAACTTTGTAAATGAGCTGTCAAGTATTATAGGGTACAATTTCTGAGTTATATCATCAAATGCCCCCCCCCCCCAAAAAAAAAAACTACTAGTAAACACTCTTCTCATAGAAACAAACACAGACTTTGACGGCAGATAAGGACCGCTTGGCCCACCTAGTCTGCCCATTTCCTTACCTATTGGATAAGCTGCAGATCCTAGTTAACCAACAGCCTCCTTCCTTCTACCCCTCCCCCCCAGAATTGCCTTAAGTCATGGAAGGGCAGGTGGCATCCAGTTCCACAGCAAAATAACAATAGCACTTCCTGTGTCAGCTCGTAAAAGGTACGCCCACCCCCCCATGTGATACAGCTCACCCCTCTGCCAGACTAAGGCCCTGACGACACTATACAGCTCCGGCCCGTAACGGATACAATCCATTATGGCGGGGAGGCGGTGCAGTGCGTCTTCACGGGACAACACCGCTGGTCCACACTTCAAGGAGATGAGGCGTTACGGCAGCGCCGATCCAATGCAGCTTTCTGCGCTTCCGGCCTACGCGGACCGTTACCGCCTGTCCACACTACTGCCGGTAATGTTACCAAGGGACTGGTTTTCATAACTGTTGTTGAAACCACCACTTATGTGGTTTCAACAACGGTTATGAAATCGTCTTCTGTAACATTACAGGTGTAAACGCAAACCGTTGCGGTAACGGTTTGGACACTCTGTAACGTTACAGAGGCGTAGTGTGGACAAGGCCTCTGATGAGAGCAACCAGCTGAACTCTGAAAGTTGTGACCTCTCCCATGCCATTAGCCCTGGTCTGTACCATTTTTTCATGACCAGGTAGCCCAACTGTGGATATCAAACCAAGGTATTAAAAAATTAAAGAAGTATTTCAGAAGAAAGCACTGCTGCAGCCATCGTTATGCTAAAAGCGTATTAGCAGCAATGTCACTTTTATTTTGTTAAAACGTGACGTTTTATCAAGTTTCACGCAAAACACAATAACATGGTATACAGACACATTTAAGGCATACCATTGGTCTACCCAGTCTGCCCTGTTTTACCCTATCCTAGCCCTGGGACCCAATGTCTAGTTGAGGTTATTGCCCTCACCTCCTCCCCTCTCACCCCCACATAACTATTAAGCCCTTTACTCGGTCCCAGCCGTGTCTGAAACCATTCATGGATTCTTGCACCCACTACCTTTACTGGTGGGCTGCTCCATGGCTCAACCACTCTCTGTAAAATAAAACTTTCTCATATCCCTCCTGAATCTTCTCCCTGCCAGGTTCCACTCATGTTCCCCTGCTCCTGATCTGTCAGTCCTGCTGATTATTTTCCTCACATCTGCCCTGTTCATTCCTTTCAGGAACTTGAAGGTCTCTATCGTATTGCTCCTCTTCCTTCTGCTCTCCGGTGAGTACATGTTCAGGGCCATAAGCTCATCCTCACAGGATCTTCCCCTGCAGAGCCCGAATCATTTTAGTTACCTTACACTGTACTGTCTCAAGGCTGTCTTTGTCTTTTCTTAGGCAGAGGCTCCAGAACTCAGTATTGTTCATATCAGTTGTTATCTAGGGCCAAGACTCCACCTCTCTGTCGTTAAACAAACAAAAAAAAAAAGTCAAGATGTCCACAGTATTTGAATCTGTCTTATTTGTTTCTTGGGAGCGGCAGGTAACTTGTTGCAGGTACCTTCATCATCCTCCAGGTGGGAGTGGAACTGCAATGAGTGATGGCTAAACTGATCTGCTTGCAAATGAAGCTGGACTGAAATGTCTCCATTTCTAGTATTCTTCTGCACAGCTTTCTCCAATCTAGGAGAGATGGGCAGGCAGTGGTTAGCTGCCTGCAAGTAACGGTCTTAGAGTACGCAGCAGAGAAAATGCAGGACAGCTATCTATTCCTGAGCAAGCAGGGAAGGAAGTCCTAAACCCAGGTTCTACTTGCCACCTCCCATACATACGCCCCAGTTCCCGTGGATTGCGTCCCCTACCTCAATAATATAAACAAGACAGACTGAGCAAACACAGAAAACATACTGGTGGTCAGCCCTGCTGCCATAGTTCCTCTAGCACCTGCCAGAGTTCACGGAGTTAAAATGTTTCATGATTACAGGGGTTCTAAGATACCTACTGCCCACCTTCCAAGTGAATTCCCGTTGGGAGTGGGTAGCTGTGGTTCTATGGGTGTCTTCCCCAAATATTTCACCAGTAGGTCTCCGAAAGTTGAAACTCCATCCCTTCTGGTCACTCAGACTGGATCTGCTCCAGTGGTGTTCTTGGTATAAGGGCCTGGATCGCTCTAGCGCAGAGGTGGGATATGTTGCTTCTTAGTTACATGGGACAGACATAAGGCAATTCTTGTGGGGGTAAGAAGATATAGGCTGTTGATTAACTAGAATCTGCAGCTTATCCTATAGCTAGGAAAATGGGCAGACTAGGTGGTCCAAGCGGTTCTTATCTGCTGTCAAAGTCTATGTTTCTAGTTAAGATATAGTATAATGGGAGTTGGGGGCGCACTGGTAAAGCCAGGGTTGATTCTCACAGGATGGAACCCAGACACATGGCTAATGGGATAAGAGCCCTCTACGTTGTAGCCAAACTCAATTCCATTGGAACCTGTGTCCATGCCTTCATAGTAGGCCTAGTCCCGGGTTTTCTGATGGCCTGAAATAAGCCTTGATTAAATATACGGTGGGAACGGCCCGCCGGTACAGCGGTTGGATTTCCGCTTGCGGCACCAGTGACCCGGGTTCGGGAATGGACCTGGGTTGCTGGAGAGCCGGCCGGGGGGAGTAGGATTGAGCATCCCATGGACTGCTTTCCTACTCTGGGGGGAGGGTGTGGGTTGTGCTCGACGGACCCCTGGCGGAAGCTAGGGGTTCACACAGCTACCAGTGCCAACAGCTATGGGGCGGGGCGGAGACCGGACGTCATTGCACATCTCCGCCCCTGTCAAAACAAGGAAACTTCTTGCAACCGACTGCACTTGTGAACCCTGCCCGCGGCTTCGATTAGCCTCCGGGTCCTGCTCTCCCCCAGGCAGTTACTAGTCATGCGGCACCTGGGTGCCGCATCCCCACCGTCTGGGGGTAAGTCAGAGGTACTGGGGGGAGAGAGCATAAGTGGCTGGGAGGTGGAAGCACATGGGCGCCATGACCAGGCTGATGTACGGTGGTTGAATGTGGGGGTAAAAAGAAGAAAAATAAAAAAAGTATACGGTGGGAAGTGTAGAAAACAGAATGGGTTCAA
Organism: Neoceratodus forsteri; assembly: GCA_016271365.2. Lineage (NCBI taxonomy): Eukaryota > Metazoa > Chordata > Ceratodontiformes > Ceratodontidae > Neoceratodus > Neoceratodus forsteri. The sequence goes on from JADMNL010000030.1 coordinate 155,148,058, forward strand.
ATGGCTTCTTCCATATACACCTAACCAAAGTCATCTTGTGAGAAGAAGTACTGGATAGCTGTGCTCACCTGGGCTGCCATATAATATTTTGTAAGGTCTGGGACTCCAATTCCTCCCCTACTCTTGGGGATTACTGAAAGTCACTACTTAACACTTAAAACTAAGAACAGACAAAACAACAAAGGCAGCTCCGTTTCATGGCGTGGTGGACTCAAAAGCAGAAGAGAGATCAGCTAGGAGAAGGCCAGCGCCACAAGTCTACATAGAAACATAGAAGCTGACGGCAGATAAGGGCCGCATGGCCCATCCAGTCTGCCCTTTTTTTGCTGCATTGCTTACACGTAGACCCCTTCAGGTCTACGGTACTTTCTCTGCCATCCCTTATGACTCAGTTGTGCTTATCCCAGGCTTTTTTTGAATCTCACCACCACCACTGGAAGACCCTTCCAGGCATCCACCACCCTTTATGTGAAGGAGTATTTCCTCATATCTCTCCTAAACCTACCCCCCCAGCTTCATATCATGGCCCCTTGTTCTGGATCACCCTTTCCGCTGAAAATACCTCCCACTTGTATCTTACTCACCCCCATGAGGTATTTAAAAGGTACTGATACTATCCCCCCACAGTTCTTGACTGCCAGCACTGTATACTCCCTGGTCTTATTACAGAGTAGCAACAACTTATCTGTAGCAATTTAAAATATAAAGTAATGATTTACATACAGAAATGCGATGTGATGAACAAGTTCATTCATACCTGTGTTGAGTATAGGGAAAGCAGTGTGACTGATGTCACATGACTCCTACTTGCAAAGTTTTTGTAAAATTCACCAATGAAACTATCTGGGCCAGGACCTTGACTACCTTGAGTGCAACTCCATGCTTTAAAGCAGCACAAATGTACACATATCCCTGAAAACAGTGCTTCATGGATAATATCTACAACCACCATACGTTGGTATGGGCTGTCATGGCTTTTTAATTTATAAAAAAAGCAGTTTTATTCTTCGTAGTCAAATGGCCACCAGTGTAACACATTTGGTGGTCAGAGCAGACATTATTAACAACACTGTTGGCCTTGGAAAGTCCTGAAATTTCCTCATAACTCCCAAGTACGCACCTATATCATTTTCGATTCCCAGAGCGCACTCAAAAAAAAAAAATCTTTCCATTTGTGCCCAAAATTCCCTAATGCGTCTGCAATCCCAGATAATGTTATAGATCTGCAGGCCTACACCGGAAGCCTTACAATTTCAACAGTTATTGACTGATCTCAAGCCCATCTTGTGCTCTGCACACGGGTTTAGGGGTAACATTGTGGGCCTTGATAGGAAGTGGACAAGACTTCCTGAATCCGTGGATGCTTGAGTTAATGCTATTTCTCTACTGGAAATTGTGAAACGTGCTTCTTGACTGCCAGCACTGTACATTGCCTATTCTTGCTTCCCTTCCCTGTCGGTGCTTTTACTGGACCCAGCCTCTTAGTCTCCTCTTTCTTCCTTCTTATCGCACCACATTAAGATATTTGTAGAACATAATCATAAAGTCTGCAAATTCAGTCTGCCATAACCGGAATAGATACTTTTACACATGGCGCGCTCATTGTTAGGATCACTGTATATACTGTATTTTAGATTTTATAAGGGGAGACACTAGAAAGTTGGGCTCTAGTAACTGATTTTACATAATCGCGTTATAATATTTATTTGTTAAAAATCAACATCTTAGCTATGTAGCTTGGTTACTGTAGCAGTAATACCATAGTGGCCTGGGTTTACAAGATAATAACCGGACCAGTGGTAACACCGAGGCTGAAGGCCATGGTGTTTATTTACCATCTGGTTATTATCAAGGAAACCCAGACCACTACTGGTATTATCGCTATTATACTGGAAAAATTTAGATGGCAAAATCTGTGCATTGCGCTATAGTGAGTCTTGGAGAAAGCAGAATCTGTTCCTCAAAGAAGCACTGCAGCACTACTAGAGTCTCTGATTGGCTGCTGCATGTTGAACTGGGAGGGGACGCTGGGCTTGCTCTCTGACTGGCTAAGTACACACGCAACAGCCGATCAGAATGCAGAGCCACTGTACCATTATTCATTCTACTGTCCAGTTATTGCAGATTAACTGGACACTAACAATGCATTCTGACTGGCTAACAGGAATCTTTTCCAGTAAAGTAATAGTTTTACTCTGTATAATTGTTCACTGCCAGTACTGTACCCGTTTCATTCAAAGGAAATAAAAATGTTATTGACAAACAAAAAACAAAACACTATTCGCAACAACAGCCCTGAAACAGACAACCGAACAGTTCAAGCACTGCTCCAGGTAACGTGAATAAAAGCTGATTTTACTCATCAAGTTTTAAGAAATACTCTTTTAAGCTGGCATAGCAATAGAGTTACCACTCCCAATGCCACCAACCTGCATTCAGGAACAAGCACTAGTTACTGGGGGCCCGCCAAGGGGGGAGACTTAAGTGTCCTAGGGACAGCTCTCTTCCCTTAGGATAAGTGGACTCTGCATCTCGCTGTCAGACTGCCACCAGACGGAGGCCAGGTGGCAGCGCATACCAGTGCACCAGAAGTGGAAGGGATGCCGACAAACACCAGCACATATGCAGGCCACCTCATGCGTGTGTTGTCACTGTACATTGGCACCCGGGTAGAAACAAAAACCGAGTAAAATGATCCAGCCCTATCTACCCCACCACCGTCTGGATGCCCACTACCATGTATTGTCCCAGGGAAGTGGATGATAATCTGTAAGTCCATGATGGTTGGTGAAGGGACAGAGTGGGTTCAGCAGGGAACGGAGGGGCAGAAACAGATACTGTAAAAAGAAATACTCAGCAAAAAAGTTTTATAAATAGTGCTATTCATCCCAACACTCTAAAGGGCTCCATACGCGACAACACCATGCTTCACAACATCACTGGTGTTCAAACAAAGCATCCCCCGTTTACAGCGCTTATACTCACCCAAATTAAAGTTCACTCTCAAAGTTCAGGACTGGTGAGTGAAATACTCTTACCTGCCAAGGTTATCTGCAACACTGCATTTAAGTCATCTGGCCACTTCAACTATGGTGTAGGTGGCCAACAGTACTCAGTGGTCAATGGTAGCAGACCTGGGCAGTTTTATACCTTACAATGCTTCACAATACTAATGACAGCATTTAGTTTTTTCAAACCGTTTCATAGTTTCCTCTCCTTCCTTTATCCCAAATGTAGGCCCCTACAGCTACAGATCCAGTACAAGGCCTCCCCACTGGTAGCAATGAGCCTGCAACACTGTTGCAAGCTACCAAAGCTACCAGACAGCCGCGCCTGGCCAGTGTCAGAGAGGCCAAATGGCAGTAAGATGTTCTTTCCTTCACCCACACCCAAACACTCTCACTGTGCTGCCATTGTTTGGAACCCTCACATAATCATTGCAGCCAGGATCCCTACTCACAGCCAAAAAGCATGGGTGGGTGCGGGCAGCTGCGTGCCAAGCCAGTCTGTCTGGCATTCCAGAGGGTCCTTCCGCTACGAGACTTGGAATCAGGGAAGAATCTGCATGTCTGTTCATCCACAAAGGGGCTGTTGTCCTGTAGTTCGGTCCAATTTACACTTTTAGTAATGTGACATCTTTTTTCCTCATTTTGTGATTATCCTGGGCTTAAATGCAGGGGGGTGGGGATTTGTTATTGTTGTCCAGTGGTGAAAAAAGTGCCTCTGCAAAGCATATAGTGGGACTACATCTATGGCATGTCCTCCCCTCAGTTACATAATGTCTGCTTTTCAAAAGAATTAACATCTATCTATGTACATGGTACCAGGTTAAAATGTTGACTGCATAACAGCACAGTTAAAAAACAGCCAAAAGAAAACAGCTACAGGGACTTAATAGCTAAGGTCAATAACACCCCAGATATACTTTGCGCTGTCCCTGTTGCTGTTCGGGGGATAGGGAGAAGACTGCTGCGGGGTGTGCTGGATGAGCAGCTTCCGTGGCTCAGTGGCTCGAGTCACAGGCATTGAAGGGTGGTGGTGTGATGGTGGACCGGTGTTCGAGGTCCGGTACAATTTTTGTTGTCGTTGGTCTGCCCCAACACCCTCTGCATTTCTCCACCCTACACCTTCTGCCCTCCCCATCAGAACAATGCCCCAAGGTTTCTCCCTGTCCTTGAATTTCACCCCCCCTCGAGTTAGTTATTATAACATGGGGGGGTCAGGGGGGCACAACCCCCTGTAACAGGGGGTGCAGAGCCCCCCTTAAACTTACAGTCTGTGTGTTCTGTGCCATTTTAGTGAAGGCAGTGCTCGCTGTTTTTGCCGAGTGCTATCTTTGATTTCAGCATTTTGGGTTAGCGTTTTTTGACCGTGCTGTTTTTTCTTTCGACATTATGACCCCATGCTCGTATACATACATACACACATAATACATGGATGGGACGTTTGCTCCACAGGAACCATTATCATTGTATTTCCCTGTGTATACTTCCATTAAAGCTGTATTCCTCCCAATTAATATACCTCCGGAGGGACAGCTGTGTACCATGGAGAAAAAGTTCAAACAGGACATCAGTGAACATAGTAGTACCACCAATAAAAACCTTAACAATTAAACCAAACACCCTAACCACCAATTACACCACAGTTTCACTACCCAAGACATTGCTTTGGCTAGTACAATTATTTTGGGTTGGTGGCCGAAGTGGCTACCTAACTGCAGAGCCCTGCACCCTGTGTAATCCACTTGCTCTTACTCCTCCCCCTTCACAGACACGAGTACAACTCAATCACAGTTCCATCACAAGACGGCAGCTTTTTAAGTTGCACTGCGAGATAAAGGGTCCCCCAACCTCAGCTGGGTCGACCTAAGATTTAGCCCCCACCCAAAAAAAAGATGAAAAGAGGAATGAGACGTAGTAGGTTTAAAGTTACCATGCCAGCTGTCCAAACTATTGTCTTACAAGAAGGAAAAAAAAAAGGGAGAAAAATGAAACAGTTCCATTATTTTGACAATCCAGCATTTGACCCAAAACATGACTAGACTCTTTCTCAGATAGATGAACATATAATAGTAAACTGTCTGTCTGAGCAATCTGATCGTGAATACCAAAGATGAAGACAGCGGAGCCAACAGAGAAGAGTATTCAATGATACCCTTGTGTGTCATGTGACAGAACTTCTTTCTATAACTGAACCAGGTTAAGAAAGAGTTATATTTTTAAACAAAAAATGACAATATATTGCAAATTCAAGTACAGGCTTGCTATGCTGTTTTTAAGACACAGTGGTCGGCAGTGCCGTTTACTTGTCAAGAATTCCGATCTCTAAAGGCAAAGAAAAACTCATTACGGGTGCGTTATGCTTCTGTGAACCGCTAGTGTCTGTAAGCGTTCCATTAATAACACTCTCATAATACTGTGGCTAAAGCCAGCTCTATTTTATATTTAGCTACTGGAGTTCTTCTGGCTCAGAATTATATAAAAAATGTTTCCTTTGTTGCTTTTCCCCTCTTAACACTCTGAGTGATTAGTGCTAGTAGAAGGCGAGAGACTGCTGGCCCAGCGCACTCAAGTTCCCTGAACTCAACAGGGCAGGTATAGCGTGGGCACTGAAGCATAAGCCAGCTTGACAGTCTCACTGAAAGAGTTTAAAGCAGCAGTGCAACACACAAATGTGTTTTCCAAAAAGCCTGTTCCAGATACAATTAAAAACATTAGCCTTACCTGTCAAATCGACTCTTCCAGGTACTTCTGTGCCGAGCACTGTGAGGTTTTTACCTCTCGACCCCTAACCCTTGCCAGGCCTCCAATGCTATTTCTAAGCCTACTTCGGCAGACATCTTTATATTTTGAGGGTAAAAAAAATGAAACCTTTTACCAAATACTCAGATTTTGGTGAAACTAGAACATTTTACCACCAAATAAAAGTGGAAGATGCACAGAATTTTTTTCTATAGTGGAGAAAGATGGGGTCACGTGTTTTGCTCAATTAGGCAAACAATTTAACCCTACTTTTTTTTTTTGTTGTATAAAAGATTTCAGGCATCATCCTTCATGTTTATCAAATGGAACATTTAGTGACGCACACAGAGGACTGGTTTAATCATCTGATGAAGATGGACTCTATACTATATAGACAGACTACATTTGTCCCATATGCCAGCCAGCCAAGCCCGACCTGCAACTATGTCATTTTCATATTGTTACGCTATGCATCAGTACCTTACTGTTACAAACGTCCGTCCTTGTTAATCCACTCTCGATGAGCTTCTAGGTGTTTACTACAAAGCTTTCTGGCAGTGGTTATCACTATTTTCCTTACCCACCAGGTACTAATAAACTTACGTGACTTTCTGCTGATATGCATTACTCTAGTATCTCATAATACACAATTATACAAAAAAAATATTCCAAGCATCTTCCAGTTTTACTTGGTGGTATCTTTTCTAGTTCCACCAAACTTTAAAACATTTGAAAATACTTAATTTAGTTTTTTTCACAAGAGAAAAACAGTACCACCACATTTGACTTAGAAATACCACTGCAGAACTTTTAGGGTCTGGGATTGACAAAATACCAAATAAAAACTCATTGTATGCTGCACAGAGGGTACCCCAGAAACGTAGAGTTGACAGTAATGCCAATAGTTTCATTACTTGTAGCTGAAAATGCATTTTTGAAAACAACTTTTTGTGCACTGCTACTTTAAGGGGGAGTGTCTTCAGGAGTTCTACAAGAGCATCACTTCACAGCCAGTGATACAGTCGCCGTGACATTCGGTGTACCTCAACTAACTATTCCAGCAGCTGAATACACCTGCGTGCATTTCATTTTACAATTTATTTATACCCCAGGTAACCCGACCAAGACGCAAAGACTCATTTTTGGTGAAGTCCTGCCCCACCCCCACCCGTTGTACAACTCGAGTAACTAAAGCACAGGGAGGTCAAGTGACTTGCCCAAGGTCGCACAGAAAGCGAATGAGTGGGATTTGAACCTCAGAGCTCCTGTTTCACAGTTCAGTGCTGTAACCAGTCTGTACAGCCTTTTCAACTAGGTGTGCATCTTCACCACTCTTCCAAGTCCCATGATTGGTGATGAAGACTTCAGATTAAAAAAAGTCGAGAAGACATGGAAACAGTTAATAACTAACATGAAGAGATGATTTAACCAACCACCTAGTCAACATTATTTCTGTCTCACTGGCAGCCAAGCACACACCATGAGACCCACCTAGTCAACAAAATATCTAGAAGCACCAGTTTAGAATATCCCTTACTGTTTCTCATCTCTCAGAGCGTCAGCTGATAAGAATCGGCAGCCCTCCAAACAGCCTCAGGGCTGAAAGCCTCAGAATCTTTTTTGTTGCTGTTAATTACTCTATCTCCTCCGATTCCACCCCATCAGTCGTCAGTCACCTTCCAGCCCCATACGTTTCCACCACAGTCATCTCACCCCACAGCTTACCCCACCCCCGTGCTAGGCAATGCGGGGCGAACCCAACCCACTATTAGCCTGTTGAATCAGGTGGTTCCAGGTGGACCACTGGTGCAGGGCCTGAGAGTACTGTTACCATAATTACCTTGTTGCCCTTTTTCAAATTTGGCTAGATGTCAATAGCCTGGTTCTCAATGCATCAAAAACTCAAGCAATGTTATTCGGATCTCAGGTACGCAGACCATCCTGCCCTCTACCCCTAGATATCAGGTGCATCAATGGTTCCTCTCTCTCTGGTGTAGATTAATTCAAATATCTAGGCATCACCCTCGACCCTAGCTTAGACTTTCACCTCCACAACACAAACCCGTGCAAAGCTGCTAACTCTCGTATCGGACTAGTCAACTGCCTCAAACAACTGCTCACCCCCATGGCCAGACAGACCATCGTTCAGGAGGTACTCCTCCCCTGCCTACAATATGCGTCCCTACTCATCACTAACGCCCCCTTGTCTTCCTTGCACAAGTGGGATGTCACATACAACATCTGCCGCTTTGCCCTCTCACTTCCACGCCTCACTCACCACTGTGCGCTCTACAACTCCATAGGGTAGTTATCTCCCTCCTTTTCACAAACCTATGCCTTTGACTGCTTCGTGTACAAGCAACTCCGGTTCCCCACCCCTACCAAACAGATACCACCACTTCCCAGAGCCTGCACCACCTACTCCCTCAGGTCCCAGGACTCTACCCTGCTTGCCACACCCAAACAGACAACTAAGATGGGTGAGCAGGCTTCCTCCTCCTCATTTGCGCCCAGGTACTGAAACTCTCTCCCACAAACCATTCATTGCTCCACCTCCACCTTCTCTTTCAAATCTGTCTAACACACACATCATCCAATCCATGACCTGCAACTGCTTCCAACCCTGACCACACTCACTTATTAGACACTGCATCTCATCCCCAGCCAAAGCCTATCTCCTTCCCTCCCAACCTTACTACCCAAGGTTTCTAACCACTCCTTGCTTGTTCATATAGCAGCGTTCCTCGATTCTAGGTTTTGCTATTGCTTGCTTTCAAAATGTCCCACATGTATATACTCAACAATTGGAATCTAGACCTTGTACTCTTAATATGTTAGCTCTCTATGGTTGTATCCCACCTGACACTGTTGTACTACTACTTGTATATTGCTTGTTCCTACTTGTTGTACTGCACTACAACTACTGATGTTCTCTTGTATATTGTGATCTCCCGGGGTCGTACCTTAAAATAAGCACTTAGTTGTTTAGTGTACCTACCCAGTTACTAAAAACCAAATAAATAAATGTCGGGCCCAGGCATTTCCTGTTTAATCCCACTCCAGTGAAGCCACCAAATAGACTAGTCTAGCCCTCTACTCCTGTAACAAAGACAAATCACTCCAGAAGGGATCAAGTCCAACCACACAAGAAGTCTAACCACTAAAAGATTAGAACGAATGACCTGGCCGGCCCGCTGGCGCCGGCGGTTGGTTCTGCTTGCTGACGCCAGCTAACCGGGTTCGGGAACGAGCCCGGGATGCTGGAGGGCCGTCGGGGAGACAGCTTGAGCGTCCCACCACTACTCGTTGTCTTCAGGAGGGAGGAGGGAGGGAGAACAGCGACCGATGTTGGGCAATCGTTGGTGGAGACCAGGGGTAGAGCAATACATTGGGTCATTGCTGGGAGGTGCGTGGCAGGCGTCGGCTCTTGCCTTGGCGTCGGATGTCATGCACCACAAAGAAAATCAGGAAAAATATTTCGATGGCACGCGGATATCGGCCCTCTGTTCCCTGAGTGCCTCCAGTGCCTTCCCAAGGCCTCCTGTTTCTGGCACATCCGGGCCCTAGAAGTATGTGCTGGGGTCCTTCCCTCCCGGTGCCTTCCCCTCGAGGAGGGAACCTGCAGTGAAGGGATCGCCGGGATATCGGGATCGGCTGCGATATGAGGTCCAGAGGAGGGCTGGGTAAGGACAGTGGGGCAAGGGGGGACATGCAGGAGCCTGAAGGAGTGGGGGCCAGCGAGCACGGGTGCGGGGAAAAAAAAAAAAGAACGAATGACTCACTCATCGGATGCACCATTTAGTAATTCATTTTTATTGATTTCACCATATTCACGCCTTAAGTCAACCTTCTGTAACTATCCGGTGACTTCTTCAGGGCAGCTTTTTTTGTTAAGACATACTAAACCACAAATAAATGATTTTTTTTGTTCTACCTCTATAAACAGTAAATATATCTGCTTATGAGTAGGTGTCTGTTATAACATGCAGTCATATACTATAACTGATTATTTCTTTAGTTCACATACAGTCATATTTGCTGCAGCAATATACTGTTCCATTATGACAGTCCCCTTAAAGCATATCCATATCGAGTAGTTATACTACAAAAGGCCTGGCGCGAGAGACGCCTGTTATTATGAGGAGATGCATCGCTCTTCTCGTATTATAGCGTGATAACAATAACTGTATATATAATTACTGGTGATCATAACTATCAACCGGATTACTGTTTTTTAAAAATGCATATCAACCGGATTTTGAGTCGTTATGCTCCAAAGGCAATAACAACCTGAAATCCAGTTGATAGGACACTTCATAATAACCTGAAATCCGGTTGATATGACATTCCCCAAAGAAAAGACTTTAAAACAGTTACTTTCCATTGTTTTACAAAAAGTATTACAACTGCAGTATTTTCAACTGTTTTTATTCATGTACAGTTCAATTTCTTCAAAATAAAACTGCACTCTAGCTAAAAACATCTTTTCTTTCAAGCTACTAGAAATACAGTCTAAACCTCCACACCAGCAATTGTGAAAAATAAAGGATAGGTAAGTTTGATGTTATGGATTTTTTTCACACAGCCTCAGTGTGTGATGACCATATAAACCCCTCACACTTCGCTCTCGAGGTTTATGGGTCATCACACACCTCAGGTATGTGAAAAAAATCCATAACATACAATTACCTATCCATTATTCTCTATATATGGGATAGGAAATGAGCTAATGTAAGATATCAGAAATATACTCTTGACTTGTACTTGACCTCTGACCTCACAAGTGGCCAAGTACAATGAAAGATGATATTTCTGATATCGTACATTAGCTCATTTCATATTTTTATTTTATTTATTTCTCGGATTACAAGTACCTTTGAGCCAGAGACTCTTCTACAAAGGTTCCACGTCAGGTGGGAACAGCAGTTAACAACAAAAGGACAACTGATTAACACAGCGACAATTTGACAAGAAACATTACACACAGTAGAGCCAACAATATCAAATATGGTTAAAGTTGGTATAAACAATAAGTAATTGCAGCAGCATTAGTGCTGTCAGTAGGATGACTTTGCAACAGGGTAGTAGGCAGCAATACGTTCACAACAATCTATGTTAGAAAAAGAAAAATATACAGAGTTTTAGGTAGGTACCACAATTTATACTGTAGTAACACTGAAGCAGTCAGCAAATTGACTGTCTGTACCAGAGTGGAGAATGGGGGGAAGGAGTGAAGCAGTGGCCCAACCAGTGGCAAGAGAGTCAAAAGATGAGTGAAAGTTGGGGGGCTAGGTGGGGTAGGTAGCAAGTGGGTCACAAAAGTCATTAGCAGAGTGGAAGCAGAGTTGATTGTAGATGGGGTGGCAGGTTGGAGGTTGGTGGGGGAGCGATAGACTCAATGGGTGGTTAGGGTAAGACTTACTGGGAGGGCAGTTAGGTGGGGCAGGCACAGCTGCTAAGTGTTGTGAGGTGTTGGCAGAGTTTGTACTTGAATGGACAAAGCCTGGATTCGTCCAGGATGTCTGAGGGAGACCATTTTTGATGTATACAGCAGGGCCTGAAAGTTCCATAAATAAAGCTGTCAACAAGTGGTTTCCTTTTTCATTTATTGTTTTTATGCTTGTTTCCATGAACAGAATGTCTCTGAAGAATGTATGAAGTATGCCGGCCCGTCGGCACAGCAGTAGCGCTACTACTTGTGACGCCGGCGACCCACGGGAGGAGGCTGGAGATTCCAAAGGATGCTCTCCTCCTCTGGGGAGAGAAGGTTGCCAGCTCCACTGCTTCATTGCCACCTAGGTGAGCACAGGCGGTAGTGCAGTCGGAGAGGCAACTGAGGGAGGAGGGATGCAGGGTGGTGCTGCATAACAATGCATGGTTGTACGCATGCACATGTGCACCCTTACTGATTGTGTCCAAAGGGAGAGGGAAATACCAGAAAAAGGAAAAAGCAGTCAGGCAGGATGAGCACCGACTCTCCGCAGGCTCCACACCGGTGACATGGCACTCCTCCATCCGGGACCTGGTCTGTGTAACGAGAGACTCAGCCCACCACCCCCTGGGAGGGGTGAGACAAGTGGAGGACAGAGTCAGAAGGTAAGCCCACAAGAAGCTGGGTGACGGGGTTGGGGGAGCCAGTGTGAAGGAGAGTCTGCGCAGAGAAGGGGGTGTAAAAAGAATGTATGAAGTAATGGTTGTCAAGGTAGCACTGTTATGAGGTAATGTGGTATGTCTTGTTGCTATTGGTCGATTATCAGTAGGTTAACCGTGATGTATCCAAGTGGTGATATCTTGGTACGTAACAAGTGACATCTCGATATCTTGAAACTCAGCTCAAAGAGATCATTAGTTATCTTTAAAAATTTATATACACCAACTCTGTTGTATACATAGAGAACATGACATGTCCTGACTTAAAGATATCATATTTATCTTCATGAGAGTCCTCCAATATTATGATATCCCCCACAAGTTGCGAAGCCACTCACAAGATCTCTTAATACAAGTGGCCTTGAATGAAGATAAATACTGTATATCTTTCAGTCAGGACATGTCATGTTCTGTTTATACAGACAAATGTTTGGGGGATGAACATGATTGGGAAAGTGTAAAAAAGTGCCTGTGACTTTGAAATGTGTGACTAACTTTCAGCTTCTTTTAGTTACGGTACTTGTTTGAGAGTGGTTTCTGAGATTTACTACTCCTATTTAACCCACTGAGCCCCACAGCTTTACATTACGCCAGGACCATAAAAATACAGATATCCGGTGACATAATGCATTTAGAAAATATATCGATGTTCTGTGAAATATCACTTTTTATCTGGCTAGTTATCTTAGAACATATGTATAGAAGTAGAACAAAGAATTTAAAGGGACACTGTCAACCTGTTTTGCATCATATTATTTCTAGTTAAAAACTCACATTTTATGATTGCTAATTTTCTCTAAAATTCATTGATGTTGCTGTTTGTTTTGTCTGTCCCCACCTTTAGTAGAACTGAAATGCATGCTAATGTCTATTTATAAACAACTTTGTTTTGTTTTAAATCCTGAATCTATTCTTACTACTTCCTGAACATTACAAACACCTCCAAACATTGCAGTCACTCCTTGAAGCAGTAGCCACCTAAACTCCCACTGCATCACGAGTGGTTAGACTGTGTTGGATGTGTTCAAAGTCCATGAAAGATGCAGTGGGGAGTTGACCAAGGAATGTAAGCAAAACCTGTTTTTGTGTGGTAACACCAGTAAGGTTGGCAGTTTGTTTTCACTTTTAAAAGAAAAAATAATCAGAATCAAACTACTAGCTACCTCAACAAGCTTTACAGAATGTTGGCAATCATTAAATGTTTTTTTTAAACAAGGGCACTTTGAGGCCTAAGGGGCTGACAGTGTCCATTAAAAAAAATATATATATATTTATATTAAGTTTTAACAAAAATAAAAAAGCTGCCCTGAAGAAGTAACCAGATGGTTACAAAACTCTGACGTAAGGCATGAATGTGCTGAAATCAATACAAATGAAATACTAAATGATATATCTGGTGAGGAGGTAATTCGTTCTAATCCTTTCGGTGGCAGTCCCACCCAGGACAGAGGTGCACAAAGGTTCCACCTGAGCACACATGCATGTACTTGCCTGACAACCCATGGAGGCAGCTGGATATCGTCCATCCCCAGAAGCTCCTGTCTGCACTGCCACTACCTGTGGTCGCCAGGAGACAATGCTGCATCACTGCCCCTCCCTCCCCTAAAGAGAAGGGCATCCCCTGGGATGCTCAATCCTCCTCCTCCTGCCAGTCATCCAACAACAGAGACTTGTTTTTCAACCCGGATTGCCAGCATGGCAAGTGACAACTAGGCCAAAGAATATAATAAAGAGAAGCCAGGCATAGCCTGCATTATACCTTTCATTAAATCATGAAGTCAGGCCTTCAGTTGGAGCTGAAAGCAATTTGGAATCTCAGTGAACTAGCTTGTTGTTGACTGCAGGGGAAGGTGTTTACGGCTTATGCAGCCAGATCTGGCCATCTTAGCATGGATGGTGATTATGGCAAGTTACAGATCAAATCTGGGGCTAATTCACAGAGGGCAGGAGGACACCCACAAACAGCTGGAGAGCATTTAGACAGCAATATGGAACTGGTTATTAAAAACATGACATTCCTAGGTCCTCACTCTGTGACCTCTGGTTCCTATATGAGCTCTACTCAAAGGGAAGTGCACCGAATCATTCAACCTCACCATAAAATTACTTTTCTGAGCATCTGAGGTGCTGCCAAAATTTAGTGCAAAAAAGAGAGAGATGTTTTCTTGACTTTTTAACTTACAATTTTTGCTCACTGACCTGTCAAGTGCAATGCTCCAGGTCCCCTACTGGCTACCACAATCCCATTCCAAGGTAGCCACTCTAGGTCACCCCCAAGTTCACCACCTTGCCCACTCTCCTTAAGCCCACCTCAGTGGAGCACCAAGAGTTGCCCATTCACTTCAGAATACTGAATGTAGCAGAGAAAAGGGGACTGGACTGGTGTCAAGCACTCAAAGGCCCTGGCAATTGTCTTGAGCTGAATAGAACACAGTCATCTTCTGCACTAAATCTCTGCTTTAAAACTTTTCTCCCCATATACCATTGGTGGTAGTCCCCAAGTACAGCACATCTGCCTGCCCTGGTGATGCAACACAGAATGAAAGTCCTGCATTGTGCAGACTTCTCCCCACCCCAGTCAGTCCACTCCTGAGATCTCTGGCTCAGAACCCAAACTGGGTAGGCAGCAAATAAGTTTCAAATGCCACTGAGATGGAGTTCCTAGTACATTAAAAAATCCCTGCTACAGGAGTCCCATCTGAAGAAGACAATGCTGTTGCTAAGATCTCAACTACAGTCAGTTAAAAGCTGCAGATTTTCTTGGGTTGTGACTAATTATCTAACATTTCATACCAGACTATGCCACAATGTCTGCCCCACTTCCAACAACTTCAGAGTAACAAATGCCACATAAATTTGGGCCTGTGCCTAGCAGGCAGCATTTGACTGAGGGAAACATGCTGTCATATTTCTGCCTGTCCTGGCTTTCTTCCATGCAGACTGGTCCACATTCTCCACGTGTGATGCATCAGTCTGGGTGATGTTCTGCTACATGAGGTAAATGATGATGACCATCCAGCAAGCTCTGCTTTCTCGGTTCTATCTCAAACACCATTATTCAGCTGTGGAATAGTGGCATGCCAGTGCATTCACACTCTCACTAGACAATGATGCCTCACTTGTCAGTCTCACGAATGGACTGAAAAACCAGGAAGATCTCCAGGCAGTCTGTTTAGTCCATACACACCACAAAGTACTGTATTTCTCCTATGAGGAGAGGCTGGTGGATAGAAAGTTATGTACTTACCGGAACAGTACATCTTCAAGAGAATAATCTCCATTAGTCAACACCTTTGAACTACAGCTGCCAGGCACTAGGACCACAAGGAAACTTTTGCTAGCTGGGAGCCAGCCATGACGACGTCATGCGTCAGCATCTATATAAATGTGGGCAGCCCCATCACTCCTCAATCCCCCACTGAAGATTAGACTCTGAGGACCTCCAACCGTGGGGAACCAGGAGATACGATCAGCCCAGGCATACAAGGCAATGCATAGGGCTGGATATATAATGCATGTATTGGGTTCAGTTGCACAGCATCTGATGCAACCCTCCCTGAAGCAGAAGGGGATGGAGGGGGAGACGCGCGTACTAATGGAAGAGATTCTCTCAAAGATCTACTGTTATGGTAAGTGTGTAACTGTTCTATATTCTTCGAGGTATCTCCTCCATTAGTCCATATCTTTGGAACGATTCCAAAGCAGTCCCAAACACTAACTGAGAGGCAGTTACAGTCCTCATATATATTTAGTATAGCAAGCCTGAAACCAGCACGTCTACAAAATACAATGTCCAGACTATAATGTTTAGTGAAGGTGTGGACAGTGCTCCATGTGGCTGCAGCACAAATGCCACCAGCAGAATAATTTTCTGAAGCGAGAAAGCGTAAGTGGCCATTCCCTGGTGGAGTGACCACAAACCGCACCAGAAGTTCCTTACGTGCCGTAATAGACATAATACAATGTGGCAGCCATCTGAACAGGCACTGTTTAGAGACACAAGTGCCCTCTTTCCCAGGGCCCTCTTTCCCAGGGATGAGCAGAAACAAAAGCTGAGAGGACCTTCTGTAGTCCTTGGTGTGATTATCATATAGTATCCAAGAATTCTATGTACATCTGAAGTATGCAGCAGTGCCTCACCCGACTGGCATGCTCAGTGAAAAGAGGCAGGAAGGTGTATTGTTTGATTCAGTGTAAATTCAGATGTACCTTTGGTGGAAATTTAGGATTTCTACGCAGAAAGACTCTGGAAAATCAAATAAGAAGGCTCACACATCAGAGCCTGAAGCTCTGAAATCCTTTGAGCAAACATTTTCCATGACAGGAAATATAGGCCACAACTCATGGCTGGCTCAAAAGAAGCCAACAGTTTCTCAAGCGCATGATTCAAGTCCCAATGTGAGACTGGATTGCAGACAGGAAGTTTCATATGAAGCATACCCTTCAGAAAAGTACAGGACACCTCTAATTGGGCCACTTTACGACCATCAACAGGTCACAGAAAGCTGATATAGTGGCCAAATGCACTTTAAGTGAGGAATGCTATAGATCAGAGTCGGACAGTAACAGCAAATATTCCAGCACAGCATTTACAGGACAAGTAAATGGATTCATATTCCTTGAAGCAGCCCACAGAGTGAACCATTTCCATTTCAAAGAAGAGGTATGTCTGGTAGAAGGTTTTCTAGCCACAATCAAGACTTCAGCAACTATAGGATAACCCAAAACATGTCATGGCCATGTCTTCAGGAACCATGCATGCAGATGTACAAATTTCAGATCCAGATGGACCAAAAGGTTCCTTGTCCTGTGACAACAGGACTCGAAACAGTGGTAAGAAGACAGAAGGCTCCACTGCCATGTACTGCAGAAGCTGAAACCATATCTAGCGAGGCCATAATGGAGCAACGAGGATGGGAGAGGCACACTCCATCTGCAACCTGAGCAGCACCCTATTAGTGGAACTGGGGGAAAAGGCATATAGGAATTTCTCTTTTCAAGAGGGACAACTTGTCTTGCCAGAAAACTCCTAGTCCTGGGGCAAGCAGGCAGAAACGCTGCAGTTCTGCATTGTGTGCAGATGCACAAAAGTCCTACTTCACAAAGAGGTCATTTACCCCCTAAGTCAACAGTTCCCATTTGTGAATCCTGCACTGTGAACTGATTAACTGGTCTGCTAAGATATTTTGGATACCTGGGAGATGTCCAGCTGACAGTCCTAGGCCGTGGGGCAGAATCCAGTACCATACTCTCATTGCCCACTGGACCCTTAAGTGTCCACTGAGGAATTCTCATATGAAGGCTGGCCAGCTGCACTGTAACAATGACCACAGTCTGGAGACTTACGAAATAATGACTCCTGCATACCAACTGCGCTGAAGCAATCAGGTTTTGTGCCCTATCCTGTGGTGGAAAGGAATAACCCTTCTCTGTTTACAAGTGCTTTGTCCAAGACAAGGTATGTAAGAGAGCTTCCCTGGAGTTGGCTTACAGCAGTCAGTCGGTCAGGTAGAAAAAGACATACAGGCCTTCCCTGTGAAGAGCTGCTGCCACTGCCACCAAGCAGTTGGTAAAGATTGCGATCTGGAAGCAAAGCCAAAGGCCAGACTCTGGACTGATACTACTACTGCTCCCAGGACAAAGCTGAAGTATTGCCTCTAAGCGTTTCTGATCCTGACATACAGGTATGCCTCCTTCATGTCCAGGGAAAAGCCAGTCCCTCTGTTGTAGGGAATTAGAGCTTGCAATGCTGTAATCTCCCTTTACTGTTTTATTTGCAGGGACAGCGTGCCCCCAACAATCACTCCTTGATGTAACACTGGGGAGTGGGGATATATCCTGCAAACAGCCATATGGAACCAGTGGTACCAGTGCCACTGGTACGGACTGCTTTGTATACTTTTGCATGGGCACGTGGGGAAGGGGACCTGGCAGGGCGCCACCTCCCCTACCTCTGCCTTGCTAAGGGTAGGCACGGCCCGCTCTGGCAGCAGGCTGTTGACAGAAGCCCCTCCCACAGCCCCTAAATGGTGGGGATACAGGGACATGACACACCTTAGAGTCGTTTTAAGCATGTTGCAAGTTTTTTCAAAGCTCCACGAGTATAGTGTGTTTTCTTCTTGTGTCATTAGCAGGCTGGCCGCCTTGTTCTGCACCACCTCCAGGATCCAGAGCACGTCTCTGTTTGTGAGTCTTCCTGAATTTCTGACCCAGTAGAGAAAAAATAAAATAAAAATCCCAACCCCTACTAGGCATGTCTGTATGAGGAAGTTCATCCCAATCTTAATCCAAAGATGAGGTATTTTTGTTAAAAAAAAAAAAAATATATATATATATATGAATGTATTTCCACAGACAGTCAATGTTACATCAAGAGCAAGTCCCCAGCTCTATCCCACACACACTTACTTACCTAGGTGCTCCAAAATCAAACTGCACTCTATTCTCCTAATTTCTTTACGATTTACCCCCTGCAGTGGCTCCCCAGTGACCAGCATGCATGCAGACAGCCACCAGAGAGCAGTCTTAGTCAGTACAACGGTAGCAGGGGTCACCAGGCTTTTAGCAGCATATAGAATGGACGGAGCTGCCTTCATCACCCTGCAGCCATCTAGTGGTGTTCTGCCCTGTCTGGCCCTCCCACCTCCCCAGCTTCAGCCAATGGGCATCCATGGCGCCGTTCTACAGGTGGTGGATAGCCGACATTGAGTTGTCATCCACGGCATCAATGCTGCACCCCGCTTCCCACTACAAGAGGCACTCACAGAACAGACTGCTCCTCTATCCCTCCCCCCCCCCAGGTCAGCACTGCATGCCTCCACATGGCGGCCCATGATATGAATCCCGGGTTTCCCACATGGCGGTACAGCGCACACCTACTGGTCCCACCAGGATGGGAAAGCTCAAGCTTTATATCCAGCACATTTTCAGAGATGAGATACAACCAGCCATTAATTACATTCAGGCAAACGTACTCATTTAACTCAACATGACCTGGTCCTGCAAACTAGTCTTACACCTGCAGCACTATTATAGTTGGTAACAATTCAGTCTACTGGAACTGTAACACAGTACTGTGATAGCAGGAAGGGACTTGGGGTCCATCATGTCCACTCCTGCTGCTGCAGGGCAGTGACCCCTTCAGTTCAAGTATGGACATCCATCAAAACTGATCAACTGGAAAGATAACCTTGCTCTTGCTGTGCAACTCTCAATGCCATTCTTCCTCAGGAATCTGTCCTGTCCTACTCTGAAAGCCCACACAGTACTAGACCCCACAACCTCACTGGTTAAGCTGTTCCAGATGTTAACTACGTACAGTACCTGTGTTAATCACCCTCTGTGTGCAGTAATGCTTTCTAATGTTTTCCCACTTCCTGCACTCATCAGCTCAAACATCTGTGAGAAGGGATACTGCATCCTGCTACTTGTCTGCCACCTAGTGGAGGCTAAAGGGTGGCACAGTGGGAGCTGAACAGCAGGGAAGGAGAGACGCCAGCACACATGTGCCACCGCACACATGCCAGTGAGTCACTGCACACCAGCAATTCTCAGAGGTGAAATCTTGGTAGGAACACCGCCCCCCCCCCAGTCAGCAGGATGACAGCAGCACCCTCGCAGGCCCTGTACCACCGACCGTGGCACCCACCCATAAGATACTGGTCCAGGACAAGTGGCAGTGGTAAGTCCCGGGGGAGGAGGGTGATTTGGGTGGGGGAGACTGCTATCAGATGAGACAGGATGGGCAGACCTAGAGATAAAAATCTATGTGGGGGAAAAAACCCAATTAACAGCTAATTATTCATCACAACAGTTACCCAGTTTAAGGCAATCACGACGACTGTATTCTGATGCCTACTTGTTTTTTTAATCTTGTATTCATCCCTGTTGCTGCTTGCTTACTTAGTAGTAACCTAGTAATTTAAGGTCAGAAGGGACTCTGGGTTTATGAACTCAACCCCCTGGCTTCACAAGCATGAATCAACATGTATGCTATGCAGACATGTACTAATTGCTAAGATTTCCCACCTACCCTGCTACCCTGTAGTCCATGTCATTCCTTCGGTAAGTAGAAGTATTTTTGCTGACCCAATACCATAATACAATTTGTAAATTCCATAAGCTGGCACATAGTACCTTGCAATAAGTGTTTTCTTTATTTATTGATTTTAAAAGTTTCGCCAGGAAAGACGTACTGAGCTGAAATTAGCTCATTTCCAGATGTGTCCTGGGGGAAGAGGGTGTAAGAACAGAATATAACAATAACTTGTGCAATAAATTTTATTTTATTTAAACATTTGGTAACCGGGAAAGGCACGCTGAGCAGACTCGATTCCAGGTGCGACCCGGGGTGAAAGATGCAGCGGAAATACAAACAAATGCAGAGAATTAGTTAACAGAATAATAGCAGCTAATTACAATCAATATAATACAGCAGGGAGAGCAACAAAACATGACATATGATGAATATCTAGAGGTGAACACTACAATAGTAAGTGCTCTACATAATGAATCTTTAATAAGTGCTAGGGAGGGTTGTAGGAAGGTGAAGTCAGTAGAAGTTGTGGGTTTAGCTCAGTTGTGGCAGCAGCATAAGGTGGAGAAAGAGGCGTACCTGTTGCTTGCAGCTGAAGTGAGGGCAAGTTTCTGCTAGTAGGGGTAAGTTTGTTACACAGTAGGGAAGCCGGTGGGAGAAAGCAGCTTTGCCCACTGCAGAAGGGTCGGGGCAGGGTGAAGGATCTTTCATTTCTGTGCCGAGTTCATAGGGGATAGGAGTAGCTGGATAGACAGTCCTCAAGAAAGGAGGAGCACCCAGCCTGGTGTCGCTGAGGGTTGAGGCACTAGGCGCCACACACTTAGCATCGCCATGCGACCAGAGTTCAGGAGTGAGCTCGGGAGTCGGCAGGAGGAGGCGGATAGAGCGCCCTCTGGGCAGCTCTCCTCTTTGGGTGGGAGGGATAGGGATACCTGGTGCTCTGGCGACCCCTAGTGGAGACTGGAGGCACCATCGAGCCGCCGGGCTGCACGTCAAAGCGTGGTTGACGTAGGCAGGGTTGCCATGCGCCAGCATCAGATGTGCCCACGCAGGGGGAAGGGGGGATTTTGGGCTAAAAACTGCCAAAATACCTCCTCCAGCCCTGGATAGGTAATGGTCCCTGCCACAGCCACTGCCACACTCCCAACACTGGTTCCCCACCTCTGCCTCCACGGTCTCTCCGGGTTGACCTGCCCGATCCCGGGAACTGCAACGACCTTGAAGATGGTCGGGAACACAGCGGGAGGTAGAGCTAGCTGGTGCGAGCAGGAGGCCTGAGAGAGTTCCAGACTGAGGAGCAAGAAACACAGTTAAAAAAAAAAAAAAAAAAGAAAGGAGGGGAGCAAGTTTAACCAGTACTTAGATATAAGGTTGAGGGTGTGTATATAGCGCCTGTGAGATAAGGGGCTTAGTCCGAGGAGGGAGTAAAGATCACAGTGGTGGGTGCGTAGGGGGGAGGTTGTAGCAAAGCGGCAAAATGAATGTAGAAGGGTACCCAGCCTGGCAAGAGAGGTTACAGGGCCAGAGCTGCAAACCATGTCTGCATAATCTAGTGTGGGGAGGATCATTTAGAACCAATTTCACGTCTGGCAGGTAATGGGAGAGAGTCCCTGTTCCGGTATAGCATGCCAAGTCTGGAGCACAGCTTGGAGTGATAAGCTGAAAAAGACAGATGGGGATCCAGCCAAATGCCCAGGCACTTGTGTCTGGTGACTTGGTGAAGTGGGGAGCTGGAGGTAGCATGGCTACGTTTTTAGGCAGAGCCAAAAACTATGGAAACAGTTTTGGTGGTGTTTAGTTTCAGATGGTTTTGGTTGAACAGTGCTGAATGTTGTCGAAGTCGCTTTGTAGGGTAGATAGGGCTTCAAGCAGGTTGGGACTGGAGGTAAAGAGGATGATGTCATCTGCATACATGTGCATTGATGAACTGGTGGAGGAGGACAGAAGGTCGTTAATGAAGAGGGAGAAGAGGATGGGACCGAGAACAGAGCCTTGAGGAACGCCCGCCAGGATAGGGAGAGGGGAAGGGGGAGATATGGTATTAGTGATTCTAACAGATTGAAATCTGGTGGATAAATAAGACTGAAACCACCTTACAGTGATGGAGGGCAAGTCCAGCTGCCTCAAGCTTCTGTAGGAGAAGAGGGTAGGATACAGAGTCAAATGCCTTGGCTAAATAGACAAATACTGCTGCTATAAGAAAGCCTTGGTCGTCAATCATTAAACAGAGATATAAATTAAACAGTACAAACCAGGTTCATCAGACAGGTGAAAAACTAGGCAAAATATTATACAAGGACAGGGCAGGGGATATGTCCCATGAGTTCAAGCGAATATACATGTCAGCAGTGAAGGCACTAGGTGATAAGGTGCTGTAGGAAGAACTGCAGATGGGGAAGGGAGGAAGGGAAAGTGCAGAGAATGTGGGGGAGATGGAAGAGAGGGAGGAGGATTGGTGAGGGGAGGGGCGAGGAGAAAGAGGGTAAGCTGAGGAGCGGGGAAGAGCTATGACTCAAGGGCAGGCACAGGAGCAGAGAGAGAGAGTGTGTATGGAGGAGGTGGAGTGAATGGTTAGGAGAAGAGTGTTCCAAAATTTAGGAAAGTGGAAAGAGGAGGCAGCCTGACCAGAGAGGGATTTTCGAGAGGGAAGGGTGAAGGAATGATAGCCAGAGTTACTGAGGATGTATGAGGAGGGAGGGGGAAGAGGAGTGAGCTAAGATAAGGGGGGAGCGAGGCCAGCCAGAATTGAGAGAGCGTAGAGGCACAGTGGAATAGGCGACAATCTTCCTGGGAGAGGAGGGAGAGGGCAGAGTACAAGGAACAGTGATGAGTGTGAGGCGGGTCGTCCAAGGCACAGTGGCAGAAGAAGTGAAAAACGGGGTCAGTCTGGCCAGGGTGGACTTTGTTGCAGCACTGTAGACAATGTCACCATAATCGATAATGGGAAGGATTATTTTATAGTGATGGTATCTCGGCGAGCATGAAGCAGGATGCAGCTTTTGTTCCTATATAGTGTGCAGAGTTTGGGGTGGAGTTTTTTATGTTATTTTTTACTACAGTGTACTGTTGGGGGGGGGTTTATTTATTTATTAAAAGAATCGGAATTACAACCTTTGAGTCAAGGACTCCTTTGCAATGGCTCCATGTCAAAATGAAACTACATAACAGGGTACAAGAAAAGACAAGAACAGAGCAATATTACGGTGTTAAAGGAAGACAAGTTACAAATTCAAAGGTGGAGAGGTCCAGCCAGAGTCAGACAGTGAGCAGTAATTAACAATAGTTACAGAATCAAAAGAACAGTGTTCAATAAACAGTCTGGTTACAATTTCTGCAGGTCAAGCGAAAAGGAGCAGATCTCAGGTCAAAGGGGAAGTGAGGGAAAGTGGTGTGTGCCTTGCATCCGCATTGCAGATAGGGACTAATCGCAGCAGAAGTGGGAGAAAATTTCCGAGTGGAGTCAGGATTTAAATGGACCTAGACACTGCTCCAGAGGGACAGCAGGAGGCAGTTCATTCTACCAGAGGGGGGCCCTGTAGAAAAAGCAGTGTTGGCCCAGGAGAGTCCTGCAACAGAGTACTGGGGGGCAGACAGAGAGCTCCGAGGTTGGGCGCAGGGCTGCACTAGATGGCAAAGTCCCGGGGAGGAGAGATGAGCAGAGTGAGAGCTTTCTGGCAAGGAGACAGGTCTAGTACCTGAGCCATCTGTCAAAGTTAAGCCAGCTGGTGTGACGGTAGAGCTCACAGGTATGGGTCCACTAGTCACATCCTGTGACAAGTCTGCAGGCTTTATTTAGAGAGACCTTAAGATGGCGTAGGGCGGTAGGGTCGGCGGAACCATAGAAGACAATCCCAGAGTCGATAAGTGAGAGCATCGATGATACCACAGCAAGGTTTAGGGCATTTGGGAGCAAACAACCCCTATGTTTACACAAGAGCCCTAGTCGAGTGTTGACAGCAGAGCAGAGGAGACTGATGTGCTCATGGAATGTGAGAGAGGAGTCAAGGGTAATGCACAGGTATTTAAAGGTGGGTACCAGGTCAAGTGAGGAGCCCTTGGAGTTGAGGATGGTGAGGGGAAAGTTTCTATGTTTGTTTTGTCTGTGGGTGAAGAGCACAGCCTTGGTCTTTTTGTAGTTCAAGACTAGGTGGTGATCTGAGAACCAGGCTTCAGCCTCAGTGAAGGAGCGCTGCAGGGAGGATTGAAGGGAAAGGGGGTCAGGGTGACTGGCAAATACGACTGCATCGTCAGCGTAGAGAAGCAGCTGACCCGAGCAGGCCTTGGGGAGGGTGTTCTAGAACATGCTAAACAGGAGGGGTCCCAATATAGAGCCTTGGGGGACCCCAGAGCAAACCGGTTTACTGGGCAAAAGTGTGGAGTTTTACTTGACCCCCTAGGTTCTATTGTTCAGATAGCTTTTAAACCAGGCAGTGGCTTCCAGAGATAGCACCATGAGGGGGCAAGGATTGTAACGGAAGCATGTGGCTGAGAGTCGAAAGCCTTGGTTAAATCAATATAGGTAGAGCCAACCAAGTGTCCTTGGTCAAGGGCCTTGTTGATGAAGGTGGTATGTTCAAGTAGGGCAGTAGTGGTACTGTGTTCCCTCCTGAAGCCATGTTGTTCAGGACACAGCAGGCCATATTCGGTGAGATAAGACAGTGAGTTGGTCTGACACTATTTTTTCTAAAGCCTTGGAGATGGAGGGGGGGGGAATTGAGATGGGGTAGTAGTTGCCAGGGTAGGTGCGGTCCCCACCTTTAAGGATTGGGGTGATGATGGCTGATTTCTAGCATGTTGGGAACTGTCCAAGGAAGAGAGACCGGTTGAGGATGTCCGTGAGGAGGATGATTATGGCGTCTAGGGTGAGCAGGACAAGTTTGAGGTCCAGTGAGTCACTACTAAAGCGCAATTTGCCAAGGGCTTTGGTAAGGTAATGTCTTGCCTGTTGTAGGGAGAGTATTCGGAGCCTGAAAGTGGGGGTGGCAGTGGGATTGGGGAGGGGTTTGGGGCAGTTCAGGGGCCGGGTCAAATAAACTGGGGGAAGGACACCGCTGAGGTCAGAAAAAAGTTAAGGGTATCCGCTATTAGAAAGGGGTCCTGGGATAGGGAGCCATTTACCAGCAGTTGGGGGTAGTTTTCCACTAAGTTCTTCAATATTATTCCAGAACTTGCACTCCAGGTGGTGGAGAGTGACTCCTGGTAGCGGGCAGCTTTGGCTTTCGAAGTTCTCAGGTGCATTTGTTCGTTAAGTTCCTGTATAGCTACCCGACCATGTGGTTTGTCCAATTCACTGGCTAAGTGCCAGTGGTTGTCCTGCTGCTTCATGAGGTCAAGTAGGGCATCAGAGAGCCAGGGTATCATGATTTTAACCAACTGCTTGGTGACTGGGGCATAATGGTCAGAGGCCGAGTTAAAAGTGGAGATAAAGTGGTCACTGGCTGAGGTCAATGGTGGGAGCAGAGTTGATATGGGACCAGTCACAGTGCAGCAGCTACTGCTTTAGTTGGCGAGGATCTTTTAAGTGACGGTGAGAGGTAAATTTGGGTGCCATTTCAGAGATGATTTTGAGGTCCATTTGCAGAGAACTGGCGAAGTGGTTGCTCAGGGCATCCTGGAGAACTGAGAGCTCAGACAGGCGGCGGTCCGGTTCGTTAGGATGAGGTCAATGAGTATGGAGGTGCCTGTTTATGATCGAGTCTCCTGGAGGACTGGACAACTGTGAGGTCAAAGGCTGCAATGGAATCATTGTAGGGGGCAGAGAGACAGCAAGCCAACTGACATTAAAAGTGCCCAGGACAATGATTTCACTGGAGGAGAGCAGCTGGGCAAGGCAGTTCAGTACCAAGCTGAACACAAGCTTTTGTTTCCAGGGTATATACACCATAACTATGTGGAGGGTTTTCCTGAGGCATCAGGATGCAGCCTGATGGTGAGGGCTTGGGCCCCATGGGACAGGGTGGTGGCGACGGGAACTAGAGAGGCTTGAAGGGGGTCATGGTAGTATAAGGCACAACCCCCTCCCCTTTTGACCTGTCTGTCAATTCTGAGGATAGAGTATCCAGGTATATGGTCGGCTGAGTCTAGTGTGTCAGGGTCAAGCCAGGTCTCAGTTACTGCTAGAATATCAGGGGAGTTAAGTGCCATTCAGCCTTGTAATACGTCATGCTTTTTCTGGAGGCTACAAATATTGATGGTGGCTATGAGTAGACCACCGGACAGCCCGTTGGGGGTACTGAGGGATGGGGGAGGGCCAGGGTTAGGGTGCACGTTGCCAGATACTAAAAGGAGGAGGAGAGTATGGCAAAGGTGAGCAAGTCTGAGCAATTTATTTACTAACTTGGGATTTCAGGGCTGGGAGCTGGTGAATATAGATATAGGGAGGGTGGATATAGAGCGGCCACCCAGGAGGCTGGGGATGTAAGTAGGACCAGATTTGGTGCACCAGGCACTGGGGAATTATGCATAGTAGGTTGGGCAAAATTGGCTGTACCACACCTGGGGGCGTAATGTTGGGTTCCTACAGGGCTATCAGGCAAGTCATTTTGGGGGGGGGGAGAGGGAGCATAAGAACAAGCAGTACTCCGATGAATAGGGAGGAGGACATAGTGAGACACAGAAATGAGCGAAGGTGTAGTAACCACAAGAGGGCAGCGTGACATTCAGGCCACAGGAACTCAAGAATATCAGAGTGCCTTCCTGAGTGATCCCTCACCAGATGGTGTAGCGGCCGGGTTGCTGCTTTGGATATAATGGGTACAGGGTTCAAGGCTGGAGAGGGGAAGCAAGGGGAAAAAAGAAAGGAAGGGCCAGAGCGGCAATAATTGTACAGGAAAAGGAGGGCAGATGATAAAAGTAAAGGGGGGGTGAGCTGGGAGGTAGGGAACAAGTTAGAAAGCAGCTAGGAGATGGAAGCACAGTACTGACCCCTGGTGGTTGTCTGCAATAATCTGCTAATGAGAAAATCGATACTTGGGGAAAGGAGTCGTCACCTAATGACAAGATACACTGAGTATGTCGGCCTTGGGTAGGATAGTGGCTAGGGTAGGATGATGGGTGGGCGAGCGGGGAGTTGACGCAAAGCGTCAACAGGTAAACACCCTTCCAATGGCATCTCTGCAGGTAGGAAAGTGGTGATTACCTTTACAGCCTACCCAGCCTTCTGCTCCCAATGTTGACTGTGTGTGTAATTTTGGGGGGGGTCCTGGCTGTGCCAGTGAGGAAAGAGAAATGGGGAATTAGCATAGGGTGCCTGAACTGAGTATGTGCGGCTTTCCTGCAGGGGAAGGGGAAGGCCTCACAGAGTTCCAAATAACAGTAAGTACAATGCTGTGTATCATGCACTCAAGTCAGGATACTGTGTAAAGACTACAGGCTAAATCACATGGAATGCACGATTCTAATCTTAGCTCAATAGCACACAAACAGTTCTACAGTCCACAGATAGCAAGCACAATCCCTTAGAACCCCAGTTAAAGTACTGCAGTGAAACTGCCTCAAATGCAGTGAAAATGTCCAGAAAGCTCCTGAAATAATATATCACCCAGTGAGCTCCGATTAAAAAAAACACCCTTCCAGAGGTACCTCTGCAGGTAGGAGAGAGTACAGTTATGTAGGAACTTACCATAACAGTAGATCTTCGAGAGAGGTTCCTTCAGTAGGTCATCAAATATAGGACTGGTGCCACCTGGCGTCGGGCCGCACAGCAGACTTTTCTAGCAATACCTGACGGGGGACCACCCACCCGACGTCATGTGATTGACATCAGTGCAACTGTATATAGTGGGCGGTCCCCACGCCCGCCCTTCAGCTGTCCTGCCGGAGCCAGGGAGAGGCCTGACAGCAGGAGCGAACAGGATTTGGAGTCCCTGTAAAACAGAAATGAGGGGAAGGAGGGAGAGAAAAATAGGACTTACTGAAGGAACCTCTCTCGAAAATCTACTGTTACGGTAAGTTCCTAAGTAACTGTACTATCTTACTTCCAGAGGGTTCCTTCAGTAGGTCGTCCCATATAGGACAGAGTCCCAAGCAGTCCCTCCAAAGAGAGACTGGGAAACTAGGGAGGAGAAAACATAACTCCAATGGAAAAAAATGAGATCCAGAATGGACCCAGTCTAGGACAGAAGGCCCTGCAGAATGGCTAGGCCAAAGCCAGCCCTCCGCCTAGAAGCAATGTCCAGACTATAATGTTTGGTAAAGGTATGGACAGAACTCCAAGTAGCGGCAGCACAAATGTCAGCCATGGAAACGTTCCGTAGGAAGGCCGCGGAGGCAGCCATGCCCCTAGCAGAATGACCTCTGATGGTACCCAGCAGAGGTTTATCATACTTCTGGTAACAGTATCAAATGCAGTTGCCTAACCATTTAGAAAGGTCCTGCTTAGAAACCAGTTTGCCCTTCGATCTCGGGGCAAAGGAGACAAACAACTGGTTGCAAGAGCGAAACTCTTTGGTCTGGTGGGTGTAACACCGGAGAATCTGATGGACATCCAATCGTATGAAGGAGTGCCTCACCTCCGTTAGAGGGGGATGGGAAATACACCAGAAGCTCTACAGACTGATTCAGCGTGGCTTCTGAAACCACCTTGGGAAGAAACCTCGGATGAGTTCTGAGGACCGCCTGGTCCCGACGGAAAATCACGTATGGCTCCTTGCAGACTAGAGCATGAAGCTCTGAAATCCTTCGGGCTGATGTGATGGCCACAAGAAAAAGCGCCTTCCAGGACAGGAAGCGCAAATCACAGCTCATAGCCGGTTCAAAAGGAGGAAGGGTGAGCTTTTCCAGAACAAAGTTCAAGTCCCAAGGCGGAGTTGGGCTGCGGATGGGGGGTTTCAGATGGAGAATCCCTTTCAGAAAGGTTTTGGAGACCTCCAACTGAGCCACGGGTTTACCATCCACTAGCTTGTGGTACGCTGAGATAGCAGAGAGATGGACCTTTAAGGAACAGTATGACAGACCGGAGTCTGACAAGTGAAGGAGGTATTCCATGACTTGTGGAGCCGAGCAAGAAAAGGGGTTCCAGCCCTTAGCGGTCGCCCAAATGGAAAACCGCTTCCACTTCATGGCGTAATTGGAATGGGTAGAAGGTTTTCTTGCCTCAATGATGACTTGAGCAACCCTGGAGGAAACCCCAAAACGGGATATCGCTATGTCTACAGGAGCCACACATGGAGATGCAGGGTCCTGAGCCCCGGGTGCACGAGACGACCTTGATCCTGGGTCAGTAGGTCGTGAGTCACTGGAAGTGGAACCAGTGGTTCCTGGGACGCTGCTGTAGCAGCGGAACCAGATCTGTCTCGGCCAAGAGGAGCAACGAGGATAATCATTGCCCTCTCCGCCTGAAGCTTGAGGAGAACCCTCTGTAGAATAGGAAACAGAGGAAAGCGTGCAAGAATTTCCCTGTCCAAGATAGAGACAATGTGTTGTTCCAAAAAGCACCTTGCTCTGGAGCGAGCAAGCAAAATTTTGTAAGTTCTGCATTGGATTGGAGGTGAAGAGGTAGATTTCAGATGCCATCAACTTCTGAAGATGGATTCCGCACTTCCTGATGCAGTTCCCACTCGTGAGCTAGGGCCAGAGATCTGCTGAGACTGTCCACCAGGACGTCTAATATGCCTGGAATGTGCGGCCACAAGGACCAGATGGTGCTGGACTGCCAAGTTCCACACCCGTGTCGCCTCCCTGCACAGGGATGCGACCAGGTTTCTCCTTGTTTGTTGACGTACCAAACTACCGACATATTGTCCATTTGGATTAGCAGTGATCCCTTTGGAAGGAGGGTCTGAAAGGCCTGTAACGTGTACAGGACTGCCCTCATCTCCAGAACACTGATGTGGATAGAAGACCATAGTCCCTGGGCTTGGTGTTCCCGAGGTGAGCCCCCCCACCCCATATTTGAGGCATCCGTGGTGAGGGTGGCTACTGGTGCAGGATTCCGAAAAGGAAGTCCCAAGGAGAGACTGCGAGAATCTGTCCACCACTGTAAATCTGTCTGAACTGCTGAGGAGACTAGGACTGGATGGTCCAGGTCGTCCAGAAGCTGATCCCACTGCACCCGCAATGACCAATGAGTAATCCTCATGTGAAGTTTTGCTAGGGGACGGTATTGATGGAGGTCGCCATCAGGTCCAGAACGCGAAGGACTTCCCAAGCTGGGATGGTCCTGAGGGAGGCCACTTTGAAGGCCTGACGTATGAGGGTCTCCACCCTGTCTGGAAGAAGGAAGGCTCTGCACTGGACCGTATCCAAGACTGCCCCAATAAACTGAAGTCTCTGGGCAGGGATAAGGGATGACTTGGGAACGTTGACCGTGATCTCTAGTCTGCTGAACAGGTCCAGAGTAAAGGAAAGAGCCTCCAGCAAAGAATCCCTGGACAGGGCTGAAATCAACCAGTCGTCCAGGTAAGGGAAGACAGCAATACCCCTGCGGCGCAGGAATGCCGCGACCACCGCCAGGCATTTGGTAAAAACCCAGGGTGCCGAAGACAGGCCAGAAGGGAACACCCAGAACTGGAAGTGTTCCCCTTGAAAAAGAAAGCACAGGAATCGGTGGTGACTGGGGAAAATAGGAATGTGTAGGTAGGCATCCTGCATATCCAGGGCGCAGAGCCAGTGGTTCTCCATGAGGAGAGGAAGGAGGCTCTGGAGTGTCAGCATTCGAAATTTTTTTGCACTCGACAAACTGATTTAGGTGACTTAGGTCAAGTATGGGTCTGAAGTCCCCAGTCTTTTTTGGAACCAGAAAAAAATGGGAGTAAAATCCCTTTGCCCGAAGGGGACATGCTCAATTGCTTCTTTGAGCAAAAGCGAATTTACCTCCTCGCGAACGAGAAGAGCCTGATCTCGAGGGTAGGAGGACTTCTGCGGTGGAGTTTCCGGGGGCATCTCCAGAAGCTCTATGGTGTGCCCGACGGACACTAATTGCAGGACCCACTTGCCGGAGGTAACGCCTCCACTCCTGCGTGTGAAGTGGGCGAACCCTCTCTACCTGATCCCCTGGCCGCGAGACTGAGGGAGGCAGTGGGGTCGGGGAGTCAGTGGCAGGATGTTCAGGTGGAGGACCTCCTGAACATCTCTGATTTTGGAGGCAGGAGGGTGGCTGTACCCATGGCCTTCGTTTCCCTTGGCCGGCGCAAGCGGCGCTCTTTTCTCTGCCTCCAGGTCCTTTCCCGAAAGGACTGCTGTTGCTGCTGGGAGCCCGACCAGTACATTGACCTGACAGACTTAAGTGCAAGGCCTTTGTCCTGTAGGTCTGTGATAATATCCTTGGTGTCCCCACCAAAAAGGACCGAGCCCCTGAAAGGGGCATCCTGAATCGCTGACTGGACCTCGTTTGCGAGTCCAGAAAGGCAAAGCCAGGAATGCTGTCTGAGGCCAACGGCAGTTGCAGAGGTACGGGCCACTGAGTCGACGGAGTAGTAAGTGGCGCGTAAAGCGTGCCTACAGGAAACCTTGGAGAGGCAGAAATCCTTGGCAAGTTCCTCCTTCACAGGCGAGGGATCCATGGACTGGACTCACGCCTCCAGCCTAGCCAAGGTTGCTTTTTGATGGGACACCATGTGGGTCATGTAACTGAAGGTCTGGGCGCATGTGGCCGAGGAATAGATCTTCTTCCCGGATCTGCCTTGACTCTTTGTCCGGAGGAGTAGTGCTCATGTGCTTGGGCGCTGAAGAGCGATCATGAGTCGCAGAGATGACCACAGAGTTGGCCTTGGGATGAGCCTTTAAGAAAGGGGCATCCTTCGGCACCCGTTAGATCCTGTCCTCCCACTTGGGGACAGCCGGGATAGAATGAGGCATCTGCTAGACGGTAGTGGTGAGGTCTTGATGAGGTGCCATCCATGGAGGAATGGGGATGGGAGACAGAGACTCCAGGTCTAGGTGTTCCGCGAGCCTCTGTCTCATGGGTTCCTGTTCCTCCGACTCCCAATCAAAATAATCCTTCATGGCCCTAAAGAGGTCCGAGAAGGTAGGGTCTTCTGGTGGAGACTTTGGCGAGACCTTGCCTCTCGTCTCCTCATGGTCCTCCGGGACCTCCTCAGAGAATCTTCTCTCCGTCTGAACTGTCTTCATCATCGTCTGCCTCCTCGACAGGATGGCGTCTGGTATCGCGAAGGAAGCGTCTTGTTGAGTCTTCCCGAGATATGGACAGTGGCTATCGTGAACTGCTCGGGGAAGGGACCTAGGAGACGCGGTGGTGGCAGCCTAGTCTCCAGGTCAGAGACCAACTCAGACTGAGCCCCTGCCACCAAGACTGGATTAAGGTCTTGAAATCCAGGGTAACGGAGGAGGGAGGGAGGGGTGGTGGAGGTGGAGCAGGCGGAGGCTGGAGGTGGGGGAGGAATAACCAGTGGATAATGCCCTGGAATCCCGTATAATGGGAGTAGAGACTAAATCCAGGATAGAACTGCCCAAGATGACTCCAGTCAGAGTGGGACCCCGGGTAGTGGTCCCCAGGATACCCCAATGGGTAATGCAGGACAGTTTGGGGTCAGGTATAGACTCCGTTGTCGAGATCTGGCATCGGGGGAATCCACGTCTGACCCGCCGTTGTATATATAGGTTGAGGGTCCGGCTTCAGGACAGCCCACGTCAGGGGGACCGATGTCAGAACTGGCACCACCCAGTCCGGCGTCGGAACCAGACGAAGGGGCCCTGGCGTCGGGGCCGGATCTGGCATCTGGGCCAAAGACAAAGGCCAGTCAGCCGGTCCTGGCTGCGGGACTGTCGTTGGGATAACCAGCGTCAGAGGGGGTGCCGGAAGCCCGCCAGAAGGCAGAGAAGGGGCCTCCACAGTCAGGCCTGTAGGCTGAGGAGGAGCCTCCTTCTCCTTGACCCCAGAAGGGGATTGCAGAGAAGACCCTGAAGCATCAACAGGGTCGATGGGCTCTCCACTGCCATCACTGGACATACCCTGGGGACCTGGAGGGCATGGGCGAGGAAGGAGGAGGAGGAGGAGATGGGCTTTCTCCCTCTGGTTCCGCCCGGACATTGAGTCGCAACACCGTTAAGCCTGATGGGGAACCAAACCAGAAGCGGTCATCGGGCCGGCCGACTTTGAGTGGGGTTGGGTGGTCAGGGAGGAGCCCCGGCCTGCTTATCAACGGGCTGGGCGAGTACCCACTGACTGGGTAGACTTACCAGCTGGCCGTGCAGTCCCCAGAGGGCAGGGCGACTTATCGTCAAAGCGGTGCAGTGAGTCGGAGGAGCCAACAGCCACTGATCTGCCAAAGTTTTGCCAGACTTACCGGTCCGGTTTCTGGGCATTGCTCATCGAGGGCCTGGCGTCATCCGCATGGAGCAGGCCCGCTCCCAAGATTTCTCCTTATGTTTCTTTGAAGGAGAAGATTTTTCAGACGAATCTCTGAGACGATCCATCTTCTTCTCGAGGGAAGCCAGGCGGGCTTTTAGCAGATGGGCCTCCAAAGCCTGCTGTCTCCTCTTTTTGGTGGCCTGGTTAAAGGTCTGGCACTCAGGGCAGGAGGAGACTGGATGGTCCGGGCCTAAACAGAGGACGCACTTGAGGTGACCGTCTTTGTGCAGGATCTGCGTGCCACAGGATGAGCACTTCTTGGGAGAAGACATCAATGCTAGAACACTGAATTTAGAGGAAAAAGGCAGTGAGGGATAAACAGGCGCGATAACTTTCATGACGATCGCTATATGGAAGTCTGCACGCGACTGACACGGCGGCGGCAGGAAAGAACTAGAGGGCAGGCCTGGGACCGCCCACTATATACAGTCACGATGGACGTTGGGTGGCGGTCCCCATCAGGTATTGCTAGAAAAGTCTGCCATGTGGCCCGGCGCTAGGTGGCGCCAGTCCTATAGTGATGACCTACTAAAGGAACCCTCTGGAAGTAAGATAGGTGATTACCTTTAGAGCCTGCCCAGCCTTCTGCTCCGATGCTGGCTGTGTGCAATGGGGGTTCTGTCTGAAGCCTTTATAGCCTGCACAGCCTTCCGCTCTCGATGTTGGCTGTGTATGCAATGGGGTGGGGGGTCCTGGCTGAGGCCTTTAGAGTTTGCCCAGCCTTCCGCTCCTGATGCTGGCTGTGTGTGTGTAGAGTGTGTGTGTGTGTGTGTGTTTTTGATGGCTTGTAACCCCCCTCCCCACTGAATCCCTTCAAGTTGGCAAGCAGATTTTTCAGTAATACCCGTATAACTGTGTATGGTGGGTGGGCACACCCCTTCAAATCTTGTATGCTGGATTTTTATCCATTACATGGCATTTCTTCCAGACCTGCATCTGCCATGCTGTTTTTTTTCTAAACAATTACACTGAAGGATGCTGTACATTTTCCTGTTAGAAAATGCATTTATGTAGGTTCCCACGTATAAAATAAATAAATGCAAAAGAAAAATGCCATTTATTGCATGAGATTTCTTTTCCTCAGTATTTTTAGTCAAATTGGTACCCTGTATGGTGTAAATTCAGATCATGTGGGGTCAAAGATCAAGCACAGGAAATGCTGGAGCTTGATGGTGAAACAACTGGAAAAAAGAAATCAAGGGTTGTGTACCTTGGCAGAGAAGTAACGGGAGGCAGGCAGGCAGCCCATACAATACCGGACAGCATTGGCAGCAGTTGCTTTTAACAACCTTGGCAAAGTTCCGTGGCGAGGAAGGGATGCTGGCACTGAGACTAGCCTGGGAGTACAATGCAGCATCAGCACTGGCTATAGCAGAAATTCCATCATATTTACTGTAATTTCCTTTTCTGTTAGCTCCAGTATTGTTAATGGGAAAGGTAAATACCGAGGGGTAATGTGCTCCCCCACTGGGGTAGTGGTACAGCTCCAAGGCTGTGACCTCAACACAGACCCCCAGGGACATGGTACATTCCAGCTGCATTCCACCTCAGTTCACTTCTGTCAATGCAGTGCACAAATACAAACCACTGCAAACTACTACTAGCTATCAACTACCATTAATACCACGTCCTTGATTGAACTCTTGCATACACATAAAAAACAACTCATGAATGGAAAATGCAGGCATACCCGTCTTGAAGAACGGGAATTCGAGATGTACTACTGCCATCTGTGGATGCCAATACTGGATACCAGGTTCACTACTGGATCTCACGATCTTCCACTCCTGAAGGCTTGTCTTAAAGACAAGCGTTTTGTTAGCGGGATCTGTCTGGATACAGATAATTGGTAGATACTCATTCAGTCTTCCCAGACAAACATAACCTCATACATCTCACCTTGAAATCAATATTTCATTACATAGACCATAAGGTATTGTACTAAAGCACCAAGATACAGATGATGAATACTACACCATGAAAGAGCACTGTAGGTGACCACCAATACAAAAGAACCACGTATACCTACATAAATATAGCTAAATGGAACAATATTCTCCAGAAGAGCAGACAGCAACAGGGAAAGGCCCCACTGACTATGCTGGAGCAAACAGAAAAGGAAATTACGTTACATAAGAAAAAATTACTTACCACAGTAATCTTGTTTCTTCCAAGGAGATCTTACTGTATTCTGACATATGCAGTATTGTCCTTCCACTGTACTGCCCTGGAGCCAAAATGATTAACCGAACCTATGCTAATGATGGAACATTAGGCTCGAGCTCAGTTTTCAAACCACTGTCCCTGGTCAACATTCTGCAACCGTCAGATTCTTACAGAGCAAAATCTAATGACAAGCTATCTAAGCTATAGTAATAATAATAACAACTAACAATTTAACAGCCCTCAAACAACTATTCCCCTTTTTCTTTCTCTAGTCAACAATGTGGGCTGGTTAAGACTCAAGTCACTAAGCCCAAAAACAGAAATTGCCCATAGGATTGAACAACAAACAGCTGTGTTGCAGTGCCCATAGGTTCTAGCAGGGATGGGAGCTCAGAATACATAAGATTCCCTTGGAAGAAACAAGACTACTGTGGTAAGTAATTTTTTCTTCAAGCCGCAGGAAATCTTACTGTATTCTTACATATGCAGACTACCCAAGCAGTACCTTTGGAGGAGGGTAGAGAACCTATTTAGGAAACAGGCTCTGCAGTACTGTTGTGCCAAACCTGGCATCACTTCTGGCCTGAGTATCCAGGCTGTAGAGTTTGGTAAAGGTGTGAACAGTTTTCCAGGTAGCTGCTTTACAGTTTTCCAACAGAGGAATATCTCTTGCAGCTGCTATAGAAGCTGCTGTACCCCTAGTAGAGTGGGCCCTGAGGCCTACAGGAAGCTCTTTGCCCACTTTGCTGTAGCAAAATTGGATACCGGCAACAATCCAGTGGGCAATGGTTCTTTTTGAGGCTGGCTTGCCCGTGCCCACCTCTGCATAGGTCAGGAAAAGCTGTGACCTATCCTGCTTGTGCCCTTTTGTGTGATCCAAGTAGTAGCTTATAGCTCTCTTGACATCCAGACTATGTAATCTCTCTCCATAGGTGGAATGGTCATTAAAAAAGACTGGCAAGGTCATGGACTGTTTAAGGTGGAAGTCTGATACCACCTTCGGGAGGAATTTCCTATTGGTCCTCAAAACCACCTTCTCCCTGTGGACTGCTTTATAGTCTGGCTCTATGGACAAGGCCTGTAGCTCGCTGAAGTAATGGCTACTAGGAACACTGTTTTCCATGTCACATACTTAAGTTCAGCTGATGACAGGGGTTAAATGGTGGCTGCATCAACTGGCCAATGCATATGTTATGGTCCCATGCGGGAGTGGGTTCCCTATGAGGGGGATGCAAGTGCAGTAGCCCTTTGAAGAACTTTCTGAATACCTGGTTAGCAGCCAGAGATGCTCCCTTCCCAGCAGAGAGGTAAGTCGAGACAGCTGCCAAGTGCACTTTCGGGGTGGAGGGCCAAAGGCCCAGAGAGTGTAAATGTGCTAGATAGTCCAGGACTACTGGCAGATCGGCCTGGATGTGGTCTATGTATCTCTGCCCAAACCAAATAGAAAATCTCTTCCACTTAGAAGAATACGTTTTTCTGGTGGAAGGTTTCCTAGACACCCTCAAAACCTCTAACACCCCTTCTGAGAGGTGTAGGTTGGCGTATTCTAGGTCCTCAAGAGCCAAGCTTTGAGTCTGAGGGACTGCAAGTTGGGGTACAGGACCCTGCCCTGGAAGGATGTCAGCAGGTTGTGTTTCCTGGGTAGGGAGATTGGTTTGGCGATTGCCAAAGTCAGTAGCACGGAGTACCAAAGCTGCCTGGCCCAGTCTGGAGCAATCAGGATCATAGTTGCTGACTGGACCCTGAGCTTGTTCAGTACCCTGAGTAGCAAGGGAAATGGAGGGAAGGCATACAGGAACTTCCCTGTCCAATCCATCAGGAGTGCATTTAGTGGTACTGTGCCCACTGCTGGGGGCCTGCAGCAGAACAGAGGAAGCTGATTGTCTGGGGCTGCAAAGAGGTCCACCTCTGGAGTGCCCCATCTTCTGAACACCACCTGTAGGATTTGTCTGTTTAGTGACCATTCGTGGTGGTTCTGGCTGATTCTGCTAAGGGCCTCTGCCAGGACATTGTCCTTTCCTGGCAGGTGGACTGCCAAAAGGGATATCCCCAGGGTGTAAGCCAGATTCCATACCTTCATGGCTTCTGTGTACAAGAGGTGAGGACCTTGTGCTGCCCTTGCTTGTTGATGTAATACATTGTTGTTGTATTGTCTGTCCTGACCTGAACCGCCTTGCCATGCAACATGGAGGCGAAGGACTGAATGCCCAGATAAACTGCACTGAGCTCCAGCAGGTTTATCTGAAGCAGGGATTCCTGCTGGGCTCAAGTACCGTGGGCAGTATGCTCCCCTAGGTGGGCACCCCACCCTAGGAGGGAGGCATCTGTTGTCAGAACTGCTGCTGGTGGCATCTGGAGGAAAGGCACGCCCTCCCTGAAGTTGTCCTTTTCCTGCCACCATTGTAGGGCTTGAAGCAGGGTTCCTGTGACTGCTACCATCTTTGAAAGGGAGTCTCCTCTTTGAGACCAGTGAGCCCTGACATGGAACTGGATGTCGCTCATCTGGACTCTTGACCTAACTACTGTTGCTGTTGAAGCCGCCATGTGGCTCAGCAACTGAAGGAAATGCCTTGCTGGTCTGAGGGTATGCAGCTGAAGGGAATTTGCTAGCTGTACCGAGCTGTCTACCCTGCCCTGTGGGAGGAATGCCCTTCCATTTAGGGTGTCCAATTCTGCCCCTACAAACACCAGGAGCTGAACTGGTGAGAGGACTGACTTTCTGGTTTACCAGGAAACCTAGCATACTTAGTATATCCTGAGTGATGGTCAACGCCCTTTCCACCTGCTGTGGGGACTGATCTATCAACCAGTTGTCCAGGTATGGGAAGACTGTAACCCCCTGTTTTCATAGATGTGTTACCACCACAACTAGGCACTTGGTGAACACTCTTGGGGCTGATGAGAGGCCGAAGGGCATGGCCTTGAACTGGTAATGCCCTGATGGCAACCTGAACCTGAGGTACTTCCTGTGTGACAACCTGATAGGTATATGGAAATATGCATCCTTTAGATCTAGGGATGCCAGCCAGTCTCCTCTCCTTAGAGAAGGGAGAATGATAGCCAGAGTAACTATCTTGAACTTTGGCTTTGCCAAATGTTTGTTCAAGTGTCTTAGATCCAGAATGGATCTACAGTCCCCTGTTTTCTTTTGAGTGAGAAAGTATCTTGATTAAAGACCCTTTCCCCTTTGAGACAAGGGGCACAGGTTCTACTGCCTGCTCCTGCCTGAGCGTGGCTATTTTCTCTTCCAGCAGAGAGACTTCTGATGGATTGGTAGGTCTGAACAGTCTTGCTCTCAACTTGGGTAAGGATTTGAAGCCGAGAACAAGGCCCTGGCTCACTACCTCCAGGACCCACTTGTCTGTGGTGATGGAATTCAAAGCCTGGGTGTAGTGAGCCAGCCTGCCTCCTACTGGAAGTAGAGAGGCGACCCTGATAAGACTCTCAGGGAGTCTGTTTTGCCTGGGCAGCAGGCTGGGTACTGGGTCTGGCCTGTTGCTGCCCCTTCTGCCCCTGCCTCTAAAGTACCCCCTCTGGGGCTGACAGGAAGGCAAAGCTTGTGTCTGGAAGAAAGGCCTGTAATGAGTTCTACCACTTCCTCTTCCCTGGAACTTCTGTGGAGTTGCTGCCTTCTCCTTAGCTGAAGCACTCTTGTAAGCGACTTTGTAGTCGTCCATTTTTTTTCATGTAAGCTTCAATCTGCTCCCTAAACAGGAAGTGGGCTCACAAGGAAAGTCAAGTGCTTTTGCCTGGGTATCCTGAGACAAACTGGTTGTTCTCAACCAAGCAAACCTCCTCAGAGACATTGAGGTAGCCATCTGCCTAGCAGCAATGTCATTGGCATCTACTGCCATGCGAAACTGACTTTGAAGCTCAATGCCCCTTTTGCTGCCTCTGAAGAGCAGATGCCATGGGGCAGGGCATGCTTTTGCTATTTCCAACACTGTGTTCCACATACTCCTTTGATACCTAGCTATGGAGGCCATGTAAGAGGCTTACCTGATAGCCAGGGAGGCTCCCAGGTAGGACTTCTTTGCTATGGAGTCCATCCTTCTGGAGTATTTTTCAGGTGGGTGTGAAGCCAGGGAATGCCTGCATTGTCACGGCAGCAACCCTTCATGGCTGGGGTGCCCAAACAGAAATTCAGCCCCTGATTTGGCTACCCAGTATTTTCTATCCATCCTCTTGTCGACTGGAGGGATGGATGAAGTTCTAAAATTTTGTGGCTTGTCTCATTAAAGATTTATGGATGGGCAACAGAAGCCTTTTTGTTGCTGGGACATCCATCATCTCCATATAATCTTGTTCCTCCTCTTCGGTGGACTCCTGAGTGGAGAGGTCTAAGGTCTGTGCCATTTGTTTTAAAAAGGCAAAGTGGGAAGAAAAATCCTCTGTTGCCTTTTCTGGGGATTTGGCCCCATGAGGGTCTGGAGAAACCTCAGGTTCTATAGGCTCTCCAAATTCATCCTCATCAAAATCATCTTCCTCCAGGAAGATGGCAGTTGATTTTTCCAAGGAACTGGGAACAGACAAGGAACCAGAGTCTGGAACCGATAACTGTGAACCGGGACGCTGAACCGATACCACTGTACCGGTTTGCAATGCCTGCAAAAGACTAATGGCACTCGCAACAGCTTCAGTGGTAGGAATCACTGGAGCCGTCAGTTGCGGTTCCTTGGTACAGTGCTTCTCTTTCCTTTTTTGCAGAACTTGCCGATTCATTGGTAGTTTCTGCAGATCTTTCTGGTAGAGGAATCACCACCCTGATCAGAAGGCTGCTCACTTGGTTCAAAAGACTTCTCTTTTTGAGAAGTGGAGGCCTTGTCCGTTGCTGGGTCAGCAGCTTTTTCGGACATCTTTTCCTTTAGTCAATTTAAGCACCTATCCAGCGTCAACTGAGAAAAATTTTGCAGACATCACAGTCGGCCTTTAAATGATCGAAACCCAAACACAGGGCACAAATTAAATGGGGATCCGCTTTGGCAAGCAGTTCCCTGCACCCTGTGCACTGCTGAAAACCCATTGGGCGCTCCTCCTTTTGGCAGTGACATAACCACAAGCAGTGTGTAAAAGAAACCTAAAACCCACACAGAAAAGCTCCAAAGCTCCTTTCTTTTTTAAACGGTTGATTAGCGACCAACAAAAAAACAGGAATTACCCCCTTTTGTTTTTGTTTTTTTAACAATTAAACCAACTGGACCCAATTTTCTTAAGAATAAAATTAAAGATAAAGAAACCCGGTTCCTTCCCGGTTAAAAGAACTGAGAAGAAACAGAGAAAACTTACCGAAATACAACTAAATCTAGACTATTCTACCTGTAAACCAAGGACAGTGCTTTTCAAAATGAACAGAAATAAATTTTATTTCAGAAAACCGCAAAAATAAAGTCAAGACAGATGAAGGAGGGTTCTCAGAGGCATCTGTACTAGTCAAGCAGAGTAAAGAATCTGACAGTTGCAGAATGTTGACCAGGGACACTGGTTTGAAAACTGAGCTCAAGCTAACATTCCATCATTAGCATAGGTTCGGTTAACCATTTTGGCTCCGGGCAGTACAATGGAAGGACAACACTGCATGTGTCAGAATACAGTAAGATTTATTGGGGCTTGAAATGGAATTTCTCCTTTCTGTATCACTCCACACTGTTAATGGGAAAGGTGCTAAAATGCAATACCCATCTAAGTATGGTGGAGAATAGCATCTCATATAATTCCTAACAGACAGCTACTGGATTCATCTAATAACTACTGCTTGTCAAACGGAATACTGGATGGTCATGTTCGCAGCGCTCACAGCATATTCCCTGTAGGGGCCTGGAAAATGGTAAGGCTAAAAATACAGGTTACTCACCTGTAACAGGAGTTCTAGGAATGGTATATGTTGTTCATCCACACTCATTGGCAGGTATCCTTGCCGCTTTAAATCTTGCCGGAAGGTCTTCAAGCTTGCTCCTCCCACCCACCCGGGTGGTATAACTCTCGGCTCCACCCCATGACGCCAGATCTGGCCCGCTGGAAGCTCAGTTTGTCGCGTCGAGCCGGGAGGTCGGGTGAGTGGTAGGATGAACAACATATACCATTCCTAGAACTCCTGTTACAGGTGAGTAACCTGTATTTCTAGGGACATGGATATGTTGTTCATCCACACTCATTGGCAGACTCTAGCAGTTCTCCGGGAGGAGGAGGCAAGACGACACCCCAATACTTACTTGGGAAAGAGAGACTGGAGAACCGAGGCCCCAAAACCAGCATCCCGGCGTGACTCAAGGTCGATGTGGTAATGGGTAATGAAGGTGTTTGCTGACTTCCAGGTAGCAGCCCTGCAGATTTCCTGGATAGGGACGTCCCTGGAAGCAGCCACCGTTGCAGCAGTATGGCGGGTAGAATGAGCTCTTATCCCTCTGGGAGGCTCCATGCCCGCCAACTTATAGCAGAGATCTATGCAGGAAGTGACCCACCTGCTTATCGTCCGCTTGGCTGCAGGTCTGCCAGATGCGGCTTCAGCGTAGGTGACAAACAGCTGGCGAACCTCTCCCCGAATTTCAGCCGTGCGCTCTTTGTAATAGGCGAGCGCCCTTCTAGGGTCCAAAGTATGGAGCCTATATTCGGCCTCCGAGGTGTGATTGGGGTAGAACACCGGCAGAGTCAACACCTGGTTAAGGTGAAACTCCGACACCACCTTCGGAAGGAATTTCGGGTGGGGGCGCAGGACAACCTTGTCCCTGTGGAAGACCAGGTAAGGAGACTCGATGGAAAGCGCCTGGAGCTCTCCCATCCTTCTGGCTGACGTGATAGCCACCAAGAAGGCGGTCTTCCCGACAGGTGAGAGAGAGCACACCTGTGCATAGGTTCGAATGGCTTGCCCATGAGCTTTGCCAGTACCAGCAGTAAATCACGGAGGTGGGGGTTCCCGCACTGGAGGAAATGTGATCAAGAGCCTTTGGCGCCAGACCACCTTCTCCTCGCCACCGACTGCTTCAGCCCCAGCGCCCGGTAAGCAGAGATGGCTGCCAGGTGCACCATAGGGTCATCGACCTAAGCCCTTGATTAGAAAGGGACCATAAATAGTCCAAGATGCTTGCCAAGGAACAGGAGGAAGGGTCCAAGCCCTTGCCTGACACCAAATGGAAAACCTTTTCCATTTGAAGGTATAACATTTTCTGAGTCGACCTTACGGGCGCCTCAACTACATTGAGGACCTCGTCGGAAAGACCCAAGGCCTGGAACTCTGGCCGCCAGGAACCAGGCCGTCAGGTGCAGGGATTGAAGGTCCGGATGGAACACCTTCCCTGACTGACTGAGAGCAGGTCCGGCGAGCTGGAAGCTGCCGCGAGTCCTGGAGCTGAGACTGAGAGATCTGGGTACCAGAACTGGCGAGGCCAGTCTGGGGCTATCAGAATCACCTGCCTTGTCCCTCCTCGCCTTGAGAAGCACCTTGTGGATCAAGGGAAATGGGAAAGGCGTAAAGAGGCCCGGGTCCACTGCCTCGAGAAGGCATCCCCTGCAGCGAGCCCCGCTGAGGGGGCGGCATGGAACAGTCTCAGCCTGCTGCTCCCTGGAGGCGAACAGGTCCACCTGAGGTGTGCCCCAATGGGAGAACAGATGCTGTACTACCTCCGGCAGGAGAGACCACTCGTGGGATGCAGCCCCTATCCGGCTCAGGGCATCGGCCAGGGTGTTGGAGGCCTGCACATGAATGGCTAGGAGATCCGCCTCAGGCTGCGCACAGTGACCAAATGCGGAGCTTCCTTGCATAGAAGCATGGAGCGCATCCGCCTGGCGGTTTAGATAGAACATGGTCGTGGTATTGTCCGTCTGGACTCGGACCACTTGACCCCGGAGGAACGGAGCAAAGGCGGTGAGAGCTAGGCGGACCGCTCGGAGCTCCAGCAGGTTGATGTGGCATCGGGACTCCCGCGGGGACCAGAGGCCATGAGCCCGGTGTTCCCCCAGATGGGCACGCATCGGTCGATAGAGACACCGTCGGCTGGGCGGACGAACGGGATGCCCTCCTGCAAATGATCTGGAATGGTCCACCACTGGAGAGCGTTCCACATCCCCTGTGTCACCGACACAAGCTGGTCCAAAGGATCGCAGCGTT
The DNA here is from genome assembly GCA_016271365.2 of Neoceratodus forsteri. Lineage (NCBI taxonomy): Eukaryota > Metazoa > Chordata > Ceratodontiformes > Ceratodontidae > Neoceratodus > Neoceratodus forsteri. Next base: position 155,191,563 of record JADMNL010000030.1, read on the forward strand.
GTGACCACTGGCTGGCCAGTCCCCATTGAAGGGACGCATGTTCCAGCGGGCCCAACGGACCACGCTTGGTGCAGGCCGCCATGAGACCCAGGAGGCGCAGGAAGTCCCGGCAGGCGCAATTGCCCAACCAGAAATGATCGGGCAAAGGAGGAAAGAACCCGGCCCTGTCACGCCGGGAGCCGCTCTGGCTCGAGAGAGTCGAGCTGCGCCCGATGAATAGAATCACCTGCTTTGGCTCGGAGTTCGACTTGGCCTCGTTGATAAGGAGGCCCAGTTGAGAGCAGACCTGGAGGCCAGATCTCTGGACCACTCCGCCTCCTTCCTGGAGGAGCTGCTATCAGCCAGTCGTCCAGGTAAGGGTACACCGGACCCCTCGGCGCCCAGAGAATGCTGTCACCACTGCCATGCATTTGGTGAAGACCCTGGGAGCTGGAGACAAGCCGAGGGCATGGCTTGGAACTCGAGGATCCTTCCGCTCGGAGCGAAGGAATCTCTGGTGAGACGGACGGATAGGACGTGAAAAACGCGTCCTGCAAGTCCAGAGAGCAGAACACACGCGTTCCAAGGATGGTATTATCTGAGCCAGAGTGACCATCCTGAAGGTTCGAGACCTAGGAACTTGTTTAGGTCCGTGGTAGGTTCAGAATGGGGCCAGCCCCGTCCATTTCGGAACCAGGAAGTACCTGGACACAAACCCTGGGTCAGAAGGAAGGTCCGCCACCTCTCTTATCACCTCTTTCTGGACGAGGAGAGCGATGTCGGCTCGACGAGCCGCCAGTGAGGCTGGGGACCCCGAAGCCCCGAGGCGGCGGCTCTGAAGGTGGTGCCTGCTCAATTCCAGAGGCAGGCCTCTTCCCACCACCTCCAAGACCCACCTGTCCGTGGTAACAGCGGACCAGGCGGAGCAGGAGTGCCGGGCCGTCCCGGGAGACCCGAGTGAGTGGCGGGATGGGCGACACCCTCAGCCCGTCACTGGGCAGGCTTGGAGGAGGGACCGGCCGAGGGACCTCCTGGGCCTTTTCCTCCCTGCCTCCTGTTAGGAAGCCGGCGGCTTGGGTTTGAGATGGGCCGAGCCTGCTGGCCCTGACGTTGCTGGGCCGGGCGCGCCGGGGGCACAGAAGGACGAAAGGGCTTAGGCTGCGGTTTGCGGCCTTTGTCCTTCTGAGCGGAAGAGACCGAGTCCAAGGTAGCATTGGACTTCTCGATCCTCTGCAGGTGACCTTCCACCCCAGGGCCGAAGAGGTCAGTCCCCAAAAAGGGAACATCCGCCAACTTGTGCTGGGTATCCGAAGTAAAGGTGGATATCCTCAGCCAAGCCCGCCGACGCATAGCCACTGCGGCCGCCACCAATCTGGCACATGAGTCCCCTATATCCAAAGCAGTCTGGAGCTGCTGTTTGGCCACTGCCCTGCCCTGGTCCCGCACCTGCTTAACCGTAGTCTGCAGATCGGCGGGAAGATGAGGGATGACCTCATCCAGGGAGCCCAACAGGACATGAGAAAAATGTGCCATGAGGATGGCTGAACTGGCCTGACGAGGCCGAGAGAGAGGGCAAGCGTAGACTTTAGCCCAACATAGTCAATTTCTTGGACTCCTTTCAGGAGGTTTGTCCACATCCCTGGCGTTGCCGGCGCTACGAAACGCTGTCGGTAACCAACCCCTCAGCAGAGGGGTGTTCCGAAAAACCGGACAAGGAACCGGTAGGGACCGCATACTTCCTGGCCATCCTGGCCGAAGGCGCAGGGCAGGAAGCAGGGCGCTGCCAAAGCTCCAGTGCCGGACCCACTATGGCCTCGGCCACCGGAAAGGCCTCCGTCGGAGAATCCCCTCGGTCCAGAATCTCCGTGAGGGGATACCTGGCCCGTTTGGAAACAGGTTCGAGCTCCATCCCGGTGGACTCCGAGATGAGCCGAAGCAGTCCTAGGAAGGACGACGGGCTATCGTCCATTGACTGACCTCCTGAAGACTCCAAGTCCAGTCGCTTGAGAAAAGGAGGAATCATCTTCGGACTCGGAAGAGTCCTCGAAGAGCTGCCTCTGGCCTGAGCCACCCTTCACCTGCCGAGGTCGGTCGGGAGTGAGGGTAACTGACAGCCGATGGGGTAGACCCTGGCCGACCGAGAATCATGGTCGGGCCCCAATTGGTGGCTGTGGAGGAGGTTCCACGAATCGGTGGAGCAGCTGGCTTGGCGAACAACCGCCTGGGTATAGGCTCCTCGGATAAGTCGAGGGGTTGTGTCGGCCGCTCCGGTGACAGCCACTTAATGGCCGGGGAAGGCGACGGGGTCGGCTTACTCCCGGCCAGGAGGAGCTGTTGCAACATAAGGTCCTCGTACCGTCGGCGTAATTCGCGAAGCCTCCCTCATCCGAGGAGGGAGGGCGAGCAGCGACGCCCGCTTACCGCGGTGCCGAGACCGAGACCGCCTATGACAGTGGGATCGGCTGGACCGCGAAGAGGTCCGAGACCGAGAGTCCCGGAATTTCCGAGGTCGGTGCGGGGAGGTGTCGGCCGGAACCGGCACTCCCTTCGGCTCGGATGGTCCATCCGAGGGCTCCGGAACCGGAGGCACAGGCGAGCCCATGGGATCCCCAACTCCTCCCGGGGGAACCGGGAGGGAATCTCGGCTGCTAAAGGCGACAGCCCGTCCAACGGGTCGAGAAAAATCTCGACTTCGTCGGTGGGAGTCTCGGTCAACTGACCTGACGGGGACACCGTGAGGCCAGTGGCGGCTGGCGTCGACGAGTCGACGGTCGACGACTCGGGAGAGGGACCTTTCCGGCTCCCAAGAGCGCCGACGAGGGACTACCCTGTCCTTCTTTTGGACCGAGAATAAGGTCCAGTGAGCGTAGAGCCCTTCTCCCTTAGTGGAGAGGGACAGACAAAGCTCATTAAAGAAGCCGTGTAGGAAGAACCCAGAGGCGGGATAAATGCCGTGGCCGAGGAAGATCGGCCAGCGCCTTGCCTCCTCTTGAGGCGATCATCCAGCTCGAGCTGATCCATGACCCGCCCGCCTTGGACACGTAACCCAGACCTCCTTGGACTTCACCAGGAGAAGCGTTTCTGGGACAGCCCAGTTGCAATCGGAGCTTCACGGTCTTGAGGGCGTGGCCGAGAAAGATGAGCACAGGTCATGAGCCTACGAATTCGTGCTCAAGGCTAAGCAGTAGACCTGCGTGGAGTGTGGATCCGTCCAAGACATCTTCACCGCATGGGCATCTCCGAAATCCAGTCGATTTGTCCGCCCTTGTACGGATCGAATTGAAGTCTTTTCGCAAAATTTATTTTTAAATCCGCAAACGGAGAAATAGGAACCAGTCTCAAACGTAGAGTGTTAAGGAGGGAACCTGAGCTTCCAAGCGGTAAGGAAGATCTGGCGTCATGGGGCGGAGCCGAGAGTTATACCACCCGGGTGGGTGGGAGGAGCAAGCTTGAAGACCTTCCGGCAAGATTTAAAGCGGCAAGGATACCTGCCAATGAGTGTGGATGAACAACATATCCATGTCCCTAGAAGGCTACATTACCAACTGCCAAAGTCTGCTGCACACTAGGACCCCTCAGCCTAGGATGCCATGAACACCCTGAAAAGAAAGAAAACTGTCCTGAGCAGACCTGTCGTCTTCAAGAAATGATATCCTTCTGCTAACACGACTGCCAAGTCTTCACCCCTCTTGCTGCTCAGACCAGAAACAATAGTGAAGAAATGGGAAGACGCCTAAAAGGAATTTTCATCCCACTAATTACTTTGCCTTTCCCTGACCTTAGAGGAACGCATTCTCCCATTTCAACATCTCATTGGTGTAATACCCAACTTAGGAGAAAACAAGCATCTGTAGTCCTCCACTCTCCTGGTCAGGACACTACTGACTTAAGGGACTATGGTGGAGCTAATGGTAACAACCACCTACAAAAATAAGACAACACTGAAGATGTGTGGAATCGTGACCTTTAGGGTCCTAGCACCCTGGTCTTCTGACCAACAGAAGAAAAAACAAATTTAACACTGAATGGGGGGTGCGGAGATGAACCTCTCACAGAAACTATCACGAGTATCTCCATGATGCGTATACCCTGCTTCTAGGTCTCCTCATGTCCGGGAAACCAGGCTGCTAACCATGTACATAGTTGTGTTAACCAGGACTGAAAACCAAGTTCTTCTTGGCAGTTCTGAAGCTTCCAAAGAAACTTCCTTCTGATCCCTGAATCCTTGACAGATGCAGGACAATAGAGAAACATAAACACATTAAGCATGTATAGTTTTGAAGTTCTGCTGCCAGGGCAGGCATCTTGTGCTTCGTCCCCTAGCCACTGGAATCGAATGACATACCTCGACAACTGAAAGATCTCCTATGGTGAATATCTCAACCTGCGTCAGACTGACCTTCCACTCTGCAGGTCAGAATACTCCCCAGATCACGGGACACCCTCCCAGAGTATGCACATAGTCACAGCCTAGACAATTGTGTAACAAGCTGTTCTCCCACTGAGGCAAGTATTGCTAGGCAGTGACTGCACTTTCTGCTTGCCAGAACCTGATTTGAATATGCAGATACTGATGGAGCCAGACCTCCTGGACCCAAATCTGGACTTGGAATACCCCTCCAAAGCAGCCAACCGCTGCCCACTGAGTTCACATCAACACGGAAGAGGTTTCAAGGTACACCCCCTGAAAACTAGCTTGGAAGTCTCCTAGCATGTTATCCACAGTACGACTGGCCCAGACAACTGAATCGAAGTCTGGAGATCCTTCATGCCAGGACCACACTGACAGAGGCCACAACAGCAGCAGCCCATCCTTGTGGGTCCTACGTGGACATTGGTCCATGGCATCAATTCCCTGGCTGCTGACATGTCTAAATGTGTACCAACCGACAGGTTGCCACTGACATGTCTGAAAGAGTACCAACTGACCAGTACCTCAGACACCAAGATGCCTGGACTAGTTCTCCTACCTGGCTGGGGACAGAAAAGTACAGTTACGTAAGAACTGACCGTAACAGTAGATCTTCAAGAGAAGCTCTTGCAGTAGGTAATTACAGATAGGACTGAAGCCGGCAGGCATCAGGACCCCACGGAAAGATTTCTAACCTTCCAGTTCTTTCCCGCCAAAGGCCAAAAAGGCAAGATGAGAGAGAAGCGGATGTTTCCATCCTGAAAAAGGAGCTGAAAAAACTTACGGGGATGGAGGGTGGGAAGGCATTACCTACTGCAAGAGTCTCTCTTGAAGAGCTACGTATGATAAGTTCTTATCAACTGTACTATCTTACTCAGAAGGCTCTTGCAGTAGATAATTACAGATAGACTGAGTCCCAAGCAGTCTGGAACAAGAAAAAGCAAACAGGAGGAGGAAACTACCCAAATGTAGATCCTCTGGCTGTGAAGGTCTTAGGAAAGGAGACCCTGTAAAACAGCCAACCTGAAGCCAGCTCTACGGCGCGAGGCAATGTCCAAACTGTAATGTTTTGTAAAAGTATGGACAGAAGTCCAGGTTGCAGCTGCACAGATGTCCGCCGCTGACACATTCTTGAACCAAGCAGCAGAGGCTGCGACCCCTCTGGTGGAGTGGCCTCTGACTTGACCCAGCAGGGTCTTCTTGTACTTGTCGTAACAGAAAGTGATACAATGAGCCAACCATTTATATAGGCATTGCTTAGAAACAGCATTGCCCACAAACAGTTGATCAGTCTTTCTGAGATCCTTCGTCCTGGTGATGTAGTATCTTAGAATTCGGTGAACATCGAAAGTATGCAAGAGGTACTCCCCTTGATTGGAGTGCTGCGTAAAGAAAGCAGGCAGCTCCATGGATTGATTCAGCATAGATTCCGCTACCACCCTGGGGAGAAACTGAGGGTTGGTACACAGAACCACACGTTCCTTGTGAAAAATCAAATATGGGATTTTGCACATGAGGGCCTGGAGCTCGGAAATCCTTCGAGCGGAAGTAATGGCTACAAGGAAGAAAGTCTTCCAAGAAAGGAACTTTAGGTCTGCTGAGGCTGCTGGCTCGAAAGGAGGCAGAGTAAGCTTCTCAAGGATAAAATTCAAATCTCAAGGAGGGGCAGGAACCCGAATTGGGGGTCTCAAGTAGAGGACCCCTCTAAGAAAAGTCTTGGAGACTTCCAGCTGCACAAAAGTCCTGTCCCCAAAGGGAACCTGGTAAGCCGAGATGGCTGCCATGTGAACCTTCAGAAAGGAATGACTGAGACCCAGATCAAAGAGGTGTTGCAAGCAATCTAAAAGCCACCGAACAGAGCAAGAGAATGGCTCGAAATCTTTGGAAGCGGCCCAAATAGAGAACGTTTCCATTTCTTGGCATATGTAGATCTACCCTAAGTATGTGACATATATGCTGTAACCTAAATTTATTTCTCTCTGTCTTCAATGTGATGTAGTACTCTTTGGAAATGAGCCTCTGGCTCAAAGGTTGTAAACTGATGTACAAATAAATAAAACAAATAAATAGTGGAGGGCTTTCTGGCCTCCACCAGAATCTCAGCCACCAGCAGAAACCCCAAACTGTGCTTGAGCTACGCCTGCAGGAGCCACGTGCAACTGAAGGGACTTGAGGCCTGGAAGGACCAGGGTCACCTGATCCTGGGTCAGCAAAAGATGCAACAGAGGAAGAGGAACGGAGGTTCCTCTGAATACTGTTGCAGAAGAGGAACCAAACTTGCCTGGGCCACAAAGGCGATTAGGATCATCGAGCTCCTTCTGAGCTGAGTTTCTGTAAGACCCTCGGAATCAAGGGGATGGGAAGGCATAAGCAGAATCTGCCCTTCCAGTCTAGAGACAAGGCGCTCTCCAAAAATGCTGCGCCATGGAGCGAGCGAGAAGCAGAAGTCGGGAAGTTTTATGCCTGTGAGGAGACGCTAACAGGTCTACCTGTGGTGTTCCCCAACGAGGGAAGATATTTTCTGCTACCCCAGATCCAGTTCCCACTCGTGAGCAGACAACCAACTGAGGTGGTCTGCCAACGTGTCTCAACCTCGGAACGTGAATCGCTGTGAGGTGAAGGTTGTGCTGCACTGCCCAATTCCAAACTCGCATCGCCTCCCTGCAGAGATGGAAGGAACATGTTCCTCCCTGTTTGTTGATGTACCAGACCACACACGTTGTCCGTCTGGATAGTCAGATGCCCGGGGGGGGGGGGCGCAAATACAGATGCACAGCCTGAAGAGCATACAGCACAGCCCGAAGCTCGAGCACACTTATGTGGAGTGTTTTCTTGAGCCTGGACCAGGAGCCCTGGTTCCTATGAGACCCCAAATGGGCTCCCCAACTCTCGCCCGAGGCATCTGTAGTCAGCGTCTGGGAGGGGGGAGCAAGAAGGGAACTCCCCAGCAAAGGTTCTCCTGAACCATCCACCATTGCAAGTCCAGAGTCATGGGATTGGAGACCAGAACTAGTTGATCTAGGTCGTCCGCCAGCTGATCACACTGAGACCGAAGCGTCCACTGAGAGATTCTCATGTGGAGCCGAGCGCGAGGGACTGTCGGAATAACAGCCGCCATCAGCCCAAGGAGGCGAAGGACCGACCTAGCGTTGACTCGCCTGCGGCAGGACAACAGGCTGACCTGAGCCTGGAGTGAGGATGACCTGTCCAGTGGCAGGAATGCCATGCCGGAGGTTGTGTCAAGGATAGCCCCGATAAACTGGAGTCTCTAGGATGGGATCAGGTGGTACTTGGTCTGGTTGACGGTAATACCCAGGCAGGAAAAAACCTGCAGGGAAAGGATGCGCAGGAGTTTCTCCCTGAACGAGGCTGCCAGGAGCCAATCGTCCAGGTACAGGAAACCTGCACCCCGGGTATGCAGGTAGGCCGCTACCATCGAAAGGCATTTGGTGAATACTCGGGGCACCGAGGAAAGACCAAATGGGAGGGCCTGGAATGCAAAATGCAGGTATTTGTGGTGGGAAGGACGAATAGGGATATGCAGGTAAGCATCCTGCATGTCCAGAGCGCACAGCCACTGTCCAGGCTGAAGAAGGGGCAGGAGACTCTGCAGGGAGAGCATCCTGACCCTTTTGTACTCCACAAACACATTCAGGGAGCTGAGGTCAAGAATCGGCGTCACCTCTCCTGACTTTTTCGGGACCAAGTAATGGGAGTAGTAACCCGTTCCCTGAAGATGGGGAGGAACAGGCTCTATTTCCTCCTGGACCAGAAGATGTTCTGGGGAGTAAGATGGCGGGGGGTTAGAGAGTTTTCAAAGAAAACTATTGAGTGTCCTTCTGCGATCAGCTGGAGCACCCAGTGTCGGTAGTGATCCTCTCCCAGCTCGGTAGATGGAGGAGAATCTCCCTCCCTACCGGTTCCTCTGGAAGGCCCAGAGGCTGTGGGAGGAAAGGAGTCATGAGTGTGGGGCAGCGTGGGCTGAAGCCCCACTGCTTTTTTGGGCTGGGGGGGGCTTGGTAGCCGGAGGGGCCCGGCATTTGTTGGCCCACTTTCCCTGAGGTTTCGCCTTTTGCCGAGAACGTCTGCGAAAGGGACGATGGGGTCTGTACAAGGAGTAAATTGACTTAAGTGCAGTACCCTTCTCCTGTAGATCGGTGATAATGTCCTTGACACTGCCACCGAACAGCACTGAACCCCTGAAGGGAACGTCCTGGATAGCAGACTGCACCTCTGGGACCAAACCTGACACCCGGAGCCAGGCATGACCCGCAAACAGATGACGAAAGCCGAGCTCCGACCAGCAGCGTCCACTGCATCGCACATGGCACGACACATGTGCTGACTGGCCGAATGCACAGACTGGACTAGATCTGCCACTTCCTGCTTCGTCTAAACACTAAGAATCGCCTCCTGGTAATCCCATATGACCAACATAATTCATGGCCCTCATACCCAGAGTGGAAGAAGCATAGACCTTCCTCCAGTACTGGTCCAGAAGGCGGGATTCCTTGTCAGGTGGTGACGAGCTCAAGTGCTTGGGGTTAGCCGTCCGGCTGTGAGCAGCGCTAATCACGACCGAATCGGCTCGAGGGTGTGAATTTAAAGAGTCAACACCCTCCGGAGCTTGACAAAGCCTGTCCGACTTCCTAGGAAGGGGGGCTAATGCCGACGGTTGCTTTCAAATGGTGGAAACGAGGTCGGCATGAGGCTCAATCCAGGGTGGCACCAGGGTAGGAGCGGCCTTGGGCAGATCCAGGTGCGCAGCGAGTTTCTTACGCTGTGGATCCGGCTCCAAGGAATGCCACTGACTAACTGCCTGGATTTTGCGCAGCAACTCTGTAAAGGAAGGATCCTCCGGAGGAGACTTCGGAGGGGTCCTTGGCCTGGGCTTGTCCGGAGTGTGTGGCTCGTCATCCAGGTCGGAACGACCATTGCAGTCATTCGAGGATGATGAAGAGGAAGAAGACTCCTCCTCCCGACATGGGGGAGGAACAGACCCTTTGGGAAGCCCTCGGGGAAGCATGCCCTGCCCTGGAACCGGAGGGCTAGCCTCTGGTATCCGGGGTTGGGGAGGGGTCTCTCATCTCAGACATGGGGGGTCCAGAACCAGGACCAGCGTCGGAAGAAGGCTTTCTACCTCCCTGGTGAGCTGAGCCTTGGCCTCAGCCCACCAGGAAGCCAGAGTCTCCTTCAGGTCCACCAGCGGCTGAGGGGGCGGTGGAATTGGAGGAGGATATGGATACTGAGGGTATCTTAAGGCACGTATCCATACCCCGATGGTGGGAAGCTCGGCGTCGGGTACTGGAGAACCGTGTACTGCGGCGTCAGGTACTGTAGGTCGGCCTCGGGTACTGAAGTGCCAGATACTGCAGGCCTGTGTATGACGGCGTCAGATACCCAGGTACTGGGGGATCTTCAGGAGTAGAAGGCCCCGGAAATGGCCCAGCAGGCGGGCCCGGAACGGGAGGCCCGGAGTAGGGGCGGCATCTGGCAATGGGATATTTTCGGGTGTCGGGTAAGTCGGCGCCGGCGTCCAAGGATCCGACGTTATGTCATCCGGCCCAGCAGGAGGGAGACCAGACAGCAGCGTACTCACGTCCTCCGTGTCACCCGGGGAAGAAGGGTTACCGTCCCGGGGATCCAGCAGAGGAGATGCTGGCGCCTCAGAGTGCAACGACTGTTGCGGTGTGCTCGGGACGACGGATAGGCCCGAAGGGTCCAGCGTCGGCTCTAGTGCTGAGCGGACGGAGGAGCTGATATCCATCTTATCGATGGGATCCGGGCAGACGTCAGAGGAGCCAGTGTCTGACTTATCAGACCCAGCACCTGACGAAGGCCGTGAAGGAGGGGTGACCTTGGTGGGTGCTTTGGAGGCTGTGCGGCCCTGAAGGGTCGGGCGTCTTAGCGGCCTTACCTGGGCGGACGTCGGAGGAGCAGACATCCGACTTATTGGGACCACTCAAACCAGAAGGCCGCATGGCAGCGAACTTACTGGGAGCGGCTGCCTCCTTAGACCCGGAGCAGCCCGAGCGTGAGCCCGACGGGAGGGTTGACACCATCTTGTAAACCTCCAAGATGGCCACCACGGAGCTGCCTCCCGGGGGAGGAGTTACCTGCAGCACCGCGACCCCAGGCTGGGCCGTGGCAACCGATGAGTCCCGGTCCCGGTGCTTCGTCTTGTGGTGGCCCTCCAGAGAAGTCGAAGCCCACTGAAGTTTTTTTTAGTTCCTTTTCCATGGAGGTCATTTTTTGTTTAAGAATGTGGGCCTCCAGGGACTGCTGCCTCCGCTTATGGGTGGCCACGTTAAACTGCTGGCAAAGTTGGCATTTCTCGACGGGATGATCGGGGCCTAGACAAAAGCGGCACTGGGAATGTCCGTCTTTATGCTGGAGCTGGGTGCCGCAAGAATCGCACTTATTTTTGTGCTCGGAGGGAGTCGGGACGACATACACGGCAGCTGAGGTAAAAGCTGAAAAATAGGTGGTAAAACTACCGATGATTGACTGCGAAGCAGAGAACTTAACCGCAAGGTGCTGCACGAGCTAACAGAGGGAAAGAACTGGAAGGTGGGCGTGGGTGACCGCCCCTTTATACTGACATCACCTGATGTCAGTCACCTGACGATGAGGGCAGTTTCCCGCCAGAGAATGCTAGCTAGACATTTTTTCATTGGGGACACAACGCGCCTGCAAGGCTTCAGTCCTATCTGTAATTATTTACTGCAAGAGCCCTTGTGAAGTAAGATAACATTTTCTGACTGTCCAACAGAAAACCCGCATTTCAACCTCTGAGACAGAGGCAGGGGTACTTCCCCCTGCTGCTTGTCCAATTCAGCATCTCTCTGGCTCCTAGTATCATGCCACCAATCGCTCTTCCAATGGCACCCTGACCTCCTGATGAATAATCATCCCGTGTTTTAGTGATGTCTTAAACAGTAACAGGACTTTTGAGAAAAAACATTCAGCACAGCTGCTAATTCCATGGGAAACAGATGAACATGGCGCCACTGGGTCGCAAAATCTCCAGATGTCTTAAGGGGCTGACTGGATCCTCTCTTTGCCATTATGTCTTGGACAGCCCATTCTAAAGGAATAACAGAACAAGCTGAAAATCTTCGCACCCTCCTAACAACTAGTAAGGACTGGTTGCATTTGGTGGAGTTGCTGCCAGGAAAAGAGAAGCACAAACCTTGTACACTGTGGATAGCTGCCTCTTCCACCTGTACCTACAGCATGCCAGTAAGTGAAGTCTCCCCATGCTAAGATTACTTTCCACTACTGCCCGAGGACTGGAAACAGTCATGCTTCACTCCAGGCTGTTCTGGATGAAGATAAAGTCCTATGGTGCAGCCATCCCTCACCTGCCTGTCACAATAGAGCAGACAGAGCAAGCCAACGTGCGCAGAAGCAACAGCCTAAGGATGAAGGACATGCCCATAAGGCCCCAGGGACAAACTCAGGGTGGCTACCTCGCAAATGCTACAACTGGGGTGAAGGACTGGCTGCATGCACTGTTGCCTTTGTCCTGAGCACTGACAGGAAGCATGGTGCTACAAGGTAAGCGGAGCACCCCACGACTCTGCATATACCTCATCTGGTACAACAGTACATTTCCCACGTCACAAATGAAAGGCATTCTCTAGACAACACAACAGCACACTTTAGTCCAAGGAAGCTGCGACCTGGCCACACCCTGGCCTATTTCAGATCTATTATATAAACAGAGATGGGAGGCTGTAAATAACAAACACTTTCCAAAGCCTAGGACATGTCCTAGCAAAGTGCAGGAACCTCCTGAGTAAACAAAATAAGGGTTCAGATCACTACCCTCCTCCAAGCCACAAAACAAAGAAGGATAAACAAAAGGCTGCCATCTTCTGTCACCAGTCACCCTTCTCCTCCTCGGAGAGGCATCTTCCTCATCATGGCTCTGGCTCCATTCAGTCAGAATTACAGACATATCCACTATATCTTCTGCATGACCTATCATCAAGGTCAGGGGTTGCCTGCAAATTAAGAAAGCTGATTCACTCTGAAACAGTGCACCTAGACATGCCTGCACGGACCCCTCCCTGACCAGAGGATTCAAATGGGCTTCGGTGTCTTCACAGGATGGGCCTGTGGATCACCGATAATCCGTAATATTCAGTACAAGAATAAACAGAGTGGACATTGTGTCACTCGGCTTTATCACTGCCAACAGTACCACAGATGCACCCCCCACCACAGCTCAATGGTCCAGCTGGAAGGGACTGAAACAGACATATTAAATTGGATTACACAGTGCAGACAACAGGTCTCTTGAACAAAGGACCTCCTAGTTCTACTGCAGGTCTTATATCTATTGTTACTGGTCTGCGATACGCCATGATGCCCCTCCAAATACCTGAAACGGAAGACGTTTTTGCTGCTTATGCCAGAGTCTCCACACATATGCTTTCTCCATCCTGTTCTTGAAAAGGGGATGAAGAAAAACATTACTGACTGTAATATGCAACCTTACACAACAAGAGGGCCCTGACCCTCCATCTAGCTGTTCATATAACCCAGAGACATAGCGTCATAACACAGGGAAACATTGTCTTCTTTAATGGGTCTACACATTATCAGAATATTCAAGGTTTGCAAGAAGGACACTGACCCCTTAATGGCCTGCACATGAACTACCAAGCTCCATCAAACAATGCGTCAACAAATCAACATACATTATACAATGGCAAGAAAAAATCCTGGACTCTGATTGGTCAGTCTGGGACTGGACCCGTGCTGTTATCCCAGTACAACATCATGGGTCTAGTCTCAGCCTCACTGTGAACCTGCAGATGAACTTTTGCTCGATTCTGTGCTGCTCGATGTGCTTGATAATGTGCTTCATTGTTTCATCTTCTTTTAAAAACCAAAAATAATTTTCCACACAAAAACATCTTTAAAATGATTTTTTCTATTGGGTATAACAACGAGCCATTGTATAATAGCAATAATGCCCTCAAGGGTGTGTGTTATTTGGGATAACGTCACGCCTCAGTTATTGGACACACCCGGCCTGCAGCCTCGTGCCCAACCACCTGAGGCGTGACGTTATCCCAGCACGACACACACCCTGTCGGGCATTACGGCTTAAATCACACAAGTAAATTCTGTTACATAATGCTAACCACAGCATGATGGACTTGCAGAACTATAACAGCCATGTAGCTAAGTTGTCACAGACTGCCAGTGTGGAATTACGGGGGTGGGGGTGGGGGGCAGCTACAAAGGCTGAAGTGAGCCCAAAAGCTCATGAATCATTGCAATCGATTTAGGAAAAGTGGGAGAATAGCTAAGGCCCTTTAGAGACCCTCTTAGCTCCTAAGCACTAAGCTAGCCCCAACTAACAGCCTTGCTAGACTCTATAAAGCTTGCAGTTGAACCGTAACATAGATTGCTCCTGTATTTTGCTGATGGGGCCCCAACACCCTTAGGAGACTATGGCAGTCTAAATAATGCTGACTAGACTTGCCCAGCAAAAAAGTAGCTATAATGCAGACTTACTTGCCTGTGGTAACACCCAGCGTGGTGGCCTTGTGCCAGACTGCTCTCTCTTGAGCAGCTTCTCTCAAGTGGTATACTGCAAGTGACTTCACTTCGCTCTGCCACCGGCTGCTCTCCCCACACGATGCAACATTCTGCTAGCTATCCTGAGCTGCTGCAACTCAGCCCCAAACTGCTCACTGAGAGCTTCAAGGAGAAAAGATCTACTTCAAGCAGACACAGTACCCAGTTAATCAGGGACAGGCATGCCTCGGGTGGGAGCAATCGTCTGGCATCACAGAAGTGCCACCTTGTGTGCACATGAGCACATCAAAGAAAGGACTGCGCTTGTTTCAATGGTTGGCCAAATGCTTGCAATCCTGAGAGGGAGTGAAGAACCAGCACAAAAGCATCGCCATAAAAACTGGATGCACTGGTCCCATGGCCCCACAGATAACATACCCAAAGGGGCCCCCTTGCAGAGCAACTGCCAGAGAATGCAAAAGTGCTGCTGCACAAAACAGACCACAGATGGCACAACGGAAAGGGCCCCCTTACAAGTAACAGGCTGAGCGCATATAAACGGTCACATCCAAACTGAAAGAGACTGTCGAAATGCCAGAAAGACCGATAGAGAGAAAATGCATTGCAAAACACTGCTGGGCTGCACTGTCCTGTGCGTAGCTCCAAAGGGGGAAGCTACGAAAAAAGACTAGGAACAAAAAGGAGATAAGAAAATACAACACCAAGTCACACATATATCACCAGAAAACAATGCTCTACACGCAGCACCAACACTGGTCCCATGCTCACAAACCAAGAGGAACGGGGGAACTGCAAGACAAAAGACTGCATCGGGTCTCTGTATTTCCTGCCATAAAGGCAGCAAACACCAAAAAGGAAAAGGAAAACACAAACACGGATGCTGTGAGGAGAGTGGGAGATCAAAACAGCAACAACCTCACTAACTGCCTGGCTGAACCCCTCATCCAGGTTAAATAACAAGTACTTACCTGAGGCGCCATGCCAAACATTTCAATTTTTTGAAGACCTACCAGAGGAAAAAACACCCTATAAGGCAGGTGGTCTCCATTCAGGCACTGGAAATACAGGTTACTCACCTGTAACAGGAGTTCTAGGAGTGGTATATGTTGTTCATCCACACTTACTGGCAGGTTCCTTGCCACTTCAATCCTTGCCGGAAGGTCTTCAAGCTGGCTCCTCCCACCCGGGTGGTAAAACTCTCGGCTCCATCCCATGACGCCAGATCTAGCCCGCTGAAAGCCAGGTTGATGGCCGGCCGAGGAGGCTCGTATAGGATGAACAATACAAACCACTCCTAGAACTCCTGCTTACAGGTGAGTAACCTGTATTTCTAGGGACGTGGAAATGTTGTTCAATCCACACTTACTGGCAGACTCCTAGCAGTTCTCTGGGAGGAGGGAGGCAAGGCGCGCACCCCCTACTTAGGCAATAAGGACTAGAGAACCGAGGTCCCAAAACCAGCATCCCGGCGTGACTCAAAGTCGATGTGCTAGTGGGTAATGAAGGTGTGTGCTGACTTCCAGGTAGCAGCCCTGCAGATTTCCTGGATAGGGACGTCCCTGGAAGCAGCCACTGAAGCAGTAGTATGGTGGGTAGAATTAGCTCTTATCCCTTTGAAAGGCTCCATGTCCACCAACCTATAGCAGAGATCTATGCAGGAGGTGACCCACCTGCCTATCGTCTGCTTGGCTGCAGGTCTGCCAGGTGCGGCTTCAGCGCAGGTGACAAACAGCTGGCGAACCTCTCCCCGAACTTCAGCCGTCCGCTCCTTATAATAGGAGAGTGCTCTTCTAGGGTCCAGAGTATGGAGCCTATATTTGGCCTCCGAGGTGTGACTGGGGTAGAACACCGGCAGAGTCAACACCTGGTTAAGGTGAAACTCTGACACCACCTTCGGAAGGAATTTCGGGTGGGGGCGCAGGACAACCTTGACCCTATGGAAGACCAGATAAGGAGACTCGATGGAAAGCACCTGGAGTTCTCCCATCGTTCTGGCTGATATGACAGCCACCAAGAAGGCGGTTTTCCATGACAGGTGAGAGATATCACACCTGTGCATCGGTTCGAATGGCTTGCCCATGAGCTTAGCCAATACCAGCAGTAGATCCCACGGAGGTGGAGGCTCTGATCGGAGGGATATGTGATCAAAGCCTTGAAAAGTGCCCCACTACTTGCCGCAGTCTGTGCCCAGTGGGCAGAGATGGCTGCCAGGTGCACCTTGAGGGTCGCCGATCAAGCCCTAGCTGAGAAAGGGACCACAGGTAGTCCAGAATGCTAGCCAATGAACAGGAGGAAGGGTCCAACCTCTTATTCCGCCACCAAATGGAGAATCTCTTCCATCTGAAGGCACAGCATTTTCTGGTCAACTCCTTACGGGATGCCTCAACCACGTTGAAGACCTCGTCGGAAAGATCCAAGGCCTGGAACTCTAGCCACTCAGGAACCAAGCTGTCAAGTGCAGGGACTGAAGGTCCAGGTGGAGCACCATCCCATTGTTGACTGAGATCAGGTCCGGGCGGGCTGGAAGCCGCCTCGGGAGCCTGGAGCTGAGGAGATCTGGATACCAGAACTGACGGGGCCAGTCTGGGGCTACCAGAATCACCTGTGCCTTGTCCCTCTTCGCCTTGAGAAGCACCTTGTGGATCAAGGGAAATGGAGGGAAGGCGTAGAAGAGGCCCGGGGTCCATGGCCTCGAGAAGGCATCCCCCTGCAGTAAGCCCTGCTGAGGGGGGCAGGCATGAAACAACCTCAGCTTCGCATTCTCGCTGGAGGCAAACAGGTCCACCTGAGGGGTGCCCCAGTGGGAGAACAGATCTTGTGCTACCTCCGGCAGGCAAGACCACTCGTGAGATGCAGCACCTATCCAGCTGAGGGCATCGGCCAGAGTGTTGTAGGCTCCTGCCACATGGTTGGCTAGGAGATCCGCCTCCAAGCTGATCACAAGAGACCAAGTGCGTAGAGCCTCCTTGCACAAAGGCAAGGAGTGCGTCCCGCCCTGACGGTTTAGGCAGTACATGGTCGTGGTGTTGTCCGTCTAGACCTGGACCACTTGACCCCATACAAATGGAGTGAAGGCGGTGAGGGCTAGTCAGACCGTCAAGCTCCAGCAGATCGATGTGGCATCAAGACTCCTGAGGGACTAGAGACCGTGAGCTCTGAGCTCCCCAGATCGGCACCCCAACCCATCAGAGAGGCGGTCAGTCATCAGAGTGTCTGTCGGCTCAGGGCGGACAAATGGGATACCCTCCTGCAGATGAGCTGGAACGAGCCACCACTGGAGGCCGTTACACATCTCCTGGGTCACTGTCACTGGCTGGACCGGAGCTCTGTGACCACTGGCGGGCCAGCCCCTATTGCAAGGGACGCATATGCCAGCGGGCCCAATGGACCACGGTGGTGCAGGCCGCCATGAGGCCCATAAGGCGCAGGAAGTCCCAGGCAGGGCGCAACTGCCCAACCAGAAATGACTAGGCAAAGGAGGAAAGGACCTCAGCCCTGTCCACCAGGAGCCGTGCTCTGCCCCGATGAACTGAAATCACCTGCGATGGCATGAGTTCCGATCTGGCCTCGTTGATGAGGAGGCCAATCTGAGAGCAGACCTGAGGGCCAGATCCCGGACCGCCTCCACCTCCAACCTGGAGGGGCTGCAATCAGCCAGTTGTCCAGGTGAGGGTACACCCAGACCCTTTGGCGCCGCAGGAGTGCTGTCACCATTGCCATGCATTTGGTGAAAACCCTGGGAGCTGGAGAGAGGCCGAAGGGCATGGCCTGGAACTCGTAAAGGGATCCCTCTGCCCTGAAGTGGAGGAATCGCTGGTGAGACGGACGGATTGGGACGTGAAAGAACGCGTCCCTGGAGGTCCAGAGACCAGAACCACACGGCTCATTCCAAGGATGTAATGATCTGAGCCAGAGTGACCATCCTGAAGGTGCGAGACTTTAGGAACTTGTTTAGGTCGTGTAGGCAGAGAATGGGGCGCCAGACCCCCGTCCATTTTGGGACCAGGAAGTACCTGGACACAACCCCTGGGTCTGAAGGAGGGTCCACCACCTCCCTGATCATCTCCTTCTGGAGGAGCAGGGCAATGTCGGCTCGACGAGCAGACAGAAAGGCTGCGGAATCCGTAGCCCCCCCCCCCCCCAATAGGGTGGAGACAGCTCGAATTCAGAGGGCAGACCCCTGCCGCTACTTCCAACATCCAGCGGTCCATGGTGATAACGGACCAGGCAGAAAGGAAGTGGTGGAGCAGTCCCCCCACCGAGGGGGGGGAGGGGACCAAGGGAGGAGCGACGAGGTTGAGGGCGACACCCCTCAACCAGTCACTGGGCAGGCTTGGAGGAAGGACCGGCTGAGGAGCTGCCTGGACCTTTCCCTCCCAGCTTCCTGCTGGAGGAAGCAGCAGGCTTGGCTTTGGGGTGCCAAGTGCGAGCCTGCTGGCCCTGATGCTGGTGTTGCTGGGACGGACATGCCGCAGGGGCTGAAGGATGAAAGGGCTTACGCTGCTGCTGGCGGCCTTTGTCCTTCTGGGCAGACGTGACCAAGTCCAAAGTGGCGTTAGACTTCTCGATCCTTTGAAGATGACCCTCCACCCCGGGACCGAACAAGTCAGTACCCAAGAAGCGAACGTCTGCCAGCTTGTGCTGGGTATCAGCCGTAAAGGTGGAGATCCGCAGCCAAGCTCTGCAGCGCATGGCCACTGCAGCCGCTACTGACCAGGCACATGAGTCAGCGATGTCCAAGGAAGTTTAGAGCTGCTGTTTGGCCACTGCCCTTCCCTGATCCCGCACCTGTTTGACCGTCGTTTGAAGGTCAGCCGGGAGATGAGGAATCACCTCATCCAGGGAGCCCAAAAGGGCGTGTGAAAAGTGTGCCATCAGGATGACCAAGCTAGCCTGACAAAGGCCTAGGGAGGAAGCAGCATAGACTATCCGCCTAGAGTAGTCCCAATTTCTTGGACTCCTTATCGGGTGGCTTGTCCACATCCCGAGCGTTCCCGGAACGCTGGAAAATGTTGTCGGTCACTAACCCCTCCACAGAGGGGTGCTCCGAGAAACCAAAGAGTGAACAGGTAGGGACAGCATACTTCCAAGCCATCCTGGCCAAAGGTGCTGGACAAGAAGCTGGCCGCTGCCACAAGGCCGGGCAAACAATGGCTTCGGCCACCGGGAAGGCCTCCATAGGGGAATCCCCTCAGTCCAGCATCTCCGTGAGGGGATACTTGGCCCGTTTTGAAACGGGTTCGAGCTTCATCCCATGGACTCTGAGATGAGTCAAAGCATTCCATGGAACGAGGATGTGCTCTTGTCCACTGACTGACCCCCAGTGGACTCCAATCCAAGTCAAGCAGCCTGGAGAACAAGGAGTTGTCGTCGTCTGACTCCAAGGAGTCTGCGAACAGCTGCCAAGCCCCTGAGCCACCCTCCACCTGCCGAGGTCGATCGGGAGTGAGGGTGACCAACAACCTATGGGGCAAACCCTGACCCGACCGAGAATCCTTGGTCGGGGCCCCAGTCTCGCCTGGTGGAGGCGGAGGTTCCACCACAATGGGTGGAGCAGCCGCTTCAACCGAACAACCAGTGCCAGGGTTGGCCTCGACCACCACGAGGGTTGTTTCGCCACTCGGTGACAGCCACTTAATGGCCAGAGAAGGTGGCGAGTCGGCTTATTCCCAGACAATAAGAGCTGCTGCCACATTAAATCCTCGCAGCGCAGACGCAACTTGCGCTGGAGCCTATCCTCCGAAGAGGATGACGAGGATAAGCGGCGGCGCCGCTCTCCATGGTGCCGAGACTGCCGATGTTGGCGGGACTGGCTGGACCTGGAAGAGGACAGAGACCTTCGGGGTTCGAGGGTGGGTCAGAGAGGGGACGGGGGAAACCCACTCCTCCCTCGGTGCAAGGACCTTAACCAGGGACTCTGGCACAGGAGGCACAGGCAAGTCCTCGGTTTCCACCGGGGGAACCGATGAAGTAGGGTTGTCTGCTTCTCCAGTCGACAAACCGTCCGACGGGTTGAGAAAAAATCTCGACCGCATCGACGGATGTCTGGGCCGGCTGACCTGACGGGGGCACCATGAAGCCAGCGGCTGCAGCCACAACCTCTACCGAAGTCGAGAGTCGACGGTCCGGTGAAGGGGATCTCTCCCACTCTCACGGACATCGACGGTGGGACTTACCCTTAGAGTCCTTCTTCTTGGACCGACTGGAATGTCCCGATGGCCCTTCTCCCTTGTTGGAGAGGGACTGGCAAAGCTCCTTAAACGAAGCCATGTAGGAGGAGCCCAAAGACAGCGGGATAAATGCTGCGGCCGAGGAGGAGGAAGAAGAAGCGGCCTGGGCCACCTCCTCCTCGAGGGCAATCAACTGCTCCAACTGTTCCGTGGAGCCTGCCGCTGCGATCACTGCCCAACGGGCCTCCTCACACTTGACTGGCAGATACCGTTTTTCAGGTGGCACGAGAAGAAGTCTGGCAGTGCAGTCCTCCAAGACCAAAGCCGAAAGGGACTTGCACAAGTCGCAAGCCTGTGAGTCGTGGCCTTGCCCCAGACAGTAGATGCACGAGGAGTGCAGATCGATCCGGGACATCTCCTGCCCACACGGACACCAACGGAAGCCAGGAGTCGATTTGCCCATTGCAGCTGCGAGGGAAGACGAAGACCGAAGTCTTGTAAATTTTAAAATTAGTTTCAGAAATTCCAAAGAGTGCGGATCCGGGCCTAAAACGCAGAGCGCTAAGGAGAGAACCTGAGCTTCCAAGTGGTAAGGAAGATCTGGCGTCATGGGGCGGACCCGAGGGTTTTACCACCCGGGTGGGTGGGAGGAGCCAGCTTGAAGACCTTCCAGTATTCTCTATATGCATGGCACGCTGCACTCTTACGATCAAGAGTGGTCTGGTTCGCATTCTTACGGAATGAGAACTGGGAATGCTGAGGTGAGCACTACGAAACCCTAAGAATTTAAAGAGCCACTGATGCCTCGAGTAGAACTTTGAAAAACATATCTGGACAAAAAGCTGCTCATTTTTCTTATTAACTCCGTGTTTCTTATCCCCATAACTTCTTACTGGGCTCATATACATGAAAACAGGATAGTTGTTCCTTGTGGGTTCATCAGCTCCTACTGCTTCTTCCCAACCTGATGATATAATACTCTGCTTATGACATCACAGTTACTGCCATGGTAACTGACTATAATGTCACAACAAAGTATTATTTCAAGTGGGAATAAACTGTAGAGGCAGATGAACTGTAATGGATAAAAATCTTGTGTGGGAATTTCTTTAGTAATAAAGAATGGAGATAAGAAATCTCTAGAACACATAAGAAATACAAGCCAACTTGTGTCTAATTACGTTTTTCAAAGTTTTCCCAAAGGCATCAGCTGCTCTTTAAGTGAGAACACCCTTACAATCGCATGCCTGCAGGCGGGGAATACATAAATACATTATAGATTACGGATGGTAAAAATATTCAAAAAAAGGCCTAAACTCTGTAAAAAGTACTCTTTACAGAAGAAGAGTGTCTTTTACTCAGAACATGTGCCCTGGGACCCTTGCTGTCACCATTCCATGGTGGGGGGATGAAAGAAAGACAGGAAAAGACCCCAGACTGGTAGGCTGATGCACAGGGTACTCTCGGGCCCCGTGCAGCCAACAGAGGACAGCTAGATTTAGTCTCCAGAAGGGAGCCAGCCCACAGGGTCCCACCACAATGAGCATACCCTAAGGACAGAACCTCAATGTAAGGCGGCATTGAGAATGGGAGGTCACCCAGGAGGGGCAGATGGGGGCAGGGCTAGAAGAACAAGAATAAAGAGAAAATACACAAAAAGTCACTGGTGCTAGGTGTCAAACTGTGGTCTTCCTCAGCAGCTGGCTCACCAGCTCCTTGCCCAACTCACCGAGGCAAAGACAGCCAAGTGCACTACAGCAGATCCCAAGTCAAACTTTAGCAGAAAAGTTGAGGACAAAATGAGTAGTGTGTGTAGCAGAACTCCCATAAGCCTTGGAAGATGGGGTTGTGCCTTTAAGAAACTGCACGTCTAACCTCAGACTTATTCATTACTTCGGGAAGCCTGCAGGTTTTTCCTCAATGTCTCTTGGGTGCCCTCTGTTGCCACCCCATTTCCTCCGCATCTGTTCCGTGTTTGTACTCGGGGAGCGGTGCAGCATTCTGAGAGTGGCCAACAAATAGCATGTTGCTAATCAAATAACACAGGAAAAAGGGTGTGTGTCAGAGATGTTTTCAATTGTAGAAATTATAAAAACAAATTAAAAATAAGAGGCCAAAGATTTCTAAATTGGGCACAGATGGGAGCATAAGGTTTTTGTTTAATACTGTCATGCTCTACACATTTTCTTCAACTGTTCTTGGTGAAGAAAAAAAAAAAAACATGTTAACTTACTGTACTTTACCATACTTTTAAAATAAATCGTCCACTATTTGTTGCTTTGTTTTTTTTGTTTTTTTTTACTGATTTGAAATCTGCATTACACAGATGGCGATATTTATTTACTGAATTTTGTTAACCAAGTGGGCCCACTGAGACAAGAAATCCCTTTTTCAGGGCCAAAAAAGAATTAGATAGATTCATTACAGGAGTATACAGAAGCACAGGTAAAAAAAGAGGCCAGATACACACAATATTCACAAGGGTACAAGCAAATTAGCAACAAGCACATTTCAGCAATACAGCATAGGCATAACAACACAAATCAAGTTACATGAATTGAGACAGGGCAGACTGCCAAAGAAACGGACATCAGTGATGCAGAAAATACAGGAGGTTCAAATAAAGTTGACAGGCACAGACAGCATGTGTCAGGTACACACTAGGGTCATTGCAGATGCAGAAGCAGCAAATGAAAATTACGTACCTACCGTAATTCCTGATCTGTTCTGTGTATTTTCACCATTCATCACTGGTGGGTAGTGAGCCAGAGGATCAGGACCCGTGGGAGACTTTTTTTGCAAGAGAAGGAGCTGTCGAGACGGCACCACCCTCAAACCCGGCGTCATACGCTGGCGCTCGCGGGTTGGACAATAAACGTCGACGCCTCCTCAGCCCCAGTTCTGCGTGCTAGAGAGGGACAGAGAAATAAGGAGGGTGGCATGATGGGCAAGGGAGCCCGAGGTACAGCAAAAGAAAAGGATGTAAAACCAAAGGAGGAATATGCCAAAGAGGGGACAGGAAAGGAGGAAGCCTAAGGGATTGGGAGAGTAGAGCCCCAATATATCTGGGCGAGAAGGAATGGGTGGAATAGAAGGATAGAGGAAGAGGAGATACCGCCCTCGAGACACTGCCGTGGACTGTTCTGGAGAAATTATGCCACAGGTCGAGCAGACAGGCCAGAGGATGAAGGCAAGGCCTGAAGAGGATGGCACTTATTTAGGGGATCAGAGGCAGGACAAAGGCCAAGGACGGGTCGGTGTCTTCCCCCCTCCTGCAAAAGAATTGAGCTTGAATAACCAGCTTAAAAGGCTCTGGAGAACAACCCCAGGTGACTGGAACTTAGTTATCTGACGGGGGGGTAACCTCCAGGGGAGGAACCGGAGAGGTAAATAACATACACTCCTGAAGGAGGGTAAAAACCAACCACAAGGAGGCACAAGAGGTTGGAGGATAACTGAAGGAACCACCAGAGTCCCCTCCTTCCACCAGACTCCCTCAAGAGGCATAAGAGGAAGCCGGAGGAAAAAAAAAAAAAAAAAGGAGCTACCTGGGCTGAGGGGGGCTCTGGCAATTCCCAACAGCAGCAACCCTCCCTGTCTGCCTACCCAGAGGGGAAAAAAAAAAACTACCCTTAAGGGAAGGGGATAGGAGGTGTTGGAAATGGACCAAGGTCCAAATGGGAGACAAACAGGGAGAAGGAGAATCGCCCAGAGACTGAGGCCTGAGAGGGGAAGGTGGGCGGGATTCAGTGATGAATGGTGAAGATACACAAAAAGATGAGGAATTATGGTAGGTACGTAATTTTCATATCTTGTCTGTGTCAGTCTTCACCATTCATAAATGGTGGGTGATTACCGAGCCCCCCCGAAGCGGGCCCAGAACCTCCCTAAGGGACAAAGTCCCTCAGCTTCCAGTTGGGGAGACACTAGAGTAGGGAGTCCTAGCAGGCCTGGCTTGGCCTGAGGCTGGTCTGGGTGAGGAGAGGTTCTCCTAGCAGGAGAAGGAAGGCGCCCCTGAAGTTCTCGTCTCACCCAACAGGGGAAAAAAGATGGGTTCCCTGGAAACAAGAGGGCAGTCACCCTACGCCGAGCCAGGAGTGACAACCAGGAGAGATGAAACCACACTGTCCACCTAATGCAGATCGTTGTTCCCACCAACCTGGAAGCCACCTCACTGGCATCGTACGATGCCCTTGCTTGGTGCCTCGCTAGCTCCAGGCCCCGTGTGGAGAGGGCAATGGCCTGTCTGGTTGCCTCTGACTCAGGCAAAGATGCTAGGTTTTGACCTAGCAGAGACCACAAGTGCCTGTTATAGGCAGCATGGTGGGCCAGATGAGAAGAGATACACAAAAGGAGGCATGTCAACGAGAAAGCTCTCCTCCCCCCAAAATGGAACTCAGCAGAGTCGGATTCCGGGGGTCAATCACGTTGTAGGCTTCTATCCCCAGTGGGTGTGTCCAAGAGAGTCACGCCCGATGGGGAGTGAAGCAAGGCTCCTGGAGACCAAAGGGGGGCACAATATCTCAGGCAGAGGTCCCTCGGGGTTGGTGGTTGGTTTGAGGGACGTTGCCAGTCACGGTACGACGCCTCCCAAAAAGGATTAGGCCAGGTGGGAACCATCACGTTGGCCACACTGAACTCGCCTAAGAAGGCAAGTGGCCGACCGGTCAATTGTTCACCAGGGGCGGAAATATGGAGCTCGTCGAGCAACCCCCGATAGGAAGCGCTGATAGCTGGAAAGATCAGCTGCTGGGAATAGGTGGACAGAAGAGTCCTCGCCTTCAGAGGAGGAAAACGAGGGAGCCGACACGTCTGGAGAGCCAGGTTCCGGCTGCACAGGGGAGTGGGGAAACACCTCCTGGTCCACGGACTGATAATAGACAGGGAACAGTACAGCCGTGGGCCTGAACTGTTCCCAGGTGAGGGGCCACGTAGGACCAGAGTGACCTGGGAAAGGGGATGGAGTTGGCAAAGGCACCTCCAAGGAGGGGCAAGACCTCTGCCCGGGCTAAGGGACCCGCCGGGAGAACTCAAAGAAGGAGGAGATCCAGTGGTTCCGGCAGACGAAGGCCGCTCAATCAAGCTGGAGCGGCCAGAGCTGAGCCCAAAAGAAGAAATTCCCCTGTGAGGTGACTGGGGCCGCATGAGCCTAGAAGGGCGGCCCATAACCTCTGAAGATGAGATGCCTCTGAGGGACACCCCAGGGGAGAAGGTCGGACCAGCGCTGTGACTCCTCCCTGAACCACCACGGGTTCCAAGGAAAGGGCGCTGCCCTGAATCCAACTCCCTCAACCCTTCGGACTCCGAGAGAGACCTCTTCCTCATAATCAGAAGAGGCAACTGACACCCCACAGCCACCTCCTGAGAGACAGAGTAGTAGTGCCCTCCCCTACCTGAGGTGCTCCAGCCAGCCCAGAAGTAGGGTCAGTAAGAACAACCACCAGAGGGGGTACGCCTCGCCAAGGTGACAGATGGATCACCAACTCCAGGTTGTCCTGAGGCACCACCCGGGGCACAAGAGGACTGGTCCGAGCCATTAACCCTGGAATTGGTCAAAGCCATCCTCTCCGTGGGAAGGGGCTGAACTGGAGCCGCTGCGCTGGAGATAGAGAAATCGGTGAACTCCTGAGAGTCAGCCCCAAAATCGTCCTCCCTAGAGGAGGCCCAAACCCAGACTACTCCCCGATCCTCTCAGCCACGGTGGCCACATGGGACACCGCGAACTGGCTCGCACTGCCCACAGCACTGCCCCCCATCCCCGACACTGCTAACAGCACCCAGAGTCAGAGACAGTGCTGGAGGCCGGCCCCATGCCACCCGCAGCACTGCCCGATCCCTAGCGCCGAGGATGGTGCCAGCCCGGGCCCAGAGGTCTCAGACCGCGACGCCGAAGGAGCCTTCACCCGAACGGTACCTCCCGTCTGACCCCCAAAGGGACCAGGCCGGGCCTCCTGCACTGTGGAAGGAGTTCCTGCCGTGGCAAGGCTAGAACTGGTGGAAACCCCCTCCTCCACAGGCTGCATAAGCCCGGGAAGAGACCCGGAGGAAGGGTCGAGAACCCTACTCTTGGCGACCTGTGTACACGCCTGTCCCCCGAAAGTCAGTGGCGCACGTCAGACCTTCAGCATGCGCAGCTCCAGAACATGAGGATCCATTGAGAAACAGGCTTTGCATCTGTCCATATAGTGGTTAAGTCCCAAGCAGGTTAAGGCAGCAGTTATGCTGATCCACGACGGAGTAAAGTCGGCCGCAGTGACAGTGACTCATCAGAGGCAGACTCGCCCTAGATTTTTTCTTGTCCCCTGAACCAGACATGACCGGACAGAAAAACAAAAACCAAAAACACTCGGCATCAACGAGAAATAAATAGGAAAGATCTTACCAGTCGACATCGAGGACGGAGCAGCAGAACTTGGGACTGTAGAAAATGAACTGACTGACTAGGCCGCAGAAATAACGGTGTACCACGCGAGGTCATGCTCACTCGATGGTGGGAGAAGCAGAACTGGGGATGAGGAGGCGTCGACAGTTACTGTCCAACCCGCAAGCGCCACGTATTATGTCGGCCTCGAGGGCAGCGCCGTCTCGACGTTGACTCCTTCTCTGCTAAAAAGAAAGCTCCTGCAGGGTCCTGATCCTCTGGCTCACTACCCACCAATGATAAATGGTGAAGATTGACACAGACAAGATCTACAGACCTGCGATTGCAGGAACACTGACTTTGTTCAAGTAAGTACACCTTTAACTCTTTAAAAGCCTCCACGTGACAAACAGTTTTGGAGGAGTGCCAGGAGAGCATTCCCCAGGATAGGAGCCAAGCTGCCAAATGATCTCTTCCCTGAGCTGGACCTCACCCTAGTTTCAAGTACTGTACAGCCACAGGACAGTATCTATCTTTGGGGTCTGGGAAGTAGAACATTTGGGGGGCCTGACAAGTTTGTAAGTAAGGAAGAGGAGAGGATACTGAAGCCTGCCTTCCAATGAAGGCCAGTTTAGGAGCCAAAGACAATACAGTGGTGCCCCTAGGTGGGGCTCTAGCAGTGAAGCAGCCAATCTTATTGTAAGGACAATGACCTTGGTGTTCAGTACTCGTGAGGAGACTGAAGAATGGGGACCATACTGTATAAGAGGCAGCAAAGTACTGTTTGCAAAAATTACTTTTCTACAGCTATGAAGCCTTCTGTTAAGAGATGGTTTAAGAAGATCTACATCATTAAAGAAACACAGACTTTGACAGCAGATAAGGACCGCTTGGCCCACCAAGTCTGCTCATTTCCCTACCTATCAGATAAGGTGCAGATCCTAGTTTTACCGACAGCCTACTTCCTCCTACCTCCCACTAGAATTGCCTTATGTCTGTCCCATGCGTTTCCTGAATTCCCCACTGTTTTGATCCCACTTCCTTGCAGCTCTGGGCCGATGATGGGTACTCACTCTATAGGACCCCAAGCTCCTATAGAGTACCACATCATCAGCACAGGGCTACTGAGGCAGATCCCAGTTACTGGGCACATCATTTATGAAAAGGGGAAATAGCAAAGGACTTAGGATGGAGCCATGAGGGACACCATCACTGATGGACCTAAGTGTAGAGTATACTCCTTCCATTTGACTATCCAAGACCTATTTGTCAGAGAGTGGGCAAACCATCAGCATGTCAGGCTGAAAACCAAATTTCCTGATGTTCTAATAAGATGCCATGGTTTACAAAAGCAAATGCTTTGGTGAGCTCTATGTAGATAGCACCAGTCAGCTGCCCCTGTCCATGACTCCCAGGGCATCAGCTGTCAACCTAACCAAAGCAGTGTTTATTCGGTGATGTTTCCTGAGCCCCATGCTGCCAATCATTTGAGATACAGCGCTGTTCCATTTGTTCCTGGAGTTAATTATATGCTAACCTCTCTTGTATTTTATCAAGGGAGCAGAGACGGGAGTTAGGACGGCAAGTTTTCCACCAGCTCCTTCAGGCCAACCTTGTGCACCAGGACCACAAGAGCAGTTCTCCAACTATCAGAGAGTCTTCTTTTGATAAAGGATTTATTAAAGAGCATCACAACAGCAGCAGCAACTGCAGGAGCAGCAATTTTCAAGACCCTGGGTTCAAGTTTATCAAACCCCTCAGACCCTTCTGGTTTAAAGTGCTTTCACAGGGTCAGTATCGCTCTCTTTCCTGGTAATCCTCCGAAAATGCAATTCAGGGATAAGATTCACAGATAAGCCTGATCAGGTCCAGTCTAAGTAGGGCTACTTGGAGGAGATCCCTGGAATGGTGTTTTGAATCTATCCAAATTGGTAAAGAATTTATTAATGGCATTTGCAGTGGCCAGGGGTCTTTACTGGCTTACCCTTGGCCAGAATATCAAATTCAGAGGGACTGGCATGACCCTTTAGTAGGGTATTGATGTGAGTCAGAACTTCTTAAGTTGGACAGACTTCTGTCTTGCAGAAGCCTAATGTAGTTAATTTTGGACACCTTAAGATTAGCTTTGCAGGCATTTCTAAGCTCTCTATACTTATTTCAGTCTGACATAAGGCCAGATGTTTTGAAGATACCCTAAGATTAGCCCAGTGGCGTGGACGACTGAGACACTGGACGCCTTACCTCGTGCCACGCTGGCAACCCAGGTTCGGAGCAGGATTGAGCAGCCGGAAGGCAGCTCTCCTCTCTTGGAGTGGTCACCACCCCACCCCGTAGTCCCGCTGCCACCGGGTGGAGGTCCGGTGGTCAGTGTAGGCAGAGGGGGCGACACGTAGTGGGAGGGTACCTCGAGACATGGTGTGTGCATGCCTCCACACTCGCACACGCGTCCAAGATAGGGGTCTGGGATCGGAGAGAAGCGAACAAAATTACTACACAAATATATAAAGAAAAAGATACCCAAGCTTTGTTTCAGTTTCAACCCTACAGTATGGAAGCTGATGGAGTTACTGATCAAAAAGGACCTCACAGACTACCTGAAGACCAACAGGTTCCAGGATAGTAAACAGCATGGTTTCATGGCAGGAATATTTTGTCAGACTAACCTGCTTCAGACTAACCTGCTAGTTTTCTTTGACTGGGTGACAAGGGAATTAGACACGGGCTGTGCTGTGGATCTGCTCTACTTTTATTTCAGCAAGGCTTTTAACTCGGTACCTCACAGACGACTGCTTAAGAAGATGGAAGACCTGGATGCAGCTAAATCCATAGTGAACTGGGTGGGTAACTGGCTAGAGGGGAGGCAGCAGAGGGTGATGGTCAATGCAGTTAAATCAGAGGAGAGGGAGGTTACGTGCGGGGTTCCACAGGGATCGGTCCTGTGTCCGGTCCTCTTCAACATGTTCATTAGTGATACTGGAGAAGAATCCAGGGCAGGTTATGCCTCTTTGCAGATGACACAAAACTACGTAGGAGGGTGGATAGTGATGAGTGAATACAGGAAATGCAGAGAGACCTACAAAAGCTAGAAGGGTAGTCAAAGGTCAGGCAGTTAAAATACAATGCTAAAAAGTGCAAGGTAATGCACCTAGGGAAAAAGAACCCCAAGACAGAGTACTGGATGGGAGGAGAGAGACTTGGCACTACAGCTGAGGAATGGGATCTGGGAGTTATTAGTAACTCACTTAAGCAATCGAGTCAGTGCAGCAAGGCCTATAGCAAGGCTAACAGGATGCTGTGATATATGGGGAGAGGTACTGCTAGCAGAAGAAAAGAGGTAATACTTTCCCTCTACAGATCCCTGGTGAGGCCTCCCATAGAGTACTGTGCCCAGTTCTGGAGTCATAACCTCAGAAAGGATAAGGATAGGTTGGAGACAGTGCAGCGCAGAGTAACAAAAATGATTCAGGGCCAGCAAGGCAGATCCTATGAGGAGTGCCTAAAGGCACAAAATATATACTTACTGGAGACCAGAAGGGAGAGGGGAGATATGATAGACCCCTTCAAGTTCTTTAAAGGAATTAAAGTGAATTGCAGGGAACTATTTAGTCTGAATACCAATTCACCGTCACATGTCATGGTCACAAATGGAAATTAACAGGAAGTAGGTTCAGGAGAGACATGAGGAAGTACTACTTTACGGAAAGGGTAGTGGAACCTTGGAACAGTCTGCCAGCTAAAGTGGTGGGTGCAAAAACAGTCAGGGAATTCAAGCAGGGCTGGGACACAATGAAGGGAACAGTGGTTACCGGGGGCAACAGGACCAAGAAGAAGAACAGAGAGAGAACGGGGAGGGTTAGTACCCTGGAGGAACAGTGGGTTTCAGGGATTATAGGGAACTTGGGTAGACTGGATGGACCTCTGGTCTTTTTCTGCTGTCACTGTCTATGTTTCCATGTAACTGTTTTTTGTTTGTTTGTTTTTTTTAAGTTCAGCACTCAACCATTTAGACTGTTGTCCTTTAACTCTGATCTGTTTGATAGGGGCATGTTAGTTGGCTGCAGATAGAAAGCTATTAATACAGAAGTAAAGGGCAACGTCACCATCAGGGAGGGTTTTCATCCAAGTCCAGTTTATCTCCGATAGAGGGGACAGGAAGGAGGCAGTGTCATATTTTCAGAAATCTCGGGCGAAGAAAATCCATGGGTGGGATTTCAGGAGTTCTATTCTGCCAAATACAGTAGACTGAGGAGTGGTCACTTAGGGAATCTGCAAAAATGTCTGCAGCTCTAATTCTGTCAGGATTAGAGACAAGACCCAAGTGAAGCAGAGTAAGATTCCTAGATTTGTTGTTTAATCTGGTACACCCAGCAATGATCTGGGTGAGCTGAGCTTCCAGTAGAGCCTCTCTAAGCCCACCTCTCATGTCAGGTATCTAACACTGAAATCCCCCAGGAGTATTAATTCACCAAGAGGAAGATCTGACGTGGTCTTCAACAGGTATCTACTGCAGTGACTGCCACGTGGAGGGGGCTCCATGTCAATACGGCGAAGAAAATACAGTGAACATCAAAACGGCGAAACTAATAGGGCGACTGCAATTTTGGTGCCCATAAATAACAGCGAATGACATTTAGCAATTCCGCTACCATTTTCTGATAGTGTGGATATGGGCACAGCACCTCAACCAAAGACTCTCCATGCAATGCATTGCCAATACACCTTCGGCAGCACCACTTTATCCCGGCGATAGACATATCCTGCATGATGCAACAACGGACATCCCTTCTGGCTCACCAAGGCATGTGGCTGCTATCTTCCACAAACACCGCATCTGCTGCCCTTTTTCTGTTGTTGGGGGGCTCTGTCCAGTATCCTACTCCACTGGGGTAGGGTATAGCACCATAGTCGCCGTTTACACCCTGTTGCTGTTAAAGTGTTTTCACGATTGTGCCGTCACCATTTCTGAGTCACCTTACTGACGTGCTACGGGGGAATTTTGGCACTTAAGGTTTCACAATGTGACCCATCAAGAGTAGGGAAAGGTACCAGGGAAGCATTCAGAGAGCATTTAATGTAGAGGAACACCCAATCACCCTTCTTACCTGTCCTATCCTTCCAGAATATTGTGAACCCAGGGAATTCAATCTCATGGGGGAGCACAGAGGGTTCTACCAGGTCTCGGATACAGCCAGTATGTTAGGGCATAAGATCAAGCCAGCCTTTCACTTCCTTTGTCATAAGACTGCTAGTGCTCATGTGCACAATTTTCAAGCCCCATGTATTAGACCAGTACGAGTCCCAGGAGAACAAATTTTAAAATTAGGAAAGGCAGGCCTGGATTAGACCCAACATTTCTTGATAACAGCAAAGGAATGAGGCCAAACTATGGATAGAGGGCACACATTTGTACCATCTACCTCAATCTCTCTTTTCTTTGATGCGTGGCGCGGCACAAGATATAAGGTCCCTCTGTGAGACAGTACCAGTTTTCAGCAGCAGTGTCCATGGGGTACCGTCCGCTGTCTTCTTCCAGGGTAATCCTATAACATTTAGTAATTTGTAACACTGCTGTAAACTGTTGAAGCCCCAGTGCCTCCCCAAGCCAGGCTACCACTGTTTGTACAGGGAGTCCCCTTCAAAACCCTCTCTCAGTCCATTTATCCGAAGGATAGTTCCACAAAGCAAATTTTCAGTGTGCTCCAGCCATGATCTTATTGCTGTTGCTCCTTTACCAGGCCATGAACACCGTAAAGAGCCTTGCCAGCAGTACTAAATCGCCTCCACGACCTCTGTTAGTTGGGACTCCACTTTCTGTTCAACCGCCTGGAGACGGTTTGTAAAAGAATTGAACTTAGTGTTTAACAGTTCCAGCAATTTGTGCATTTGTTGCATCGTCCGATTCATGGTCTGCAGGGTTACCATTTGTTCTGCAGATTCGGAGCCCTCAGTTGCAGACTTATCCATCTCCTTCTTGCTGAGCTGTTTACGTTTGAAGATATCTTGCAAACTTCCCGCTGCCGACTGCTTCCCATTGCAGGAATCGGTTAAACTCTGTCAGTTTCTAGGCAAGTCTACTTCAGCCAGTATTCCAATTTTCAGCTGATTCAGAACTCAAAGCTTAGTTTCATACAAGAAGTTATAATGGAGCTGGTCTTCCATGCGTCTGGATGCAAGCCCCCACAAAGAGGCACACATTTAATAAAGTAGGCGGTTTTAATCACAAAGCCCATGCTAATTTGTTGACAAGAAGCCTTGGAGACAATCAGTAGCCTAAGCGCCTCAACCTTCAGCAGGCCTTCAAACAGCTGGCCCCACTTCAGTCCGTTGAATGGTTGAGGTGCTAGCTACTGGTCGCCTCCAAGGCTTCTTGCCAAACAATCTAGCACTGGCTTTGTGATTCAAACATTCCAGTACTAGCTTTCTTTACCATTCTGTGAGTCTCTGAGCTGGCAGCTCTGCTCTGCACTGTCATTACCAGTGTGCATCTGACTTTTCATTTTGTTCAATAAAGCAGGCTGCTCTGTTCCTGCCTTCAAAAGTATAATAATTTTTAACAGTTGACCTTTACGTACAAACTACATAAAACCGGCAGGAAAGTGCACTATGTGGTGGTGGGAGTGGCATTCCATGGTGTTCCTGATGTGGCCAGTCAGAAGCCATTAAAACCTCATCTAAACCCAGCACAGTGAGCATGTAGAAACAGCTAAGAGCATTCCTCTCAAGATCATTAGGAGAGTTAAACAAATCAGTCAGTACAAACGCAGTGCAATCACAATAGGAAGCAGACAGCAGATTTACCCCACCCAGTAACAGGTAAACGCTCAGCAAATAAAGTGAGATCGGGACCAGGTGCCAGCTAACATATAAAACTCAGCAACCACCTTTTGAAAGTAAGATACGCTCCCTCCCAGACAGGGTGGATGTAAATACAGTTAAATAAACAGGCACCTATGGCCCCGCATGAGATATCTGATGTCGTGCGTTCCTGGGGGTCCCTTGTGTATCGCGGTGTACTAACACGCTTAGTTTGTGCAGCAGTGCAATGAGACACACTAGTTCCAAAAAAGATACACAAACAGAAGTTACTAACGGTACAAGAATGTTCTCCGGTGTTGCTGAAAATTATTACTCGTACACCAAAATACATGACGATGATGACTGCAACAGGCGTTGACGACTTTCGTCTGTTTTCCCTTTTGTTCTCTCAATGCAAACCCATTTTATTACAGAAAATCCACACCCAGGGTTGTGGCCTATGAAGGGATACTCAACTTCTCAGGTGGCTAAAGGCACTCAGCTTCAGCTCATACCTTCACAGAGTACCCAAGGCCTGAGTGTATCCCAGGATATGCCACACCCTGACATGTATTACTGCTTCAAACCTACCAACAAAACTCAGAATTCAAACAAAAGTCGACCCGGTGGCACTGTACGCCACGCTGGAGACCCGGGTTCGAGAACGGACTCAGAGCTTCGGCCAGGAGAAGGAGGAGGAGGAGGATCGAGCATCCCACAGACTGCTCTTCTCCTTCGGGGAGGGAGGGAGGGTGTTGAAGACCGCTGATCCACTGGCCTCTGGCGGTGGCCGGGAGCTAGTGTAGGCTCGGGGATCAACGTGTGGGATGGCGTGGGCAGGCGGACGCACTGTGGGCGAGTGCATGCGCAGGACGTCCTTGACACTACTGCACACTTGTGCCATGGGGTACAAAAAGAACAAATATAATCCTCCAACGCGATGACAGCAGACTCCATCGGCAGCACGGTGGGCCCATTCAAGATAGTTCCCCTTCAGCCCCTGACCTCCAAGTCTCCGTGGTGCGCAGGATAAATCCCCGGCTGTGAAGTGACCTGGGAAGACAGGGCGATTTAGGTCAGAGCTCTAACTGGGTCTGGGGCAGCAGCTGAGGTAAGTCGCCTGATATTGGGAACCATAGGACCACCCTCAGCCGAGGAGGTGAAAAAGAAATTATGTAAAAAAAAAAAAGAATTCAAACAAAAAGTTCACCCTAGTGAATATGAACTATGGGTAATATATGCATATCACCTTGAAGGATCATAGCTTGTTTGGGCTTAAAGTACCAGAAAGATCTCCTCATACGGTCTGCAG
This sequence comes from Neoceratodus forsteri, assembly GCA_016271365.2. NCBI lineage: Eukaryota > Metazoa > Chordata > Ceratodontiformes > Ceratodontidae > Neoceratodus > Neoceratodus forsteri. Next base: position 155,226,149 of record JADMNL010000030.1, read on the forward strand.
AGGCTAAAACAGCAAAGTAGATGGGCCCTTCTTGGGACAAACCAGTGTTGCATAGCCTGTTTCAGACCAGTCAACTGTTAATTAATGCATATGTTCCATCCCATGCAGTTGCTGTGTGCTGATATGGCTAGAACTAGAACTAATGCCCAGCTGCAGTTATATCCTGTAGTACAGAGGAAGGGGAACTGATAGTTCTATTTCAAGGGAAATGGTTCACACAGATGCAGCAAACATCTCCCTCAACGGCTGTCAAAACCCTTATTTATTTATTTCAAAAGTTTTACTGGGAAAGACATACTGAGCTGGTATCAGCTCGTTTCCAGATGCATCCTGGGAGGAAGGGGAAGAGAAATGGAAATTATGTACCTACCGTAATTCTTGACCTTCTTGGACAAGTTATCACCATTCATTCATACTGCTGGGTACTACGTCAGAGGTGCAAGGACCCAGTGGGAGCCAAAAATCTTCAGGAGGGTCGGCGCCACGGTAGGACTATGCATGTGGCACCGCAAGACTGACTTGCACCTCTGTGGGCTATCTCGGCGTCGACCCCCCCCAACCACCTCAGTACCTTTCTGACCAAAGAGGTGCAGCATAAACTAACCTAGGAAACTCCTAACCTAAACTGGGCATAAGATAGCCCAGTTGGCCCATGTAAGAAGGACAACTCAGTGTCTTCTAGCCCAAAGCAACGAGAGTGAAGACCAGAAACAGGATGTGAGCTCGGGGATGGTGGTAGAGAGTGAATGAATGGTGAAGAACTGTCCAAGAAGATCAAAATTACAGTAGGTACATAATTTCCATAGCTTCCTGGACTTAAAGTCTTCACCATTCATTCATACTGCTGGGTGAGTACCAAGCTAAAAACTAATCCCCCGAGCAGGGCGGCAGGAGATACAGCTCACTCGGGACAGAAGTCCATAAGGGTTTTCCTGCCAAAGGAAGTGTGTTGTCTGGCATGTACATCTAGAGCGTAGTGCTTCACAAAGGTATGCACTGAGTTCAAAGTAGCCGCTTTGCAGATCTCTGCAATGGGTGCGATGACGGATGTCCACCAGGGATGCCACTGCTCTGAGAGAGGTGGGCGAGACCCTTCCAACTTAGCTTGTGAAATTAAATAGCAATGTCAAGGCATGCCACAATCCAAGCAGAAATGCATCTAATGGCAACTGGCTGGCCCAGCCAGGCCAACCGATACAAAGAGTTGCTTGATTTTATGATCTCCTGCTCTGTCACTGTAGAATCGTAGAAGCCCTCTTGACATCCAGAGAGTGAAGGGTGCATTCCCCTTCATTCTGGAAGTTAGCAAAATAAGTGGGGAGAACCAAGGGCTGACTGATGTAAATTCTGAAATTATCTTGAGTAGGAATTTAGGGTGAGTATGAAGTATCGCCTTGTCCTTGTGAAAGACTGTATCCGAAGGGTCTGTGACCAAGGCATGTATGTCTGAGACCCTGCGAGCAGAAGTAATGGCCACTAGGAAGGCGGTCTTCCAGGTCAGAAACTTCAAGTCACAGGTGGCTAGACGCTCAAAGGGTTTACGAGTGAGCATATCTAGCATGAGGTTAATATCCCAGGCAGCAAACAGTTTCCTGACCGGGGGTCTAGTGTGCAGAATACGCTGAGGAGCCTCATGACTAGCAGTAAGTGAGCCAGCCATGTTCTGTACGGTCTCATAATAGGCGGAAATTGCGTAGAAGTGTACCTTCACTGTCAAGTACTGCAGTCCTACATTTGACAGATCTAAGAGGTACTCCAACACTGTTTGGTGGGCAACAGAATGGGTCCAGAAGGGATTTTGCACACCAAATTGAGAAGCGCTTCCATTTAGCTGTGTAAGTCTTCCTAGTGGAGGGCTTCCATGCTGCCAAGAGTATTTCCGAGATTCTCTGAGAAACCTTAAACCTACCCACCTATGTCTCCTCAGGAGCCAGGCATGGAGATGAAGGGAGCATAGGCTGGAATGGACCAGAGGTCCCTGAGTCAGGAGGTCCATTTGTAGGGGAAGTTGCCTCGGGGGGGACCTCCAACAACTTGTTGATCAATGGGAACCATATCTGTTGAGGCCAGTATGGGTGATTAGAATCATCCTACCCCCCTGTGCCTTCAATTTGAGCAGCACCCTCAGAACTAACGGACGAGGAGGAAATGCATACAGAAAGCGGTTTGTCCACCGCAATCTGAATGCATCCTGACAAAAAACGCCAGGTTCTGGATTTCTGGAGCAGAATAGAGGCAGTTTTGTGTTGAATGGGGACACAAAAAGGTCCATGTCTGGACTGCCCCACTCATCGAATACTGTTTGCACGACGTCTTGTGCGAGCGACCACTAGTGGGGATCCACCTCTGTCCTGCTGAGGTAATCCGCCAGGTCATTCTGAGTTCCTGACAGGTAGACTGCCTGAATCAGAGGATTGTCCTTGAGGCACCACTCCCACACCTTCATGGCCTCTTTGCACAGAGGGTAGGAGTGTGCTCCACCCTGCTTGTTGATGTAGTACATCACTAACTTGTCCACCTAAAATATTACTTTGTGACACAGGACATCCTTCAGGGCTCGAACAGCATACAGGGCAGCCCTCATCTCTAGAATATTTGTATGTAGATGAGGCTCCTCCTGACTCCACACCCCTTGAGTGTTGAGATCCTGACAGTGAGCTCCCCAACTGATCAGAGATACATCCATGGTGATGGTGATCTGAGATTCCGTGGGGATAAAGGGTAGACCTTGGAGAAGCTTGTCTTCCTGAATCCACCACACAAGTAATCTCGTTAGAGGCTCTGACACTTTTATTCGGTAGGACTGTGGATGTGTGGTCAGCGACCATTGCGTGCTGAGCATCCACCGGGTGGTCCTCATGTGCAGCCGGACTACAGGTACTATGAACACAGACTAGGCCATGAGGTCCAACATTCGTTGCATGGAGATGGCTCATATGGAGGTGTTCTCCCTGATGTAGCAAGCCATCTGAAGAATGCCGTTCCTCCTGTCCTCCGGAAGGAAAGCCCATGTCCTGGATGTGTCCATGAGGGCCCCTATAAAGAGGAGCTGCTGGGAGGGTTGAAGCTGGGATTTTTCCATATTCAGAAGAACTCCCATAGAAGTGAGGAACTGAAGCTCCGGCAACTGCTTCCTGTATCTCTTGTCTGGATGGGCTTGCTAGAAGCCAATCGTCCAGATAGGGGAAAACTTGAATGCCCAGTTTTCTGAGGTGCACCACAAGAACTGCGAAACACTTTGTAAAGACTTGAGGCGCAGAGGAGAGCCCAAAGGGCAAGACTCTGAACTGGTAGTGCTGACCCAGTGCCACAAAGCGGAGATACTTGTGGTGACTTGGGTGTACTGGAACCAGCACGGTAGGTGTCTTACATATCAAGGGATTCCAGCCAGTCGTACTGATGGAGGAAAGAAACCAAGGTTCCCATGGAGATCTTGAATTTCTCTCTGGAGAGATACTTGTTTAACTTCCTGAGGTCCAGAATTGTGTGTATGCCTCCGGTTTTCTTTGGAATCAGAAAGTAATGGAAGTAGAAACCTGTGTTCCATTCTGCCCATGGAACTACTTCTAATGCCCTGTTTCTGAGAAGTCCCTGAATCTCAGAAGTGAGAAGGTCTGACTGAGAAGTGGACAGACTATGCTGCTGCTTGGGTGGAAGATCCAGGGGGATCTCTGCAAAATTGAGAGAGTACCCCTCTCAGATAATCCTGAGGACCCATTTGTTCATTGTGATGGACTTCCATTGCTTGTAAAACTGAGTCAGATGACCCCCCAATGAAGCAGCAGTGTCCACCTAAGGTAGCTGAGGTGGGACCAGGGCCAGATTTTCAGAGGGTGGCACTGGGCATTTTTGGGCCCTGTGTCTTTTGCTGCGTTTTCATTTGCGGCTAAGGAAATTGGTTTCTATTAAAGACTCCTCGGCCTTTACCATGAAAGGACTGTCTGTTACGAAACTGCCGACGGTTCCCACCCCTTTGAGGGGCCACAGGAGCCTGCCTGGCTGTTTTAATGGCAATCCTGGTTTTCTGAACAGCCTCTAGTGTTTGTTCAACTTGGGGGCTGAACAGAAAAGCACCATCAAAGGGGACATTCATCACCTGCTGTTGAGCATCAGGCGAGAAGCCTGACGTTCTGAGCCAGGAGTGTCGTCTGATGCAGATCCCAGCGGCCGCTGCCCTAGCTGAAGTGTCATAGGCATCCATGAAAGCTTTTAGCTGACGACTGTTGGACTCTATGCCCCTGGTAACAGTCTAAAGAACCTGCATGTTAACATCAGACTCTGGGAGGTTCTCTACTACTGATTTAAGAGTGTTCCACAGGGTGTACTTGTACTGAGAGCAATGGGACCTGATAACTGGAAATGCACATTCCTAAGGTCGCAGCTGCGAAGGCCAGCTTCCCTGAAGGGTCAGCCTTGCGACATTCCTTACTGATAGGCCATGCCAAGGTCTACTGGGGGAGGACAGCCTTATCATTCTCCGCTAGGACCACTAAGGCATCTGCAATGGGCTGCAATGCCAGGAAGGGTCTTTCCTTAGGAGAGGCGTATTCTCCTGTCCGCGCCTTAGCCACAGATATAAGCACCGGCCTAGCCCACACTGCCTATGACAAGGTCTCAAAGGAAGGGGCACAGGGGGCATAAGGTTGGTAGGAATGTTGGGGACACAAAGGAATTTGAGGCGAAGAGCCTCCCTGGGTCCACGGAGGAGGTTTGAGGCCTATATTCCTAAGAAGGACTGGAAAGAAAGGTCCTCAACTAAGGATTCCACCAAGACAGAAGGCTGGCTTTCCAAGTCATAGACTGAGTCATCTTCGACGCCATCAGACAAAATTAGGTCAGGATCAGACTCATCATGTTCTACCTCCACCCCTGAGAGGTCAAGGACCAATCCTGCTAGACCGAAGCCTGGTCTAGGCAAAGGGTACACAGAATACACCGGAACCCATATCAGTGTCAAGGAACTCAGCACCATACGGGGCACCGAAGCCCCCAATGCCGCACGCGGCACCAAAATCCCGACGCCACACCGAAACTGACACCACATGCAGCACCAAAGTCAAGCGTCACAAGGCACCAAGGTCTAAGCTGCATGCAGCACAGAGGCCGAGCGCTGCACCAAAGCACCTGGCGCTGACCACGGCACTGATGAACCTGAACCCTTGTCAGACCTAGAAGGAAGGAGGGAGAAAAGTGCCAGCCCCTGCATGGAAACCTGGTTAGGGGAAGGCACGTGGAACCGAGCTGAGGCATCGGTACCAGGGAGGAAGAAACTTCATCACCAGTACCAAATGCACATCCTGCCACAACTGCCCTCCCGCCCAGTGGCTCCAAGACACGAGGGCCCAGGAACCGGTCCACTGGCAAGGGCAACCAAGACAGATGCTGTACCCACTGCTCCATAAAGCGGCCCAGTGGTGAAACTGCTTGTCGGAAACCCCGTCAGAGGACAGAGAGGGGGCTCCACTGAGAATTCCAGCTGTTAAGAAAGGAGATTCCTGGGGAGTCAGGGCAGGCCTACAGCTCTCCACTACCGAAGATTCCCTAGCAGACTTACCAGTGGGCTATCTCAAACAGTACAGTCTCTTCTTCTTCCTACGGGAAGGAGAAGAGATTGAGGCTGAGCGGTGGTGGGTCCCCGACTGGGATCATGAACAGGACTGCTTCTTTTCGTGCTTTTGGGAGGACTGTCCTCCTGCCCGAGCACTGGACTGCCTGTGGCCAGACCCCCCTTCCCCCAGTAAAAGGGCGACAGACTGGATACAGCCCCACTGCCAGAACAACTTTCCATCGAAGTCTCCCTACCTTCACAGATACCATCCATGGTCGACTCAGTCAATGGGGAGCTGAGAGACTGTCTTCTTCAGAAAATAACATTTTCTTTAAAAAAAATAAATAAATAAATCAATAAATCAATAAAACACTAATAAACCTAAATGGCTATATGCTGCTGTCGTACAGATGTGTAGATTTGACTCCCAGCGGGTAAGCGACATCGTCACTAAAGTGCACTCAACAGTGGGGAAAAAGGAACTGAGGCGGCTGAGGGGTCGACAGCAAGATAGCCCACACAAGTGCGAGTCAGTCTTGCAGTGCCACACATGCGCGGTCCTACCTTGGCACCGGCCCTCCTGAAGATTTTTGGCTCTCGCTGGGTCCTAGCACCTCTGACACAGTACCCAGCAGTACGAATGAATGATGAAGACAAGTCCAGGGAGATCAGAAGAGATCTAAAGGTACATTGTACAAAGTAATACAGTAATATAGAAAATATGTAAAACAATATATACAAGTTACAAGAAAACATTAAACTTTGAGCTAAAAACAATAACTTGAGGAGTAGGAAGCAGTGACTGATTAACTGGAGGAGAGGAGATAAGTTAGGGACAGTGTAGGGAGGAAGGCTGGTGACAGAAGTCCACCCCAGTATCAGGAACAGCTGCAGGAGTGAGCAGAGAAATCACAGAGGAGAGAAGGAAAGGAGCAGAGTGAATGGAACGGGGGAATACAGCCCCAAATTTTAGGGAAGCGGAACAAGAAAGCAGTTTGGGCAGCTGTAGATTTCACAGGTTGGAGAGCAAAAGAGCACACACAAGCATTGTGAATACCGTATAATTGTGTGTGTGTGGGGGGGGTAGTGGAGACAAGAGAAGCAAGATATGAAGGACAGAGCCAAGTAAAATTTTGAGATAAATGAAGCACTGTGGGAAAGGTGTCTGGCATCACGATTGGGAGGGTGAGGGAGATATACAAAGAACAGTAATGAGTACGCATAGGTTTCTCAAGGGCAAATCAACAGAAGGAGTGAAAGAGGGTGTCCAGGCTAGCTAAGGTAGACTTTGGAGCAGCACGGTAAACAGTGTCTCCATAGACAAAAATGGGGAGAATCATCTTATAGTGAGGACTTCTCTTCAAACAGGAAGTGGAATGCATCTCTTCTTTCTATAAAGTGCTCCCTAACTCTGGCTGGAGCTTCTTTTGAACAGCATTCACATGAAGAGGAAAATCAAGGTGCTGATCCAACCAGGCCCCGAGGTACTTCAAAGAGGAGACTGCTATAATAGTTGCACCATCCAGGATATGAAAGAAAGGAAGGGGGGGGGGGACGACTAGCAAGTCTCTTCCTGATGCCAGAAGTCATACAGACCATTTTATGCACATCAAGGGATAACTGATTTTCTCAGAACCAGTGCGGAGGTTATTCATTCGTAAAGCTTTTCAAGCGCCAGGTATTCCGAACCCCAAAGTGCTGATTTCAGGAAGCGACTACACAGCAGGACCAGTGAGAACACCGATCTCTGCAGGTGAAAACAAGACTAGATGGTAGTACCGGCTATAAAAAGACACCACCATGACTGAGCGGCGAAGGCTTCTGTAACCAGAGGTCATCTGTTATGTGAAAGGATTCTCTCTGGATCAGGCACCCAGTGTAACGCTATCTGGAAGACAAAGTTTCATGTCTGAGCTCCGAGCCTTGGAATTCCACACTGCAGATCACCTGACTTGAGGTATGCCACAAAGGCACGGTGCATGCCTCTTTGTGGAGGTGCTGCTCACCATTCACACCCCACCACCGGGCCAACCAATGAGCTGTACCGAGTTCAGCTGTGAAAGCAACCACTCTCCCACCCTCCCAGCCAGAGAAGGGGTGCTGCCATGATGACCCCACTGCTTTGGGGTGGGGGGGGAGAGACTGACTGGGGCAAAAATCAAACAATGTAAGCGGGTAAGGAATACCTTTTGTTAAACTGTCCCATAACAGGATTGTTTCACTATATTAAACAGTCATAAAAAATGTAAGCCTTGAGAGCAGAGGCACAACAGTGCGAAGACTTGATGCAGTAAATCTTTCTGATCAGTCGAACACGTTGCCAGAGGGCGGGGGAAATCTTTTAGCCCCTAGGGGAGCAGTGGCAAGAGTTGGAAGAGAGACCCATACATATGGAAAACTAATTCTGGCAAAATTAGACTGGGTAATTCCATGAAACAATGATTTATTTTTTTAATATTACGCTGAGCCTGGATAAATACCGTAATCCAGTTGCGAAGTAGAACTGAACAGAGGGGATCTGAAGGACCCCTGTAATCTCTAGAGCACTCAATATGACACATTTCAATTTAAAGTAAACTGATTTTTTTTTTTTTTTTGGCATTTAGCATCCCTTGTTCTTCAGAACTACAAATATTAACATGAAACCAGTTCCTTACATCTACAAATACCTGTAAATATATATGGCTGTCAATTTAATTGTCTGTCATTTTATTACAACTTGAAACTTTGTGATGTAACAATGAGCCTGTAATATAATGTATTTGTCCTCAATGTGATGTAACAACAAGCCTGTAATGTAATGTATTTGTCCTCAATGTGAGAGGTACCTTTGGAAATGAGCCTCTGGCTCAAAGGTTGTAAACTGATGCTCAAATAAATAAATAAATAATCTCTAAGCATCATTTGTTCAGGCTGCCCTTCTACAGGGGACTACTAGCAGCAAGGTGAGTTGCCTATATTTAGCATAAAAATAAAGAGGGACTTCAGAAGAATAAGAGAGAAGAAATAGGAAAAAGCAAGAGGGATCAGAAGAAAGTTGAAAAAGGATCTGCCTTCATGGCAGGAGTCTGGGAAATAAAATTAGTGAGCTACATGCAATGGTGGCAGACACTGAGATGAACCAAGTAGCCATCACAGAAAGTAACAATTGACCTGACAGTCCCAGGCTACACCGTGTTTAGATGGAATAGAGGAACAGGTAAAGGAGGCGACGTAGCCCTATATATATCAGAGAAGGTACAGAGGCAGTGGAGGATGGAAACATCAGGGGAGGTATGAGTAAACAATCGCTGTGGGTTCCACTCATAGCATCCTGAGGCAAGAAACTACAGATGAGGGTGACCTATACACCTCCAAGTTGGGGGAAGAGAAATAAGGAGCTAGGGGCAGAACTTGAAATGGTGGCAAAGGTGGTGGTGGGAGATCTAAACCTGCCAAATACTGATTGGGTCACTTCAGCAACCAGGAGTTCAAAGTCTGGCCCTGCTGAATACATTGCAGGACTGCTTGCTGATGCAGTTGGTTAAGGAACCCACCTGGCAGGTTGCCATTCTCAATGTGGTGTTCACCAACTCGGATGTGGTAGAAAAGAGTGAAGGTAGGAAGCCACTAGGGTGCAGCGACCATAACGCTATATAATTTGACCTGGCCCTTGGGACAAGTAAGCCCTCATTAAAGGCTGAAGTCTTAGATTTCAGAAGGGCAGACCAACTGGATGAGGGAGCTGGTCCAAGACAAGTTGGTCAGAGTGGACAGCATCAAGAATGTTGAGCACAAAGCCGGCCCACCAACGCAGCAGTAGGGCTACAGCTTGCAATGCCAGCAACCCGATTCGGGACTTAACTCGGGCAGCTGGAGGGCCGGCGGGGGGAGCGAGAGGAATTGAGTGCCCACAGGCTGCTCTCCATCTCCAGGGAGGGTGGGGTGCTTGTCCTGCTGCTCTACCACCACCTGAGTGACCATGGGTGGAGGTGCAGTGGAACAGCTGGAAGAGGGGAGGGAGGATGTCGGCTGGGAGCTGGGACGACAGCACGTTGTTATGTGCCACGCCCCTTGGCTCTTCAAATGAGTCAGCAACCTGAGGGGAGGCGGCACCAGAAAAAAGGAAAAACCCCACAATGGACGCCTGGAGACGGGACCTGGCTGCCAGAGAGAAATCTACAACCAGGCTTCAGGAAGGGCCTAGGCAGCATACCCAACGCACACAAATGGACTGAAGGGGACTATATTGGGGTCCCTGTCCTCCCTGCCTGGGTGGCAAACCGAGGTCGGATGAGGGCAGTGCTGACGAATCCCGGAATGGAAATACCTGGGGAGGACCTAATGGAGCGTGCACAGCCTAGGGATCCCAGAGGATAGGGTCTGGAGCAGTGAGTACGGAGGCATAAACAGAGATAAAAAAAAAAAAAGTAAAGACTGTTGAGGACAGATTTGGGGGGTGGGAAGAAAAAATTACTCACCATAGTAATGTTTCTTCTAATGGAGTCTTGCTGTATTCAGACATAATGCAGTTAGACCCAGCACTTGAACTGCCCCGGAGAGGAAAGAGTTAACTCCATGCAGAAGCATGGAACGTTGAGCTCGAGCTCGGTTTTCAAACCTCTGTCTGAGGCACTTACCAGTGCAACCGTCAAGATTCTTACGAGCAACTAACTTAACACTAAAATGTGGAAATTGTTTGAACAGATAGCCAAAAGGCAAAACACCTTTTGGGGTCCAAAAAAGACTCAAGTCGAGAACCCAAGAAGAAATAAGGTAGTGACAATTCAAACTATGCAATACAAGAAGGAAAAACATAACAGTTACCCCACCAAGAGTGAGGGTACAAGTACACCCTGAGGTGCATCACCATGCCTGCCAACCCACTTCCCAAAAACAGGTTCTGAGAGGGAAGGCGGGGGGGTCTGAATACAGCAAGACTCCATTAGAAGAAACAACTTTACTATGGTGAGTAATTTTTTCTTCAAACAACATGAAGTCTTGCTGTATTCAGACATAATGCAGACTACCAAGCAGTTCCCTATGGAGTAGGGAATGCAGAACCTACTTTGGGAACAGACTCTGCAGTACTGCTGTGCCAAACCTAGCATCACTCCTAGCCTGGATGTCCAGAGAGTAATGCTTGGTGAATGCATGTACTGTTTTCCAGATGGCTGCTTTACAGATCTCTAACAAGGGTATATCTCTGGCTGCAGCTAGAGTAGCAGCTGTACCCCTAGTCGAGTGAGCCCTCAGGCCTGAAGGGGGTGTTCACCCAATTTTCATAGCAAAATTGTATACAGGAAACAATCCACCTGGCAATAGTTCTCTTAGTGGCAGTCTTACCTTTCCCACTTCACCATAAGTGAGGAACAATTGAAGACAGTCATTTCTGTGTGCCTTAGTATGTTCTATGTAGTAGCTAAGTGCCCTTTAACATCCAAACTGTGTAATCTTCTTTCCCCTCGGGAAGAATGGTCAGTGAAAAATACAGAAAGAGACAGACTAGTTTAGGTGAAAATCTGATACCACTTTAGGCAAGAACCTCCTACTGGTTCTTAGGACCACTTTATCCCTATGGAAGGATATGAAGTTAGGTTCAACTGACAGGGCCTGTAATTCACTAATCCGCCTGGCAGAAGTAATATCTCCCAGGAACACAGTTTTCCAGGTCAAGCACTTCAATTCAGCCGAAGCCATAGGCTCAAAGGGTGGGCTGCAGAAGCTGAGCAATGCAGACATTAAGATCCCAAGGCAGAGTAGGCTCCCTAAAGGGAGGGTTAATGTGAACCAGGCCTTTGAAAAACTTCCTGAAAACAGGATGAGATGCCAAGGAAGAGCCCTTCCATGCTGAAAGGAATGCAGAGACAGCTGCTAGATGAACCTTCAGAGTGGCAGGCCTAAGGCCTAGACTATTCAGATGAGCTGCTAGATAATCTAAGGTTGTGGAAATGCCTGCAGAATCAGGCACAATACCTTTCTGAGAGCACCACATACTGAACCTCTTCCATTTGGAACTGTAAGTTTTTCTAGTGGAAGGTTTCCTGAGACCTTCAGAATATCCAGAACTCCCTGAGAGAGATGTAGAGCTGCATATTCTAACTCTTCAAGAGCCAGGCCATGAGGTTGAGAGACTGGAGATTGGGGTACCAGATCCGCCCCGGGAGAAGGAGAGAAGATTGTATCTCCTGGGAAGAGACAGGGGACGTGAGACAGCCAAGGACAGCAGTAAAGGATACCAGGGTTGTCTGGCCCAATCTGGAGCCACCAGTATCACTGTGCAGGGCTGAATTCTTATCTTGCTCAGAACTCTGAACAGGAGAGGGAAAAGAGGGAAGACATAGAGAAACCTGCCCTTCCAGTTCAGAATGAGGGCATCCTGGGGAACTGTCCCCAGGACTGGAGGTCTGCAGCAAAACAGAGGAAGTTGATGATTGTCTGGTGCTGCAAATAGATCTATTTCTGAATGCCCCACTTGAGAAAATGATCCTCCAGAATGTGAGGATTCAGGACCATTCGTGATGCCCCTGTGAAATCCTGCTCAGGGCATCTGCCAGCACATTGTCCTTCCCTGGAAGATGAAATGCTACTAGGGAAGTCTGAAGGGAATAGGCCAGAGACCAAATCTTCATGGCCTCTGTGCACAAGGCCGTGGATCAAATGCCTCCCTGCTTGCTGATGTACCACATTGTGGTAGTGTTGTCCATCCGGACTTGGACCACCTTGCCTTTGACTGAATCCAAAAAGGTCTGAAGGGCTAGAAAAACTGCCCTGAGTTCCAGGAGGTTAATATAAAGAAGAGACTCCTGTGGGGACCAAACCCTGAGCTGTTAGGGCCTCAGCCTAGGAGAGAAGTATCTGTAGTCAGTACTACTGATGGAAGTCGAGGAGAAATGGAACCTTGTCTGAGGTTGTCCTGGTCCAGCCACCACTGGAGAGCCTGGACCAGAGTTCAGGTCACTGGAATCAGTTTGGTGAGAGAATCTGTTCTCTGTGACCAAAAGGACCCTAGATGGAACTGAATGTCCCGCATCTGAAATCTGGCTCCTTGAACCACTGCAGTGGAGGCTGCCATGTGGCCCAGGAGTTGGAGGAACTGTCTCGCTGGAAGAGAAACCTGAGGCTGAAAGGAGGAAGTGAGGTCTACTAAGGCCTTCACCCTTGCCAGAGGAAGGAAAGCTTTTGCTTGGGTAGTATCCAATTCCACCCCATGAAGGTGAGAAGCTGTACTGGTTCGAGGACAGATTTTGGCAGATTGAGAAGAAACCCCAGGGAACTAAGCAAGTCCTTAGTGGTTTGCAGAGTTGACCTGACCTGGTCTGAAGACTGCCCTACTAGGAACCAGTCGTCCAGATATGGAAAAGTGGTGAGACCCTGTCTTCTGAGGTAAGCCACCACTACTGCAAGGCACTCTGTGAACACCCCTGGAGCTGATGGTAGGACAAAAGGCATGGCCTTGAACTGATAATGGCCTGAAGGCAACTCGAGCCTTAGGTATTTTCTGTGGGAGCACCTTATAGTGATATGGAAGTAGGCATCATTGAGGTCCAGTAATGCTAGCCAATCTTCTGGCCTTAAAGAGGGAAGGATTATTCCCAGAGTTACCGTTTTGAAATGTGTTTGTTCAGATACCTTAGATGCAGGATGGGTCGCCACTCGCCTGTTTTCTTTGGGGTGAGGAAGTACCTGGAGTATAGGCTTTTCCCCTGTGTTGTGTAGGAACCTTCTCTATGGCTCTGAGAGCCAGGAGAGAGGAAACCTATGCCTCTAGGGCAAGGGTTTCTGAAACTGATGCAGGTGGAAAAGACCTGGCCCTCCTTTTTGGGTACCTTTTGAAGCTGAGGGCTAGTCCCTGGCTTACTACTTTCAGGACCCACTTGTCTGAGGTAACAGACTTCCAGGCCTGAAAGTAGTAAGCCAGCCTGCCTCCTACTGGGATTGGAGAGTCGACCTGGGCTGACACCTCAGGGTGTCTGCTTGGCAGGAGCCTTAGATTGGGAGGAAGAAGCAGTCCTGCTCATCCCCCTTCTACCCCTCCTTCGGAAAAAAAACCTTTATGGGTAAGACGAGGAGGCCTGGGCTTGGTGAAAAGGCGCCCCTGCCCCTGGACTGCTGCTTCTGAGGTGACTTGCCTTTCCTTGGCCTGTGCACTCTTGTAAGTGGTTCTATATTCGTCCATTTTCTTCATAAACCTCTGTCTGCTCCCCAGACAGAGAGTTACCAACTAGAGGAAAATCCATAGCCTTAGACTAGGTGTTCTGTGATAGGCTAGTACATCTGAGCCAAGCAAGCCTTCTGAGAGACACAGATGTAACCATGACTCTGGATGCCACATCGTTGGAGCTGACAGCAGCATGAAATTGTACTTTGGATGACTCAATTCCATCGTGGCCACCTCCTCCAGCTCTTTGGCTAGCTGGAGGCAACACAACCAGTTCAGAACCGTATCCCACCTGGACTTCTGGTACCTGGCTGTGTAGGCTCCATATTTGCCTGCCTGAGTCCCAAAGAGGATGCCAAGTATAGTTTCTTGGCCATGGCATCGACTACCGAGTCCTTGTCCTGGGGGTGTTAAGCCAAAGGAAAGTTTGCCCTGTCACAGGATGCAGCCTGCACTACCCCAACATGGCTGCTATGTGAATAAAGGAACTCGCAGCTGAGCCTGATAACATGCATCTCCTGTCCGTTCTTTTATCTACAGGAGGTAAAGAGTTAGGAGTCTGTAGAATCTTTTGTGTCTGTTTCCCCAAAGACTTGTAGGAATAGACAACCTTTGGACTCAGAGATGTCCATCATCTCCACAAAATCAGGCTCTTCTTCCTCCTCAGCAGCTTCAACCAAAGGGAGCAGGAGGGGTTTTCGCCACCTTCTTGTAAACAAGAAGTGAGAAGGGGACTCAGAAAGCCTGGGAGGGGAGACATCAGAGGGTCTGTCTAGGGAGATGTCCGGCTCAATGGGCATATCCAGACCCCCACTGTCATAGTCATCATCGGGACAGTCTGAGTCTCCCTCCCACTCCTCACAGAAAGCATCCGGATTGTAATCTGAAGGGGCCGGTTCCGACCGGCGGCATCGGTTCGGACGGAATCAGCTGAAGCGATTGGACAATATAACGCTTTGGCTATCTCGTCTGCAGTTGGAGTAAGCAGTACTGGATCCGAACTGGCAGACTTCCGTTTCTTTTTTGACGGAACCGACCCCTGAGTCGGCTCTCCTTTGCCCAAGGAGGTATCGCCTAGGTCAGTAGGATCTCCTCGGGTTCGGGCGAAACCGAACCGGGCTGGTCATCCGGGTCTATGGACTTCTCGACCTCCCTTTCCTTCAACCTACTCAGTCTTTTTTCTAGAGTGGTTTTAGGAAAGTTTTTTGCAAATTTGGCTGTCTGACTGGAGGTGGTCAAACCCCAGACAATAAACACAGATGAGGTGGGGGTCGGCCTTGGCAAAGGCCTCCCCACACTCAGTGTAGTGTTGAAACTCAGTGGGACCAGTTTTCTTTTTGGGTTTCTCAGACATGGCCAACCTACCAAAATTACCCTATAGAAGCATTCAAGCCAGGTAATAGCAACCGATCGGTAACAACCGTGTCACGGGTTTGGAAAAGAACCGAGAAAAAGCCCGGTTCTTTTGAAACCGATTGGTACTGAAACACCACTCTAAAATAACAAATTTAAAATTAGAAGGAAACACAAGATCGGTTCCTAACCGGACCGACCAGGAAGAAACCAAAGAAACCAACAATTTCCACAAGTTATTTTAAAATAAAATACAGTCACTACCTATCTACCACACTACCTGTACCGTAGACAGAGGCTGGAAATCTGAAAAAAAAAAACAATAAAAAGAACAAGTTTTAAACCGAACACTTTACTTTTACCGAACCAAGCAGAGGAATCTCCAGAGCTACTTCACTGTTAGGCGGAGTAAAGAATCTGACGGTTGCACTGGTAAGTACCACAGACAGAGGTTTGAAAACCGAGCTCGAGCTCAATGTTCCCTGCTTCTGCATGGAGTTAACTCTTTCCTCTTTGGGGCAGTTCAAGTGCTGGGGCTAACTGCATTATGTCTGACTACAGTAAGACTTCATGTTGTTTGAATCAATGGGACCATAAGGCCTTTACCAGGTACGAAGGAAGAATGGGTTGAGTACAAAATGAGAACGAGGGAAACCAAGAGGGCAGTCTGAGAAGCAAAGGCAGACCCAGAGGTGCGTACCATGGAGGGGTCAAGGAAGGGTGCAAACATTTCTTTAGATGTATAAGGGGAAAAAAAGAAGGGAGGACGAATTGTTAGACTAACAGAGGGGGCTAGGATAATTAAGGAGGACAAGCAGAAAGCAGCCATTCTGAACAATTACGTCTGCTTTGTATTCACAAGGGAAGACAGAGGGCTTCTGCCATAGAATGGCATTAAGGCAGCAGTAAGGGGATCCCAGGGATGAGGCAGAAAGTACCAGTGAAAGGGTTCAGAAAGGGCTAGCAGACCCAAGGATAGATAAGGCCCCAGGATCAAATATGATGCATCTAGGGGTGCTTAAGGAATTCACAACAGAATTAACCAAACCCCTGGTATGGCTATTCCAACAAGTCAATTCAGAAAGGGGTAATTCCAGAACACTGGAGGGTAGTGGTAGTAGTCCCGCTTCATAAGTGGGGGGGCAAGGAGCAATCAGGTAACTAGAAACCTATCAGTCATACCACTACTGTGAGTAAACTGATGGAGACACTGGTCAAAGAGCACCTCATGGACTACCTGGAGAGCACTGGACTCCAAGACAGTAAACAACATGGGTTTGTGGCAGGGAGGTCTTGTCAGACCAACCTGATAGTACCCTTGATTGGGTAATGAGGGTAATGGATAAGAAAAAAATACTCACCACAGTAATCTTGCTTCTTCCAGGGTATTCTCCAATATTCATAACTCTTGCAGTCAGCCTTTAAAGTAGAACTGCCCAGAGACACAACGTTATGCTAATGATGGAACCATCATTGGATCGTGCCACTTATTCAAATGCTGCCCTTATCAACTGCTGCGTTCTAAAACCCCTCAGATTTCATGGAGAACCTGCAAGGAAAGACCCAACCAAGGATAACATCTACACAACTATAAATACAAATCTAATCTAAACAAACCCCCAACTGGAGGAAACAAACCCCCCTAAATGTCAGAATAACCTGAAGAAGGGGAAACAATGTCCAACAGGGCCCAAAAAGGATACAGTATGCCAGTGTACGGCACCTTTGTATCTATTCATTCAGCTTGGAGTGCAGAGGCCACTGTTTCTAGTAGGGGAGGTAGGGTGGGTGAGTTATCAGTATTAGAGAATACCCTGGAAAAAACAAGATTACTATGGTGAGTAATTTTTTCTTCTTAACCCAAGAATTCTCTAATATTCCTAACTCTTACAGACTAAGAAGCAGCACCTTTGAAGGTGGGCACAGAACCTAATTTGGGAACAGGCTCTGCAGGACTGCTGTGCCAAACCTGGCATCACTTCCGGACTGGGTGTCCAGGCTGTAATGCTTCGTAAAGGTGTGAACTGTCCTCCAGGTAACTGCTTTACAGATTTCCAACAATGGGACATCCCTGGCAGCTGCTATAGCAGCAGCTGTCCCCCTTGTGGAGTGAGCTCTCAGTCCTGCTGGAGGCTCCTTTCCAGCATTTGAGCAGCAAAACCAGATGCATTGAACTATCCAGTGAGAAACAGACCTTTTAGATGCTGGTTCCTTTACCCACATCCCCATACATCAGGAACAGCTGCTGTCTGTCCTGCCTATGCTCTTTAGTGTGAGTCATGTAGTAACTCAGGGCTCTCTTGACATCAAGACTGTGGAGTCGATGCTCACCTGAACTACAGTGTTCAGTGAAAAAGACTGGCAAAGTGATGGACTGATTTAAGTGGAACTCAGAAACCACCTTAGGAAGGAATTTCCTATTTGCCCTCAAAACTACCTTGTCCCGACGGAATGAGACGTAGTCTTTTTCGATACACAGAGCCTGAAGCTCACTGATCCTTCTGGCAGGATTGATGGCTACCAGAAACACAGTTTTCCAGGTAACATACCTCAATTGAGCTAGGACCATGGGCTCAAACGGATGGACCATGAGCAGAACAATGCAGACATTCAGGTCCCAAGCTGGCACGGGTTCCCTGTTTTTGGAGGGGGGGTGCAAGTGGGCCAAACCTTTGAAGAACCTTTTGAAAATAGGATTGGATGCCAGAGAGACACCCTTTCCAGCTGAAATGTAAGCAGATACTGAAGCCATATGGACGTTTAAAGTGGTGGGCTGCAGGCCCAGAGAATGCAAATGGGTAAGGTAATCCAGCAAGAAATAATTACTCACCATAGTAATGTTTCTTCTACTGGAGTCTTACTGTATTCTGACTATATGTAGTTAGCCCCAGCACTTGAACTGCTCCAGAGAGGAAAGGGTTAACTCTATGCCAAGGCATAGAACGTTGAGCTCAAGCTCAGTTTTCAAACCTCTGTCCCCGATACTCCTCAGTGTAACAGTCAGATTCTTATGAACACTGCACTAACTACCAAATATAAATTGTTTTTAAAATTCTGTGCCAAAAGGCAATAAACAGATTTTTAGGGTTCAAAGACAATGTCGAGAACCCCAAAAGAATCCAAGTAGGTAGTAAAACTTAACAAGTATTTAAAGTAACAACAACCTCATCCTAAGAAGAGGTAACCAGGCACACCTCTGGGGTGCAGCACTGCGCCTGCCAACCCAGATCCCAAAACAACTAGGTTCCAGGAGGGAGAGGAGGGGTCAGAATACAGCAAGACTCCATTAGAAGAAACAACATTACTATGGTGAGTAACTTTTCTTCAAACAACATGTAGTCTTGCTGTATTCTGACTATATGCAGACTACCAAGCAGTACCTGTTGGGGGAGGGAGTTGCAGAACCTATGTTGGGAACAAGTGCTGCAGCTGTGCTAAACCAAGCATCACTTCTTGACTGGATGTCAAGAGAATAATGCTTGGTAAATGTGTGAACAGTTTTCCAGGTGGCTGCTTTACAGATTTCCACTAAAGGTATGTCTCTAGCTGCTGTGACTGAAGCAGCTGTACCTCTGGTGGCGTGAGCCCTCAGGCCAGACGGTGGCTCTTTCCCCAACTTTGAATAACAGAACTGGATACAGAAAACAATCCACCAGGCATCAGTTCTCTTAGTGGCATGTTTACCTTTTCCCACTTCTCCATAAGTGAGAAGCAGCTGTGAACAGTCATTTCTATGGGCCTTAGTGTGTTCTATATAATAACTAAGGGCCCTCTTTACATCAAGACTGTGTGGTCTTCTCTCCCCAGAGGAAGAATGGTCAGTGAAAAATACAGGCAATGACAGACTGGTTCAAATTATAGTCTGATACCACCTTGGGGAGGAACTTTCTGTTCGTTTGAAGGACCACCTTATCCCTGTGAAATGAAATGAAATCAAGTTCCACTGACAAAGCCTGTAATTCACTGTTTATCCTGACAGAGGTAATGGCTACCAGGAACACAGTTTTCCAAGTCAAGAATTTTAGCTCAGCTGAAGATAATGGTTCAAGGGGGGCTGCATAAGCTGTGCAATAGAGATATTCAGATCCCAAATAGGAGTAGGGTCCCTAAAGGGAGGATTGATATGAACCAAACCATTGAAAAATTTCTTGAAAACTGGATGGGAGGCTAAGGAAAAGACCTTCCCAGCTGAAGGGAAGGCAGAGATGGCCGCCAAATGCACTTTGAGAGTGGCAGGCCTGAGGCCTAAACTGTTAAGAGGCACCAAATAGTCCAAAGCAGTGGCAATGTCAGCTGAATCTGGCCGACTATGCCTCTAAGAACACCAGAAACCAAATATATTCCATTTGGAATTGCAATTTTTTCTAGTGAAAGGTTTTCTACTAACCTTAAGAATGTCCAAGACTGAATGGGAAAGATGCAGGCTTGCATATTCTAGCTCCTCAAGAGCCAAGCTTTGAGTCTGAGAGTCTGAAGGTTGGGATACAGTATCCTCCATTGTGAGGAGGTGAGGAGATTGTACTGTCTGGGAAGACACAGTGGAATTGTCACTGACACTGACAACAGTAGGGGCTACCATGGCTGCCTGGCCCAGTCTGAAGCCACTAGGATCACTGTGCATGGCTGAGATCTGATCTTGACCAGAACTCTGAATATCAGAGGAAAAGCATACAGAAACCTGCTCGTCCAATCGAATAGGAGAGAATCTTGGGAACAGACCCCAAAGAGGGGTCTGCAGCAGAATAGAGGAAGCTGGTGATTGTCCGGGCTGCAAAGGTCCATCTCTGAAGCACCCACCTCTTGAAAATGACTTGAAGAATTAGGGATTCAGGGCCCATTTGTGGTGACCTTGAGAAATCCTGCTGAGGAGCATCTGCAGTATATTGTCCTTCCTGGGAGATGCAAAGCTATCAGAAACCTGAAGGAATAAGCTAGTGACCATATTTTCATGGCTTCAGTGCACAAGAACGAGGACCGAGTGCCCCCTGCTTGTTGATGTACAACATGGTTGTGGTGTTGTCTGTCCCGATCTGCACCACTTTCCCCTGAATTGTGTTTGAGAATGTGTGAAGTGCTAGAAAGACAGCCCTGAGTTCGAGAAGATTCATGTGCAGGAGAGACTCCTGATGAGACCATGTTCCCTGAGCAGTGAGCTGGTCCAGATGGGCTCCCCATCCCAGTAGGGAAGCATCTGTGGTGAGAATCACTGTAGGAACCTGACTGAGGAAAGGGACACCTTGCCTTACATTGCCCTCCTTCAGCCACCACTGGAGAGCCTGAACCACAGTTTGAGACACTGGAACTAACTTGGAGAGAGGGTATTTTTTCTGAGACCATACAGATTTTAGATGAAACTGAATCTCTCTCATTTGAAAATCTTTCCCCTTGCACTACTGCAGTAGAAGCTGCCATGTGGTCTAGCAACTGTAAGAAGTGCCTGGCTGGTCGAGACACTAGTGGACAAAAAGAGGAAGCCAGGGTGATGAGGGACTGTGCCCTTGAAAGAGGAAGAAAGGCCTTTGCCCGGACAGCGTCCAGTTCCACCCCTATAAAAATGTGAGAAGCTGGGCTGGTTCCAGAACAGACCTGTCTAGATTTAGGATGAATCCTAAGAAGTCCAGAAGCTTTTGAGTGACCTCTAGAGCAGACCTGACTTGGTCTGAGGACTGACACTATGAGCCAGTCGTCCAGGTAAGGGAAAAGAAAGATGCCTTGTCTCCTGAGAAAGGCCACCACTACTGCCAGATATTGGTGAACACCCTTGGAGCAAATGTTAGGCCGAAAGGCATTGCTTTGAACTGTAGTGACCTAAGGGCAACACGAACCTAAGATACTTTCTGTGGTAATGTCTGATAGATATGTGGAAATAGGCATCCTTGAGATCCAGGGAGGCTGGCCAGTCTCCTGGTCTCAGAGAGGGAAGAATTATTCCCAGAGTCACCATTTTGAACTTTGGCTTTAGTATATGTTTGTTTAGGTAGCTTGGATCTAGGATGGGTTGCCACTCCCATCTTTTTTGGGGTAAGGAAGTATCTGGAATACAGTCCTTTTCCCCTGTGACAAACAGGCACCTTCTCTACTGCTTGCAGAAGTAGTAGAGAGGAGATTTCTGCCTCTAAGGCCTTTGTCTCCAAAGGAGAGGGAGGACTGAAATACTTTACTCTCATTTTTGGGAACCTTTTGAAACTGAGAGCAAGTCCCTTGCTCACTACTTCCAGGATCCATTTGTTTGAAGTAACAGACTTCCAGGCCTGGCAATGGTGAGCCAGCCTGCCCCATACTGGAACTGAGGAGGTGACCCTGACTGACACCTCAGGGTGTCTGTTTGGCAGGGGGCTTAGACTGAGTGGAGGATGTAGCCCTGTCATCCCCCTTCTGCCTCTTCCTCCAAGTAAACCACTCTGCTGAAAAGAAGAGGAGGCCTGGGCTTGGTAAAAAGTCCTATGAAAAGGCCTGCCCCTGCCAGCCCTGGTAGATTGCTGCTTCTGAGGAGTGACCTACTTTTCCCTGGCTGAAGCACTCCTGTACATGGTCCTGTATTCGCCCATCTTTTTCATGTAAGCCTCTGTTTGCTCCCCAAACAGAGAATTACCCGTGACAGGAAAATCCATGGCCTTGTTCTGGGTATCCTGTGATAGACTGGTACACCTGAGCCAAGCAAAGAATGCCGAGAACGAGGAGCACTTGGATGACAGTGGGCGCAGGGAGGGTTAGAGTGGTCAGGCAGAGGCACATCCCAGATCCTATTCCACTCAAGAACTCATATGCCACACTGGCAAACGGGGACAACCAAATAGAGGTACCCAGAGAAGTGGAAGAAAAGGATGTGGAGGTTAGCCAAGGAGGTGACCTCAGCGGGGAAAGCAGTGGACCCCAGAGGAGAAGGAAGCGAATCCTGGTGGGGGACTCCATCATAAGAGGGATCCAGCTAGGAACACAGGAGGGGAAGGACAGGGAGGTGAGGTGCCTACCAGGTGCCACGGCATGGAGGGATGGAAGGAAGATCCTGGGGATCACTGGGAAGGCAAGACAGGAGGGTGAGCTGGATGTCATTATCCACCTAGGTACTAATGACCTGGCAAATGGGGAGCCAAAGGAAGTTCAGGAAAAGTTTAGGAAATTGGGAAGGGGTCTCAAGCAAGTAGCTACTTCTGTCACTTTCTCAGAAGTACTACCTGTGAGAGGCAATGGAGAGCATAGGGGTGCATGCACCAGGAACTTTAACTCATGGTTGAAGAACTGGTGCTGTGAGGAAGGGTTTGGATTCATTGGTGACTGGGGACCACCTGGAAGGATGGAGGTTTGTTCAAGCCTGACGGCCTGCATCAATCCTGGAGGGGAATCCAAGCACTCAATGATAAGTTTAAATGCTACATTGGCAAGCATTTAAACTAGCAAAGGGGGTGGCAGGCCAGCAAGGAGGTACCTACTTGCTCACCCCCACAGCTAGCAGTGGAACCAGTGAACCAGAGGAGTTGCTGTCTCTGAAAAGCAGTGTGCAAAAGATGGAGATTAGCCCAAGAGGTGGATAGGCAGAAAGGGACAAAATTCAGCAGAAGGGCAGACAGCAAGGAGAACCAGGGATAAAGGACAACCAAGAAGGGCTGGAGTAGAACAGCAAACAGTCTAGGAGGTCAAATCATGGAAAGCCATGTGTGCAAATGCCAGGAGCCTTAGCAACAAGATGGAAGATCTGGAGGCTATCATGGTGCAGTCAGACCTGGACATTGTGGCCATCACTGAAACCTGGTGTAATGATAACCACGACTGGGAGATGGCCATACCTGGCTACAACATATTCAGAAGAGACAGGGCAGGCAGGAAAAGTGGCACTGTATGTGAAAAATGACATAAAGGCCACAGAGATCCAGGAGGAACAAAATGGGGGAGAGAGACTGTGGGTTAAGCTGGAAAGAAAAATGGGGCCAGCCATCCGCACAGGTGTGGTCTATAGACCACCAGCCCAAGAGGAAGAAACAGATAGGGAGCTGATGCTAGCCATCCAAAGGATGGCAGACAAGGGTGAGGTAGTACTGGCTGAGACTTCAATGTTCCAGACGTGGACTGGAGCATCCCAGCAGCAGCATCAACTAGAGCAGATTTATCCTGGACTCCTTCAGGGTGCCTTCCTAAGCAACTGGTCATGGAACCAACTTGGCAGAAGGCAATACTGGACCTTGTGCTCACAAACAGGGACAGTGTGATGGGGGTAACAGTGGGGAGCACCTGGGGAACAGTGACCACCAGTCACAGTGGTTTGAAATCACAGAAAGCACAGAACCAAACCACACAAAAACATGTATCCTGGATTTTAGGGGGGCAGACTTTGGGAAAATGGGGAGATACTTGAAAGAGGCATTAAGGGGAATGGGGCAGGAATCAGGGGTTGAGGAACAATGGGCAGTATTTAAAATGGGGATTACAAGAGCATGCAGAATTATGTATTAAGCAGGTTAGCAAGAGGGAAAGGAAGAGGAGACCACTATGGTTTTCCAAAGAGGTAGCAAAGAAAGTGAAAGCCAAAAGATTGCATTCAGGCAATACAAAAAGACACAGGCAGAAGGGGATAGGGAGAAGTACCAGGAGAAGCAAAGGGAGGTAGGGAGGTCAGTAAGGGAAGCCAAAGCTCAGACAGAAGAACACATTGCAAAATCAGTGGGTAGAGGGGACAAAACCTTTTACAGGTACATAAGTGAAAAAAGAAAGGCAAAGGGAGGGATAGTGAGACTGAAGGGGGAGGATGGGGGCTGTGTGGAGGATGACAACAGTAAAGCTAACATATTGAACAGGTATTTCTGCTCAGTCTTTACTGAGGAAGAGGAGGGTAATGGGTCTGAACGGAGTACAAGGGGTGAGAATGGTGCAGAAATGGACACAAGTCCCTTTACAGAAAGTGTCCTGAAGGAACTGGAAGTAATAAGAGTTGATAAAGCAATGGGGCCAGAAAGGTGCACCCAGGGTCTTAAAGAACTAAGAGGTGGTGGCTGAACCTCTGGCTATCCTGTTTAGCCGATCACTGGAAACAGGGAGGTACCCAAAGACTGGAGGATAGCAGATGTAGTCCCTTATACAAAAGTGGGAACAAAGAGGAAGCGGGAACTACAGACCAGTCAGCCTCACCTCGGTAGTGGGGGAAGATCATGGAAGCACTACTGAAAGAGAGAGATTGGGAACATCTGGTTGTCAATGGACCATTGGACCCAAGGCAGCATGGTTTCACCAGGGGAGGTCATGTCAGACCAACCTCATTGAATTTTTGACTGGGTGACTAGGGAGGTGGATTAGGGAGGGCAGTGGACATGGCCTATCTGGACTTCAGCAAGGCCTTTGACACTGTGCCACATAGAAGACTATTGCACAAACTGGGGAATATGGGTGTGGGCAGGACAATAGTGTGGTGGGTAGGTAACTGGCTGGGCGGCAGGACACAGAGGGTGGTGGTAAATGGCTGTCACTCCACAGAGGAAGAGTGACCAGTGGGGTACCACAGGGATCAGTGACTGGGACGGTCCTATTCAATATCTTCATCAGTGACATTGCGCAGGACCTAGAAGGCAGAATTTCACTGTTCGCTGATGACACAAAGCTCTGTAACAGAGCAGACACACCAGAGGGTGTAGACAGAATGAGAAAGGACCTGCAGAAACTACAGAAAGAATAGTCAGGGGTTTGGCAGTTGAAATTCAATGCAAGGAAGTGCAAGATAATGCATATGGGGCACAAAAACCGTAGCACAATATATCAGTTGGGGGGTGAGGATATAGCATGCACCAAGCAGGAAAAGGATCTTGGGGTTATCATCTCTGATGACCTCAAGGCAGGGAAACAGTGTGACAAGGCAGCAGGTAAAGCAAACAGGATGCTGGGATGCATAGGCAGGGGCATCACCAGCAGGAAAAGGGAGGTCATAATTCCACTATACAAGACACTAGTGAGGCCCCACCTGGAGTACACTGTACAGTTCTGGAGACCTTACCTATGTAAGGAGATAGACAGGGTAGAGAAGGTTCAGAGGAGGGCAACAAAGATGGTGCATGGATTGCATCACAAGTCCTATGAGGACAGGTTGAAGGAACTGAACATGTACTCCCTGGAGGAGAGGAGGGAGGAGAGAGGGATATGATAGAGACATACAAGTATCTTACAGGGAGCAACAGGGTGCAGGAATACACTATTTTTAAACGAAAAGATGTTCCAGGACTAGAGGGCATGGGATGAAGTTGGAGGAGGACGATTCAGAGGAAACGGAGGAAGAATTTCTTCACAGAACGGGTGGTGGACAAGGAACACCCTGCCAGAGGAAGTGGTGGGGCTGAAACAATCCCGGATTTAAGAATGCATGGGATAGACAAAGGAATTCTGGAGGTCAGGGGTGAGGGACAACAGACTTCTTGGAAAACAATCTGAACTTACAAGCTCAAATGGGCAGACTGTGTGGGCCATAGGCCCTTATCTGCCGACACTGTCTATGTATCTATGTATGTATGTACAAGCAAATGTCCTCAGGGAGACAGATGTAGCCATAACCCTGGAATGTACATCATTCGACTCAACAGCAGCATGAAACTGGACCTTCGATGCCTCAATACCATCCACAGCCACCTGCTCTAGCTCCAGCTCCTTGGCCAGCTGGGGAGGGGCATTCTTAGCCAGCTCCAGACCATAACCCACATAGATTTCTGGTATCTGGCTGTCTATGCCATGAAAGTAGCTTGCCTGAGCCCTAAAGAGGATGTCAAGTACTGTTTCTTTGCCATTGCATCCACTTTCCTGGAATCCTTATCTGGGAATTGAGATGACAGGGGAATGCTGTCCTTGTCACGTCCATCATCTCAACATAGTCAGGTTCCTCCTGATCCTGTTCAGCCTCTTCCACTGGAAGCTGAAGAGTATCTGCCACTTTCTTGTAGAACAAGAAATGGGAGGAGGACTCAAAGTCTGGGAGGAGACGCATTAGAAGGCCTGTCTGAGGAGATGTCAGGCTCTACTGGCTCATCAAGGCCTTCATAATCTTCTTCAAAATCTTCTCCTTCCCAATCACCCTCATAAAAGGCTTCAGGATCATATTCAGAAGCAGAAGCTTCCGACCGAACCGATCGTCTGAGTCGGTGGCGGTTCGGTCAGAACCCGGCAAAGTGACTGTACAATATTAATCGCTTTAGCAATTTCTTTAGCAGTCGGAACATGGAGACCGGGATCTGAACTGGCTGACTTGCACTTTCTCTTAGACGGAACCGATTCCACAGAATTGGCTCTCCTTTTGCCCAAGGAGGTATCGCCCAGGTCAGTGGGCACCCCCTCAGGTTTGGTAGGAACTGAACTGGGCTGGCCATCCGGGTCAGTAGACTTCTCTCAGCCTCCCTTTCCTTCAGCCACATAAATGTTTATCTAAAGTGGCTTTGGGAAAGTTTTTGCAAATCTGGCAGTCTTCCTTGAGGTGGTCAAACCCCAGACAACAAATACAGATGAGGTGGGGAACAGCCTTAGCAAAGGCCTCTCCACACTCGGTGCAGTGTTGAAACCCAGTGGGACTGGTTTTCTTTTTGGGTTTCTCAGACATGCCTATAAAATAATAAGTTACCATTACCAGCGGTTAAGCCAGGCAGCTACAAACCTGTCGGTTAAAAAAAAAAAAAACGAAGAAAATGTCGGGTTTTTTAGGATCCAATAGGTAGCGGAAACCACAGTACGAAAGGTAGAAAAAATACAAAGAAAACCAATACAGAATTTGCTTCAGTTCCAAACTGGACTGACCGGGAAGAAACTGAAGAAAAAACAATCTCTACCAACAAAACTCTTAACTACCCACTAAATACACTTACTGTACCGTAGACAGAGATCTGAATACCAAAAAAATAAGAAAATGGTTGAAAAACCGACAGATTTTTACTTGAACCGAACGAGATCATCTCCGGAGCGACTTCACAGTTTGGCAGAGTAAAGGATCTAATGGTTACACTGAGGAGTACCGGGGACAGAGGTTTGAAAACCGAGCTCGAGCTCAACATTCTATGCGTTGGCAAAGAATTAACCCATTTCTCTCCAGAGCAGTTCAAGTGCTGGGGCTAACTGCATATAGTCAGAATACAGCAAGCTTCCTGTTTGAATGCTGGAATCCACGCTTGTTTTGGCGCCACATCATTGATGGAGCACCAAATAGAAAACCTCTTCCATTTTAAAGCATGGGTTTTCTTGGTAGATGACTTCCTGTAACCTCGTAAAACATTCAGAACACTTTCTGAGAGATGCAAACCTGCATACTCTAAATCCTCAAGAGCCATGCCTCTTGCCTGAGGAATCTGAGATTCAGATACAGGATCCTCCCTTAGTTGGAGGTTAATAAGTTGTGCCTCCGAGGAGGTGTATTGGCTGTTCCACAGACATGAAATTCAGCAGAGGGTACCATGGCTACCTTGCCCAATCTGGTGCTATCAAGGTTATTGATGCTGGCTGGGATCGGAGTTTGATCAGAACTCTGAAGATCAGAGGAAAAGGAGTGAAGGCATATAGCTGCCTTCCTGACCAGTCCAGAGTCAGAGCATCCAGGGGTATTGTACCCCTGGCTCGTGGTCTGCAACAATACTGTGGCAGAAGCCAGCCGCTTGACGCAGCAGTTGGATTTCTTGCGACGCCAGCCAGGCGTTCGAATGAGCCCGGAGAGAACTTGAGCGCCCTAGGGAACCGCCGTCCTCTCCGGGGAGGGGATGCAGACTCGCTCTGTCTGGCCCCGGTGGAGACCCAGGTACAGCAAGTCCGATGCCGAGCGGAGGCGACATGCCAGACGTCGGTGCCTCAGCGCCTTGATGTCGGGGACATAGCAGCATCCGGAGAAAAGCAGGGAAAATGCCTGCTAGCCTCCCGGTGAGGCAGGCACCAGACCCGACCTTCAATGCCCCACCAGGCCCAGAGACAGCGTCGGCGAATATAGATGTTTGAGTTGTGAAGCCCCACTACCGCCTGGAGGTACAGCCAGGCTCCATGGGGACGGACTGCTCGGTCACCTGGTAGGTGAGCGAGGCTAAAAAGGCTACAGGTGTCTCCCGAAGAGGGGAGATCTGCGAGGAGAGGGGAGCATTAAAAAAAAAAAATACTGTGGTAGGTGGTGGTTCTCGTGGGATGCAGAAAGATCCATCTCTGGGGAGCCCCATCTTCTGAACAATACCCTCAGCAACTGCCTCTTCAGGGTCAACTCATGATGGGCCTAGTTGATCCGACTCAGGCATCTGCTAGGGTGTTGTCCTTGCCTGGCAGATGAATAGCTTGCAGTGAAGAGTGAATAAGCTAAGCTCCAAATCTTCATTGCCTCTGTGCATAGGGGATTGGACCTTGTCCCTCCCTGTTTGTTTAAGTGGTACATGGTGGTTGTATTGTCTGTTCTGACCTGTACCACTCTGCCTCGCACCAATGGTACGAAGGCCTGCAAAGCTAGTAATACTGCCCTTAGTTCCAGCAGGTTTATGTGCTGAAGTGACTCTGCACTCGACCAGGTTCTGTGGGTGGTGAGCTCCCCTAGGTGGGCACCTCACCTACCCCAGAAGTGATGCATCTGTTGTGAGAATCACTGATGGAGACTCTTTCTGGAAGGGAACCCCTTCTCTTAGATTGTCTCCTTCCTTCCACCACTGAAGGGCTTGTAGTAATGTCCTTGTTACTGGAATCAACTCTGAGAGAGGGTCCCTACTTTGCCACCAATGTGCCCCGAGGTTGAACTGTATATCCCTCATTTGGAATCTGGAACCCAGGACTGTGCCTGTTGCTGCAGCCATGTGTCCCAGTAGCTGTAGGAACTGCCTTACTGTCTTTGGCTTGTGCAGACTGAACGAGCCAGCAATTTGTAAGATATTGCTTACCTGTCCTGAGGCAGATACGCCCTTCCCTTCAGGGTGTCTAGTTCTGCCCCTATGAACTGCAGAACCCGCACTGGTTGTAGCATATGTAAAGAAAGGTGCACGCAGAATGCAGCGGTGCCCAAGCAGAACAGCCAGCTCAAATTTATACAATAATGAAGAAAAAGCTTAGCACTTGTGATTTGAAAATGTTAAAGCAGGTGCTAGTTTATTTAGCAAGGTGCCTAGTGAAAAAAAACAGCTATTTGCGTTTCAGCTCTCAGTGGGTTTTAACAGGTGATCTGAAGAAACTGACAAATGAAATGTCCACTTAAATGGACACTTGATTTGTCAATTTCTTCTGATACACCCCCGTTTGAAGGCCCGCTGAAGGGCTGAGGCACTAGGGGCTACTGTTTTTTTTTTTCCACTAGGCACCTTGCTAAATAAACTAGCACCTGCTTTAACATTTTCAAACCATGAGTGCCAAGCTTTTTCTTCATTACTGGTTGTAGGAGAGACTTTTTGAGGTTTATTAGGGACCCTAAAGACTCCAGGAGCTCTTGGGATACAAGTAGTCCTTTACCTGCTGTGGTGATTTTTTCACCAACAGCCAATCGTCCAGATAGGGGGACACTGACACCTAGCCCTCTTAGATATGCCACCACCACTACTGCTAAGCACTTTGTGAACACTCTTGGGGCTGAGGAGAGACTGAATGGTAGTGTTGAGAACTGGTAATGGCCTGATGGGAGTCTGAACCGGAGGTATTTTCTGTGGTACTCCCCTACGGGGAAGTGGAAGCAAGCATCTTTTAGGTCCAAGGAGGCCAACCAGTCCTTTCTGATCAGCTGGTAGAATCATTGCCAAGGTTACCATTTTGAACTTTGGCTTCACTAAGTGCCTGTTTAGTAACCTTAGGTCTAGAATAGGCCGCCACTCCCCATTTTTCTTTGTGGTCAGGAAATACCTTGAGTAAAACCCTTTTTCCTTTAGCTGAAGAAGAACACGTTCCACTGCCCTTGACAAGAGCAGATTTTGCACCTCCTTTTCCAACAGCTTCTCTGTATTAGAAGCAGGTTTGAAAACCCTTGTTCTTAGTGGGGGGAAAGGATTTGAAACTTAGGGACAAACCTTGATCCACTACTTCCAGGACCCACTTGTCCATGGTTATGTTTTTCCAAGTCTGGAATTAGTGAGCCAGCCTGCCCCCAACAGGGACTGGGGAGGTGGCCTTGGCAGAAGTAAGTCAGGGGATTCTGCTTGGATTGGGGCTGGGCCTCACCAACCTGGGAGCCACACCAATACCCCATTCTGCCCCTACCTCTGAAGTACCTATCTGCTGAGGGTACTGCTGGTATTGGGGGACAGCCTGAGCCTGATAGAAAGGCCTGCTGTAACTAGCTCTACCCCTGTCTTCCCTTGCATAAGGTCTTGTGGAAGGTGAAGCTCTCTCTTTGGCAGAGTTGCTCCTGTAGGAGGCTTTGTACTCATCCGCCTTCTTCATATAGGTCCCTGTCTTATCTCCAAATAAGGAGTTATTTTCTACAGGAAAATCCATGGCTTTTGTCTGGGTATCCTGTGTGAGGTTTGTGGCCCTGAGCCAAGCAAATCTTCTTAGAGCCACAAAGAGGGCCATATACCTGGCAGTAGTGTCACTGGCATCTGCTGCCATCTGAAATGATACTTTGCAGCCTCCAGGCGAATCTGGCAGTCTCAGCGAAATCAGCTGAGAGAGCAGACTGAGCTTTCTCAGACATAACCAGAATAGACTGCCACAGTGATTTCTGATACTGTGCAGCGTAGGCCTGATAGCCAATGAAGCTGACAGATAGCCCTTTTGGCCATACTGTCCAGCTCTCTAGAATCCTTCTCAGGGAGATGTGATGCCAAGGGCACCTTTCCCCTGTCACGGGCTTGGTCTGTACGACACTTTGATGGTCAGGGTGAGTAAACAGAAACTCAGCCCCCCTCCCTATCCAACTGGTGATTTTTATCAGACCTCTTATCCAGAGGTGGAACAGAATTCTGTCTCTGCAGAATTTTTAAGATATCTTTCTTAAAGTATATGTTAATAGGGAACAGCAATTTTTAGAGGGTGTTAGCACCGTAAGCTCCAGATATTCCACCTCATCTTCTACAACTTCACTAGTGGCTATATCCGGAGCATCAACCATTTTCCTGACAAAGGAGAAATGGGAATAATAGTCCTCAGATGCCCTGGGTGAAGATCCAAATTCCTGATCAGGGGGAAACTTCAGGTTCTATGGGTTCCCCTTCATCATAATCCTCTTCCTCATACTCTGTGTGTTCCTGGAGTGAAACTGGAACTAAGGAAACTGTTTGCTGAACCAGGGTTTGAACCGGTGTTTGGGGAACCGGGGGTACCAGCCTCTGTAAAACTTTAATCACTTTGAATGCCTGGGCAATATCCTCAGGTGTAGGAAAACTGCTAGGCACCAAAGAAGTCCCCTTAGGCTTTTCACTAGGGAGTTCAGTGTGCTTTGTTTTCTTCGATCTTTTTGAAGGAACCGGAGATTTAGCCTGTTCATCGGTTCTTTTATCGGTCAAGGGATCACCCTTATCAGGGGTTGCTTGCTTAGTATTAGCAGTTTCATCCACATTATTTGAGGGTTGGTCAGAGCCTGAAACACTCTCCTCCAACTTTCTGTGAGGTCTCCCCTGACATTTTTCAAGCGTCTTTTGGGGGAAAGACTTACAAATGTCACACTCAGCAAAGAAATGTTCCTCACTGTCACCAGGTGTGGGTTTAGGATGCTACAATTTCATGCAGACCACAAGTCAGGTGCAAAAAACACTAATTTTATCAAGTAAAATATACAGAAAGCAAACTGGTAAGTCAGACAACTGATTAGCTTCAACAGTTTCCAAGGCTTTTTCTTAAGCCTAACATAAGTCAAATGGCGTGAAAGCACACACTACCAGGTCTTCCACCTTCCTCAGTCAGTATCCAACTGACCACCCTAGCTATACCTCTCTCAGCACTGAAGTAGTGCTTTTTATAAGCTCACTAGAAGTTGGAAAAATTTTCCACTGCCTTTTGATTAACAGCAGACATAACATAAAACTAGCTACTAGGGGCCACTGCTGCACCACAGAGAACAGTTATTTGGCACCTGGAGAACATTACATAACTTGTTTACAACGTTGTTAAAGGTCAGAGCCGAGGTCAGAACATTCTGAGCTCTTAAACTCTCTTGCAGCGTCATATTACCTCATGGTGTCTGCTGTAAAATATATCTTAGAAGGGGGATGCTAAAATCTAGATAAAACACACACAAACATTTGTTAATTTTCTATTAAAAACTGTCCTCTTAGTTTTGTAACTATACTCAGTTTTGTTACAGCCTGCCAAGCAGCATGTTGAACATTATACAAAACATATATACTGCTTGGGGAAGGGGTTTCAATTTTATCCCGGGGTGTCCACTATGACAGGGGTCAGTCACCTTGTCACACTAACCAAGGCAGACAACAAGTAAGTCATGTTTGTCAGCCTTGGTAAAAACACCCCCACACTTCGTACAATTTTTAAACCCTGTGGAGCCAGTTTTTTCTTAGGCTTTTCTGACATTTGCAAAGAAAAACTAAAATACCTCAACCATAAAGTAAGTTCTTTTTCTTTTTAATTTAAGAGTTGGCGTGCCTGTCCGAACTGAGGACGCTCCGACAGGAACCAGGAAGAGTAGAAAAAGAACCGGATTTATTTTTTTTTACAAAGAAAAAAATTAAATTTAAGTAGAGCTACCGGAATTTCAGTCAAAAAACTGCAACTAAACTAACAAAATCTCAGTTCCTCAGCAGTCATCCCAAACCGAGAGAAACAGAAAAACACTTCAATTCCTACTCTAAACCAACAGTTTACTAATAAAACAGAAAAAGGCAGAAAGAACAGGCTACTCACCTGTAATAGTAGTTCTAGGAGTGGTATATGTTGTTCATCCACACTCTTTGGCATGTCCCTTTCCCCTTAAAGGATCGCTGGAAGTCTTCAAGCTGGCTCTTCCCACCCACCGGGTGGTATAATCCTACGGCTCCAGCACTTCAGATCTTAGCCTGCTGAAGTCAAGTATTTTGCGTCCACAGCCCGAGGTCGGGTAGTCCGTGTGGATGAACAACATATACCACTCTAGAACTACTGTTACAGGTGAGTAACCTGTTCTTCTAGGATCATGGATATGTTGTTCATCCACACTTTCGCAGACTCTAGCAGTTCTATAGGGAAGAGGGAGGGAGGCAAGGCGCACACCCCCAACTTAGGAAAGAGATTGGAGAACTGAGGCCCCCAAATCAGCATCCCGTGTAACTCAAGGTCAGTGTGGTAGTTTGGTAATGGAGGTGTTTGTTGACTTGTAGGAAGCAGCCTGGCAGATTTCCTGGATAGGGATGTCCCTGGAAGCAGCCACCGATGCAGTGGTATGGCGGGTAGAATTAGCTCTTATCCCTCTGGGAGGCTCCATGCCCACCAATTCATAACACAGACTGATGCAAGATGTGATCCACCTTGCAATATTCTGTTTTGCTGCAAGTCTGCCAGAAGCAGCTTCAGCGTAGTGACAAACAGTTGGCGAACCTCTCCCCAACCGTCCTCTCCTTGTAATAGGAGAGACATATCTCAGGTCCAAAGTATGGAGCCTGTACTCGGCCTCAGAGATGTAACTGGGGTAGTATACAGGCAGGGTTAACAGCTGGTTAAGGTGAAACTCTGACACCATCTTCGGAAGGAATTTCGGGTGGGGGCATCGGACAACCTTGTCCCTGTGGAAAACCAGATAAGGGGAGTCCACCGAAAGAGCCTGGAGTGCCCCTGTCTTCCTGGCAGACATGATAGCCACCAGGAAGGCCATTTTCCATGACAAGTGTGACAAAGCACACTTGTGCATTGGTTCTAATGGCTTGCCCACGAGCTTTGCCAGTACCAGCAGCAGATCCCATGGAGGTGGAGATTCACGCACCGGAAGGGATATGTGATCCAGGCCTTTGAAAAAGCGCCCGACCACGGTCTCCTGCGCAAACATCGGCTGACCGGCCCTCGCCCAGTAAGCAGAGATGACTGCTGGGTGCACCCTAAGGGTCGATGACCGAAGACCCCCTTTGGACAGAGACCAAAGGTAGTAGAGAATGTTAGCCACTGGACAGGACAAAGGTTCCAGGCCCTTACCCTGACACCAAATGGAAAACCTTTTCCATTTGAATGCATAACATTTCCTGGTCGATTCCTTTCTTGATGCCTCCACCATGGTGAAGACATCCTCAGAAAGACCCAAAGCCTGGAACTCTAGCCACTCTGGAACCAGGCTGTGAGGTGCAGGGATTGAAGGTCCGGATGGTATACCTTCCCCTGATTTAGAGATATCAGGTCCGGGCGTGCTGGGAGCCGCTCCAGGGGCCTGCAGCTAAGGCTGAGGAGATCTGGGTACCAGAACTGGCACGGCCAGTCTGGGGCTACCAGGATCACCTTCGCCTTGTCCCTCCTCACCTTGTGGATCAAGGGAAATAGAGGGAAGGCGCAAAGGAGGCCTGGGGTCCACAGCCTCAAGAAGGCATTCCACTGCAGCAAGCCCTGCTTAGGGGGGTGGGCATGAAACAGCCTCAGCTTGGTATTTTCCCTGGAGGCAAACAGGTCCACCATCGGTTTGCCCCAGTGGGAGAACAGGCTGTAAGCCACCTCTGGATGGAGAGACCACTCGTGGGATGTCTCGCCTAAGCGGCTGAGAGCATCCACCAGATGGTTTGAGGCTCCTGCCACATGAATGGCTAGGAGATCCACTCCAAACGGCTGACGAGGGTCCAGATGCAGAACGCCTCTCTGCAAAGCAAACGGGAGTGCGTGCCACCCTGTTTGTTGAGGTAGTACATGGTCGTGGTATTGTCTATCTGGACTTGAACCACTTGATTCCAGAGCTGAGGAGCGAAAGCTGACAGTGCCAGTCTCACTGCTCTGAGCTCCAACAGGTTGATGTGACATCGGGATTCTTTGGGGGTCCAGAACCCGTGGGCCCTGTTGTCCCCACATGGGCTCCCAGCCCATGAGAGAGGCATCGGTCGTGGGACGGCCGTTGGCTCAGGGCGAGAAATGGGATCCCTTCCTGCAACTGGTCTGAGGCAGTCCACCACTGGTGAGCATCTGACATCTTCTGGGTCACAGTGATCAGCTAGTCAAAATGACTGTGGCGCTAAGTCCACTGGGCGGCCAGCTCCCACTGGAGGGGCCGCATGTGCAACCGGGCCCAACGGACCACTGAGGTGCACGCTGCCATGTAACCCAGGAGGCGCAGAAAGTCCCAGGCAGGGTGCACTTGCCAAACCAGAAATGATTGGGCAAAGGAGGAGAGAACCTCCGCCCTGTCCGCCTGGAGTCAAGCTCTGGCCTGACAAGAGTCGAACTCTGCCCCAGTGAAGTACATCACCTGGGAAGGCACGAGTTCTGACTTGGCCTCATTGATCAGGAAGCGAGGTTGGGAGCAGGTCTGGAGGGCCAGCTCCCCGGACCTCTGCACCTCCTGTTGGGTGGGACCTGCTAAGAGCCAATCATCGAGGTAGGGATAAATCCTGACCCCTCTCCCCGATGCCAGAGATGGGCTGCCACCACTGCCATGCATTTGGTGAAGACCCGTGGGGCAGATACAGGCCAAACGGCATGGCTCGGAAATCGTACAGGTTCCCCTCAGCTCTGAAGCGGAGGAACCACCGATGAGACAGACAGATTGGGACGTGAAAGAACGCGTCCTGCAGATCCAGTGAACAGAACCACATGTTTTGTTCCAAGGATGGTATGATCTAGGACAGAGTGACCATCCGAAAGGTGCGTGACCTGAGATGCTGATTCAGGTGGTGCAGATCTAGAATGGGGCGCCAGCCCCCCATCCGCTTGGCCAACAGGAAGTACCTGGAGACAAAGTCTGGGTCTACTGGAGGACCCGCCACTGGAGCTACTGCTTCTTTGAGGAGGAGTTGAGTAATGTCGTCTCGGAGAGCCGACCGAGTGTGGATGGATACTCTTTCCTCCCTAGGGGCGCGGGCTCGGCTTGGAGGGTACTGCTTGAATTATATATGCAGTCCCTGACTGACCACTTCGAGAACCCACCTGTCCGTAGTGAGAGCAGAGCAGGCGGAAAGGAAGTGGCGGAGCCGGCTCCCCACGGGAGGACCCAGAGCTGGCGTGATGGGAGAGGGGGAGGCAGCCCCCGCCCCATCACTGAGCAGGCTTGGAGGAGGATCCAGGACTTGAACCTCATCCTCCTTTACAGGCCCGGGAGGGCCCGGGCTTTGGACGAGGTCACCAAGCTTCAGCCTGCTGCTGCTGTTGCCTTCCTTGAAAGGAGAATTGCTGTGCCGCACGGGTAGAGTGCCGAAAAGGCAGCTTCTTCTGCTGTTTCTTGCCTAAAGAACACTTAGCAGAAGCAGTGTCCAAGGTGGCATTGGACTGCTCAATATGCTGAACGTTTCCAGCCACACCTGGGCTGAAAAGGTCGGTGCCCAGGAAAGGCACATCAGCTAGTTTGTGCTGAATATTTGCCGGAAAAGAGTAGAGTCTCAGCCAAGCCCTACGACGAGAGGCAACTACGGCTGCCATCGAGCGGGCACAAGAATCCCCAATGTCCAGGGCTGTCTGAAGCTGCTGTCTGGCAACAGCCCGGCCCTTATCCTGGACCTGCTTGACCGTGGTCTGCACATCCGTGCGGAGGTGTGTGAGGACTTCATCAAAAGAACCCAAGAGGGCATGAGAGAAGTGTGCCATGTCGACGCACCAAACTTGCCTGATGAAGACCTAAAGATGAGGCCGTACAGACCTTGCGAGCCGAATGATCCAGGAGTTTTAATTCTTTTTCGGGAGGTCGGTCAGTGTCGGCAGAACTGCCAATACGCCTGAACACAGAGGCAGTCACCAGGCTCTCGGCTGAAGGGTGCTCTGTGAACCCCGCAAGGGACCCCATGGGCACCGCATACTTGCGGGACATGCGGCTAGACGGAGCTGGACAGGAGGCAGGGCGCTACCAAATTTCTAAGGCCGAGCCAACTATAGCCTCGGCCACCGGAAAGGCCTCCGTCGGGGTATCCCCTCTCTTGAGGATGTCCGTGAGAGGGTATTCCGCCTTTCTCTGAACTGGTTCCAGGGGCATCCCTATAGACTCAGAGATGAGGTGAAGAATGCCCTGAAAGGACGAAGGACCTTTCTCCATCTCTAACCCACTGGCTGATTCGTCATCCCCGGGGTAAGAATGTAGGCCGGTCACATCCGAACCCGAGGAATCCGGATACAACGATCACCTAGGTCACCTTCGACCAGAGGGCAGTCTGGGGTGACAGTGACTGAAAGACGCCAGGGAAGCCCAGTGTCTGGTCTATCTTCCTTAGAAGGAGCCCCTCCCACAGGCTGCTTTGGTGGTGTGGTTCCACCACTATCAGTGGAGAGACCAGTTTTGGCTGAACTGGAGGTTTCGCCAGCTCCGCGGGTGGGGGAACCGACTTAATCTGCTCCGAAGGAGGCAGCTTCGGCCTGGGAGGCGAAAGCCAAGTAACTGCCAGGGTAGGAGTCGGGGTCGGCTCATGCCTGGTCAGAATCAGCTGCTGCCACAAGGTCCTCCTAGCACCGGAGTTTCCGCCGCAGCCTCTCCTCATCCGAGGAGGACGAGGACGACTGATGGCGTCACCTCCTTTTACAGCGCTTGTGGCTCTTCCTCAGCCTTTCGGTCGAGGGTCCTGGACCTCAATCCGAGATCAGGCAGGTGGGTGATTTCCCAGGTCAGGGACCACTTCCTGAGCCAGGATTCCCAGCAGGCTGGGTCTCATCAAAGTGGGAAAGAAAGGACCGGAGTCCGATTAAGAGAATCTTCGACCGGAGTCGGCGACAATGGGTCGATAATTATTTCAACCTCGTCGATTGACGCTTCGGTCGACTGGCCAGACGGCAAAGTTGAGAAGCCAGCGGCTGAAGTGGCAATCTCAGCCGAAGTTGAGACTGCCTGTTCCTGAGACAGAGATCTCTCCCGATCCCAAGAACGTCTTCATCGAGATGAAGACGATCCCAGGTCCTTTTCCCGCTTTCGGGACCGAAAGGAGTGCAAGCCCGCAGGACCCTCCCCCTGTGTCAGGAGAGATTGGCACAGGTCTTGGAAGGAACCCGAGAAGGTGGAGCCCAGGTTGAGTGGAACGAAGAAGCTCTGAGAGAAAGATTCTACTGCCCGAGCCGCTTCCTCCTCAAAGGCTTGCATGCATTCCAATTGCTCGGCAGATCCCGCGGCCGTGGAAACTGCCCACCGAGCCTCCTTAGATTTCACCAGAGGGTTCCGTTTTTCGGCCTCCCTCAACTTCAGGTGTGCGAGATGGTTGTCGTGGACGTTAGGGTGAAATGCAAGACAAATCGCACTTGACGTGTCATAATTGAGCACCTGAGGTAATAGGCACGCTGCACGTGGTGTGAGATTGATGGGCAGCATTTTCTGGCGCCTTGCGAACACTGGCGAAATCTGGGGGAAGACTTGCCTTCCAAAATCGAAGGTAAGTAGTCACGATTGCTAATGCAAACCAGACAAATTTTCGGAATAACCGAAGGTTTTGAAGCCAGGGCCTACAAAATGCGGGAGCACGCAAGAGGCAACCTAAATCTTCCAGCGGAAAGGAAGATCTGGCATCATGGGGTGGAGCCGAGGGTTATACCCACCCGGGTGGGTGGGAAGAGCCAGCTTGAAGACTTCTGGCGATCCTTAAAGGAGAAAGAGACATGCCAAAGAGTGTGGATGAACAACATATCCACAATCCTAGAAATGAAAATTATGAAAGAAAATACTTAAATTATAGAAGTAACACTTGTGAAACCACTGGAGGAGAAGTCTCCAAGGCGCCTTGACTTGGCAGGCAGAGAAAGAAGTCTGAGGGTATTAGAATGCAGCAGTTAAGAAGGGTAGCACCTGAATAAGTGGCAAAAAGCCAATGATGGTTCCATCATTAGCATAATGATCTATCTCGGGCAGTTCTACTTTTAAGGCTGACTTCAAGAGTTAGGAATACTGGAGAATTCATGGGGTAAGAAGGGCCACACTGTGGATTTACTCTACATTGATTTTAGCCAGGCTTTAGACGTGGTGCCTCACAGAAGGCTGCTGAAGAAGCTAGAGGTTCTGGGTGAAGCGAAGGACACAAATGGGTGGGAAATTGGTTGGAAGGGAGACAACAGAGGGTTGTGGTTAACTGAGTCAGATCAGAAGAGATGGAATTCACCAGTGAGGTACCACAAGGGTCCAGTCCCTTTCAATATGTTCATCTGCAACATGGAAGAAGAAATCCAGGGCAAGATGTATCCCTTCACGGACGACAATAAGCTCTGTGCAGAGCAGACATCGTGGAGGAGGTTAAGAAGATGCAGAAACTTGCAAAGGCTAGAGAGAGGAGGTCAAATGTTTGGCAGCTGAAATTCAGTGCCAAAAAGTGTAGTGATGACAAAGGGAACAAAAACCCTAGGAGAGAGTACTGGACAGGGAGAGGGTAAAGTGGGGCATGACCTTTGAGGAAAAAGACCTAGGGGTCATTATCAGTGACTCCCTAAAACAATTGAGCCACTGTAACATGGCCCACAGTAAGAAAAATAGGATGCTGGTGTGTACAAAAAGGGGTACTGACAGCAGAAGGAAGGCGGTACTACAACCTCTCTAAAGATCATTAGTGAGGCCCCACCTAGGGTCTTGTGCCAGTTCTGAAGTCCTCACCTAAGAAGAGACAGGGACAGGCTACAGAATGTAACACAGAGTGGCCAAAATGATTCAGGGTCAGCAAGGCAGATCTTACAAGGATCAGCTCAAGGCACTGAACATGTACTTGATGAAGGCCAGACGACAGAGGGGAGATGAAGAGACTCATGTTCCTGAAAGGAATAAACAAGGTAAACTGCAAGGAACTATTTAGCGTTAAGTAGTGGATAGAGAACGCAGGAGCACGAGTGGAAACAGACCGGGATGGGGAGTTCAAGAAGCAAGTGAGAAAGTTTTATTTTACAGAAAGGGTGACAGCGCTGTAGAACAATCTGCCAGCTGATGTGGTGGCTGCCTAAACTTCCAATGGTTTCAAACATGGCTGGGACAGAGTGAAGAGCTTAGCAGTTGCTCAGGATGGTAGCAGTAGGGTAGGGAGCATGAGGTGGATAGTGCGGGTTAGAACCCTGCATGGACAACAGGTACCAGGTTTAAGGTTTATGGTCAGACTGGATGAACCAAGGTCCTTCTCTGCTGTCATTGTCTAGGTTTCTAGTTACATCTGATGTGACGATCTTTTGCCTTCCAGTTCTCTTATTAGTCCCATCTCTATTGGGCTTTATAATCCACGGATGTGTGATGTTATTTGCAAATTGGCTGTAATTTTCCAACTGTTGTAACTGAGGACTGCTGAGTGCAAGAACGAGCCTCTTTTAAATATTGGGAAAACTTATATTTCTATATCCCTGCTCATGTCAGATGATTTAGGATAAGCAACTACTGGTATTTAATAATACATTTTTTAGGAGAATGCCGTTAAGTATTAATTATTTCTTTTTAGACTGTGAACCTAGAATGCCTGGCATGTTTTAAATCTTATATTTCTTTTTCAGGAATGTATGCTTTAGTACAGTTCAAATGCCTTTTCTGATGTACAGTAATGTCTTAATTGTTTAAGTGTTGTAAAGGGTTATAACCAAATGACACTAAACTAACTTGACTCCATCATTTGCCTCCAGCCTGTGGAGCTGTGGAAATGGATGATGTCACAAGCAGACAATTAAAGTACGTCATTACCCTTGTGCATGGAAATAAACCAGTTCAAAATCCTTGTTGTACACAACAGAAATGGTTGTGCATATTCGGAAATGTTGTGTACATTCCAAACTAAACCAAACAGTGTCTTTTTGCACAGTGCTTCAACTCCATCAGGCAGCATCACTACAGTAATTAACATTTTTCAGTATCACATATACTATAAAAATCATATATGGAAACCATATATAACTCAGCATGTATTTCCATTTCAAGATTGAAAGGACATCAAGGACCGTTGGCGTTTCGCTCTCGAGGTCCCTATGACGACCTCTGGCGCTTCACTCTCAAGGACCCTATGACGTCCTCTGGCGCTTCGTTCTCGAGGTCCCCATGATGTCCTCTGGAGCTTCGCTCTCAAGGTCCCCATGATGTCCTTCAGAGCTTCAATCTCGAGGAACCTATAATGTCCTCTGGAGCTTCGCTCTCAAGGTCCCTATGATGTTCTCTGGAGCTTCGCTCTTGACGACCTTATGATGTCCTCTGGAGCTTTGTTCTCGGGGGTCCCTATGATGTCCTCTGGAGCTTTGCTCTCGAGGTCCCTATGATGTCCTCCGGCGCTTCGCTCTCGAGGTCCCTATGATGTCCTCTGCAGCTTCGCTCTTGAGCTCCCTATGATGTCCTCTGCAGCTTCGCTCTCGGGGTCCCTATGTCGCCCTTCTGATCTTCGCCTGAGGACCCTATGATGACCTCTGAAGTTGCACTATTGAGGTCTCTATAATGTCTTCTGCAGAGTTGCTCTCGAGGACCCTATGATTAGGGATGTAAGCTTGTCATGGCAGTCATACATGTCATTGATTCTATGATGTTTGATCTTTATTCAGGACTTCATGACTTTCACTAGTGTCATCAGAATGTAGCAATGATGACAGTGCCACAACATTTACTACTGTTTACTAATGATTTCATGAACAAACAATGAGTCATTAAACCTCATCCATGACAAACTTACATCCCTACCTATGATGTCCTCTGGAGCTCCATTCTTGAGGACCCTATGATGTCCTCTCAAAGCCTTGAAGCAAACGCAGCCTAGTTGTGTATTTGTTATCTATACATTATTCTATATAGGACGTCCTGTGTGGGGCCAGTTTAGTGGCACAGAGTGTAGAGGAGCTGGACGCTACACCTATGACCCTGGTTCAGGAGCAGACTGGGGTTATTGACAGTTGGCCAGGGAGGGGGGAGGATTGGGCATCCAGGGAACAGCACTCCTTTCCCAGGAAGAGGAGCACATGATGCCCAGTGCAAGCCTGGCAACTTGTGATGTCTGGGGGCAAGGCAACCAGGGACCTTTACGCAGGGGTCAGGTGGCGCTGATGTCCGGTGCATGGGAGCATGCACCTGGGCCACACTGTAAGATGCACAACCGTAACATCTGGCAGAAAGCCGGAGTGACAGGGCTGGGTTGGCTGGGGGCATTGGGCCATCCTTATAGAGGACATACAATGCTCTGTGTTCAAATATGTCATTTATTTTCATGAACGAGGGGGGCAGGATCATACACTCGTGAGTTATGAAAGTCCTGCCTCCTCACAAATGGAAATGACACATTTGAACACAAAGCACTGTATATTCTGTGTACACAACATCCTGTGTCCACAAGCTGCAACACCCTGCCCCCTAAAAATACAGTGCCTGTACTCAAATGGAAAGTGCTGTGCTGATCATAAGAAATTTAAACACATACTTTTTCAGCATAGCACTTCTGGAAACTGCAGGTTGCACCCCCTCTTGAAAATACTGTGCCTGCTCCCATTCGGAAAGTGCTGCGAGAATCATATTAAATGTGAGACATACCCTATTACCACAGGACTTGGGTGAACTGTAGCTTTTCTTTCTTTGGTTCTGTGTGCAGTCCTGAGTGATACGAGTTTGCAGTCCTGTGCGAGCAGATTTGAAGTGCGGCTGGTGAGCGGCATTAGAGACGAAAACTCCATACCATTTCCCGAGACAATTATCAGCCTTTTTGGAGACTAGCACAAACTGCAGGTTTTGTCCTGAGTGAGTGAGTGCGAACTGCAGACAGTCAGACACATTACGGACAACTAAGTTCAGGATCAAAATACTGTTACTGTTAACGTTAACTGTTGATAAGCAGGGAAAGAAGATGGTAGCAGGAGCGGGTTTTGAATTTGAAAGCGCTGTTTAGGTTTGGCTGTTATAAGGAGGCGGATTCCTCATGAGATTGGCCAGAATGTGATGGCAGTCAAAATGACAGGGGGCAGGATAACATAGGCAAGTTAAAAATAAATGGTGTTCTATAATACCCTTCCCAGAGGAGTAAGAACCCTGGATCTGCACCCCCCCACTAGTCACTAAACTAATTAATCTGAACTCTGTCTTAGACCAGGGACACCTCATACTGGCTCTATATCAGGAACTCATCACTCCCAAGGAAACCCACACAGAGAATATTTCATTACAAAGGCAGGAGAAAATGGGGGTGCCCATCACTATGACAGATTGGGAACTGATATGCTAGCATGCAGCAAAGGTCACAGACTCTCACCAATGGTGAGAATATGCTTGGAAGAATTTAATTAGGTACTTTAGAACTCCACTGATTACCTGGCATTACTCACCCCTGGGAACAGCTGACTGCTGGTGCAACTGCGGGGATAGAACGGCTCACCATACGCACATTATGTGGACATGTCCTAAACTCAGGCCCTTTTTTCAGTCAGTGCAGTCTGAACTTCAAGACCTGTTCGGCAGACAGTAACAACTGACGGAGAAATTATACATTCTGTTCCACTACTCCACAGAGTTCAGAGATCCTACCTCTAGATACCTACCAGGCATCCTGATAACTGCAGCTAAGAAAGAAATCACTAAGGTATGGGTCACTCCAAGGGTCTCCCCTCTCCAGGACTGGTGGGCAGTGATCAAACAGATCTATCAGATGGAAAGAATCACCCACAATCTCAATGACCAAGAGGAGAGGTGGACTGACTGGTTACTCTACTACATGCTAAAGGATGACACATTTGTCCCCCAAGTTGCTCCTCTGCCTATGGTTAATTGTAAGATGGCAACTAAACCCGGCAGGCGTGCTGCACAGGGCCCCGAGACCTGATCCCCTGACCATGGGAATTCTCCTCCTCCCCCCCTCCTTGCCCGAAGGGCCGCCTCCCACAACCAACAGATGCCCGACACTAGGATCCTGGCTTTGGAACCCAGTAAGTATTTAGAAGTGGAATACTCTTTCGGAGGTATAACAGTTTTTCCCTATATGCTACCTCCATACCCTCTCCTATGAAATCTGTAACCAAGTAGGAGAGGCATAATGAGCTGATCCCTAAACGTATTTCAGGTTCTGAGCTTGAGGATTTTGACCTGGGTGTGCCGGGTGCCTCCTAAGTC
This sequence comes from Neoceratodus forsteri, assembly GCA_016271365.2. Taxonomy (NCBI): domain Eukaryota; kingdom Metazoa; phylum Chordata; order Ceratodontiformes; family Ceratodontidae; genus Neoceratodus; species Neoceratodus forsteri. The sequence continues at coordinate 155,270,186 of JADMNL010000030.1, forward strand.
AGCTTATAAGTAATGTTAATATGATACCTCTGTAGTAATGTTGACCACCTGTCTATCTTTCAAATAACTGCAGGACTACAAAGATGATAGCAGGTCAGCAGGGTAAGGCATACGAGGAGAGGTTGACGGCACTGAACATGTACTCCTGGAAGACAGGAGAGAGAAAGAGAGGACATGCCGGGACCTTCAAGTACTTAACAGGGAAAATAAGGTTGATAAGAAGAGTCTCTTTAAGCTGAGTGACAACCATAACATGAGGCAGCACAGTTTTAAGCTGGAGGGTGGGAGGTTTAGGAGGAAGCACTTCTTCACAGAGAGGGTGGTGGACACCTGGAATACACTTCCGGAAGAGGCCATCTCACTGAAGACAGTGGGGGTAGCTTTAAGTGAAGCTGGGACAGGCATGGGGGAAAGTAAGAATCATGGGTACAGAGGATGGGAGGGAGGGCAGGGACATTAGCTCAAGCTGTGGACCCTGCAATACGAGCAGACTTGATAGACCAAATGGCCTTCTTCTGCTGGCTTCTTCACATGTTCATATGTAATAAAGATGATATTTACAAATAAATGGTGTTAGAGTAAATAACACCATGTATCTTTAATTTGGGTCAGATTGTTGGAAAAAGGAAAATTACGTACCTACCGTAATTCTTGATCTTCTCTTGTATCTTCACCATTCATTACTTCCTGGGTGTAAGCGGGAATGACGCACCGATCACGGAAACTTTTTTTTTTTTTTTTTTTAAGTTGCCTAACGGCCCACCCTCGAGAGCGACGCCATGCGTCCATGCGCGAGAGGGCGTGTCATAGTAGCGACGACTCCTCCTCCAACTCAGTTCTGTGAGCCGGAGAGGCAAAATGAAAGCAGAAAATATAGATAGCGAGGCAAGATAGCCGAGGATAGCAAAGCAAGGAAGAATGAACTGAAAAAGGAATAAGCCGATGGAGGAAGGACAGAGGAGATAAGAACATCCCTAGCCTAGGAGTGCAGGGCCTCCTTACCTGGGCGACTCTAGGAGGAGAGATGAGTAAGGAAATGAGAAAATAGAAGAAGAAGAAGAAAGAGAAGAGAGATGGGATGTTGAAGGGACCAGAATGCCCAACGAGCATAGTTAGCTTGTAGCTGAAGGCTCACTAAAGGGAAGCAAGAATCCGAGATAGAGCTGAAGAGAAGGTTCACCGAACCTGCTAGACAGACTCAGGAGGGCATAGTCCTCATCTTCAACATGCCATTGTCTTGACACCCACTCGGCTCCTGGCCGGAAGGCCTTTAACTGGAGGACAGCCGAGAGGGAAGAATAAAACCCCAGCAGCATGAGAGCGCTGCTCAGGGGTTTAGAAATGGAAAATGTAAGCCTTTCAGGCGTTCCAAGATAGAAACGGGACTCAGACTGACTGGCTAAGGCCGGCCAAGGCTTAGGCTGGCTAAGATTGGATTTGGTCAGCAGAGCTCTACTGTAAAAATTGTCCAGGAGGACACTTAAAGGGAGAAACCACTTAGCAAAACAGCGAGAAGGATAGCCTACCTTCTCATTTGCCTTCTTGTTTGATTTCTCCTCTTCCTTTTTTTTTTTTTTTACAGATAGAAAAAATTTTTTTTTTTTTACTAGATGCATGACCCAGATACCAAGATGCCTATAGCAGTCGGAGAGAGTTCCCTCAGCATTTTTTTTTTTTTTTTTTTTTAGAAGAGAAAGGAACAGACGATTGTTCTCTGCTCTGCAAGGCAAGAATAGAGGGGGGGGATTAGATTTCAGGGCAACTACCTGAACACGGGATTGCAGGATCAAAACTGAATAGCCTGAGCCAGGCCAAACAACCCCAGAGGTATCTTGCCATAAGAATAGCAAGAGATAGTTGTGCAGTCTGATCGCCAATGCAATCCACGAGATGGCCCATGAATCTTAGAGTAAATAATTTTTCTGGATTTTAAACCCCCCAAGAAGATTTTTTTTTTTTTTTGAAAATGAAGCAATTTTCCCTATATTTTATATAATGCAGAGAGAGGAAGGAGACGGGAGGTGGAGAAGCCACAGGAAGAGGCCACTGAGGGGATGGTGGGCGGGTGTAAGTAATGAATGGTGAAGATACAAGAGAAGATCAAGAATTACGGTAGGTACGTAATTTTCCTATCTTCCCTTGTCAATCTTCACCATTCATTACTTCCTGGGTGAGTATCAAGCTCCTCTTCCCCAGGAGGGGGAAGAGGCCATACCCTGAGGGAACAAGACCCCCAGCCTTCTGCTGGTGAGAAACAGAAGGAGAAGACCCTGGCTTATTCAGAAAGCCTAAGTGGGAGAAGAGCTAGGAGGTGCCTCCCGAGGACGAGGAGACGGAGGGAGCCCCTGTAAAAGTCTCCTAGCTCTGGATGAGAAAAGACGGGTCCCCCGGAAGGCGGAGCGCATCACCCTACGCCGGGCCAGGGGTGACAACCTGGAGAGACGAAGCCATGCCGTCCGCCTGATGCAGATCGCTGTCCCCGCAAGCCTGGAAGCCACCTCATTGGCGTCATAAGATGCCCTTGCTTGGTGTCTTGCCAGCTCCAGGCCTACCGCGGAGAGGGCAAGCTTGTCTGGTTTGCTCGTGTCAGGCATAGATGCCAGCAGCTGGGACATCATCGACCACAGATGCCGTTGTAGGCAGCGTGGTGAGCCTGATGTGATGCAATACATGCACTCGCACGCAAGAAGAGAACACTCTTCGCCTCAACGGTCGAACTGAGAGAGTCCGAATCCGTGTGGGCGGTCGTGGGCGCCAGGCAACGGCGCCTCAGAAGGAGTATCCAGGTATACCAAACCTGAGGACGGGTTGGAAGGGAACCTAGAGACTCAGAGGGCACAATACCTACGCTGGCAGTCCGCCGGGCTGGGAAGAAACGGCAGGGAACTGCCAGGACCGGATAGACGCCTCCTGGAAGGGGACAGGCCAGGAAGGTACCACCAGATGCTGGGCACTGAATTCACCAAGGAATTCACGTCACCCGTTCGTATTGTCTCTCCGAGCGTAGGAAATCCGAAGATCCCTCACCATCCTCGAGAGGAAACGCTGATATTCTGTGAAATCAGCATCGGAGGACAGATGAGCAGGGCGTTCCTCTCCCTCAGAGGAGGGAGACGAGGATGATGGGGAACTGGAATGTCCAGAGGATTCCTGCGGCGGTGGGGAGAGTCGAAAGACCCGCTCATGCATGTAACTAACATATGAGGGGAAGGCCGCCGCAGAACCCCTGAACTGCTCCCAGGATAACGGACCCGTAGGACCGACATGGCCTGGGAGCGGGGGTGGTGAAGGCAGAGAGATGGGAGAGGGGCACCTCCGAGGAGGCAACTGCTCTCTGCGAGGGCTCTGGAATCCGGGGAAGGGAGCTCTAGTAGGAGGGATCCCGGATATCAAACCAGGCCGCAGAACGGAACTCTGGGGAAGCGGAACCTGGAAGAGCCCTGGGGGAGAAACTCCCCTGTGACGACGCCGGGACTGCATGGATCCAGAAGGGCAGTCCGCACAAACGCCGCCAGAGGACACCCTAGAACCCTGGGGGGAGGGGCGGGGCTCTGCGCTACGGCTCCTGGCCACCCCCCCTGAGGTGGCCAAAGAAGACCGAGCAGCAGGACGCCTGCCCCTCAACCCCTCGGATTCCGAGAGGGCCCTCCTCCCCGACTGCAACGTTCCCCTAACCCCCGAGGAGGTAACAGCACCCCGGGGGGTAGCTGTCACCGGACCTCCAGAGAGGGGAGCCTCCCCCTCCGTCACCCCCACGTCTGCCCCCCGGGACTCTCGGCCACCCCCAGCCGAGGAACCCTCAGGAGACGACGGCAAGGGGGACAGAGGGAGGGGCCCGCTACGCCGCCTGGTACCCCTAGCCACCGAGGACCCAGATTCCGAAGAATGGGGATGCCAGGATGGGTCAACATCTGAGTCATCGTCCTCCGAGGAGGACGAGACCAGCAGGACCTCGATGCTGGCCACCCCAGGGGTCCCCGAGGCCACGGGGCCGCGAACGGCCCCGGTACCGAGTGCGACGCCGCTCGCCCCCAGCACGCCGGCAGCATGAAGGCCCAACCCCACACCCCCAGCGGCTCCGGCAGACCCGGCACCGCCCGGAGGAGGGGGAAGGCCGCCGACGCCGCCGGGAGGCGAAGCGGCACCGTCGGCGGCGCCGCCAGGCTCATCGGCACCGTGAACGGCGCCGAGGCCAAAACGGCACCGCCAACGGCGCCAATTCCTGATCATCCGGGCGCCGCGAACGGCGCTGGGATCCAAAGCGGTGCGTACAACGGCGCTGCCTGGATCACCGGCACCGCGAAAGGCGCTCGGATCTGGAACGGTGCCGAACGGCGCCTAATTGATCATCGGCATCAGCGAACGGTGCCGGATCTCAAACGCGCCATGGAGGCGACGCCGAGGATCCACCCGAGCCGGCCCAGCCAAGGGCCTCGGCAGGGGGAGCCTGCACCTCGAAGAGGTGACTGCCGGCGGTGTCAGCGCTTGCGCCCCGGAGGGGGCTACGACGCCCCCAACACTGCTGAAGGGCCCCTCGGCAAGAAGGAAGAGGAGACCCTCCTCCCTCGACCGTATAGGCCCGGAGGGACCCGGGAAAGGCCTCATGATCTCGCCCGAGATTCCTCCGCGAGAGCCGCCGCCCCCGAAGTCGGCGGGCCTTGCCGAAGCTTGTACGCGCGGACTTCGAGGACGCGACAGTCCATCGAGAAACAAGCGTCGCACGAATCCATATTATGGTTGGGTCCCAGGCAACGAAGACAGACGTCATGCCGGTCCGAGACGGAGAAATGCCGGCCGCAGGAGCACCGACGATAGGGCACGGCCCGTTTTAGAAGAACGTTTACCCAGAACCGGACATAACGCGAATAAATAAGATTAAACATACAGTCGGAAATACACCTGCGCTGCATAAAGGAAAGAAAAGGAACAGTCTTATCCGTGAGCTTCGAGTGTAGAAAAGGAGTCGATACGCACTTTTCGTTAGCTACCGCGAATAGGTGCTGCTCGACGGCGGAGAAACAGAACTGAGTTGAGGAGGAGTTTGTCACATTGACCTGCCGCGCGCATGAGCGCTCGAGGGTGGGGTAATGTTTAGGCAACTTAAAAAAAAAAAAAGTTTCGGTGATTTGGTGCGCCCGCTTACACCCAGGAAGTAATGAATGGTGAAGATTGACAAGGGAAGATTAAGGATGTTATTTAAATTGTGAGAGTCCCACATACATTGTGTGTGTGTATGTGTGTGTGTGTGTATATATATATATATATGCACACACATACACACTATATATACACACACACACATATATATGCATGTGCATGTATATAGATAGAGATATATAGAGATATAGATATATATATATATATATATAGAGAGAGAGAGAGAGAGATATAGATGGATATATATATATATATAAAAAATTTAGGGGTGCAGTTACGCCCCTATAGTTAAGGTTGAGTAGGCACTTCAATGTTAAACCTCTATTTTTGTGCGTTAACTTTGCAACCGTTCCAACGGATTTGCATAAAATTTGGAATGCGCAGTCTGGTATGTTAAATCTCTGAATTTACCAAGTTACGTTTCAGTCAGACTTATGGTTTTTGCGCAGTAAAATTCTAAAAACCACATTGTTCGCCACTTTTGACACTTTTTTCCCCATGGTGCTGCAACCACACCGTGTGGTCTTTTGGTCTAAAATTTGGAACGTTGAAAGAGGTTAGGTCAAGGAATAATCCAGCATTGGTTTGGTAAAGAAATATTAATTTGTTCCAAAGTTATTACATTTTTAATTTTCAGGTTCTGAGCATGCTCAGTTCACTCCAAGATTTATATGGTTATTTTTCAAAGACTGGGCTCACTGTCCAGGATTTTGTAGCTCACGGACTAGGATCCTGGTCCCTCAGAAAACTCCTTGTCCGCAAGCCGCCATCTTGTTTTTCAGTTTTTCCCAAAAACGGAACATTGTGGCTTTCTCCACGGGTGACTTCTAAGCTAAATGAGGCATGGGTTTTGTTCAGGGTGAACCCTCTACAAATCCATGCCTTTGGTTTGCCTCGTTTGGTCAAAAATAGCTTGAAATTAAAAATTCTTTGACTATGACTTGCTAAAGATCCTAGTCTATGAAGTTTCAAAATCCTAGTCCACGAGTTCAAGGTCAAGGATTTTGCTACCTCGCGGACTAGGATTTTAAAATGTACCACTGCATTGCTAATGAATGGTTTGGTCTTTTACTTTAAATTTTCAGGGTACTGAGGGGATGCCCTGCAGGTGTGAATTATGCTGTTTAGGTCTTGGGGAATTAAGCGGTTCCATAGATAAGCCATTACGATGTTCAGATTTTCCCCACAGGATTACAATACTCATTATTTGTGTGCCCATATCTCGAAATGCTGTGAGATACTGATTGTTCTCTTGATGCGTCACGAAAGCAGTGCTCGCCACCACAATTACTTGACTTTTTTCTAGCTGCGGTTCCCAAAATATCGGCAAATTAGTGTTACAAGGGTTCCTTGCCCTATAGGGCTGCTGTATGACTCTGTAGCTATGTGTAAGTGGAAGCGCAGGGCTCGCGCTCCCACAGATGCATACTGTTATGCAGAAATGGGCAGCTTGGTGGGAGCGCAGGGCCCTTCCCACCAACACATGCTATTTACTACTGTACTTGTATTACAGTTTTTCAAAAAGTAAGGACATTCATGGCAAAAAAACTGCGTTTAATGCATCAGTTAGGGTTAAAGCAACAAAAGTGAGGAAATGAGACGTTAGGGTTGAGTCCCTAACCCCTCCCACACACATACCCATCCTCCACAGACTGACAGACGCATTCTCCTTTACTGTAGCATGTCAACCTGTTTACACATGGAATGGGGTGAGAGTTGGGCAACCGACCCCATGGCACACCCGGCATCTGTCAGTCTGTGAAGGATGGAGGTGTGTGTGGTGTGGGTAGGGCTCAACCCTAACGCCTCATTTCCTCACTTTTGTTGCTTTTAACCCTAACTGATGCATTAAATGCTACATGAATAAATATATATACACACACACTATTTTTTGTTTTACAATTTTGTCCAGGAAAGGCACACTAAGCCAAGGTTTGTTTCAGGTACATCCTGGGAGCACAAGGAAGTTAAGTGACTTGCTCACAGTCACACAGTATGCAAGTGGTGGCTGTGGGATTCAAATCCAGGTCTTCAGGTTTTCAGCTCAGTGCTATTAACTAATACGCTATACTGCCTCCCATAAGATATATGTGTGTGTATGTACATATAAATATATATATATACACACTTACATACACACACACACACACACACACATATATATGTATATATACACACACACAATTATACTGGTGCAGTTGCGCCAGTATAGTTAGGGTGAAACTGCATTTCTATGTTAAGAGTCCAAACTTTGAGCCGTAATAAATATGAAGATGTTCACTCGATTTGCATGAAAGTTGGCATGCTCAATCTCTAGGGGTAGGTCTCTTGAGGTGCCAAAATTCGTGGGAATCCCTCAAGTGGTTTCCGAGATATAAAGTGTTGAAAAAAAAAAAACAGAAAAATCTGGATTTTGTGACATTTCTTTCTACAGCTGAATTTCAAAAACTGCTTTATGTCGTGGGCTGAAATTTTCAGGGTAGAAAGCCTTTGGGTCACAGATGTGCCATTTGAAGGTTTGGTGAAAAAATATTAGTCCATTCAAAAGCTATGACATTTTAAATCATCCCATTATTTCCTGTGACAAATTTATATGTCGCGCAAGACTCCATTAGAAGAAACAACATTACTATGGTGAGTAATTTTTTCTTCAAACAACATGAAGTCTTGCTGTATTCTGACTATATGTAGACCACCAAAAGTACCCCTTGGAAGAGGGAGTCACAGAACCTATTTTGGGAACAACTCTGCAGCACAGCCGTGCAAACCTAGCATCACTTTGTGACTGGACATCCAAAGAGTAATGTCTGGTAAAAGTGTGGAACAGATTTCCAGGTAGCTTCTTTGCATATGTCCACTAAAGGTATATCTCTAGCTGCTGCGACATCAAGCAGCTGTACCTCTAGTAGAATGAGCCCTCAGGCCTGAGGGAGGCTCCTTCCCAAGGTTAGAATAGCAGAACTGAATACAAGAGACAATCCACCTTGCAGTAGACCTCTTGGTAGCAGGTCTGCCCTTTCCCACTTCACCATAAGTGAGAAATAACTGAGAACAGTCCTTCCTATGAGCCTTAGTATGCTCAAAATAGTAACTAAGAGCCCTTTTTACATCAAGACTGTGTAACCTTCTCTCCCCAAAGAATAACAGTGAAAAATACAGGCAATGACATACACTGGTTCAGATGAAAGTCTGACACCACTTTGGGAAGAAACTTTCTATTGGTGCGGAGGACCACTTTATCCCTATGAAAGGAAATGAAATCAGGTTCCACTGATGAGGCCTGTAATTCACGGATTCTCCTGGCAGAGGTAATGGCCACCAGGAACACAGTTTTCCAAGTCAAGTATTTCAGTTCAGCTGAAGACAAAGGTTCAAAAGAGGGCTGCATAAGCTGTGCAATACAGATGTTCAGGTCCCAGGAAGGGGTAGGCTTCCTAAAGGGAGGATTTACATGAACCAAACCTTTGAAAAATTTCTTAAAGACTGGATGAGAAGCTAAAGAGCTCTTACCAGCAGAAAGGAAGGCACCTGCTGCCAAATGTACCTTGACAGTAGTAGGCTGAAGGCCTAAAGTGTTAAGATGCACCAAATAATCCAATACAGTGGCAATACCAACCAGCTCTGGCTTAGTATGCCTCTGGGAACACCAAAACCCAAATCTTTTCCATTTGAGTTGTAAGTTTTCTAGTAGCAAGTTTCCTGCTAACCTTTAAAATATCCATAACTGACTGAGAAAGGTGCAAGGTCGCATATTCTAGGCTCTTCAAGAGCCAGGCCTTGAGCCTGAGAGTCTAAAGACTGGGATATAGAATCCTCCCTGAGAGGAGGTGAGGAGATTGTGTTGTCTGGGAAGACACAAGGCAGTATTGCTGACAGTGACAACAGTAGAGGATACCAAGGCTGTCTGGCCCAATCTGGAGCCACCAGAATCGCTTGCAAGGTTGGGACCTGATTTTGATCAGGACCCTGAATATCAGAGGAAAAGGAGGATATGCATACAGAAACCTGCTTGTCCAATCCAGCAGAAGAGCATCCTGAGGACAGGGCCCAGAAGAGGTGGTCTGCAACAATAAAGAGGAAGCTGATGATTGTCTGGGGCTGCAAAGAGATCCATCTCTGGAGTGCTTCATCTCCTGAAGATGGCTCGGAGAACTGGAGGATTCAGGGACCATTCGTGATGTCCCTGGGAAATTCTGCTCAGAGCATCTGCTAGAATGTTGTCCTTCCCTGGGAGATGCACAGCCAGCAGGGAAGCCTGAAGGAAATTAGCTAGAGACCATACCTTCATGGCCTCCGTGCACAAGGCGGAGGACAGAGTGCCTCCCTTGTTGATGTACCACATAGTTGTGCTATTGTCTGTCCTGATTTGCACCACTTTGCCCTGAACAAAAGTTGAGAATGCCTGAAGTGCCAGAAAGACAGCTCTTAATTCCAGAAGATTTATGTGCAGAAGGGACTCCTCGTGAGACCAAGTTCCCTGAGCTGTAAGATGATCTAGGTGGGCTCCCCAGCCCAGCACGGAAGCATCTGTGGTGAGAGTCACAGAAGGGACCTGGCTGATAAAGACACCCTGTCAACGACTGTCTTCCTCCAGCCATCACTGGAGGGCCAGGACTAGAGTTTGAGAGACTGGAACCAGTTTGGAGAGAGGATCCTTTTCTGAGACCAGTAGGATCTGAGATGAAACTGTATATCTCTCATCTGAAACCTTGCTCCCTGAACTACTGCTGTGGAAGCTGCCATGTGGCCCAGCAGTTGTAGAAAGTGTCTGGCTGGATGAGACACTAGAGGACGAAAAGAGGAGGCCAGAGTGACCAGTGACTGAACCCTTGAGAGAGGGAGAAAAGCCCTTGCCTGAATAGTATCTATTTCCAACCCTATATGAAGGTGAGAAGCTGGGCTGGTTCTAGAACAGACTTCTCTAGATTTAGAATGAAACCCAAGGATTCTAGAAGTATGAGTGATCTCTAAAGCTGACTTGACTTGGTCTGAGGACTGGCCCACTAGGGGCCAGTCGTCCAGGTATGGGAACAGAAGGATGCCCTGTCTCCTGAGGAATGCCACCACTACTGCAAGACATTTAGTGAACACCCTAGGAGCACATGTTAGGCCGGAAGGGCATGGCCCTGAATTGATAATGGCCTGAGGGCAACTCAAACCTGAGGTAGTTTCTGTGGGAATGTCTCACTGGTGTGTGGAAGTAGGCATCCTTGAGATCCAGGAAGGCTAGCCAGTCTCCTGTTCTTAGAGAGGGAAGAATTACTCCCAGAGTCACCATTTTGAATTTTGGTTTTGTCAAATATCTGTTCAGGTACCTTAACTCTAAGATGGGTCGCCACTCCCCTGTCTTTTTTGAGGTAAGGAAGTATCTGGAATACAGTCCTTTTCCCCTGTGACAAAGAGGTACCTTCTCTACTGCTTGCAAAAGCAGAAAAGAGGGAGACTTCTGCCTCTAAGGCCTTTGTCTCCAAGGGAGAGGGAGGACTGAAGGACCTTGCTCTCATTCTTGGGAACCTTTTGAAACTGAGAGCAAGCCCCTTGCTCACTACTTCCAGGACCCACTTGTCTGAAGTAATAGACTCCCAGGCCTGGGAGTAGTGAGCCAGCCTGCCCCCTACTAGGATTGGGTAGGTGACCCTGACTGACACCTCAAAGTGTCTACTTGGCAGGGGGCTTAGACTGAGTAGCTGATGGGGTCCTAGTTACCCCCCCCCCACTGTCTACCTCTTCCTCTAAAGAACCCCCTCTGCTGAAAAGAAGAGGAGGTGGCCTGAGCTTGGTAAAAAGGCCTGCCCCTAAACTGCTGCATCCGAGGAGTGGTCTGCTTTTCTTTGGCTGCAGCACTCTTATAGGTGTTCCTGTACTCGTCAATCTTTTTCATGTAATTCTCTGTTTGATCCCCAAAAAGAGAATTACCTGCTACAGGAAAATCCACGGCTTTAGCCTGGGTATCCTGTGAGAGGTTGGTACGCCTAAGCCAAACAAATCTCCTCATGAAGATAGATATAGCCATGACCCTGGAATGAACATCATTAGAATCTACAGCAACGTGGAATTGCACTTTAGATGACTCTATACCATTTGCAGCCACCTGCTCCAACTCCTTGGCTAGCCTGGGGGGGGCATTCCTAGCCAGTTCCAGAACCATATCCCACATAGATTTCTGGTACCTAGCTGTATATGCCATGTAGGGATTGTCTGAGTCCCAAAGATGGTGCCAAGTACTGTTTTTTTGCCATGGCATCCACTTTCCTGGAATCCTTGTCTGGGGGTGAGATGCCAGGGAATATTAGTCTTTGTCACTGGCTGCAGCTTGTACTACCCAACATGGCTAATAAGGAATTCTGTCCCAGAACCTGACAAAGTATACCTCCTGTCCATTCTTTTTTCCACAGGAGGTATGGATGTAGGAAACTAACATTTTTTGTGTCTGCTTCCCCAAGGATTTGTGTAAGGGGATAGACACCCTTTTTGACTCTGGGACATCCATCATCTAAAAGTAGTCAGGTTCTTCCTGATCCTGTTCAGCCTCTTCCAAAGGAAGCTGAAGAGTCTCAGCCACGTTCTTGTAAAACAAGAAATGGGAAGGGGACTCAAAAAGCCTGGGAGGAGAAACCTAAGTGGGCCTGTCTGGGAGATGTCAGGCTCTACCCGCCCATCTAGGCCCTCATCCTCTTCTTCGTAATCTTCCTCCTCCTCCTCCCAATCGCCCTCAAAGTAAGCTTCAGGTTTTATATCTGAGCAGACATTTCAACCGAACCAGCCTGCTCTGAACCAAAGCCGGTTCGATCGAACTGGCAAAGCGATTGGACTATAGAAATCGCTTTTGCTGTCTAGTCAACGGTCGGACCATGGGTAGCGGATCCGAACTGGCTGGTTTTCTTTTACTTGAAACCAATTCCACAGAATCAACTCTCTGTTTGCCCAGGAGTATCGCCCAGGTCAGAGGGCTTCCTCAGGTTCGTCATCGTGAATCAACCGCCATTCGGTCAGCGGACTCGCCCCTCTCCTTAGCCTACTCAAACGCTTTTCCAGAGTGGCTTTGGGAAAGTTCCTGCATATCTGGCAGTCTTCTCTGAGGTGGTAAAACCCCAGACAGTACACACATATGAGGTGGGTGGGCCTAGCAAAGGCCTCCTTACACTCGGTACAATGCTGAAACCCAGTGGGTCCGTTTTCTTTTGGGTTTCTCAGACAAGCCTTCTACTCTAAAGTCACCTCAAACAGTGGTTAAGCCAGGCAACGACAACTTATCAGTTCCAACCGTGTCACAGGTCGGATAAAAAAATCCTAAAAGACCAATTTGTTTAGGAACCGATAAGTACCGGAAAAAACACACAGTCAAAAAAATACAATACACTAACAGAATGGGTTTCGGTTACAAACTGGACCGACCGGCAAAGAACCAAAAATAAAACAATTTCTTAAGAAACAACCACTACCTACAACTATCACTTACTGGTACGAGACAGAGGCAAGAATATCGATATTCTGATGAAACAGTCTGAAAGAACCGACCGAGTCAAACTATTACCGAACTGAAGCACAAGAGGGATCTCAGGAGCGACTTCACAGTTAGGCGGAATAAGAAATCGGACGGTTATACTTCAGAGTACCACAGACCGAGGTTTGAAAACCGAGCTCGAGCCCAACGTTCTATGCCTTTGCATACAGTTAACCCTTTACTTTCCGGAGCAGTTCAAGTATTGGGGCTAACTGCATATAGTCAGAATACAACAAGACTTCATGTTGTTTGAACTGCACGGTCACTGCGCGAAATCAACTTTTGGGACCGATTAACAAAATGACAGTGCCACTGTTCATGACAGGAGGACCCATGTAGCCCATGTTGAAAATTTGGTGAAAAATTCAAAAAAATGACCGTGTTATGGGCGTGCGCTGTGCACTTTCTACACATGATCGTACCTTTGCCAATTTTTCATATTTTTACTCCAGATTTTGAACATTGCTATTTTTTAACACCACCTTATGAACAGAACAGCTGTCATTTTGCACATCCTGTCCGGAACATGATTTCGCACCAGTGGCACAGAATGGTGTGGTCACTGTGCGAAATCAACTTTTGGGATTAACAAAATCACAGTTGCACTGTTCATGGGGGGAGGTTCCATAATGCCGATGTTGAAAATTTGGTGAAAATATTCCAAAAAATGAGCCCGTTGCAAGTGTGCATTGCGCAGTTTCTACGCATGCTTGCAACTTTGCCAGTGTTTCCCACTTTTCACACTGTTGTACTATCTGGATGGGGGGATGGGAGTGCAGGGTCCAATGTACCCTGACACCCATCATAACATATGGCTACTGTTGTACTATCTCGATGTAGGGATGGGAGCGCAGGGTCCAAAGGACCCTGTGCAGTGTTCTAATATCTTGATGAAAGAATGGGAAACTCCTTGGACACTGCTCTCCCAGCATGACATTTGGATACTGCTATACTATCTTGATGAAGGGATGGGAACGCAGGGTCCAAAGGACCTCGCACTCCTATCGTAAATGTGGACACTGTTGTACTATGGAAGCTTCCCACCATGAATGTGGACACTGTTGTACTATCTGGATGGGAGCGCAGGTCCCACCATGACATATGGACACTGTTGTACTATCTGGAGTGTGGGATGGAAGCACAGAGTCTGAAGGATCCTGCGCTCCCACCATGACTTATGGACTGTGTTGTACTATCTTGATGGAGGGATGGGAGTGTAGGGTCTAAAGCACCCTGCGCTCTTACAGTAAACTGAGAATACAATTATACTATCTGAAAAAGAAAGGAAATTCTTAGCAAAAAACTTTGTTAATGCATCAGTTAAGGTGGATACTACAGCGACATAAGTAGGGAAATGAATCGTTAGGGTTTCAACCCTAACACCTCATTATCTGTTCCACCTTCTTCCCCACCCTCACACACCTGCAGGCTCGGGTGTGCCATGGGTCATAAGGTCTCTCACCATTGTCCCATACTGTAGCGTGTAAGCATGTTTACAAGTGGGATGGGGTGAGATTTGGGCCTTATGACCCCATGGCACACCCTGACGCCTGTAGATGTACAGAGGGTGGGGGATGGGGTGGAACCCAGGAGTGAGGCCTGTGTTAGAAACCCTAATGCCTCATTTCTCTCTTCGTCACTGTGGTATCCACCCTAACTGATGCATTAACAAAGTCTTTTTCAAAGAATAATATATATATATATATTTGTGTATATATGTGTACGTGTGTGTGTGTGTGTATATATATGTGTATATGTGTGTGTATATATATTTAAACATTGATAACTGGGAAAGGCACACTGAGCCAAGGCTCGATTCCAGGTGCAACCCGGGGTAGGGGGTGAGGATACAAGGTACAATTATATATATTTTTTATACATTCATACATACAACAGTATACACATAAGATGCACAGAAGTTGCGATAATAAACATTGAGAACAGCTCATGCATGAAGCTGTGACTAACATAGGGATTAACAGAGGGCTATTAACTACCTGAGTTAACATAACAATGCTCAATACACGGATACAGCTGGGAGGGCACGGTGTTGGACAGCAATATATACACCGTATAGCAACTGTAGGGATTGCTGAAGAAGAACCAAGAGCTGAGATTCGCTGGTAGAAGAAGGGTAAGGGCCGGTGTAGTCAGTAGGACCTAGCAGCTAAGGGTGGGGAACACACTGGCAATGAGGGGTGGGGAGGTGTTTGAAATGCTTTTGATGGACAGCATGGCAGGCAAGCTACGACGTTGAGGTGGAGGGTGTTCCAGAGGGCAGGGAGCCGAGGGCAAGGCTAGTTTCCCTGAGAGTGAACATGGTGTGGCCACAGCGAAGAAGCGGTGGTCGATGAGCACAGAGAGTAGCCAGTATTCGGGGATGGGGCAAGTAAGGAGGAAAGGCAGGAGGGGAGGGTGTTAAACTAAAACTTAGCGATAAAGGTTGCACAATGGGCTAGACAACGGTTAGCAAGTGAAGGCAAGGAGACAAAGTGGTATAAAAGGCAGTGAAGAGTGTGGTACGGGAGGTTAGAGGCAAATCTGCAGAAAGCATGAAACAAGGGGTCGAGCTTGGCTAGGGATGATTGCAGCACTGAGCTACAGACCATGTCCGCATAACCAAAAGTGGGGAGATCAGCTTAGTAATTATTTCCCTCCTAACTTTGGGGTGGTGGGGGGGAGAGACAGTCCTTGTGTTTGTAAAGCATTCCTAGTTTTGGACATAGCTTGTTGTGAAAAGAGTCCAGGTGAAGGGAGAAGTCCAGTTTAGGGTCAAGCCAAACTCCCACGTATTTGCATGATTCAACTACCGTGATTTTGGAACAGTTGAGGGCATGAAATGAGGGTGGAGATGACATTTTGGCTAGTTTCTGTGCTGTGCCAAAAGCCATAGTGACTGTTTTCTTGGTGTTACATTTTAATGATTTATCATTAAGCCACCCTGAGGTGTTCAAAAAAAAAAAAAAAAAAATCAGACTGGAGAATGGGTTCAACCTGGGCCACGGAGGAACTGGAAGCGAAGATGACGGTGTCGTCAGCATACACTTGAATATAAGAGACTGAACAGACAGAAAGGAAGTTGTTTACGAATATGAAGAAAAGGATAGGCCCAAGGATTGACCCCTGAGGTACGCCAGCGAGAATGAGAAGGATATATATATATATATATATATAAAAAATGTGTGTGTGTGTGTATATTATATATAAAATGGATGGGACCTTTTACTCACAGGACTCATTACCATATATTTCCCTGTGTACCTTACCAACTAAACCTACATTCCAAAAAATGAAAGCTGCATACCTCCACATTGATACCCAGGGTTCCCCACTGTCTGAAAATATAGGGTGGTGGCAGTGATGATCGAGTCCAAAGGTGCATTATTTTTCTGGACCTCCTATATGCATAAGTGGATTTTAAGTAAAATATAGTGGACTGGTATCAGAACAGGGGTAGTAGTGCAATAAAAGACAATTTTGGAGGATTTTATAACAAACAATCAGTAATGGATAAAAATATAGGGTGGTGGTAAAAAATAGAGTGGTGGTAAAAAAAATATAGGGTGGTGGCCCACCACGCAAAAATAATGAATGGTGAACACTGATACCAGTATACCATGGGGGACAAAAAAAAAAAACACAGACCAACATTATGATCACCAAAACAAACTTAATAAAGATGGGTGAGGCTGTGAAAATTCGCTTTGCGAACTAATCCGTGAATTTCACACAATTCGTGGATTAATTCACGACCGCAAATTGTGAACTTCCACTTGCAAAGGATGGAATTTACGCCCTCAAGTGTGGAATTTTGCCTATGAATAGGCGGATTTCTCGCCATTCAAAGGTAAAATTCTGCCGCCGTGACATGCAAATCCTGCAGAATAAAACGGTAAAGTCAAATATGCAAATTTTAGCCTAGGAGCAAAACTTTGTGGATTGTTCCAAGGAGGCAAATTTCCTGACTCACTGAATTTAAACTTCTCTGCATCTCTACAACTTAATGATCAATTACATCAATAAATACATCAATGAACACACCAGCTAAACCAGTTAAGAACTGTATATGCTAATTAGCACCCCTAATAAGCCCCCTGACAAAAACACAGCCTTATCTAATGAGTCCCTGGCAAAAACACAGCCTTACCTAATAAGCACCCTGGCAAAAACACAGCCTTCAGGTACAAAAAAAGGCACCATCCCCATGCATTACATAAAATAAATGCTAGGCAACTGTGGAATACAAGGCTACATAACTATCTTGGGGGCTAACTCCGGGCTCATGGTTTATAGCCCTAATTATATTTATTTAGTTATTAATTTAAAATTTGGCAACTGGGAAAGGAACAGAGCCAAGGCTCATTTCCAGGTATGACCTGGGGAAAGGGAAAACAAAAATATACAAAGGGACAAATTATATAATGACAGTTAAAAAGTGCAGTATACAGACAAAACAAAGTTAATTAGCTTTCTCGATGGGGATATATCCTTGTATACCACAGCTGCCTATTCATATACATACACACATACACACACACACACACACACACACACACACACACTGCGCAAACATGCTGCTCAAGCAGATAGTCACTCTAGGGGAACAGCGATCCTGTTTTCATGTTATTAATATCTACAGTTATTTTGTTTTGCGTTGTCTTATCTTCCCCTGACCGCACTGTCCCCCACCAACTCTAGAGGCAACCTCTCAGCCACACCCACATCTTCTCTGCCACTTAGCCGATTTTACTCTTACTTTAGTCTTCCCCTTCTGGGTTGGCTGGTAGGGAGTTGGCCAGACCCCCACAACCCTGATTATGGATCAGTTTCAGGAGGGGGTAGGTGGCTGGCGCACCTACTCGCCTGCGGGTAGCTTCTAGGTTTTATCCCTTCTCCGGAGATGCCAAGGTGGGGCTTGCAGACGGGCATGCGTGCAGATGCATGACAGCACTCCGTCAATGCCAACTGGCGTAATTCCTCCCAACGCTCAGCTTCCCCTGCATGCACCGCTATCTGTGGTCACTCAGGTGGCGGCTTGCGGCAGATGCTGGAACCCACTTTCCCAGAGGTGAACGCCCTCTGATATGCTCAATCCTCCTCCCCCGCCCGTCCCTTCATTGATCCAGGCTTGTTCTCGACCCAGCTCACCGGAGTTACGAGCAACAGTGCTACCACTATGCCAACAGACTGGTGCCAATATCCAGCATGATAAAGAAAAGATGAAACCCAATACAAAACACAGATCAATTGGTGACTGAAGTTTAATTGGTTATTTAAGAGGCTCTTTAAACACCCAAGCAATTGGCAAACATGTTATGGGACTAGATGGTGGGCTGTCCCCCAGAGGCCCACTAGAAAAATACCCTCCTCTGCCTACCATCTCAACCACTGACCTCAGCAGCATGAAACTGCTCCCCATCCCAATAGTGTGTTGTTTTTGTGTGCTTCTAAAGAACTTTTAATATGATGCAATGCTCCCCCACCCACCATCTACTGCCAGCTGCAGAACCTGTAACCATGCTGGCATGTTCTGCATGCAGTCCCACAAGTACAGTGTGGGCGCTTGTTTAAAAAAAAAAAAAAAAAACCACTAACACGCTGGGAAATGGCAAACTCTTGCTTTCCCAGAAACCGAATAAAACACTTTCATATGTTCTAACCTCCACATGAAGAGAAAAAACTTGTTAGAATGAAATGTCAGACAATGCCAAGTTTAAAAGGCTAGACCAAATATATTTTTAGTTCCTTGAGCCCGATTTATTTATTTTATAACACTTTATTTCTCTGAATATCCCAACTTGGATACAACACAGTGTTTCTACCTAGTTTTATACAGCTGGAAAGGACAGAATCCCAAGGGGTCAAGCAGCATGCTCAAGGTCACACAGCGAGTCACGGAGGGTTAAGCTGCCTGCACTTACCTGCTCCTTAATCTCTTTCTCTCTCTCTCTCTAATTTGTGTCTGAGATGTTTGAATCTCCCAGTACATTAAAATTGCCAACATCTGATCCCACCATTTCTCTGCTGCCCAGTACTCGACCCCTTTCAACACTATGAATGTTGAAGACATAAATCTTTTCTTATGTTGAACTGACTTTTATTCATGTAAACATCTTAAATCACAACAGTCTTAATCATATATATGTATTCTTCAGCAGTTAGTCACTCTCCATATATACATAAAATTCTTCTGCAGTTAATAGTGGCTCGGCCCATGCAATTGAAGTGTGTGTTTTCACAGTTTACTGGTAACGTTTAAAACCTGCCTGGTTTCTTCTTCAGAGCAAAATGGGCACTATACAAACATCTCCTGGCCGAGTTTAAGCTTGGGTTTTGGGGAATTCTATCCTTGAAACTGTCACTGAAGCGTGAGCCAGAAGACCAAATATAAGTCAAAAGTGTCTCATAATGTTAAAAGTTCACCAAATAAGGTGCTTGAAAACAGAATCCTCCTCACATGCAGAGCTGTGAAGGAGGAGACCTATCCTTCCCACAGAAAAGAAAAATCGGACATCGAGGTGGCAGAGCTGGAGGACTACACCACGGGCAGTGGAAGGAGCTTAGCTTAAAGATGTCTGGTGACGGAGCTGATTCCCGCTAACTGCCAGACTGTGGATAGTGAATGGAATCCACAATGGCACAATTACATTTTCTTAGGCAATCAAGTAAACCTTGTTAAACTGCATCACACTATCTCTACTTTCCCCAAGAGAAATCAACAGTGCCGCAAGAACCCGAGTTCAAATGGAAACCTGCCATTGAATCAGTGAAGGAACAGAGGCAAACCAAGGGAGATGGGGGCACGATAAGGTGTTACTATATGGGAATTTGCATAGAATAATAACTATAAATGAGAAAACTATAGTTAGGAGAGTCGAGCAATCCCATCTGGAATGCCAAGCGGCTGCAGTAGTTCCACAGACAGGGAGACCAAACAGCAGGCAAGCGGCTCAGGTTCGCATCGGACAGACCCTCAGCAGTCAAAGTTTGCGGGGAAATCAGGGTGACATACCTAAAACTGTAATGCATCACAATACACTTATCTAGGCACTGAGAATTACGAAATCAGTCTTCTGCTTTCTACACCACAAAATACCATCATACAAACACACGGAAATGCCAGCAGAAACAGGCCATTTCAATCCATCTAGTCTGCTCAAGTGTGCAGCTCACAGGTGAATTTATTGTCCTATCACAAAATCATAACATTTCTAAATATATCCAAGCTAGGATTTTCCCACCGTCACAAAATCCTGAACCTGATCCCCATCACGAACCAAAAAGAATGCAATGTTAGGAGAAGGAAAGAATCGAAGTCTACAATAACTTGTCCCTAGCACAAGTTGTGGTACTTCAGATACCTTTTTAGCATTCTGAAAATCTTTTGTTTAAAAAAATAATAAAAAAGCAGGTTTTGGCAGCACAGCAGCAGTGTTGCTGCACACCACACTGTGACCCGGGTTCAGGACTGAGCCCACGGTGCTGGCAGAGGTGGGAGCAGCATCCTGCAGGCCGGAGGATGCTCTCCGTCTTCCGAGAGGGAGACTGGCACCCAAGCCTCTATGTTACTGCCCCGACTGACCACAGATCGCAGCACAGCGTTGCACAGGGCTATAGGGGAGGACGTCCTGGTTCTCAGGGACTCCCAAGACTAGGACATAAAACAATGCAGACAGGTAACACGTTCTCCTTGAGAAAATAGTCTTCACATTAGGTTATCACCATTTTTAAAGACGCTCTGTGTTTCTGGACAATAGTACCAATTCTTTTAATCCAGGCCCGATTGTTGAGGCAGGAGACTGAGAGGTACTTCAAGGTTCTCAAACAGGGACTTCGCTGCAAAGGCGTCCCAGATGAAAGGAGTTGGGCTAGCACAGTGGAGAATTCAGCAGCCTGGGGCACTTTCTTGGTTGACTCAGGCTAGCAAGCTACTACAATCATTACCCATGTCTACAGCCAGCAATTGTTGGCCTGCCATATTCCGTGTGCTGCATTTTAACAGCACATGCCCACACCCCACGGCATTCATCTTTTTTTTTTTTTGTTAAATTTGGAACCCAATAACTAATTTGACAACAAAACCGAAGGGCTTTAGAAGTCTCCGCTGTACAGCTGCAACCGCTCAATTCCAATTGTTCCTGGCAGGTTCACCATCTCTTTAGTTTGTTACTGTGACGTTCTACTGCACGTGTGATCTGACAAATGGCTGATTATTCCCAGTGGCTTATCCATCAGTCAGAAGTACTATTTTTTTATTTGTTAAAAAACACACACAAAGTTAGTGTGTCAGACATATGATACAGAAATTGCACCTAATTATTTATGGGAAATTAAGCAGCTCACAGCATTCAGGGTTCTTAAGGCCCAGTTTCCTGTCTGCACTCCCTTATACACTGTATGGCGGTGTCCCACAGTCAAACCTTGGAATGGCCTTCATAAAGGGTTGTGTACTATGCCCAGCAGGTGACAGCTTTACCACTGGCTGACAGGTTCTGGTACAACATGTTTAAATGAGGGCCACCTTGAGCCTCAGTCAGCCAATGTGCCTACCCACTCTGGCATACACAAAGACCAGAAACCCATTTGTTAAAATTCAACCAAAGGGCCAGCTTTAAGAATCCTAGACATTGCAGGGAAAAAAAAAAGAAAAAATGTAACACTGGCAGATAATTCAGCTCTCGTTTCATGTATTTTCTGTAATTCTCTGTCTTTACTTCTAAGGATATTTGCATAAAAACAGGATCCGTGTCTTAGGACTGCTCCCATAGTGGACATATGCCGGAAGGCAACACCACAGCCCTCAGCCTGCAACACACCATAGCCCTCTGGCTGCAACAATCATAAACCCCTGCCTGCGACAGAACAGCTCCTCCACCTGTGACAGCACAGCCTCCTCCGCCTGTGACAGCACAGCTCCCTCTGCCTGCGACAAATATACCATAACCCTCTCCATAACAACAGGCTTGTGTTACAAGCAAGGTGACCACAGCCAGGAAAAAAAAAAAAGGCATCTGGAGCAGATCAGGCCTAAGGGAGACAAGATCTCTTTTGTGCAAATTGTTTTTGATTTATTTCCAACCTGTTTATAAATTACGGAAAAAACAAAAATCTCACTTGTGCCAGGCTGTCGGTGCAGCAGTAGAGCTGCTGCTTGCAATGCCGGTGGCGCAGGTTTGGTAACAAGTCCAGGCCCCTGGGGCGCAGTTGGGGGGAGGAGGACTGAACATCCCACAGGACACTTACCTTCAAGGAGGAAGGACACAGGTTTCTGCTGTGCTAGCACCACCTAGTGTTTCACACGTGGAGCAATGGGCAGGACATCAGTAGGGTGGGACAAGATACGAAGAAGCCAGCAGAAGAAGGCCATTTGGTCTATCAAGTCTGCTCGTATTGCAGGGTCCACAACTTGAGCTAATGTCCCTGCCCTCCCTCCCCACTATTCCCATCCTTCCTTCCCATGATCCTTACCTTACCCCCATGCCTACCCCAGCCTCTCAAAGCTGCCCACCGTCTTCAACAAGATGACCTCTTTCAGCAGCGCATTCCAAGTGTCCACCACACACTCTGTGAAGAAGTGCTTCCTGACCTCCATCCTAAACCTCCCACCCTCCAGACAGCACAGCCCCTCCTCTAGACAGGAAGCCAGCTGATGAAGAGTGGACTCTAGTAGGGCCTAGAAAAGAGGAGCAGAAGTATGCAGGAGGGAGGAGAAAACACAAAGTAATGCAAAGAGGGTAAGGAACATGTTTGCTGTACTAACGACACATGGGGAAGAGGACGAGAGAGATTACACAAGGGATAGTACTCACGGAGGAGGGAGTGAGGGACATTACTGGTGGAGAGATTGAGCATGGCGTGGCAGGGAGAGGGATCATACTCGGAGAGGGAGATTGACAATCAAACAGGAGGAGGAGAAGGGGTCTCAATTGAGAAGGGCGGGGGGAGAAGAGACACTGGGGAAAATGGTAAAAGCACCGTCTTGAGTGGCCCTGGGAATGAGAACCTGGGTTGAGGGGTGGCGCACAGACACAAGGAAAGAGGAGGGGTGTGTACTGGTGTGGGGACTCCATACGCAAGAGGATCAGATGGGGCAGCAAGGGGAAGAGGCAAAGTCGGATATGAGTGGAGTCCATACCAGGATTAAAGGCAGACAAGGCAGGGTAAACAATCCTAAGGTGAGCAAGGAGAGGTAGGAGAAAACCGCACATTGTGGTAGATGTGGGACAAATTACCTAGCGGGGAAACGGTGGAGGTAACAAGGAGAGGTTTCAGGAAGTGGGAAGGTTATGCGAGGAGACCGGGAGTTTGTGGCTTCTCGAGGTGTTCTCAGTACCCTGCACAAGCACACAGTAAGAAAGGAGACAACTGGGAGTTGAACGATGGTTGGTAGAATGGTGTTGAACTAAGGGTATGGGGTTGTGGGCAGCTGGGGCAGTACCTGGGATAACAACAATCTGTTTGCAAGGGATAGGCTGCACCTGAGCAGGGAGTGGAAGGAGGTATTAAGGCAAAGACTGGTGAGGGTATATTGCGACAAAGGTGGATTTAAACTAGATGGGGGGTGGCAAGTGGACAGCAGGTAGGCAGGGATTCGATAAAGAGGAGTCACAGCCTACCCCCCAGGCTAGCAAGGAAGGATTCGGGGTGGTTGAAAAGGGAGGTAGTAGAAGGGAGGAGATGGAGGGTGATGAAGGGTGGTCTCGCTGAATGCGAGAAGCTTAGGCAACAGATTAGCTAAGCTACAGGCACTCTTGGAAGTGTGGAGGGTGGATATTGTGGCTGTCATGGAAAGGTGGGCAACCGAGCACCAGGACTGGGACCTGGCAATCCCAGGGTACAAATCATACAGTTTATGTGAGGGACGGGATAAAATATACTAGGGACGAGGGGAGGAAAGGAGAACGGAGGCAATCTAGCTGCAGCTCCTAGACTCAAGGGGTGGAACTGAGCTTTGGTGGTATACAGGCCGCCGTCCCATTCTGAGGAACTTGACAGAGAATTAGCGGACAAAATCAGAAAGGTATTTAGAAAAGGGAAGGTGGTCGTCATGGGGACTTCAACTTGCTGGGGGTTGACTGGAGCATTCTGGTCACCTCCAGTGCTAGGGAGCAAGTGCTCCTGGATGCAATCCAGGAGGGTCTCCTGATGCAGTTGGTTAGTGTACCTACTAGGCTAAAGAACACTTTAGATCTGATGTTGTCGAATGGGGAGGCAGTAAGGGAAATAAAGGTGGAGGACACACTAGCCGACAGCAATCACCAAATAATGTGGTTTAATATCACAATGTGCAGGATGCCAGAGAACTCAGTAACTTGGGTGGTAAACTTCAGGGAGTGGACTTTGGGAGAATGCAGAAAGTACTAAAGGGAAACTGAGGGCATAAGGCAGAGATGGATGCAGAGCGGAAATGGGATATTATTAAACGGGGGATTACAGAAGAACGGAAGCCTGCACCAAGACGCAGAGTAAGAAGAGCAGAGCAAGGAAACCATGCATTATTATTAAATTAAATAAACCCTTTTGTGATCCAACCTAAAGGATAACACTATTGGAATGCGGTTTCAAGAGGTATAGACAGCAAAAGTTTCTCATCTATGTGTGACAGATCTTTCTTTCATCCATAAGAGGTTTATATGGGGTTAAAGAAGTGGCTAGATTGAGGAAATTATAACCCAACTGTATGTAGAAAGAAGATGAATTTACTGTATGTGTGTTAATGATTGTACAAAGAGAAAACTTTATGTTCAGAATCATGTAATGTTTTTCTATTTTAAAAATTCAATAAATCTTTATTGGAAAAAATAAAAAACTGAGGTAGTGGAGGTGGAAGGCAAACGAGAGGCACACCAGAGGTATAGCAGGACAGGGAAGGAAGGGACAGGAGGAGTTTGCAAGATGGTTCAGGAAGGTGATCAGAAAGTGAGAAAGCCAAGGCCCAGAGGAGCGGAGACTAGCACAGGGAATGGAGGGGGGACTATTTCAGATACATCAGGAGATAAGGAAGTGCAAGGAGACAATGGTGAGGATAAAACCAGCAGGGTGGACAGAAGGGGGAACAGACGGAAGCACTGAATGAATACTTTGCTCAGTGTTCATGGAAAAAAGGGGGACTGCTACCACCATGGGCTGGGAGGATGGGGATGGTGGAGAGGAGGCAACAGATAGAAGGATTGAGGGGAGGCAGTCCCAGAGGGACTGAGGGTAGACAAGGCACCAGGGCCAGATGGTATCCACCCCAGGGTGCTGAGAGATGGAGGAGATGTTGGCGGAGCCAATGGTGGATCTGTACAGCACCTCACTGGAGTCGGGATGTGTGCCACTGGTCGAAGATGACATATGTAGTGCCGCTACACAAGAGCGGATCAAGGGACTAACCAGGTAATTATCGGCAAACTCATGGAAACAATACTAAAGGAAAGACTGGTGTTGTATCTGGAGGACAACGGCCTCCAGGATGTGAGGCAGCATGGGTTTGTTTCGGGGAAGTCCTGTCAAACCAACCTCATACAATATTATGATTGAGTGACAGGTGAGCTGGGTAAGGGTCATGCGATGGATGTTCTTTACATGGACTTCAGCAAGGCCTTCAATTAGGTGCCTCATGGGCGGCTTGGGGGGAAGCTAACTGGTGTAGGGGTAGGGGCAAAAATGATGAACCGGATTACAAGCTGGCTGAATGGGAGGCTGCAACAGGTGGTGGTGGGAGAGGAGCTCTCAACTCAGAAGCCAGTGATGAGCGGGGTGCCACAGGGCTCTGTGCTGGGACAAGTATTATTTAGGCTCTTCATATCAGACATTGCGCATGGGGTGGTGAGCAAAGTAAGTGTTCGCAGATGACACCAAAATAAGAGCAGTGGTGGATGGAGGGGAGGCATGGAAGCAGCTGCAGAGGGACCTAAGCAAGCTAGAGAAGTGGTCAGAGAGGTGGCAGCTGGGGTTCAATGCAAAGTATAAGGTTATGCACTTCGGGGCGAAGAACCCAAGGAGAGAATACTGGTGGGGGGGGGGGGTCAAGCTGGGATCACTGAGGAGGAGAAGGACCTAGTGGTAACGGTAACAGGGACCATGAACAATACTGCCCAGTGCAGCAGAGCAGCTGCAAAAGCAAACAAAATGCTAGGGTGCATAGCGAGGGTTTTTTTTTGTCCGGGTGAAAAGAGGTGATCTTGACCCTCTACAGGTGGCTGGTAAGGCCACACTTGGGAGTAGTGTGCAGTTTTGGAGGCCATACCTGAAGTGTGATATTACGCTACTGGAGGGGTGCAGAAGAGGACAACAAAGATGATATGTGCAATGGAGGGGAGAGACTATGAGAGCAGGCTGGGAGACCTAAATATGTACACTCTGGAAGACAGAAGGGACGGGGGGGCATGATAGAGACATTCAAGTATCTGAGGGGGATCAATAAGGATGAGGCTGATGGGGTCTTTTAGCTAAGGAGGGGAAGGGACACCAGGGGGCAGGGGTTAAGAATAGAGGGGGAAGGATTTAGAAGGGGAAATGAGGAGAGACACTATTTACTAACACACTAAAATGCCAGCAGAATAGGCCTAATGGTCTTTCGTATCTGCTCGTTTGGTCAGCCCCCACCCTGGGAGCTGACCTTGCTGCCCCCCCTCGTCTTCTCTGGCTTCTTCCTTCCCAGTCCCAGAAATTCCCACTGCACAGGACTTTGCATCCAGAACCCTTCCCCTGTACCTGTCCCACCCCCTCTTGAACCTCTCCACTGTCTCTGCCTCCACCAGCCCCCAGGGCAGCGCATTCCATGGCTCCACCACCCTCTCAGTGAAGTAGCACCTCCTCCTTTCTCTCCTGAATCTCCCCCCCTCCAGCTTCCACCCATGCCCTCTAGTTGCCTCCCCTTCCTTCCTTCAGAGCACCTTGACTGCTTCTCCCCCATTTAACCCCTTCATGTACTTTAAGACCCATCATGTCCCCCCGGTCCCTTCTCTCTTCCAATGTGTACATATTTAGCTCTTTGAGCCTCTCCCCATAGGTCCCGTCCCCCAAGCCCCAGATAATTTTGGTTGCCCTCCTCTGGACCCTCTCCAGGAGTTCAATGTCCCTATTTAAGTGTGGCCTCCAAAACTGCACGCAGTCCTCGAGGTGCGGCCTCACCAAGCAGTTATACAGGGGAGTATCACTTCCATCACTTCCCTCCTTCTGAGGTGATCTCCCAGCAATGCATCCCAGCATCCTGTTAGCCTTGGCGCTGCCCTCCCACAAGTCTCAGAGTTGTTCATGGAGAGGGTGGTAGCAAAATGGAACACACTACCAGAATGGGTGGTATGTAAATCTGGAACAGCTTTAAAAGGGCAGGGAACAGGGAGAGTGAGGTGGGACGGCAGTGGGATGACAAAGGGAGAGGGTTAGAGCTGCACACTTGAGAGAGACGTGACAGACCAGGTGGTCTGTTTCTGCTGGCACATTCGTATGTTCAAGACTGTGCCCCCCTCATGTTATGGTTGCCACTCAGCTTAAAGAGACTCTCCTTATCAACCTTATTTATCCCTTTCAGGTACTTGAAGGTCCCAATCATGCCCCCTCTCTTTTTCTCTCTCTCTCCTGTCTTCCAGGGAGTACATGTTCAGTGCACTCAACTTCTCCTCGTATGCCTTACCCTGCTCGCCGGCTATCATCTTTGTAGCCCTCCTCTGGACCTTCTCCAGCAGGTTAATGTCCTTTTTGAGGTGTGGGCACCAGTACTGAACTCCATACTCTAGATGCGGCCTTACCAGTGACCTGTACAAGGGCAGAATAGCCTCCTTTCTCCCACTACTGATCCCCCTAGATATGCACTCCAGCATCTTGTTTGCCTTTGCTGCAGCTTTCTTGCACTGCGTGGAGTGCTTCAGGTCACTATTGATCATCACTCCAGGTTCTTCTCCCCCTCTGATGCAGATACTCAGATGCCACCCAGGTAGTACTCTGTCCTGGGATTCTTGGCTCCAGTATGCATAACTTTGCATTTCTTGGCATTGACGCCAAGCTGCCAAATCCTGGACCACCTCCCCAACTTTTCCAGATCTTCCTGTAGGTCCTGTATCCCTTCAGCTGTGTCCACTCTCCCACAGAGCTTGGTGTTATCCATGAATAGGCACATTTTGCCTTTAATGCCACCCCCAATGTCACTGATGAAGACACTGAACAACACAGGCCCCAGCACCAAGCCCCTGCAGGGCCCCACTGGTTACCTCTGTTGCCAGATAACTCTCCCGACAACCGCCTTTGGGTTCTGTCCTCAGCCAGCTTTTTCCACCCATCTGGCAATCTTTTCCCCAACTCCAAGATCTACCACCTTCCTGATCAACCTTTTGTGGGGCACAGAGTCAAAGGCCTTGCTGAAATCAAGATAGAGGATGTCTACCGCTTGGCTCCTGTCTACTGTCTTAGTGACACAGTCAAAGAAGTCAATCAGATTTGTTTGACGTGACCCCCCATGAACCCATGGTGCTTCGCATCCTGGAGACCATGCTCCTCTAGATATTCCACCAACCTTTCCTTTAGTATGGTGCCCATGAGATGCTAGGCTTTGCTCTGCACATGCCCACTGCATACAACTGCAGCAGCATGTTCAGGCCAGTGTTTTGGGGAAGTGGAGGGAGCACCGACATACTGTCCTCAACCCAGGTACAATGCAGTGGGCTACAACCAGACTCCACACCTCCAATTGTGCCCTCCACTGCCATGTAAAATCAGTCTCCAGAGGGGTGTGAGCAGTCCTGTAAGCCACAGGGAAATCATCAGATCAGAGGTAAGCACCAAAGAAGGATGGTACTGAGGCGAACCATCGAAGGGGGCAACAGTCTGACAATTTGGGGAGCAACATTAATTATAACAAAAGCTGCAATCTATAACCCAAGTGTCCTCATGTATATCTGAAACTTCTCATCTCTTCTAACAATATAATGCTACCCCAATATTCCATGCCCTTGATAAGAACGCCTTCATATTTATATGTTTGCCATTTTCTGCTGTATACATACCCAAAAAGATCTAACCAATACCCAGATCATTTCCACATGATCTGCCGTGAAAACAAGGGCCCAGATTTCCAGGCAGGCCGACTTGGCAAAGATGGGGGAATGTCTTGGGAAATCACTGGCATGGAATGGGAAAGGGCTGGGGTGGAGGAACAATGGGAGAATCTTAAGGGAGTCATAGTGGAGGCAACAAGACACTGCATTAGGCAAGTAAGCAAAACAGACAGAAAAAAAACACTATGGTTCTCAAAGGAAGTGGCGAAGAAGGTAAGGACGAAAAGGGCAGCATTCAGGAGGTACAAGGAAACACAGAGAGAAGAAGACAGGGAACTGTATCTGAAAAAGCAGAAGGAGGTGGGGAAAGCAGTCAGGAGTGCAAAGGCACAAACAGAAGAACAACAGCCCAGGTAATAACAAAGAGAGACAATAACTTTTTCGGGTACATTAGTGAAAGAAAAAAAGACTAAGGGTGGGACTGTGAGACTAAAAAGGGAAGGAAAGAAGTGTGGAGAGGGGGACCAAGAAAAAGCAGAAATCCTGAACAAGTATTTTGTGCAGTATTCACAGAGGAAGCGAAGGGAGAGACCAAAGTTAGGTGACGGAAGCAC
Organism: Neoceratodus forsteri; assembly: GCA_016271365.2. Taxonomy (NCBI): domain Eukaryota; kingdom Metazoa; phylum Chordata; order Ceratodontiformes; family Ceratodontidae; genus Neoceratodus; species Neoceratodus forsteri. The sequence goes on from JADMNL010000030.1 coordinate 155,299,438, forward strand.
CATTGGGAGGGAGGTGGATACCAATCCATTTAAGGAGGAGAGAGAGTCTTATAGGAACTTGCTAATCTGAAAGTGGACAAGGCAATGGGGCCTGACTGGATACATCCCAGAGTATTAAGAGAATTCATGGAGGTGCGGGCAGCACCACTGACAGTCCTGTTCAACAATTCACTGGAAACAGGTGTGGTACCAAAGGACTGGAGGAGGAGGAGGAGGAGGAGGATGAATGTAGTTGCTCTCCACAAAAGCAGGAGCAGGAGGAGGCTGGCCATTACAGGCCAGTCAGCCTGACCTGGTGGTGAGGAAAATAATGGAATCACTACTAAAGAAAGATTTAGATCCATCTCGAATCCAGTGGAGCACAGGATCCGAGGCAGCATGGATTCACAGTGGAATATCTCAAACAAATCTGATAGATTTCTTTGACTGGGTGACTTGGGAGATGGATCAGGGAGGGCAGTGAATGTGGCCTACCTGGATTTCATTAAGGTCTTGACACCATCCCACACAGCAGGCTAGTAAACAAGCTGGGCAGCCTAGTTGTGGGTCCCAGAGTGGTAAACTGGGTCAAAATTGGCTGAAGCAATACAACACAGGGATGGAGATGAATGGAGTTCAATCCAAGGGGTGACCAAAGGGTCCCACAAGGATCAGTGCTTGGGCCACTCTGTCTCCATAAGCTTACACTGCAGAGGGGCTGGAAGGAAGGTGTGTCCCTTGCAGATGACATGAAGATCTGCAACTGGGTGACACTCCAGGATGGTTAGAGAAAATCAGAAGGACCCAAGCAAGCTTGAGAGTGGTCCGGAAAGTGCAGCCTAAGAGTCAATGCAAAGAAGTGCAAGATCATGCACCTGAGGCACAGAAATGCGGGAGAGGGGAGCATGATTTGGGGGGTACTGATGGCCACCGAACAGGAAAGGGACCTGGGAATAATCATATCGGATGATCTAAAGGTTACCAAACAATGTGAGAAGGCTGTGAGGAGAGCCAGTGGAATGCTGGGGTGCACAGGGAGAGGTATCTCCAACAGAAGGAAGGAGGTGGTGATGCCACTGTATAGAACACTGGTGAGACCTCTTCTAGAGTACTGTGTCCAGTTCTGGAGGCTGCATCTCCAGAAGGACATAGAGCAGAAGCGGTTCAGAGAAGGGTGACAAATATGGTGCAGGGGCTGCGCCAAAAGTCATATGCGGGGAGACTGGACGATCTCAATATGTATTCCCTGGAGGAGAGGGGGAGATATGATAGAGACTTAAAAATACTTCAAGGGTTTAAATAAGGTACAAGAGGGTAGCATCTTAAAAAAAAAAAAATGTTCAAGAATAAGGGGCCATGATATGAAAATAGAGGGGGGTAGACTTGGGAGTAACATGAGAAAGTATTTTTTCACAGAAAAGGTGGTGGATCCATGAAACCAGCCTCCCAGCAGAGGTTGTAGGGGCAGAAACAGTATGGGGGTTAAAAAATAAATGGGACAGATAAAGGAATTCTAGCGATTGGAAAGAGAGGGTAAGCCGCAGATCATTTAGGATCTACGGTATATGAAACAGGTAGGGAAAATGGGTAGACTAGGTAGGCCAAGCGGTCCTTATCTGCCATCAAATTCTATGTTTCTGTTACTAACTGAACAATAATATCCACAGTTTACAACTATCAGACATATCTGTGTACACTATCATGTACATAGCTCCAGGGGAAGAGGCCAGTTTCACAACATACACGGCAGAAAAGCTGTCTAATTTTTTAAAGTCCTTTCCTCGAAGCATCACAGAGCTCTATAATAAAACAAAGTAAACGTCTCTTTGCAAATTCCTTTTAATTATTTCTCTTGTTTCTGTATCAAACTGTCTCTATAAAGGGGCAGGGTGGGTGGAAGGAGAATGTAAAATGGGAGTAGATGAGTCAGTAGGCCAGAGACCCCAGAAGGTAGGCAGGCAATTTATAAAGTCAGTATCTTACCTTTCAGCTGGGTGTTGTGTACTGCGAACATGTTGACAGCCATCAGCTGCAGGGTGCGAGTGCTCCCAATTGGAGAAGGACTGTGCTGAAGGAGGGCCCGGAACTCCTTCAGAACCTTGGCAGCGACTGCTGGGAATGTCTCCATGCTGTGTGCAAAAAATAAAAGCTGAACATTACCATCAGCAAGCATTCTCACAGATATAGCAACCAGCTGGGGATCGACAAGCTGGTAGTGAACAGAATCGCAAACACACAGAGAGAAAAGCCTGGGAGTTCAAATCGCAGTGCACAGCATCCTCATGTCCGAATCACAAACTGTTCCAAGGTAGATAGTGGATGGGCAGAGCTTGTAACTGTCGAGATCTGTAGAGGGTGGGAAGCAGTACTAGGTACCTGGCTTGGTTCGTGGTACTAAAACCACAGCTAGCACAGCATAGGGGAGCCAGAGGCAGCAATGCCCCTAGCCATTGCAAACACCACCAGTAGAACAGCAATTTGCATACTGTTGTACAATTTACCAAAGATAAGCCCAATGATGCAATATCTCATTTGCAGAGGGGTTCTGTTATACCCCGTTTTACAGCTGGAGGGACCAGAGCACAAGTGACTTGCCCAAGGTCGAAGTGCATCAGTGGCTGTGGTGGGATTCAAACCTGAACCACCTTGAAAAGTAAAAACAGAACTCAACCAACCTCTCTAAGGAAATTTACCCTACCGACAGCAATACTGTACACAGGAAATGCATTGTAAACAATTTTTTCCATACATATCAAACTGAAAAACACTCATAGAGAAAGCAACATGGTGGGTGCAGGAATCCAAAACAGCCAGGAGCAGGGGGGAGGATAAAATGCAAGTGTGAAAAAGAAAAAAAAAAAAGGCCATGTATGGCGAGTAAAGGTTTTTCTATTTCACTGTCATCCACGTCATATTTGATTTGTACAACAGGTGCTTAGGTGGTTTTGTGATAGAAAGGATAGTACAATTACGCAAGAACTTACCATAACAGTAGATCTTTGAGAGAAGCCCTTGCAGCAGGCTATAACCATTACGACTAATGCCGCAGGCCTTAGGACCCACCGGAAAAAAACTTAGCTAGAAGTACCCAACAGGGGCTGCCCCTGTTGTCGGCTCCGCCCCGATGTCAGTCATGCCATAAAAAGGGGGTGATCCCTAGCTCCACCTCCGTTCACCTGCCGAGGACCCGAACAGACCCCAGCAAGTGAACCGACCAAGCTTGCCTCAGCCATGCTGATAACTCTAGGGGAAGGGGGTTGAGCAGGCTGCAGCAAGAGCTCCTCTCAAAATCTACTGTTATGGTAAGTTCTTATGTAACTGCACTATCTTACTTGAGGGGGAGCTCTTGCAACAGGCTATAACCATTAGGATTGAATACCAAGCAATCCTGCGCTAAGGAGGTGACTAGCCCTGAGAGGAGGAGGAGGATGACAGGAATTATAATAATGGCAAAGCCTAAAAAGGCTGGGAGACAGCACATCAGGACAATAGTCCCTGAAGGACCGCCAGGCTGAAACCAGCTCAGCGCCTGGAAGCAACGTCCAGGCTATAATGCCTGACAAAGGTGTGTACTGAACTCCAAGTAGCAGCTGCACAAATGTCTCGGATAGAGACATTTTTTAAGGCGGCGAAAGAGTAGAAACTCCTCTGGTAGAATGACCTCTAACTGTTCCCGGTAGAGGTTTGTTGTACTTGTTGTAACAGAAGACTATGTAGTGGACTAGCCACCGAGATATAGTCTGTTTAGACAGCGGTTTGCCCAGGTGTTGAGGCGCAAAGGCCACAAACAATTGCTCCGATCTGCGGTGTACCGCTATATGCTTGACGTAGTACCTCAGCGCCCTGTGGATATCCAGTGTGCGTAAGAGAGCTTCTCCCATTAGAAGGGGTTGAATAATAGACTGGAAGATCAACCGACTAGTTGAGGGTTAATTCAGAAACCACTCTGGGTAGGAACTTAGGATTTGTTCTGAGGGAAACCCTTTCCCTATGAAAAATTAAATAAAGCTCCTTGCACATCGGGCCCTGAAGCTCGGAAACCCTTCGAGCTGAAGTAACAGCAACTAAAAAAGATACCTTCCAGGAAAGATAATGTAGCTCACACTGCTGTGGGTTCAAAGGGAAGGAGAGTAAGCTTCTCCAACACAAAAAGGAGATCCCAAGAGGAAATTGGATCCCTAATGGGAGGCCTCAAATGTAGAATACCCTATAAAAAGGTGCGGGCCACGTCCAGCTGGGCTAAGGTTCTGTCGCCAAAGAGGACGCGATAAGCAGAAATGGCCCACATATGCACCTTAATGGAGGAGTAGCTCAAGCCTTGCTGATATACAGAGAGGAGATACTGTAATGCTGAGTTCACTGGACAGGTAAAGGGGTCCAGGTGATAAGACGAAGCCCAGAAGCAAAAACGTTTCCACATCACAGCATAAGAGGAACGAGTAGAGGGCTTCCTCGCTGAAACAAGGACATCTGCCACCTCTTGGGAGACCCGATACCTTGATTTAACTATGTCTGCAGGAGCCATGCATGAAGGTACAGGGACTTGAGATCTGGATGTACCAGCTTGCTCTGATCCTGGGATAGTAATTGCAAGCATACTGGCAGTGGAATAGGAGGCTCCGACGACAACTGCTGAAGTAATGGGAACCAAATCTGCCGTGACCACAGCGGGGCAATTCAGATCATCCGAGCCCCTTCGGCCTGTACCTTCAACAGAACTCTCTCAATGAGAGGGATAGCATAAAGGAACCTTCCTGCCCAACAAAGGGACAACGCATCTGGCCAAAAAACACCAGGTGTGTGCTCTCGTGAGAAAAACATTGGCAGTTTGGCACTACATGCAGATGCAAAGAGGTCCAACTCTGGACAACCCCAAGTGTCGAAGAGATGATCCACTACTGATTGGAGTAGCTTCCACTCATGCGCCTTGGACCGAGACCAGCTTAAGCTGTTCACCAAGGCATTTTGGGCACCTGGAACATGAATGGCGGACAGAGAGATGTGATGTTCCAGTGCCCAATACCAGACTTGTCTCCCTGCACAGGGGTTAGGAGTGTGTTCCCCTTTGCTTGTTGATGTAGAAAACAGCCGTGTTGTCCATCTGAACAAGGAGACAGCCTGGTACCAGGTCCTCCTGAAAGGCCTATAGGGCACTGAGGACCGCCGGCATTTCCAGAACACTGATGTGGAGGTTGCGCTCCTCTGGGGACCAAACACCCCGAGTCCGGCAGTTCCCCAGGTCAGCTCCCCAGCCTAAGAGGCATCTGCTGTCAGTGACCGACTTGGTGGCTCCTGCTGAAACAAGACCCCTTTTTCTAGATTGAGTAGGTCCAAACACCAAAAGAGGGTCCTTCTGACTGGCTCGGAGATCCTGACCAGATGGTTGAGACCGTTGGAGCTTTGCTCCCACTGCACCCTGAGCATCCACTGTGGGACCATCATGTGGAGGTGGGCCAAGGGAATTACAGGGATGGCAGCCGCCATGTGCCCCAGACGTTTGTGGAAGGTCCTGGCTTGGATCTGAGGGGTTACCAGGACCATTCTGGCCACTTTTCGCAGGTGATCTTCCCTTTCCTGAGGGAAGAAGGCCATGCCCTGAACCGCACCTATGAAGACAAGTCTTTGGCTGGGCTTGGGGGATGACTGACAGGTTCAGGGTGATCCCCAACTCTCAGAATAGAGTACAAGTGTCTACAAGAGCTTGAATGAGGCGTATTCTTGACGGGGGCCACCAAGAGCCAATGGTCCAGGTAAGGGAAGACATAATGCCCTTTGTGCCTTTGAGCCACAGCTACCACTGCTAGGCACTTGGTGAAGATTCGAGGAGTGGAGGAGAGGTCAAACAGCAGAACCCGAAACTGGTAATGTCCCCCTTGGAAGTGGAATCTCAAGTACTTCCTATGAGGGGGGAAGACCCCGATATGCATGTATGCATCTTGCATGTCCAGGGAACAGAGCCAGTCTCCTTGGTGCAGCAGAGGAATTAGACCTGGAAGGGTCACCATCCTGAACCTTCAATATTCTATATACTCGTTTAGGGATCTGAGGTCCAGGATGGGCCAAAGATCCTGAATTTTCTTTGGAACCAGGAAGAAATGGGAGTAACACCCTTTTCCCCGCAGCTGCAGGGGGGACTGGCTCTACTGCCCTTTTTTTGCAAGAGGGCCTGGATTTCTCCTTCTATGAGAGGTATGTGAGAAGGAGGATACCTTGAGGACCTTGGTGGAGCTTCTGGGGGTATCTGCATGAACTCCAGCGTATGTCCCCTCCTTATATTATCTAGGACCCAAAGGTCCGAAGTGATTCTGTTCCATCCCTCCAGGTGGAGGGAGAAGAGACCCCCTACTGCCCCCCTTGTGCCTCTACCGGGGGGGGGGGACAACAGGGAGTCACTGGGTAGAGCCAGGGATTAGCAGAGAGATTTGGGTGGACTTTGGGCCTTGAAAGGGAGCGCCTCCAGGTTGCTGGCTTCCGGCCTTCCTTTTAAAGTTGCCTCTCTGAGCCGATTGGTTTCCACGGACAGGTTGACCCGAGGACTTACGAAAGAACAGATTACTCACCTGTAACAGTAGTTCTAGGAGTGGTATACGTTGTTCATCCACACTACGTGGCATGACCCCTTCCACTTTAAATCTTGCCGGAAGTCTTCAAGCTGGCTCCTCCCACCCATCTGGGTGGTATATACCTCAGCTCTGCCCCAAGAGACCAGATCTTAGCCCACTGGAAGCAAGGCTGTGGGCCCGAAGCCAAGGAGGTCAGGTGGGTGTGTGGATGGAACAACATACTACCACTCCTAGAAGTATAGTTACGTAAGAACTTACCGTAACAGTAGATCTTCGAGAGAGGCTCCTGCAGTAGGTAATTACATATAGGACTGACGCCGGCAGGCGGCAGGACCCCATGGAAGAATTTCTAGCTAGCAGTCCCTGGCGAGGGACCGCCCCCCACGTCAGGTGACCGGCATCAGGAGACGTCGGTATAAAGGGGCGGTCCCTGACGCCCGCCTTCCAGTTATTTCCCACCACGGGCCAGAAAGGCCGGACGAGAGAGGCGGATATTTTCCTCACTGGAAAAGGAGCTGAAAAAGCCTAGGGGATGGAGGGCGGAGCATTTATCAGAAGAGCCTCTCCGAGATCTACTGTTACGGGTAAGTTCTACGTAACTGTACTATCTTACTTCGAGAGGGCTCTTGCAGTAGGTAATTACATATAGGACTGAAACCCAAGCAGCCTAGAACAAAGAGAGGCACTGGGAGGAAGAAACTACTCCAAAAAGCAGTTCTAGCTGTGCAAACCTCAAGATAAGAGGCCTTGCAGAACAGCCAGCCCGAAGCCTGCTCTGCGGCGAGAGGCAACATCCAAACTGTAGTGTTTAGTAAAGGTATGGACAGGAGTCCCGGTGGCAGCAGCACAGATGTCTGCCGCCGACACATTCTTGAAACAAGCCGCTGAGGCAGCTACTCCTCTGGTGGAGCGGCCTCTTACTGAACCCAGGAGAGTCTTGTTGTATTTGTCATAACAGAAAGTGATGCAATGAGCCAACCATTTAGATAGGCATTGCTTGGAAACAGCATTGCCTTCCCATTTATGAGCAAAAGAGACAAACAATTGATCAGTCTTTCTGAGATCCTTCGTCCTGTTGGTGTAGTATTTCAGAATCCGGTGAGCATCCATAGTATGGAGTAAATACTCCCCTGGACTAGAGTACTGCGTGAAAAAGGCAGGTAACTCTATGGACTGATTTAGAGTAGACTCTGCTAATACTTTAGGAAGAAACTTAGGATTTGTGCGAAGAGCAACACGTTCCTTGTGAAAAATCAAGTACGGGATTTTGCACATCAGGGCCTGAAGCTCGGAAATTCTCCAAGCGGAAGTAATGGCCACCAGGAAGAGAGTCTTCCATGAAAGGAACTTCAAATCCGCAGAAGCTGCAGGTTCGAAGGGAGGGAGAGTAAGTTTCTTGAGGACAAAGTTCAAGTCCCAAGGGGAGCAGGAGTACGGATGGAGGGCCTCAAATGAGGACCCCTCTGAGAAAGGTCTTAGAGACCTCCAGTTGAGCGAAAGCTTTGTCTGCAAGGAACATGGTAGGCCGAGACAGCCGCCATGTGTACCTTCAGAGAAGAATGACTGAGACCCAGGTCAAATAGATGACGTAGATACTCCAGCAGAAGCCCCGCTGAACAGGAGAAGGGTTCCACGTTCTTGGAAGCAGCCCAGATAGTGAATCTTTTCCACTTTATGGCATAAATGGATCTGGTGGAGGGTTTTCTGGCCTCCACCAAAGTCTCCGCCACTTTGGGAGACACTCCAAAATGGGATTGGGCTACGTCTGCAGGAGCCAAGCATGCAGTTGAAGGGATTTGAGGCCTGGATGGACCAGGGTCCCCTGATCCTGGGTCAGTAAACCTCGAGAGAGAGGAAGAAGAAGAGGAGGATCCTCTGAGTATTGTTGTAGAAGAGAGAACCAAACTTGCCTGGGCCAGAAAGGAGTGATTAGAGTCATTCGTGCTCCTTCTAAAGCTAGTTTCTGCAAGACTCGTGGGATAAGTGGAATTGGAGTAAAGGCATAAACGAATCTGTCCTTCCAGTCTAGAGACAGAGCGTCGCTCCAAAAAGCGTCTCACTCTGGAACGAGCGAGCAGAAGATGGGAAGTTTTGCGTTCAGAGGGTATACGAACAGGTCAACCTGTGGTGTTCCCCAAAGTCGGCAGATAGTGTCTAGGACCCCTTGGTCCAGTTCCCACTCATGAGTCAGAGCAGAAGAGCGACTTAGCTTGTCTGCCAGGGTGTTGTTGACTCCTGGAACGTGAACTGCCGTGAGGTGAAGATCGTGTTGTGTTGCCCAATCCCAAACCCTCACTGCCTCCCTGCAAAGAGGGTAGGACAGAGTCCCTCCCTGTCTGTTGATGTACCACACCACGCACATGTTGTCCGTCTGGATGGCTAGGTGGCCGGGAAGGATGTACTGGTGAAGGGCTTGGAGAGCGTACAACACTGCCCGAAGCTCGAGCACACTGATGTGGAGAGCTTGTTCTAGCTTGGACCAGGAGCCCTGGGTCCGATGAGGGTCTAGATGGGCTCCCCAACCTTCGCCCGAGGCGTCTGTGGTGGGAGGGGGGAGGACGAAAGAAAGGAACTCCCCGAAACAGGTTCTCTCAAACCATTCACCACTGCAAGTCTCGAAGCATCGGCGAGGAGACCAGAACTGGGTGATCTAGATCATCCACTAACTGATCCCATTGAGAGCGTAGAGTCCACTGAGAAATTCTCATGTGGAGTCGAGCACGAGGAACCATCGGATAGCAGCCGCCATGAGCCCGAGAAGGCGAAGGACCGACCTCACAGAGACCGTCCTGCGGTCGGACAGCTGACTTATTTGGGTCTGGAGGGTGGACGCCCTGTCCGGAGGCAGGAAGGCCTTGCCCGTGGTCATATCGAGAATCGCCACAATAAACTGTAGTCTCTGGGATGGCTCCAGATGAGACTTGGAATGGTTGATGGTAATACCCAGGCAGGCAAAACCTGCTGGGTAAGGGAGAGGCAACACAGGAGTTCCTCCCTGGACGAGGCCGCCAGGAGCCAATTGTCCAGGTATGGAAAACCTGCACCCCTGGTATGGCAGGTGACCGCCACCACTGCCAGGCATTTGGTAAACACTCGGGGGGCCGAGGATAGACCAAACGGGAGCGCTTGAACTGGTAGTGGTCCCCTTGGAACGCAAAACGAAGGTATTTGCAATGAGATGGGTGAATGGGAATGTGCAGATAAGCATCCAGCATATCCAGAGCACACAGCCATTGACCCAGCTGGAGGAGGGGCAGAAGGCTCTGCAAAGAGAGCATCCTGAACCTTTTGTATTCTACGAAAAGATTCAGGGAACTGAGATCCAAAATTGGTCTGAGATCTCCTGTCTTCTTTGGGACCAGAAAGAAAAGGGAATAGTAACCCGTCCCCGCAGGTGAAGGGGGACGGTTCTATTGCTTGTTTCAAGCAGGAGAGCGAAATTTCCTCCTGGACCAAAGGAAGATGTTCCTGTGAATCTGATGACTTCAGAGGGGGTGGCGGGTGGTTTCTGAAGAAACTCTCTCGAGTGTCCTTCTGCTATGAGCTGGAGCACCCAAGAATCTGTGGTTATCCTCTCCCATCCCGGAAGGTGGAGGAAAATCTACCTCCTACTCCGGGGAGTCCTGAGGCACTGGGAGAGGAAAGGAGTCAGGTGGTGTGGGGCAGCGCTGCAGCTGAAGCACCTGCTCCTTTTTTGGGTGGGGGTGGGGGCTTAGCAGCTGTGGGGGCCTGGCGTTTTGTGGCCCGCCTTCCCTGGGGTTTCGCCTTTGTCCGATTCCGTCTGCGAAAGGGACAGCGCTGCTGCTGATGGGGATGGTACATGGAATCAACTGACTTTAGTGCCATCCCCTTCTCTTGCAAATCGGTGATGATGTCCTTGACATCACCCCCGAAAAGCACCGACCCCCGGAAGGGTACTTCCTGGATAGCAGATTGCACCTCCGGGACCAACCCTGACACACGGAGCCAAGCATGACGCCGTAGGCCTACAGCGAAAGCTGAGCTCCACCCAGCAGTGTCCACTGCATCGTATGTCTCAGGAAGCATGTGACGACTGGCCGAACGAGCAGAGCGGACAAGATCAGCCAACTCCTGCTTGACTTGGGAGTCAGGCAAGGAGTCCAGTTTGGCTTCCACCTGAGTCAGAATGGCCTTCTGGTAGTCCCCCATATGGACGACATAGTTCAGGGCCCTGATCCCCAGTGTGGAGGAAGCGTAAATCTTTCTCCCATACTGATCTAGAAGGTGTGACTTCTTATCAGGTGGTGACGAGCTAAGATGTTTGGGGTTTACTGACCGGCCGTGAGCGGCGCTAATCACGACCGAGTCGGCACGAGGGTGAGAATCCAGGAAATCAACACCCTCTGGAGCCTGATATAGCCTGTTCGACTTCCTAGGAAGCGGGGCTAAAGCCGACGGCTGTTTCCATATTGTGGTAACAAGGTCGATGTGAGGCTCTATCCAGGGTGGCACCAAGGTAGGAGCGGTCACGGGCAGATCCAGATATTCAGCGAGTTTCAGACGCTGAGGATCTGGTTCCAGAGAGTGTCACTGATGAACCTCCTGGATTTTCCTAAGCAACTCAGTAAAAGAAGGATCTTCCGGAGGAGACTTCGGAGGAGTCCTTGGCCTGGGCTTCGACGGAGTGTGTGGCTTGTTGTCTGTCTTGGAGCAACCGTCGGAAGAATCCGAGGAGTCCGAGTGTGAAGAGGAGGATGAAGAAGAAAAAGACTCCCTTTCCCGACCCGGGGAAGGAACGGACCCTTTGGGAAGTCCCCAGGGAAGCATGTCCTGCCCTTTTCTGGATCCAGACGGAAGAACCCTGTAATCCGGAGGTGGTGAGGGAGTGTGCCGCCTCGGACGTACGGGAACCTGGGACGGCACTGTCGCCGGAAGGCGGCTCTCAACCTCTTTGGTGAGCTGAGCCTTGGCCTCAGCCCACCAGGAGGCCAGAGTCTCCTGCAGGTCCACCGCCGCGAGGGCGGTGGAGGAGGAGGAGGCGGGGGATAAGGATACGATGTTATAACCGTATGGAGCATATCCAAAACAGGTGCGGGTAGCCCAGGCTCAAGCCCGGCCGGGTATTGTGCTGTTAGATACCGCGGTCCCGGCACCGCGCCAGATAGGCACGGAGGGTACCGGAGCCGGGGAGGCTGCCAGAGCAGACGGCCCAGCCGGTGGCCTCACGGGCGGAGGGTCCAACGGGAGCGGGATGTCTCCCGGAGTCAGTAGAGCTGGTGTCAGGGCCAACGTCAGAGGCCCTGGCGTCGGAGGGGCCGGCATCCGGGGAGCAGACGTCAGATCCAGCGCACCAGGTGGCGGAAGGACTGACAGAGGAGGAAGATCTCCAGCTTCGCCCGGGCATGGAGGGGAGAATTCCCCGAGGTCGTGTTGGGGAGACTCTGGGTCCCCAGACGGCAGCGAAGGCTGCGGGGAACCGGGTATGATGGACGTGGGAGGGTCTGTCGTCTGTTCCTTCACCAGCCGGACGAGCCGACGCGTGGCTTAAGGGCGAGCTCCCAGCGGGGCGCTGGAGGAGCCAGCGTCCGACTTATGAGAGTCATCACCGGAGGCAGGTAGAGTAGAAGGATCGGCCTGGTCCGGTGGAGTGCAGGCCACGTGCCGCCCCAAAGGTCGGGCGTCTTACCGGTCTTCTCCGGGCGGACGTTGGAGGAGCCGATGCCCGACTTACTGGAGTCGCCCGCAGTAGTGGGCCGCAAGCCTGCAGCCGAACCGGGGCGGAGGCCTCCAATTGCCCGGAGGCGCCCGCAAGGCCAGAGCGTGAGCCAGACGAGAGGGCCGACACCCCTTCGGAAACCTCCGAGGCGGCCGCCGAGCGGTCTCGGAGGGGACGCATTAGTGTCTCAGCGACTCCCGAGGGAGACGCAGTAGAGAGCCCTTTGTCCCGTGCCTCTCCTTCTTCTTCCGATGGCCTTCGGGAAATGGTCGCCTGCCTCAGTTTTTGAGCTCCTTTTCCATTGAACTCATTTTCTTCTTCAGAATATGGACTTCCAGGGATTGCTGCCACCTTTTCCGGGTAGCCGCGTTGAAGCTGAGGCACTGCTGGCACTTCTCAACCGGGTGATCAGGGACTAGGCAGAACAGGCACAGGGAATGGCCGTCCTTGTGCGGTAGTTGGGCGCCGCACGAATAGAACTTATTTTTGTGCTCAGAGGGTGCAGGGGACAACACAGACAGACGATGGTACCTGACATTAGTTGAAAAAAAGCAATTATTTCAGTAAAAAAATGACGAAGATACAGTTGACGAAGCACAAACTTTTCCACGAGGCGCTGCACGAGTGGGGGCGCAGGACAACTTTGTCCCTGTGAAAGACCAGATAAGGGGAGTCCACCGAAAGCGCCTGAAGCTCCCCTGTCCTTCTGGCAGACGTGATAGCCACCAGGAAGGCCATCTTCCACAAGTGTGAAAGTTCACATTTGTGCATGGGTTCGAATGGCTTGCCCATGAGCTTTGCCAAAACCTGCAACAGATCCCACGGATGTGGAGGTTCATGCACCGGAGAGGATATGTGATCCAGGCCTTTGAAAAAGTGCCCTAACACTGTCTCCTGCACCAATGTCGGCTGACCAGCCCGTGGCCGGTAAGCAGAGATGGCTGCCAGGTGCACCCTAAGGGTTGATGACCGTAGACCCCCTTTGGAGAGAGACCAAAGACAGTAGAGAATGTTAGCCACAGAACAGGATGAGGGGTCCAGACTCTTACTCTGACACCAAATGGAAAATCGTTTCCATTTGAAGGCATAACATTTCCTAGTCGATTCCTTTCTAGATGCCTCCACCACGGTGTAGACATCTTTGGAAAGACCCAGAGCCTGGAACTCTAGCCGCTCAGGTACCAGGCTGTGAGGTGCAGCGATTGAAGGTCCGGATGGAATACCTTCCCCTGGTTCAGATATATCAGGTCCGGACGTGTACAAAGCCGCTCAGGGGGCCTGCAGCTGAGGCTGAGGAGATCTGGGTACCAGAACTGGCGCTGCCAATCTGGGGCTACCAGGATCACCTTCACCTTGTCCCTCCTCACCTTGAGTAACACCTTGTGGATCAAGGGAAATGGAGGGAAGGTGTACAGGAGGCCTGGGGTGCACAGCCTCAGAAGGCATCCCCCTGCAGTGAGCCCTGCTGAGGGGGCGGGCATAAAACAGCCTCAGCTTGGTGTTCTCCCTGGAAGCAAACAGGTGCACCATCAGTCTGCCCCAATGGGAGAACAGGCTGTAAGCTACCTCTGGATGGAGAGACCACTCGTGGGATGTCTGGCCTATGCGGCTGAAAGCATCCGCCAGCTGGTTCGAGGCTCCTGCCACATGGATGGCTAGGAGATCCGCCTCCAACCGGCTTACGAGAATCCAAATGCAGAGCGCCTCCTTGCACAGCAGACGGGAGTGCATACCGCTGTTTGCTGACGTAATACATGGTCGTGGTATTGTCTGTCTGGACTTGAACCACTTGACCCCGGAGCTGAGGAGCGAAAGCTGACAACGTCAGTCTGACTGCTCTGAGCTCCAACAGGTTGATGTGGCATCGGGACTCCTCGGGGGTCCAGAACCCGTGGGCCCTGTTGTCCCCCATATGGCCTCCCCAGCCCATGAGAGAGACATCGGTCGCAAGGATGACCGTCGGCTGGGGGCGGACAAATGGGATCCCTCCTGCAACCGGTCTGGGGTGGTCCACCACTGGAGAGCGTCCCACATCTTCTGGGTTACAGTGATCAGCTGGTCAAAGTGACTACATCGCTGAATCCACTGGGCAGCCAGCTTCCATTGGAGGAGCGCATGTGCCCCCGGGCCCAACGGACCACTGAGGTGCATGCCACAATGTAACCCAGAAGGCGCAGAAAGTCCCGGGCAGCGTGCAAGTGCCCAACCACAAATGACTGGGCAAAAGAGGAGAACACCTCCGCCCTGTCCACTGGGAGCAGAGCTCTGGCTTGACAAGAGTCGAGCTCTGCCCTGATGAAGTCCATCACCTGAGAGGGCACGAGTTCCGAATTGGCCTTGTTGATCAGGAGGCCGAATTGGGAGCAGGTTTGGAGGGCCAGATCCTTGGACCTCTCCACCTCCTGAAGGGAGGAACCTGCCAAGAGCCAGTCATCGAGATAAGGGTAGATTCTGACTCCTCGACGCTGAAGGTGGGCCGCCACCACTGCAATGCATTTGGTGAAGACCCGAGGGGCCAATGACGGGCCGAACGGCATGGCTTGGAACTCGTACAGGGTCCCTTCGACCCTAAAGTGGAGGAACCGCTGATGGGACAGATGGATTGGGATGTGAAAAAAAAAAAAAACGTGTCCTGTAGATCCAGTGAACAGAGCCACATGTTTCGCTCCAGGGATGGTATGATCTGGGTCAGAGTGACTATCCGGAAGGTGCGAGACCGGAGATATTGATTCAGGTCATGGAGATCTAGGATGGAGCATCAACTCCCCCCCCCCCCCATCTGCTTGGGCACCAGGAAGTACCTGGAAACAAAGCCTGGGTTTGTCAGAGGGATCCGGCACTGGAGCTACTGCCTCCTTGCAGAGGAGTTGAGCTACATCATCACGAAGAGCTGACTGGGTGCATCGGAGATCCGTTCCTCCCAAGGGGCTTGGCTTGGCTGAAAGGGTACTGCTCAAATTCCAGAGACAGTTCCCGACCGACCACTTCGAGAACCCACCTGTCCAAAGTGATAGCGGACCAGGAGGAAAGGAAGTGGCGGAGCCGACCCCCGACGGGAGGACCCAGAGCTGGCGTGATGGGTGTAGGGGTGGCAACCCCCAACCCGTCACTGAGCAGGCTTAGAGGAGGCGGCTCCGGGACCTGCGCCTTGCCCTCCTTTACAGGGCTGTTGAGGACCCTGCTTGGGCCGTGGGCACCAAGCTTGAGTCTGCTGCTACTGACCTCCTTGATAGGAGGACTGCCTGACTGCAGGAGAAGAATGTCGAAATGGCTTCTTTTTCTTCTGCTGGTTCTTGCCCGAAGAACCCTTAGCAGAAGTGGCATCCAAGGTGGTACTGGACTGCTCTATACACCAAAGGTGACTGGCCACTCCTGGATCGAACAAGTCGGTGTCCAGGAGGGGCACATCAGCAAGCTTATACTGAGTATCCGCTGGGAAGCAGGAAAGCCTCAGCCAAGCCCTGCCCTGCGGAGAGAGGCCACTGCGGCTGCCAGCAAGCGGGCACAAGAATCCCAGATATCCAAGGCCGTCTGGAGCTGCTGTTTAGCAACAGCACAGCCCTGGTCACGGACCTGCTTGACCGTGGTCTGCATGTCTGGTGGGAGATGAGGGAGGCCCTCGTCTAATGACCCAAGAAGGGCATCAGAGAAGTGTGCCATAATGACAGCGGAGCTGGCCTGATGAAGGCCCAAGGAAGAGGCCGCAAAGACCCTACAGGCAGTGTGGTCCATATTCTTGGGACTCCTTGTCCGGGGCTCGGTCAGTGTCAGCCAAACTACCAGTACGCCTGAACACAGAGGCGGTCACCAGGCTCTCGGTCGAAGGGTGCTCTGTGAACCCTGCAAGGGACCCCAAGGACACCGCATTCTTGTGGGCCATGCGGGCAGATGGTGCTGGGCAGGAGGCAGGACGCTGCCAAAGTTCAAGGGCTGGGCCAACAATGGCCTCGGCCACTGGAAAGGCCTCCATCGGGGTATCCCCTCTCTTAAGAATGTCGGTGAGAGGGTACTCCGCCTTTTTCTGGACAGGCTCCAGGGGCATTCCAGTGGAATCTGAGATGAGGTGGAGAATGCCCTGGAAAGAGGAAGGGCTTTCATCCATCCCTGCACCAGCCGACGACTCATCATCCCCAGAATGCGAGTGCAAGCCGGTGACGGCAGAGTCTGAAGAGTTGTGATACAGCGGTCTACCACCTAAGTCACCCTCGATCTGCCGAGGGCGGTCCAGGGTGACTGATAGACAGACGACGGGGAAGCCCGGTGTCCTGTCAGTCCTTTTGAGGGCGCCCCTCCCGCAGGCTGTTTAGGTGGTGGTTCCACCGAATCGGTGGAGAGACTGGAGTAAGCCTAACAGAGAGACAGCCCGGCCCCACAGGAGGAGGAATCGAGGGCTTTGGCCTAGGAGGTGACAGCCAAGTGATGGCCGGGGTTGGCAGTGGAGCCGGCTTCTGCCCGGTCAAGATCAGCTGCTGCCACATAAGGTCTTCATAGCGCCGGAGTTTCCGCCGGAGCCTCTCCTCATCTGAGGAGGATGAGGCCCTGTGGCGTCGCCCCTTTTTTGAGCGCCTATGGCTCTTCCTCGGTCGATCGTCCAAGGGGGTCCTGGACAGGGACAGAGACCGAGGTCAGGGAGGCCGACTCGGTCGATTGGGAGACACCGGGATCGGTGAGACCCAGGGGTCCGGGACCGGTTCCTTGATGGGGACACCTGTAGGCTGGGGGTCTCCTCATCCGAAAAGACCAGGACCGGAGTCCTTTCCAATGAGTCGTCGGCACAGCTGGCGACAAGGGGCCGATGGGGTCGAGGATAATTTCAACCTTGTCGGCCACTTCCTTGGTCCCATGGCCAGATGGATGGTCCAAAAAGCCAGCGGCCAAGGATGCAATCTCGACCGAGGTTGAGACCGCGTGTTCTTGGGACTCGGACCTCTCCCGGTCCCAAGAATGTCTCCGTCAGGACGAAGACACTGGGTCATTCTCCCTCTTCTGAGAGCGGGAGGAGTGCGACCTCAAGGGCGCCTTACCCCGAGCGGGGACAGACTGGCACATCTCCCTGAAGGAGCCCGTAAAGGTGGAGCCTAGGTTCAGCAGGATGAAGAAGCTTCGACTGGCCGAAGCATGAGCTGCTTCCTCCTCGAATGCCTTCCTCTGTTCCAGCTGTCCGGCGGAGCCTGCGGACACGGAAACCGCCCACCTAGCCTCCCTTCAATTTCAACCGCAGATTTCTCTTTCCGTCTCCCAACCTGAGGCGTGCCTTGCTGTCGCCCATATGTTGGGATGGAAGGTCAAACAAAAACTGCACAACGAGGTGTCATGTCCGACACCTAGGCAGTAAACGCACGTGAGGTAGGGATCGGTGCGCGACATCTTCTGGCCGCAGGAGCACTGGCGAAATCCTGGGGAAGATTTTTCCTCCATAGTCGATGCGACAAAAGCGTGATCGCTAACTCGAACGAGTGAGTTTCGTTAAAACCGACAATTAGAAAGCCAGGGCCGATGAAATGCTGAGAGCATGGGGAAACTGTATCTTCCAGCTGAAAGGAAGATCTGGCGTCATGGGGTGGAGCCAAGGTATATACCACCCGGGTGGGTGGGAGGAGCCAGCTTGAAGACTTACGGCAAGATTTGAAGTGGAAGGGGACATGCAAAGAAGTGTGGATGAACAACATATCCATGCTCCTAGAAAGGCCGTTTTTGAAAGCGTTTCTGGTCCTCCTAACACATCTGTCGGTCAGATCACATGGATTTGCCAGACTCCTGGAGAAAAGAGATAAGGCCCTTGGTCTCTGACCTAAATAGCATGGAACAGAAGGTCCCTGATTCCGGTCTGCAGATCCTGGGAGAATCCTTAAGACTCAAAGCCAGGCATGGTGCCTTAGGCAGACACCTGTGACTGCAGACGCTGTATCTGCAGTGTCGTACGAGGCACATAGAATGTGGGTGCCTATATCCGAGCCCGATTTGAGAATGTCCAGGAGCTCCATTTTTTGTGCGGACTCTGGCAAGGCACTGACCATCTCTTGTCCCTTCTCCCATAGAGCATTCTGATACTGGACCATATGCATCAGGAAGTTCAGGGAATGTATGGAGCAGGCAGATGGAGAGTATACCTTTCTGCCCACTTGGTCCAAACAGCGGGACTCCTGATCGGGAGGCTGACGGCTGAGGTGCTTGGGTTGTCATGAGCAGCTGCTAGAACCACAGAGTCAGCCTGAGGGTTTTCTGCCAGATAGGGCTCGTCCCTCGGCACTCTATACAGCCTGTCCAATTTTTTGGGAACTGCCGGGACTGTGGCTGGATGTGTCCAAGTTATCCTGGTAAGGTCGTGGAATCTAGATCTAGTACTGAGTAACAAAGAAGGGATCACAGATCTCCAGGTAGAAAGTCACCTGGGGGCCAGTGACCATCACATGGTATGGTTCAATTTGGCTACTATATCCAAATCATCCCATTCCAAGGCAAAAATATGGGACTTCAGAGGAGCTGACTTTGATAAGATGGCCAACAGAGTTAAGCTAGCCCTGGCAAAAAGAAACACAGGTGAGGGGTACAGGCAAAGTGGGCAAGCATTAAGGATGCAATACTTGAAGCAACATCCCATTGTGTTAGACAGAAAGGAAGTGCAAAAGAAGAAGGAAACCACTTTGGTTCTCAAATACAGTAGCAGAAAAGGTCAGAGCCAAAAGGCTGGCCTTCAGGAAATATAAAGAACACAGCGGGATGAAGATAGGGAGGCATACCAAACTGCCCTAAGGGAAGCAGGTAAGGCAGTAAGGCAGGCAAAGTCCCAAACTGAGGAAACACTAGCACGAATAGTAAAGATTGTGACAAGACTTTCTATAGATACATTAGTGAAAGGAGAAAGTCCAGAGGGGTATTGCTAAGCTTAATGGAGAAAATGGAGCATGTGAGGAGGAGGACCCTGTAAAGGCATCTATCCTCAAGCAGATACTTTGCTCAGTGCATTACTGAAGAGAAGGTAGGCAGGGCCCACAGCTCAGCATCATGGGACACAGGGGAGGAGGTGTGAGCACTACTCCTTCACAAAAGAAAAGGTCCTACAAGAGCTGCTAAGCTCCAGGTGGATAAGGCAATGGGACCTGATGGCATACATCCCAGGGTACTTAAGGAGCTAAAGGAGGAACTAGCAGAGCCATTAGCAGAATTGTTTAGTGAGTCTCTGAGCACAGGAGAGGTCCCAGAAGACTGGAGAAGGGTCATATGATCCCGCCCACAAGAGTGGTGGTAGGGAGGAGGCGGGAACTACAGACCAGTCAGTCTTACCTCAGTAGTGGCAAGATTATGGAGGCACTCCTTAAGGAAAGGATAGTGCAACACCTGGAACCATAGGGGCACAGGATCCAAGACAGCAGCTTCTGTTTATAAAAGGGAAGGTCCTGTCAAACCAATCTCAGATTTCCTTGACTGGGTAACCAGAGTGGTGGACCAAGGGGAGAGTTGATGTCGCTCTACCTTGACTTCAGCAAAGTTTTGACACTGTTCCACATAGAAGATTGATAAATAAGCTGGTAGGCTCGGGTGGGTCAGAAGTTGGTCAACTGGGTGGCAAACTGGTTGACGGGCAGAAAACAGAGTGGTGGTAAAATGGTATACAGTCAAAGAGATGCAAGTCACAAGTGGGTACCTCAGGGATCAGTCCTGGGGCCAGTCCTTCAACATCTTCACTAGTGACCTTGCAGATGGACTAGAGGGTAAGGCTTGTCTGTTTGCAGATGACACCAAGATCTGCAACAGAGTAGATGATCCAGATGGGGTGGGCAGAATGAGAAGAGATCTGGATAAACTAGCAGAATGGTCAGAAGAGTGGCAACTGGGATTTAATGCAAAAGAAGTGCAAAATCATGCACATAGGGAAGAGAAACCTGAAGCCACCTATAGGCTGGAGGGGAGTTGCTAGCAGTCACAAAGGAAGAAAGAGACTGGGCATCATCATCACTGATGACCTAAAATCATCCAAGCAGACCTCTAAAGCAGTAGGTAAGGCTAGGGGGTGTTAGGGTGTATTAGTGGGTATCAAAGTCGTGAAGAGGGAGGGGTGTAATAATCCCTCTGTACAAGACACTGGTTAGGCCCCATCTGAGTACTGCGGCAGTATTGGAGCCACACCTTCACAAGGACATAACAAATTGAGGCAGTCCAGAGAAGGGCACAAAATGGCAGGGACTGCATCAGAAGACATATGAGGACAGATTAACGGAGCTCAATATGTATACCCTTGAGCAAAAGGAGGGAGAGAGTGATATGATCGAGGTATTCAAACACCTTAAGGGCATAAACAAGGGTGAAAGAGTCTAACATGTTTAAATATAAGAAAAATAGCAGGACAAGAGGACACAGCATGAGATTAGAGGGAGTCATTAAGGGGAATGTGAGGAAATTCTTTTCACAGAAAGGGTGGTGGATGCATGGAATGGCTTACCACAAGAAGTGGTGGCTATGAATACAGTGCAGGGCTTCAAACAGGCATGGGATAGGCATAAGGGAGCAATACAAATGACTATGAATAGATAGGTCACTGACAGAGCAAAGGCCAATGGCACATTTATAAGGTAGAAAAAGAAATGGGCAGACTGGATGGGCCTTGCGGTCCTTATCTGCCGTCAACTTCTATGTTTCTATGTATCCACCAAAGGAGGCACTACCAAAGGTTTTGGCTCCCTTTGCCTCACGTAATGTGCCAGCTCCAGCGCTCCGGATCCAGGTCCTCAGTCTCCCATCCATTCGTTGGAGGCCTGGATGTGTCTCATGACATCCATGAAAGTTGGATAATCAGAAGGCGAACGGGGTAGTTCCTTATCCTCAGAAGAACCCCAAGTCCAGAAAGGGATGAGGAAGGAGAGGCAGACGGGCTCCTGGAACATGAGGAGACTGAACTGTGCCTGTAAGGACTACCCTCCCTAGAGCGTCAGGTACTCTCGGACCGGCGTTGGTCCAGGGACCGACGACAGCTGGTGGACCAACAACGGAGCAGAGACCAGCGCCTGTTGGGGGACCGGCATTGGCTTGAAGTGCGAGCCCGCCTAGAGACAGACCTATGGAGGCTGTGGGACTTGCTCTTGGGCCTGGACCGATGATGGCTGGAGGACCATGAGCAGTGCCATCGGCAGTCCCTGGATCGAGACCAGGATCGAACCACTGAGGGCTAGCGGGACTTAGAAGTCTTATGCTGCTCATCGGGGGTTTTGGAAGGTGATCCAATGGGAAAATCCCCGGTGTCCTGGATGTCCAGTCGGTCGGGAACCGTTGTTGGGTCCGGCTTCGGACTAGCCTCGTCCTTTCTGACTTGGCTCCACCAGAAGGAGAAGAGCTCCTGCAACTCCTCCTCACTGAAAACAGAGACACCGCCGTTTTCTGGGAATAGGTGAAGCTGGAAGGTTCAGCAGGGCCTTAGGGGAAGATATCAAGAAGAGCTCTATGGAGTGGAAGACTTCGGGCCGGTGATGGTACTGACCATCAGGACCAATCAGTTCACTTTAGTTAAGTCAGCCTTCGTATGGAGGCTGGTGTCTTGGCCAGAGTTGGACTCCGACTTATCGATTTGGAAGAGTGGGACCCAGAAAGGGCCTTAGCCTGAGAGTCTTGGTCCTTGCCTGATGGCTTACCCAACCCGGATAAAGCCGTAACCGAGGCCTTTTTCAGCAGGGCTGAAGCATGCACCAAGGTAGAGGCCTTGGTGGAATCCACCGAGGTAAAAGAGATGCGCAGCGGCGTAACCTTCACCTTGGCTGGTCTGCCGGTGAAGCATCACGGCTGGCAGCCGGTGTCTTGGAGGGGGGCCTCAACTTTTCTTCATGTCTGGAGTGCTTTGAAAGGTCGGAACCGCCCAAGCCAGAAGAGGCCTTCCTGTGGGGACAGCGTGACCTGGACAGCTGGTGGGACCGGCTATGGTCCTTCTCGCAAGACTTGTGGGACTTGTCCCAGTGCTTGCCCTTTTCCCCAAGAGAGCTCTGCAGGATGTCCATTTCCTTCTCTAAAAGGTGGGCTTTTCAGGCCTTCAGGCACCGGATACGAGTCCTGCTGGTGAAACCCTTGCAGATCTTGCAGGAATGAAGGTCGTGGTCTGGCTCCACACAGAAGACGCAGGCTTCGTGGCCATTCTTCGATGGTATTTGGCGGCCACAGGCATACTTAGTCTTCTTGGAACTGGAGGACGAGACAGACGATGGGGATAACATCCGATGAAGGAAGAAATGAAAATTACATACCTACCGTAATTCTTGATCTTCTCTTGTATCTTCACCATTCATGACTGCTGGGTGTAAGCAGGATGCGCACCCGCCACGGGAGCTCTTTTTCTTTGGGGGGGGTGGAGTCTGTGCCAACGGTGCCACCCGCCAGAGTGACGCACTGCGTAGAGTGTGAGGGGCAGTCATTAGGCACCACAAACTCCTCCCCCATCCCAGTTCTGTGAAGCTGGAGAGACAGAAATAGGTAGAGAAGTAGGACGAGGCAAGGGAGCCGAAGGATAGGAAAAAGGAAAGGAAAATAAACTGAAAAAGGAATAAGCCAAAGAGAGGACAGAAAGAGAGAGAGAGAATCCTACCCAAAGTGACCACAGGGCCTCAATCCTCGAGCTGTTCTAAGGGAAGAGAGAGTAAGAATAGAAAAAAGGAAGGAAGAAGCAGCAGAAAAAGTGGGGGTTGGGTAAATGGTGAGGAAGGAGGAATTCAATCCAGGTGGAATGGAAGACCACTGGCTTCAAGATTTTGAAATCCCAACAGGGACTGAACACAAAGGAGCAAGGATACCACCAGTTGAGGGATAGGGGTCCAAAGCGGAGCTACTGGTCTTTACCGCTTCGAAGACAGACCTCCCTTCCTCTCCATTTATCCAAAATTCTAAGTAACCCAGAATCTAGGCTCACAGCTGTCCCCAGATGAGGAGCAGTCTGCTCAGAAGAGGAGTGAGACCTGACTTAGGGGTAGAAGACAAAAACTCTGCCAACACTCTCAAGGGGGTCCGACATAGTTCCTATTTTGAGAGAAATCTGGAACAGCTAAAAGAGGAAAAGGGAGAGAAGGAGCACTCCGAAGAATTCTCTTAGGACTGTATTTTAAACAGTCATAGGGTGAATACAGAGGATGAGGACTCCCTAACCAGGGGACACCCCGTACATTAGAGAATCAAGGAAGTTCCCTCAGAGAGTTAGGGCGAAGGCCCTTCTCGCTATCCCCTGAAGCGAGTGCTCTATGACTTCAGGGAAGGGACAGAGCCTGTTCCAGGGAGACTCTGCCCACAATTGGCCACAAGAAGGGAAAGCGAGCAGGGGGGAATGCCTCAAGAATTGAGGCCCATGAGGAAAAGTGGAGGGATTAGTATCGAATGATGAAGATACAAGAGAAGATCAAGAATTACGGTAGGTACGAATTTCTACATCTTCTCTTGTCAATCTTCACCATTCATTACTGCTGGCATGAGTACCAAGTCCCCCCACTCTCCTCAAGGGGGTCTGATGTTCAGCCCTGAGAGAACAGATTCCCAGCCTCCTACCGGTGGAAAGCAGGAGGGGGAGACCCTAACCAATAGACTGAGGCAGTCTAAGGCTGCAGAGGACGAGGGGGTGTCCCCCCCGTGGTCGGGGCGACGGAGGATGCCCCTGAAGAATCCTCCTCACCCTGCAGGAAAACAGACGGGTCCCCCAGAAAGTGGAGGAAGTCACCCTACACCGGGCAATGGGTGACAGTCTGGACAGACAAAGCCATGCTGTCCACCTTATGCAGATTACTGTCCCTGCCAGTCTGGAAGCCACCTCACTGGCATCATAAGACGCCCTTGCCTGGTACCTTGCAAGCTCCCAACCCTATGCAGAGAGGGCAATGGCTTGTCTGGACTGTTCCATATCAGGCATAAATGCCAGAACCTGAGCCAGCATCGACCACAGACGCCTGCTGTAGGCAGCATGGTGTGCCTAATGTGAACCTATACACATCAATACATGAGCCAAGGAAGACTCTTTGTCCCCACCGGTCAAATCACCAGAATCTGGATCAGCGGACATCGCAGCCAGGCCGAGCCCAGGAGGAGGCTCAAGGATGCCAGCCAGAGACTGGGAGAAGCAAACAAAACCTGGAAGACCTATGGGCCGGGGGCTGGAGAAGAGGCGGCTGGAGACTGCCAGATGTGGATAAATGCCTCCTGGAAAGGGATTGGCCAGGAAGCCACCACGAGGTGGCGAGCGCTGAATTCACTAAGGAATGCACGCGTCTGCCGCTTGGTATTGTCCCTGCGAACAAAGGAAATATGGAGCTCTGAGATCAGTCTCAAAAGGAACCGCTGATATTCCATGAAATCAGCGACGGAGGACAGGTGGACAGGAAGTTCCTCTTCCTCAGAAGAGGAAGACGAGGAGGAAGTGGGACTCGAATGATCAGAAGACTGCAGTGGTGGGGGAGGTGACAGGCAGAAGACCTGTTAGTTCATGGCCCTAACATATGACGGAAAGGCCGCCGCAGTAGCTCTGAATATCTCCCAAGGTAAAGGCTCCATAGGACCCGCATGGCCTGGAAGAGAAGGGAGTGGCTGCAAAGGGCACCTGAGAGTATGTGCCTGGCCTCTGCTGGGGCTCTGAGATCCAGGGAACGATGTCACCATGACTGGGGACCCTGAGACCATACCGGGTTGCGAAGAGGTAACCTGAGAAAGCAAACTGCAGAAGAGCCCAAAAAAAAGGAATCTCCCATGACACGACTGGGGTTGCATGTGTCCAGAAGGGCAACCCTCTGCACTGCCACGAGAAGGCGCTCTCAACACTTTGAAGGAAAAGTGGGGTTCAGCACTGCGACTCCTCTCCACACCCCGTAAGGTGGTGGGGATGCACTGCCGCTCCTCACCCCAACCCCTCCAACTCTGAGGCAGCCCTCTCCCTCGACACCAGCGTAGGAGCTCCCCGCTTTGCGGGCCTCCAGAGGGAGGCCACAGCAGCAGGGCTCTCCGCCCCTTCCCGAGAGGCCTCAACAGCATCAGAAACGGCAGCTGCCTGGGCCCTCTCAGAAGAGGGTATCCTCTCCTGAATCCCAGAGCTATCACCCCTAGGGGATCCCAGGCCACCCCCAGCCAAGGGACCCGAGAGAGAACCTGCTCCGGGGACTCAGGAAGAGGAACACGGGGCCGCCCAACACCCTGGCCTATAGAGAGTTCTGAGTCCGAAGAATTGGGTTGCCAGTTTGGGTCCACAAAGTCATCCTCCTCCGAAGAGGAGGTGAGCAGAGTGACCTCCAGAGAGGCAACCCCCCCCGAAATGTCTCTGGCGACGGCGGACCACGCCAGAAACCCAACACGGCACCGCCAGTGGTGCCGCCCGGAAGTCCCCGGTGCCGTGGACAGCGCCAGAACCCAAAGTGACACCGGTCGGTGGCATCGAGGGTCCACCAGTGCCGGGCCACGGAACCGGGGGCTGCAACATTGGGGGAGCCTGCACCTTCATGAACGGGACTGCCGGGACGGTGCCAATGATGCGACCCCAGGAGGAATCGTACCGCTCTTCCAGCGCTGAAGAAGAAACCTCCTACTTGGCAAGGCTGGAAGTGGAGGAGGCCTCCTCCTCCAGGCAGTATAGACCCAGGAGGAAGGGTCAAGAGATCTGGCTTAGTGAGGCCGCGGGAGATGTCGTCACTCAAAAAGTCGTGAAACCCCTGCCGATCTTGAACACACAGTTTCAGATCTCGCAGTTCATGGAAAACAGGCGTCGCAGTGATCCATATCATGGTTGGGTCCCAGCGCGTAAAGCAACATGTCAACCGCGGACGGAGAACTGCCGGCCCTAGGGGCACCAACGCATATGGGCATGACCCACCGTGGATTTACGCTTGGCCACCAAATCGGACATGATGCAAAGAGAATCACAAAAACAGCAAAGATCCCAGTGCCATCGAAATATATATATATATATATAAAGAACGGTCTTACCGGGCTCAATGGTGTCGGGATGAAGGAGTAGCGTCGAAAACAAGGCCACATAGCAACTTCTTTCGAACTCGCGCAGCTGGTGCGGCCTTGATGGCGGGAGAAACAGAACTGGGATGGAGGAGGAGTTTGCGGTGCCTAATGGCGGCCCCTCACACACTACGCAGTGCGTCGCTTGCGTGGGTGGGGCCGCTGGCACAGACTCCTACATCAAAAAAAAAAGAGCTCCTATGGCAGGTGCATGCATCCGGCTTACACCCAGCAGTAATGAATGGTGAAAACTGACAAGGGAAGATCTAGAGAATGAAAAAACGAACAGCAAAAAACGAGAAAAGCAGAGAGAAAATGAAAATTTGTCAACAAATTTCACTGGAACTACTGAAGACCAAGACTTTCTCAACAAGAGCGGGTCTGCGGCGGGAAAAGAATTGACGTGAAGCTAGGGACCGCACCCCTTTTATGGCATTTATTTATTTAGTTTTTGTTGACCGGGTAAGGTGTACTAGCCATAGCAATGACTATTTTCAGGCACAACCCGGGAGAATACAGAAACAAAACATTTTGAACAAAATGACAGTACAATCATTTAAACAGTATGTGCATTATAAACATAGTAATACAGTGCAAGTAGTGGGAACAAGTAGAAATACAAATAGATACAACAAATTCTGCAAAAACTATATAATAATACAAATGAGGGAAAACAACAGTAAAAATCATCAGGCAGCAATTAAGCAGCAGTCCAATTAGTTAAGAACAAGCAGGAGTGCCATCCAGTAGTCAAGGAAGATGGAATGCAGGAGACAGGAGCAGTAATTGGTGCAAGGAGGAAAGTGTAACGGAGGTGGGCTAGGATAGGATTGGAGGAAATTGATGAGGTAAGGATGATGATTTGCTGTAATTAGAATTGCATTGTAACACGCTAAAGAGACAGGACAGTATAGAAGCTATTTAGTTAAGGGAAAGGAGCATGGAAAGGCTATATGGGTAATGGATAAGGTGTAGAAAAACTGGGCTAAGGGGGTTTGAAGTGGGAACAAGAGCATGAGACAGCAAGATGGTCGCGCAGTAGTAACTTGAGAGGCATGGGATGATGCCCGACAAATAGTTAGTGGAAGGCAGTTCCATTTTGGGGGCATGGCAGGAGAAAGCACTAGCACCTTTGGAGGAGTGGTGTCTGGGAATGACAACTTGGGCACTGACAGCTGAGCGTAGTCCATAGCTAGATGTCTGGTTTATGAATAGCTCCGCCAGAGGCTTGGGTGTTTGATTTCGGATGATATTATAAATGACAGAGCAGAGTGCATAATCACGGGATGCTGACGGAGAAAGCCATCCAAGCTCAGTGTAGAGGAGGTATTGGTGTTTTGGTTGATGTGAGGAGGATGCATATCTACAAATATTGTTGTACGTGACATCCCACTTCTGAAAGCTAGTCTTACCTGATGAGGCATGTGCTGCCACCCCATACATGAGTGAGGGGAGTAGCAGGCCACGGGCTATGACAAGCCTAGCAGATGGAGTGAGTATGTAGTTGGAGCGGTAGGCCATACCAAGTTTCATGTTAGTCAGTTTGCAAGTCTGCTGGATAGGAAGATCAAAAGTGAGGGCTGGATCAAGGGTGATACCCAGATATTTGAAAGAGGGTACAACCATGAGTGACGAGCCACTTATAGCGGAGACATTAAAGGTGGGTTGGGCAAGTTTACGTTTAGCATTGGAACCAAACAGCACGGCTTGAGTCTAAGACATTTAGGACAAGCCTATTTCTTAACAACCACTTTTCAATTTGTTGATAGTCTTGGGAGAAGTTGTTGATTGATTTCAGAAATATTCTTAGCGCTGGTGTACAAGACAATGTCATCAGCATATAGTAGGGAAGCAGTACGGGGAAAGAGTGAGGCAACATTATTAATGAAAAGCAGGGGACCTAGAATAGAACCTTGTGGCACACCAATATTTATGATAGCGTAATCTGACGAGATGGAGTTAAATTTAACGCATTGTGTCTGATCTGTCAGGTAGCTGTCAAACTATGCAGTCACATCTTGTGAGAAGCCCAGTGATCTTAGAGTAGTGAGAAGGATAGGATGATTCACTAGGTCGAAAGCTTTAGTCATGTCTATAAAGATTGCCCTCGTTAGGAGACCTGAGTCCACAGCTGCTACGGTATCGGATGTAAATTTGAGTAAAGCGGTGGTGGTGCTATGACCCTTGCGGAAACCATGTTGCGCTGACGTGAGAAGGTTTCGTTTCTGCAGAAAGTCAATGATTTGAGTGGCTACGAGCTTCTCAAGGATTTTGCTAAGAGCAGGTAATATGGCAATGGGCCTATAGTTTGAGGGATTTTTATGGTCCCCTTTTTTGAATACAGGGGTAATCTTGGCATTCTTCCATATATCTGGGACATAGCTATGGCAGAGGGAGAGGGAAAACACTTTTGCAAGAGGTGCTGCTATGTGTGAAGCTGCTAGCTTTAGGAGTCTGGGTTCAAGGTTATCCAACACAGCAGTGGTCAAATCGGAGATACTTTTGAGCAGTCTCAGAACTTCAAGGAGAGTGACAGCCTTGAAATGAAATTTGGGCCCAGCAGCTTCAGGTTGGTTCTTCAAGTATGGTCTGGCTGGGAAAGTAGAGGTATAGTTAGAGAGGTCAGAGAACTGGGTATTGAGAAAGTCTGCAACAATGGAGGGATTATTGCAGTCGACACCACTGAGAAACATATCAGTTGGAGTGGGGGCAGGATTTGATCCTAGGAAGCATTTTATATGGGACCAGAATTTTTTTGGGTCACCATAAGATTTAGTTAAAAGATCCTTGCAATAGGCACTTTTTGCCCTTTTGATTTCCTTCTTGCAGGAGTTTCTGAGGGATCTGTAGAAATTTAAGTCAGCTGGGAGGCCCGTGCTTTTGTAGAGTAGTCAAGATTTGTCTCACTATCGCAGTTTGGCGAGAAGGTCGGCCTTTAGCCACCAAGTATTTTTATTTTTTACCAGATGGGTAACAGGAGAGCAATGTTTGTCCTGGACCTCCAGGAAGTGAGTCAGGAATATATTTAGAGCAGACTGAGGGTCATTAGAGTTAAACAGTGCGGTCCAGTCAACAGTGGCAATGTCTAGTAGGAAGGACTGTGGGTCAAACTTGGCATAGTTATGAAAAGTGATAAAACGGGGCTTTGAGGGGGAGGGTCTATTTTTGCCCCATATACAAAAAGTGGGGGAGTGGTCTGTGATGGCATCTGCTAGAATGCTAGAGGAGATAATATTTTCTGGGTGGTTGGTCACTATCCAGTCCAGCAGAGTACTGGAGTTTGAACACAGGGCAGTTCTAGTGGGATCACTGATCACCTGGTGAAGGTTGAAACTTTGGATCCTGGACTGTAGTACATGTAGTGAGATTCCGAGCCAGTTTAGATTGAGATCGCCAAGTGAAAGAACCTCAGTTCTCCCGGACAGAAGTGAGGTCTGATCAAGAATTTCATTAAGTCCTTTTATACCACCTGATGGGGGGTTATAGGCGCAGATAATATGTAGTTTTTTTGAGCCAAGAGTTAGGAGAACATGAAGCACTTCGCAGTGGATTAGGGGAGCTGAGGAGATAGTAGTAACCTGTAGGTGATCTTTAAAATAGATGGTTGTGCCCCCCTCCTTAGGAGCAGGTCTATCAAATCTCAGGAGATTGTAGGAGGGAAGTGAGCACTGAGAGTCCTGGACAGAAGGTTTAAGCCAGGTTTCCGTGAGGCAGATGATATCCAGCTTGTAAAGGGTGACCCAGGTTTGTAGTTCAGCAAAGTTATGCAGTAGGCTCCTGATATTCAGGTGCACAACAGTAAGGCCCTTGGCACTGGAGAGGGCTTCTGTATGTTGTTGCTTGGTCCCGGGTTAGAGTGTACATCTCCAGAGAGCAGCAGGGCTAGTATGAGGAGATACCGAAGTTAGTGCTGCAGGAACGGACATAGGGTCCTTGTGTTCAAGGGACAGTGTTTTAGTACATGGGCTACCAAAAGGAGCCAGGGACTATTAGATAGAAGAGGAGTTGTGTCATAATGGAGAGAGGGTACCAGGAGAAGGTTAGAAAATATGTAGTCATGTGGCTGAAAAAGTGGGAGAGCCTTAGGGTCAGTGGGAACAGCGAGTAAGGATAGGTGGAGCAGAGCAAGAGAAGGTGTAAGAAAAGACAGTAGCATAAGTAGTTTCATAGTTCAGACAGGTGTAGGTACTGGCTATGAAAAAGAAAGAATGACAGGTCAGGACACAACAGGGAAAAAGGAAGTGTGAGAGCAGAAAAATGAAAAAGAAGGGAGCTAGTATTGAGGTTATGGGTGAGACTGTTAATGAGAGAGCACAAATGACTGTCAGGGAAAGAAGGAGGAGCTATAGATGCCACACGTGCACAGAGAGGAGAGATGGACAAGGTGGGAGGAGCGATTGAGCATTTAAAGGAGGCCTGGGAGAGAGTGGGGGGGAGAAAAATTATAGGGTTTCTACAGACAAACAGTTCATCAGTGGCCAAACTCAGTCGCTCGTAACAGTGCAAAAGCCCATAGAGAAGGCGCACCAATCCGAAGGGCTGAGAGGCAGACAGCGGACCAATGAGGATTCGCCAGTACAAAGCTGCACCAATAGGAGGCTTCGGCGCGGGAATTCAACTAGCGGCCATACCTGGAGGTTTAATCTGTGCCGGAGGACCGCGAGGGCGGTCAGACTTGGTGAGGGAGTTGAGGCGGTGGCGGAAAGTGGCCCGCCTTGCAATCTGTAAGCGCTGCTTCTGGCGCTGAACCCTGGAGGTTTAATCCATGCTGGAGGACCGCGAGGGCAGTCAGACTTGGTGAGGGAGTCAGGGCGGCGGCGGCAGCAAGTGGCCCACCTTGCAATCTGTAAGCGCCGTTTCTAGCGCTGAACCCTGGAGGTTTAATCCGTGTTGGAGGACCACAAGGGCGGTCAGACTTGGTGAGGGAGTCGGGGTGGAGGAGGCCGGAGGCGGCAAGTGGCCCGCCTTGTAATCTGTAAGCGCCACTTCTGAAACTGAACCCTGGAGGTTTAATCCATGCCAGAGGACCGCGAGGGCGGTCAGATTTGGTGAGGGAGTCAGGGAGTTGGGGCAGCGGCGGCCGGAAGCGGCAAGCGCTGCTTCTGGCGCTGAACCCTGACTGATGTCGGGGCAGAGCAGACGTCGGGGGTGGCCCCTGCTGGGTACTGCTAGCTAACTTTTTTCCGGTGGATCCTAAGACCTGCGGCATTAGTCCTAATGGTTACAGCCTGTTGCAAGAACTCCCCCTTGAAGTAAGATCAAATGTTACAAAAGGAAAAAAAGTACAAAATGTAAACTGTGCCCCTCTGATCAATGGCTCAGTACAAGAGAAGCAAAGCAGTACATTACAAATTGGTACAGTATACAGTGCAAGTCAATACAATCAAAACAGATGCGAAGTAGAAAGCAACCAAGCTGCACAATTGAGCAGACGCGACTGATGATGAGGCCCGTTTTTGCTGGCACTTCGTATGTAAGTCTACAAAGCATCTCACATACACTGGCTTTTGTGCTGCACATTGCTACTGTGATATCATCAACATTGTTAAAGCTGCTCTCTGTTTTAGTATTCTACTATGGCATACCCAGCTTTGCAAGATCTGGTCATAATAGTGGTTTTACCTTGGCCAATACAGACCAACACCTGTTGTATAAACACTGTGTATGTATAAGTATACATGTAGGTGTGTGAGTATATCGCTGAGATACAAGTAGTAACAACGCACTACTTATGAAAATGAGTTATTTAATTTCAGCTAGTACAATAGCTCTTTAAAGCAAATTACAAGGGTGAAGGCTGCTTGTGTTAAACCTATAGGGAAATACCCTCTAAATGCTATTTTGAAAAGGGTCTATCCAGTTCTGTGTCAATGGCAAATGATCTTTTGATACCCAAGCCCTCTCTACAGTCTCTCTGGGTATAAAACAGTGAAGACCAGCAAAATGTTACTGCTAGTCACTAAGATCAAAGTATGTCTGATGCGTGCATTTCCTATTGCCATGACAGTATGTGTTCTGCCCACTGGAAATTGTGCTCTGGTGACTGCAAGGCATAGGGCTTATCCTGGACCACC
Organism: Neoceratodus forsteri; assembly: GCA_016271365.2. Taxonomy (NCBI): domain Eukaryota; kingdom Metazoa; phylum Chordata; order Ceratodontiformes; family Ceratodontidae; genus Neoceratodus; species Neoceratodus forsteri. The sequence continues at coordinate 155,331,684 of JADMNL010000030.1, forward strand.
ACATGCCGCACCTAGCATGAGAAGACCATATGTTTCTCTCCAGTTTTTGCCCCAGTTCCCCCATTCCAATGATCAGTGTTGGCACAGCTGCACCCATTCTCTGGCAAGGAAAGTGGGCAACCAACTGTCTTTACAGCTAGCACTTTGCCACTACTTTGCTGGGTAGCAGGACAAGACTGAGAGGAAGGGGATGCCCCCAGACAGAGCACACATCTGGTTTATGAGTTGCCTGTGTGTGTGTGTGGTGGGGGGGTGTTTAGTGGTGCATGCCAGCTGCTCGCTCATTCACTGTGAGTACAATGAGTGGTCTTTGTGAGTAAATACAGGAAACACGGGGCCATAAAATAAATAAATAAATAATAAAGGAGGAAACACTGAATTTTATTCCACAGAACAACATGCTACTTTTACACTGGGCAGCAGGTGACACTTACGACCAAGCTCAGACTTGCCAAGTGCTTGCTTATGAATGTGGACTGTAAGTGCTTCATGTGTGTGTGTGTGTCACAGCCCCTATAGGAGCATGGCAGATTTTTCCTAAGTGTAGCCTGACCTCATGACATCATGGTGGTGAAGCAATGAGTGATGTCAAAGGTCAAGATGCACAAGGGAAAAATATCATGTTCACATGGAGCCGTGACACATTCAATTTATGCAATGCCCATATTGTTTTTATGCTTTTTGAAGATTTTTTGTAGTGCATTTTATAGGGGGTTTGGGGGAGGGGGGTTGGTGAATTTTCATGACCTCAGCAGCTTCAGGATGGCTTGGCAGTTGGTGTGAGTTCTGACACTGTTATGCATCAATGACAAGCAGCTTGAGCATGTAAGCCAAGCAGACAGAGTGACACGAGTCATAGTGTGCAGTCTAGTGGGGAATGGAGCATCGGTGGTGGCTTTAATAATAGGAGAGTGCCGGTCACAAGAAAAGGAACAGTGGAATAGGTGCCAGCGGAGTGGGTGTGCGGTCAGAGACAGACAGTAACGGGTAAAAAAGGGGGGTCTGTTTAAATGTGGGAAACTGGCATTTAAAATAAGTGAAGGCTGTAAGAAATACTGTGGTGTGAAGGGTGAGGACGCTTGGATTGCTCTGGAGCTGGCATGCGAGTTAGGTGTGGGGGAGTGGTCTGAAAGTGAAAGTGCTCCTCTCGCTGTCAGCTCCAGCCAATTATGGCCTTCTGTGAGAACATTTTTGCTCCTGGGGACCTAGAGTAAAAATATTGCCATACTCTCATTTTAGGTCTGGAGGGAGAAAAATACCACAGGTTAAGTGCCATAACATACCCTCACAGCTGTTGCATAAATCTATGCACTACGTGTGTGTGTGTATATATATATATATATATATATATATATAACACACACACACACACACACTATATATATATACACACACACACACACAGTATATATATATATATATATAAATAAAACACACATACATATATACACACACACACACTATAGATGAGAAATACACACAAACACAGATGGAAACAACAGAGACCTGCGGAATACATGATTTATTTTCACTAGTGCTGTCGACCTTGGTAATCTCACGAGAGGCATAAGCCATGGGTGATATGCCCAAGTTTAACAACATGAGTGAAAATAAATCATGTATTCGCAAGGTCCTTGTTGTGCATTCTTTTATATTGTATGCAGCGAATTTTGTTACGTTTCGGTTTTTTTTTTTTTTTTTATAGCATTGGCTTTTGTTATTTTTTTTGTTAAATCAGAAAGTTTTGTGGGCTTCCTTGGTGGAGTAGTACTGTTCCGTCTCTGAGGAGTGCCACTGCTAGGCCCATCATCACAGATGCCGCATCATGATGCTGACACTGACGTGGCAACAGTATGCTGACTGGCGGAACATTTCAAATAAAATGGTGACTGAGTTTAGCGAGTGACTGTGTTTGTCGGGGAGGGGGGCGGGCTATGAGCCTCCCTTTGTCGGCAGTGTTGTATACATTTCTTCCATTTCCTTTTCATCTGCCCCAGTGTGTGTGAGCAGGAGTGCTGTGAAAGAGCAGCTGACACTTCAGCAAGGAGGAGCTAGGAGATCCTGTGAGAGGTGTGCACAGCTGGAGACTGCATGCCAGGAAAGAAAATAAGAAAGTAATGGGGTTCAAATTTTGAAAAAGGATCAGATTTATTTTTATTTAAAGTTTGTTGTATTTCAGTGGGAAAGCAGAGGGAGCAGCTACAAAGAACGAGCGGTGCTGGAGTGCCAGAAATGACAGCAGAGAACTGTTCTGGAATGAAAAGTTCATTTATTTTAGAAAAGTACCAATTTTTTTATTAATTTGCATTCACAATGCAAGACACGAGAAAGCCAAGCGGCAAGGTCAAGCTGAATCGAGGCTGGCAGGTCGGCAAGTGACTTGAGTGAGTGGGTGGGGGTGCGTGGCGGGTGGGGCAGGAAACTGGTAGCATGTTGTTTGAGCCAAGAAAAAAAATATGAAAGGCTAAAAGAATGGGATTCTTTTTGTAGTGATTTTGTAATGCTTTCCATGCTAGTGACAGTGAGCTGGATTCTGTGAGTAAAAGCCTGTGTTTGAGTGGGAGGCTCAGACTAATGCTAAGTAGTAGTGTCGGCTGGGGGGAGCAGACATGTCATGATGACTTGTCTTCTACGTACATAAACACATCATGATGTGTCTGCTATGTATATAAATGATGACGAGTCTACTGTACACACAGCAGCTCTAACAACAGCATTTATGGAATGGCTTTTGTGTCCATGCCTACTGCATAAATACATACATATTATGTATATATAGGTAAATCTGTATCAGCTCTGTTTATATGCATGCCTCCTCCTGCTTGGAGCCCTCCTTTATGTTACTATTCAGCCCATGTATATATTCCTTTTCGTATATCTGTACAAAACCGTTGCTCTGTATAGTTATAACTACATATTGTTTACCCAGCCTACTTCTCTGTACCAGCTGTTCCTGTGTGTTCACATGTACCTGAATTTACTGCTTGGATATGCACTATGTATTACTACGGTATTTTCCATTTTTTATTGCCTTCCTGTTGGCCCGGGTCGTGGCTGAAATCAGACCGTTTGGATCAGTCCACCTACCCAGTTATCAAAGACATAAATAAATTTAAAGGGACAGTGTCCCAATGACCCCCTAGTAATCTAAATAAACAAATGAGTAAAAGGAATGAGGGTATTCCAACAGAGCTGGGGGTGGATTTGATGGATCAATGGGTAAGTATGCATGGCATGCATCTATGTACAGTATATACAGTATCCACTATCTGTTTATCTACAGACAGTATCCATTTTCACAGGTAATGAAAAGTACAGTTACGTAAGAACTTACCGTAACAGTAGATCTTCGAGAACAGCTCTTGCAGCAGGTTACACCATTAGGACTGAAGCCGGCAGGCGTCAGGACCCCACGGAAAAATTCTAGCTAGCTATCTTCAGCGGAGACCGCCCCCGACGTCGGAGGCGCCTCCGACGTCAGGCGTGGTACAAAAGGGGGCGGTCCCGCCAGATTCCCCAGTTCTCCGCCGCAGACTTCGGCCGCAGGCTGACATCAAAATGGGAGACAGGTTCGCCGTCAGAAGACAGAAAGATATAAATCCCTGCTCAGGAAGACTAAGCCATGCCTCCTCCAAGGGGAAGGTGGTGGGGAAGGTACCTGCTGCAGCAAGCTGTTCTCGAAGATCTACTGTACGGTGAAGTTCTTACGCAACTGTACTATCTTTACTTCGAGACATAGCGTCTTGCAGCAGGTTACACCATTAGACTGATTCCCAAGCAGTAACGCTGCCAGAAATTCTGGGAGGAGGAAAATAGGAAGTACATTCCAGGTCCTGAACCTACGACAGGAGACCCTGTAGCACATGAGGCAAAACCAGCCCTTACGCCTAGAGGCGATGTCCGAGCTATAATGCCTGATAAAGGTATGCACAGAGCTCCAAGTGGCTGCAGCACAAATAGCAGAGGTAGGAGCGTTTCTGAGTGCTGCGAAGGATGTGGCCACACCCTAGTAGAAATGACCCCGGACTGAGCCGGAGGGGGCTTTGTTTTATATCATAACAGTAGGAAATACACTTGACAAGCCAGCAGACAGAGACTGTTTGGATACTGACTGGCCCATCATTCTCTCAGAGAAGGAAACAAAAGCTGTTCAGAACTACGAGAGGGTTTAGTTCTGTTGAGGTAATACCTCAGGCTGCGGTGAACATCCAGAGTGTGGAGCAAAGCCTCTCCTCTATTTGAATAACCCGGAAGTGAGACGGAAGGTCAATGTCCTGGTTTAGAGAGTGAAGAGACCACCTTAGGTAAAACATAGGATTAGGTCCTCAGGGATACTCTGTCCCAGTGGAAAACTAAATAAGGCTCTTTGCACATAAGGTGTGAAGCTCAGAAATTCTTCTCGCTGAAGTAACAGCAACTAAAATAACGTTTTCCACGACAGAAAGCGTGGCTCGCAATCATGCAGGTTCAAAAGGAGGGAGCTGAGCTGTTCCAGGAAAAGAGCAGGTCCCATGGGGCCACAGGGTCCCTAATGGGAGGCCAGGTGTAACACCCCCTAAGAAATTCCAGAGGCGCCCAATTGAGCTACTGTATGATGACCCACTGGGGTGATAGGCGAAATGGCACAGAGGTGCACCTTAATAGAGGAGTAGCTAGGCCTGAATGAAAAGAGAGAGGAGGTAATCCAAAACTACTCCCACAGGGCAACCTAAAGGGAAAGATCACGAGCCCGTGACCACCAAACAAAAGCAGGCGCCATTTCATGGCGTATACGCTATCGTTGCCGGCTTTCTGGCTGCAGAAAGAACCTCTGCAACCTCTTGAGAGACCCGTGATGCAAGATGGCTATGTCTCAAGGAGCCAAGCATGCAGGTTCAGAAGCGTGAGGTCCGGATGGACTAATGAACCTTTCTCCTGAGACAGGAGGTGGGAGCTGGCGGCAGCAGGGCGGGGGGTTCCGAGATAGTTGCACCAACAAAGGGAACCAGATCTGTCTGGGCCAGAGCAGGGCCACCAGGATCATGAGTCGTGCTCCCTCGCGGTTTGAGAAGAACTCTCTGGATCAGCAGGGAAGGGAGGGAAGCGTGAGAAGAATCTGTTAGCCCAGGAGAGGGATAGCAGCGTCTAGCCAAAACACCAGGCCCTGGATCTAGCGAGCAAAAATTGGGCAGTTTTGCGTTGGATGGGAATACGAACAAGTCTAGTTCTGGAACTCCCCAACGAAGAAACAGATCCTCTGCTACCTCTTGAAGAAGTTCCCACTCGTGGACTCTGGCCTGGGATCGACTCAGGCCATCTGCAATTGTGTTGTCCACCCGGGAACATGCAGTGATCAGATTTGCGCCGTGTCCGGTTACCAATCCTACACCCTCATGGCCTCCTGCAAAGGGTAAGAGTGTCGCCTCCTTGTTTGTTGAGGTAATACATCACCGCCGTGTTGTCTGTCTGCAGCAGGAGAGTACGGTGGGATTACTGACTGAAAGCCTGTAGGGCATAGAGAACCGCCCTCATCTCTAGGACATTGATATGGAGATGAGCTTCGCAGGGTCCGTACCTGGGACTTTACCCGTCCAGGTGAACCCCCACCCAAGACCTGGAGGCGTCCGTGGTGAGGTCACCTCCGGAGACGGCGCTACAAGCAGGGGCGCCCTTGGGGAGTGACCGAGGGACAAGCCACCACTGCCAGTCTCGGATGACGGTTAAGTGATCCTGACGGATGCTGCAAGTGGTCTTGCCTTTGTGTCCCATTGTACCTTGAACATCCACTGGGTTACCGCATGTGGAGCCTTGCGAAGGGACAGTAGGGCGGCTGCAGCCATGTGTCGAGCAAGCGAAGGACCAGCCTGGCGAATGCGATCTTGTTCGGCAGACAAATCCCTTATGAGGATCTGATCGCTCCGCTCCATGCCGTCGGAAGAAAAGCTCTTCCCTGAACAGTGTCCAGGACTGCGCCTATAAAACTGCAGTTTTCTGCGGCGGTACCAGGAGAGACTTCTAGTAATTTATAGAGCAGCCAAAGATTGGAACAAGTCCTGGGTGCTCTGAACATGAGAAGTAACAACGCCTCTCTGGGCGGCCATGAGAAACCAGTCGTCCAGTGCAGGGGAACACATAGTGGCCCTGTCTCCTCCAGAGATGCTGCCGACTGCCATGCACGCAAAAGAAGAAAAGACCCTTGGTGCGCATGACAGTCGAGCGGGAACTCGGAACTGAAAGTGGTGGTCGAGAAACTCGAGCGCAGGAACCTCTGGTTGGCGTGAGCTATGGGGATATGCAGGTATCCGTCCTGCATGTCTAGAGGCAGCTAAAAAGGCGTCTTGTTTCAGCATAGGAATAAGTCCCGGAAGAGTCACCATCCGGAATCTTTGTATCGACCGACACATTGAGGTCGCTGAGGTCAGAATCGGACGGAGGTTCCCTGATTTCTTGGGAACCAGGAAGAAGTGAAATAATATCCTTGTCCTCTCTGGTTCTCGGGCTACTCTTAGCTCGCTCTTTTCTTAGGAGGCCTTGAGCACCTCTTGCCAGATCAAATTTTTTGTGCTGACCCAGATACCGGAAGAGCAAAGGAGGCCTCGAGGGTGGCTTTTCTCTTGAATTCTATAAAGTGGCCTAGACTGACCAACTGCAGAACCCACCTGTCGGTGGTAATGGCCTGCCATCCCGGCAGGAAGTTCGCAATCAGACCCCGACCATGATTTCCCGTTGATCCTGAGGCGGGGGCGGAAAGGAGTCAGGCTGTGGCGCAGATGGGCCCGCTGGCTGGGTCAGCCTAGGGGGCATGACCTCGGCTCGTGGGCTGTTTTCCCTGGGTTCTCTGGAACCTGAGCCCCTCTGATGTGTGGCGGGCCAGGGCACTGCCTCTGTGTCCATACAGCGGCTTTGGTTCCCTCTGAGGAACCAAGCTTGGAGTCAGTACATGGCTTGAACCGACCTTACCGCCTTCAGGCCTCTTGAAGTTTAGTAATGATCTTCTCGGAAGGATTACAAATAAAACTTCTCCTCGAGCGGGCGTCCATAATGTTTTTCTGGACATCCGGGGTAAAGCGGAGACACGTAACCAGGAGTGTCTCGGAGGTACCACGCAGAAGCTGCTGCTCGGGCTGATGAGTCCCGTGAGTCATGCGGCTCGAGAAGCACAGGTCTCCACGTCTGAACCCGTACGGAGGAGCTGGAGCACCTCCTCCTTCTGCTCACCCTCGGGCAGCTTTTCAGCCGCCTCCAGACCCTGTTCCCACGAAGCGTTCTGGAATTGAACCATGTGGGTCAGGTAGTTCAAGGATCTGACAGCGCAGGTAGCGGAAGCGTACGTGCGCCTGCCCAGTGTGTCCAACTGTTTGGACTCTGGGTCCGGTGGCAGGGTGCTCAAATGTTGTGGCCTCTGTGACCGGTCATGTGAGGCTGTGATGACCAGAGAGTCGGCCTGAGGCTGCTGTGACAGGTACTGGTCGTCCTTAGGAGCTTGTACAGACGATCAGTTTTCTTCGGCACCTCCGGGAGGCGAATGGGCGCTTCCACTGCCTTAGTGACATCACGAAAGTGTCCACCAAAGAAGTGGTACTACCACAGGCTTGAGGTCCTTTTGCGAAAGATATTGGCAAGGCGTAACCTTTCGGGGTCTAGTTCTTCTGCATCCCATCCCATGTTCTCCTGGATATGTCGCATAATATCCATGAACAAGGGGTCATCCGGAGGAGATCTCGGTGTCTCACGTGGGTCCGGAGAAGGGATGGAGAGAGGAGATGGGGATCTAGAGGAAGAGTAGACTGATCCCATGTCCTCCGTCGACGGCGAACGTCGGTGTCTCCTGGATCTCTTGGGGCTGGGTGATCCAGAAGAGGATTTCGACGGAGGTCTCCATTTTTCTGATCTTCCCCTGGGAGAGGATCCAGGCTCCGGGGAGGTAAGCGGCCTGCCGACCCCGAAGGCGAAGGGGGCGGTAATGGAGAAGGAGTGGAGGGAGGAGGAGGGCGTGGGGGCCATGTCCCTTTAATGGTGTCCACCAGTAAGTGAAGATCCTTCACTTCCGCTATAGAAAGTCCAGACGGCCCAGGCGCGGTGGGCAGTCATCGGGTCCCGGCGTCGGCTCCACAGGGGCCTCGGGTAAGGGCGAGGGGGCCCTGGGAGTTTCGGTGAGGCCGGGGTCGCCCGTCTGGTCCTCGGGCTGCATTAAGTCCTCCTCAGTCAGCGTCTCCTGACCGATGTCGGGAGGCGTGGGAAGCCTTCTCAGGCAGAATGGGCGCGGTCCCCAGCCCGAATCCGCGCTGGGATGGTTTGGCGGCGCGGCTGTCCGGCCGGCAGCTCAAGGGAGGAATGACGTCTGACCCGGCCAGCGGTCGGGCCAGCGTGAGTCCACAGGTCTCTTCAACGGAGTGAGCTCCAAAGTTTTGCGTGGAGGCACAGAAGGCAGACGGACGTCGGGAGCCAAAGGGCGGGAACCCGACTTATGATGATGGTGGTGGCGCTCCCGGACCGCCAAGGCCTTGGAAGAGGGAGACGGCGGCGGCCTGGCGGACTTGCCTGAGAAGAAGAAGGCTTTCTTACCGCAGCCGGGAGGCTGAGAGCTGGCCCTGGAAGGGGAGCGGTCGGACCGAGAACCGGAGCTGCGGGACTCCGAAGTCCTGGATGGGGACCTGGAAGGGGCCTTCTTCCTTCTTTTCTCCGCGTGCTTGTGAGATTTGGACGAAGATTCCCCCTTGGAGGACATGGTCTTCAGTTTTTCCTCCAACAAAAAAGCCTGGAGGGCCTTCTGTCGTCGGATCCTTGTTCGGCTGTTAAAGCCCTGGCAAAACGTGCAGGCCCGGGTATCATGGTCTGGGCCCAGGCACCTAACACAGGCCGTGTGGGGGTCCTTGAAGGGGATCTGTTTCCCGCAAGCACACTTGGAGGGATGACCAGAGGTCGGAGAGGACATCAGCAACAATCTTGCTTGAAGAAAAAAAGAATTTCCGAGAGCTCTGAACCCGCAGCATCGCGCTAGACTGGAGCAGAGGTTCCGAGACTGCAAGTCAGCGCGGAAAGAACTGGGGAATCTGGCGGACCGCACTCTTTGTTACCACACCTGACGTCGGAGGCGGGACCGACGTCGGGGGCGGTCCCCGCTGAAGATAGCTAGCTAGAATTTTTCCGTGGGGTCCTGACGCCTGCCGGCTTCAGTCCTAATGGTGTAACCTGCTGCAAGAGCTGTGTCTCGAAGTAAGATCTATAGCTACAGGAAAAGTGTGAAACTGCATTCAGCTCCGACATCACTAGGCAGCTCTGTATAATATCACTACCTCCATTCATACAGCTCTCAATCTGAGGTGGGAGGTAATGGGTCAGAAATACAGTTCCATGGAAATTTATAAACACACTTTTTTATTACACAGGTAAACTACATCAAACAGAACATTTTAAAAATAAAAAGATTAACATGAAACAAAGGGATACATCTGAAACAAAGAATGTACAACTGTTTCTTTTAATTTTAACTGCTTATCACCCCAAGATAAGAGGAGATTTCTGTACCACATCAAAGGTATCCACCGGACTGCTATGGCCAACCCCCTTAATACACGAAGACGCAACATCCCCTGGTTTAGATATGCTGGGCCCTGTGCAACATGGTACCCTGAAGACAGAGCCCTGCGAAGCTATTATGAAATAAACCACTGCATCTGGAAATGAATATCCCCTCTACAGACACGGGTTAAAAAAGTCTGCTAAATCCCACATGTTACATCATACAAGGAAAGAATGAAAACCCACTCTGTACTTACCCAATCTTAGTGAAAAGCTTCCCATGGGCATGGAGAAAACTCAGGATAAACCTCTTATTCAGCTGTATGGGAAAAGAGGAGAGAAGGAGGCTAATTAATCTAGCATTGCTTCGTTTTTACTCATAAGCGGGCTCCAAGGTGCATGGACGGCATAGGCTCAAAATCCTGGGGGGGGTACGGTACCAGATGTGAGCGGAATGGACGTGCCCAGAATCACATATGGTGTTGGGGTATATGCCAAGCAGCTGCAAGAAGAAAAACAAGGGAGATGGCAGAGGTGGAAAGGATGCAGCAGTAACATATACATGGCGCCCTCTGCTGTCTCAAGCACACACTTACACAGTGTAGGCAGAAAGGGAAGAACTGGTTGGGGATCAAGTCTGGGGGGTGGTGAAGGGGGTCTTCAAAAGAAGTGACACAATGGACCAGCACAATATTTTTAACTATACAGCATTTCCAGAAAATAAAGCTAGATTTGAATAAAATTTCTTTCTCTCTCTTCAGAAGCTTTGATTATTTAAAGGAATGTTCAAAAACTATTACTGAAAAAAAGCATTAGGCTTATTGGGCTCTGTTGGTGGTATATTGGCAAAACTTCGTATGCGTGTGCACTTGGTACCATGATAAATTCATAGTTTAAAAATAGCCCTAGTCAGTTTAATAGATTGTGCCCTCACGCTCTCCCTGGACAGACTTCATACAATGTTTTAGCACGAGGCTGGGGCCAGCACACTGGGAAGTGGAAGGGATCGGCTGGCCATCATCTTGGACCAATTTACGATCCCTTCCCCTCCCTAATGGCAGTGGACTATAAATTTTGGGTTTATACTGATGGACTCAGGATTATTAAGGTTTGCACATATGGGTGTAAAAAAATATATATTTTTTTTTTCAGTAATAGTCTTAGAACATACCTTTAATGATAAACAACCTCATTTCTAAATGAACAGCTGCCAGATTTTGTTTGTTATCTGGCTGGGAAAGGGACAGAGCCGAAGCTCATTAAGGTTACGTGCCTTCCTTAAGGTCACACAGTATGCAAGCGGAGGTTGTGAGATTCAAACCCAGGTCTGCTGGATGTACCAAGCTCATTCAGACCTCGTTGCTCTAACCTCTAAGCTATACTGCAAGCCAGCAGGACTGTAGGAAAAAAATGTAGATCTAAGAGCGATCAGGGTTAAGAAAACCTCTTTGGGGCTTGCCCATTCTAACTCACGGATAGATAAACAGGATAACCAGGGGTCGGGCAAGAGGCACAACAGGGAGAGCAGGGCTCACCGTAGTGACCTAAAATCCCACTCTGGGACCAGCGCACTGTTGAACGGAGGTGCTCAGCTCCCTGAGATGAAGGGAAGGTGCATGCTACCCAGCATTCGTGAACCCCCTGCTGTGCAGCCAAGAAGCAGCACTGTTGTCCGCTGGCAATGTGGACACTCACCCATCTTCTCAGAAGTAGGAGACAGCCATGGCAACCAGATGGTTAGGGTGGAGGACAAGATGAATAAAAGGAGTAAAGATAGGAAAACATACCTCAGAACAATTTGGTTTCAAATCAAGACAATTCATCTCAGTGGGACATATCACCCTATGGTAGGTGAACAAACAATATGCTATAGACAGATATATACATACATATATGTGGAATAAATAGTAACTGTAAGGAAACATGCCACAGCCCAAGGGGAGATCATGAGGTAACAGCCATGAGCCCGAAGGGCGAGTAGCAGTAATTCCCTCATGGGCACCAATTGATGGTACTTTGTACACTACAGTTTTCTATCGTATATTTTATGTAATGCACAACATTTGGATTGTAACTATTGGTTTTGACCACAACTGCATATACAGGGAAAACGTAAACAGTGAAAAACAAACTAAAACTATGTAGTCACTGTCATTTTTGATCTTCCAGACTATCTTCACCATTTTTTAACCACTAACGGATCTGTGCAGGAGGCACTAGGGCCCCATGGGAGCAAAGACTTTCTGCAGCCTACAGCCTTAAGGGTCTGACGTTAGTGCTAGCATCACCCATGAGGCAGACACTGAGACGTGGCGCTTGTGGACTGGCCAGAAACCGACACCAGCCCCCCTACGTTCCTTGGTTCTATTTGCCAGGAGAGAAACAAGTGCGAGAGAAAAAAGAGGGACAAGAAAAACTAGCCCAAAGGGATAGGAAAATGATACAGGATATAAAATCACAAAAGCACTAGAACCCAACTACGAACTTAGAGGAAGATGCTAAAAGTGGGCCTGAGGGTAGTAGGTTAAGGGGAGCCAGAGCCTGAGGGCCACTTGGACAGCAAAGGTGGAAAAGACAGCCATGGGAAGTGGTTCTGGCTCGGCAACAGAGACAACAATACAAGAGAGGAAAAGGAGGAAGATAGAATGGAAATAGGGACACCGTCTTGCCACTCCTGTGAGAAAGAAGGGGGGACCCACAATATTTGGTATGTCCTCTCCTTCTAGGCAAGGCTTCTGTGACTCAAACTACACCAAGCAGTGGCTAAGAAGAGGCTACACAGGAAGGTGTCAATGCTCAGAAGGCTGGAAAGCAGCAGCCGCGAGAGTCTAGTTAAGGTAGCAACAGCCTAGGGAAAAGGGCTAAAAAGGAAGGGGGAAGACAATAGGAGGAAGGGAAAATTATTCCCTCAGGAAAAAAAACATTCACTTTCTTTTTTTTGTTTGCGGTTTTTTTCCTCCTATCCGGCCTCTCCTTTGGGCTACACACTGTTAGCCCCCCTCTGCCTGCCAGCCTGGTTCCCCTGGCTGCCATCTTTTTTCATCCCGGTTTTTTCCCCATGCCCCTGGGTAGACCCATCATATCCCTGCCAGGTGCCCCATTCCACTGCCTTGACCTGTGAACATGGGGGGCTAGGGGGATCGAAGTGGTGCGCTTTGAGGGGCTTTGTGGTACGGGAGAACTCGGCAGCCATCATCCGATCAGCCGGGCAGGTGTGTTTCCATTTTCTGGGGCCTCTCCCTCCTCTTACAATCATGCAGTTGCGACAGCGTCCTGGGGTCAGGGACGTTCAGCAACGTGTGGTGGGCCACGCCACCAAGAACGCCTCCACTGAGCCCCCTCCAGGAGCCGCTACTGAGCCACAGTCCAACAAAGTGATGCTCTGATTCCCTCCCTGCCAGTCTCCACTCCTGCTGTCCAGGCTCATGCTCAAACCTGGGTCGCCAGCATGCCAGAGAGATGCCCCATCACTACACGCCAAGGTGCCGACTATTTTATTTTTATTTTCTGGTGGTACTGAAACCCGAAAATGAGGCCATTCACCCATACCCCCCCTTTATATATATATATATATATATGGGGGGGGGGGGGCAGTCCCTGTCAGGCAAAGAAGGCCACAAGGGAGTGAAAAGGAGTTGCAAGGAGAAAGAAAATAAAGAGATGGGGTGAACTGCCAAGAGGCTTTGGCTCCCAACTGAGCAGGGGACAGTGGGCAGGTGTGGCAATAAAGGGTGAAGATACTCTGGAAGACCAAGAATTACTGTGACTACATAATTCTCGTAACTTCCAAGAATCAATCTTCACCATTTATTGCCACTAATGGGTCAGAGTGCCAAGCTTACCACCCAAGAAGGGCAGTGCTGGCTCACCCCAATGGAAAAGCTGCTCCCTCAGCCCCCTGGGGGAGGTAACCACATAAGGGCAGGGACTCCTTAGCCTTCACCCAAGACAGGTCAAGGGCAGGTGGAGGCTCCTGTGCCCTGGGAGCAGGAAGGTGCCCAGACAGCTCACACCCGGCCCTGTGGGAGAAAAAGCAAGTCCCTTGGAAACACCAGCTGGGCACCCTCAGCCAGGCCAGGGGTGCCAACCTTGAAATGCAAAGCCATGCCATCCACCGAATGCTGACTGCGGTTCCCACCAGCCTGGAAGCTACCTCGGTGGCATCATAGGACACCCTTGCTTGGCACCTTGCCAGCTCCAGGCCCTGGGCGGAAGGCGAATGGCCTGCATGGTTGCCTCGCAGTCTGACATTAATGCCAGCAGCTGACCTAGCATCGTCCACAGGCACCTGCTACAGGCCGTCTGACAGGCCTGATGTGCAGAGCTGCACATCATGGTATGTGCCACCGAAAACAAACTCGTCTGCCCCAGACATCAAGCTCAGTCAGGAAGGGGTCATGCACCCGGTACCTATGCCCACAGGGGGTGTCCAGGAGCAGAATTTCAGAAGACTTATGTGGCGTGGCACCTGGAGATCCCACGGGAGCCCAATACCTGCACTGGATGTCCCTTGGTGCTGACGAAGGGGCAGAGGGACAAAGCCAGATGTTGCTAGACACCTCTGTTAAAGGCAGAGTCCATGAAGGGATGACTGTAAAGTCTTTGCTGTATTCACCAAAGAATGACAGCAACAAGTTAGCAGGATTGCAATCAGAAAAAATGTTGTAGGCCAAGCTCCTGCATCATCTCCTCAAGAAACTGCTGGTACCGAGTGTATCAGTGTCAGAGGAAAGATGAACAGAGGCGTCCTCTTCCTCAGAGGAGGAAGTGGGGGAAGAGGAGGAGCTGGAGTCAGGAGGTGGAGGTGCAGGGAGTTCAGGCCAGGAAATGGCCTGGTCTATCCTACAGTGGTACTGGGGAAAAAGCACTAGTCGTCTTCCTGGACAGAAGCCCAAGAGAACTCTGAATGCCTGGTAAGAGAAGGAGGAGGAGGGGGCAGAGGAGTGGAGAGGCAGAGGGTTAAAGCAAGACCAGGCCATATCCTCTGCTAGGGCTGTGGGAATGCTCAGGAGACCCTTCCCAAGGAAACGGCCTGGCAAGCTTGCCTGTAAACGAACGGCCAACAGCTGCAGACCAATCGGAATGGTGCCCTTGGGGGGAAGCTTCTACATGGGGACAGTGGAGCCATGCAGGTCCCATGGGGTGGCCCCAATCTCTACCAATGACAGGGCCAATCGGTTCTGGACAGAAGGGTGCGAGCCAGCGCCGTGACTCCTACCAAGCTGCCACCTACTCTAGGCGAGGAGTGAGCCACCGACCTATACTCAGTCCTCTCCTCACCAGAACTGGTCCTGCCCCTTGGGCCAGGCTCAGACTCCAAGAAAAGACCCCAGGGGCAGAGGGGCTGGAAAGAGCACAGCAAGTGGCACCGACTCCCTTCCTACTTTCGCCAGTGGTGCCAGGGCTAGAAGCGGCACCTGGAACAGCACTAGATCCAGCACCACGAACGACTCCACAACCTAAGGAATTCCCAACCCCAACCTAGGCCCAGAACCAGGCCCAGGAAGGCCCCTTTCATCACCAAAGTCCTCAGCAGGCCCAAAGTCTTCCCTGACATCCTCACTCAGGTCATTCAACCACTCCCGGTCTTGGCACCCTGTAGCAACTCCATCACTTTCTGCCTCGGCCCAGATTCTGCCAATAAAAATCGTCCTAGGTCCCAACCATAAAGCCCTGACTATTGTCTCCGTATACATCTCTCCCAGGGACCCTAAACATGGATTCAACGATGTCCTAAACTTTATCAACTCTTATCCTTCCGAAGCTGAACTTATTCTACTAGGGGATTTCAGCATAAACTGGTTAGCATCGAGCGCCAGTGCCTCTTGGATTGGGTCCTCACCACTCACCCCACAAGGATTTCTCGTACGACCATTCTCCCAGACTCTCTCAGTGATCACTCCCCAGTCATGTGTGCATGGTCTAACAAATTCCTTAAGCCCCCTCCCAAAATTATCGCTAGCAGAGTCCTTCCTCGTGGAAAATTTCCACATCTCAAACAACACCTGCTTCTACAAGACTGGCGGAGATATCCGGAGCACCTTAAGAGGTTAAGAGAGACCGGCTCCAAAGGCCTTCCCTCTCCCAACACCGCAAATGGTGCTAGGAGGGGACCCAGCCTTGTAGTCGACACCAACCCACTCACTAGTACCGGCTAGAGCACCAGGAGCCCAGGCAGCACCAGGCTGCAATGCCAAGGTGCCCAATGGTGTAGGCCCAGCATATAGCTTCAACCTCACCAATGGGGCAGGGGGGCGTCCACTGCCCTGAAGGGCTCATGGAGTGGGAGGGGTGCTTGGCTGGTCCCACGCGGGAGACAGTCGTCCACCAGACCCCTCCCCCAGGCTCTTCAACGTCTCAGTGGGACAAGCGCGAGGAAAGGCCTGCTCTTCCTGAGTACATAGAGTACTGGGAAGAGGCTCCTTGGCATCCTAGTGCGTTGCCTGCCTCCAAAGGTTGGGGGCTTGTGACCCCACTTAAATGCATGGATTGGAAGGGTATGGTAGTCCATGGAGAAACAGGCACTGCACCGGTCAATATCGCATTTGGTGCAGAGGTAGGTCCAACAGGCATCGTGCCAGTCCCTGATGGTGACTGACCCCTGTAGAAGCACCAATGTATAGGGACACCGTCCTTGCTCTTCTTAGAAGACTTTTTCTTGGGCTCCTTGGACCTGGATATGGTGCCATGCAGAAAATAAAAAAAAAGAGGAAGGAAAAGGTCTGCGCTGTACAAGAGAAAAAAATAAAGCTGGCAAAGAGAATGAACATGGCGCTGAAGTACAGTGTTGAACGGACAGTGACAAACTGAGGAAGGAGTGTGACACAGTTAACACTACGACTTGAAGCACTCCCACAGTGTACACTCTACGGCGGGAAAAACAAAACTGAGGAGAGTGAGGGACCAGCGTCAGTTCCTGGCCAGTCTACAAGTGCTACGTCACTGCATATGCCTTGTTGGCAGCACTGGCACCGCCATTGTGCCCCCTAGGCTTTAGGCTGCAGAGAGACTTTGCTCCTACAGCATCCTAGTGCCTCCGACACAGACCCACTAGTAGGAATAAATGGTGAAAATTGGTCCTTGGAAGATGTGTTAACCACTTCTATGGGGAATTATATACAGTTATGCCATAGAAGGGATGAATAAGAAGGCTGCATGAATGTGGTAATTCTGCCCCATTATTCCCTTCCAGGGTAATAGCACGTTATTCTCCCTTCGAAACCCTTTGCCTTCACTTGTGCTGCTGCACCCTTTCAAACTGCAGCAGTTACATACATCTAGAAAACTCGCTCACAGCCAATAAACTTAGAATCTGACGGCAGGCAAGGACTGCTTGGCCCAACTATTCTGCCCATTTAATAAAAAGCGCTAGTTACAATAATCGCACATCGCCAGCAGGATGTAACCACAGCAACCCTTGTGTAAAATTTTGACAGAAACCACGCAGCGATTTGGACATCAGACAATCATTAGTCCATTATGTGAAAAGGACATCCACGGAAAAGCTTTTTATTCACTCTGGTATGTTGCTTGTAATACCAACCTAGCACTCAGGACCATTCTTTTCATTGCTAGGTAACATTATTGCCAACATTCCGCAGTGAATAAAAAAAACCTTATTCCTGGGTGTCCTATGGAAGATCTATATACATATATTTAATACACACGATATGCAATTTCAAACTCTGCGATTGTCTCTAATCGGCAGTACCATGATAACAGCAATGTACTCTTTCAAAGAACTTGATCGTAATCACTTTCACGCTACCAATATCTCGAGGAAGCGATACTCTACTAACTGGAGCCTGTCGGTGGATTGTGTAGTGCATCTGCAATGCTTCAAAACCAAAAGTGTTTCCTCAAAATATAAACTAGGCCAACATGCGCTGCCTATCTGAAGCTCTGACCTCTTCTCTACCACCAGCCCCACCCCAAACAGAATTTTGTTTTTCTTTTACACTGTCTAACCTCCATCCTGACACTGCAGACCAAGGCGGTAAGGTAACTCCTTGACACCCCACCCCATAGCTTGCTTCTGACTTCTGTTACGCAGCCCCCAAAGCTCTCATGTCACATCAGGTGCAAGGGGAAAACTAAATAAAAGCATTATATGATCTGCCCACAACCTTTGAGCAAAGAGAAAAAGGTATTTCACAACTCTCACACCAGAAATGCAACCCCAACAGGAAAAATAAAGAGTGCCGGATGGAAACTGAAGCAAAACGGAGACAAAACTCATCAGAAAGATTTACTCAGAAGGCCCACACAAGCGCACGGAATTCTATTCACTTCCCACTAGTCCTGGGTGACTACCCATTTGTAGTCCACACCTGTTCTATTCATGCTAGAGAGAGAAAAATCTAATGTGAACAACTGGCTCTCCAGAATCTCACCAGCAACACTATTAGTAGTGACCTGCTTCTAATTTTCTTTTACAAAACACAATTCTGTTTAAAACACAGAAAATTTTTTGTTCAGCAAAAAAAGCACTGTACCTATTTCAGGTCAGCAAATTAGTTTGGGCATATAAGCTTTTGAGAACCCCTATGATCTACTACTCATCACAGTACTGATGAATTGACTTTGTGAGGTCATGAAAGTTCATATCAATAAACCGTTACCCTAACCAAGGTCTCATCTCTGCCAAACAAAAAATTATCTTTTTGGTTCTGTGCTGTTTGCTGACTAACATGGTATCCTCCCAAATGTTCTCCAACTGTGTTAAATCAACCGTAGTCCACTTTTTTCCAGAAACAAAACAAAATATTTCCAAATAACAGGCATGTATGATTCAATTTAGGAAAGGTTTGTTCCAGCCAGCCCATAGGCGCAGTGGTAGTATTAAGGCTCGCAACGTTGGTTTCATTTTTATTTATTTACCTGGGAAGGCATGTTGAGCAGACTGCCAGTTCCAAATACATCCACCATACAAAAAAATTACAGGATAATGAGATAAAAACAACTGGCATAGCCAGCCCGGTGACACAGCGGGTTGAGGCGCTGGACGCCACACCTCGCGCCACGCTGGCAACCTGGGTTCGGGAACAAGCCTGGGTCATCTGAGGTCGGCGGGGGGGGGGGGACGCGAGTGGCTGCCGGCCCTCTGCCTTGGGAGGGAGGAACAGGTTTCCTCGGAGATTGGCCGCCCCCTGGTGGAGGCCAGCATGGCTGCATCGCTCCAAGAACTGCCGGCACTAGGCCAAGGGAGGGTTGAAGAGACTGGTACTGGAGCTGTGATGCGCACTCCATGCGCATGCGTCACCACTTCCGGGGTCTTGGGAGTAGGACCGACTCACTAGGGCGAAAACAGAGGAAACATCGGGGCCATCTAGGACAAAGTCTCTGGACCAGCTCAGGGAATCTGCCAGGGTGCGCATAAGACCATAAGATCCCGAAAGACCCCGAGACCAGTGGGGTTGGGAGACGAAGATGGTGACCTGCTGAAGAAGGATAAATAGAATTGTAAAAAAAAAAAAATGGCATGACACACTCAACACAACTGCAGTAGGCCTGACCAGTTAACAAAAATAACACGTTTTTAAAACTAAATATTGACTTACTACATTTTACAGAGTTTAGGATACTGTTACAGTTCCAGGCACCAACAAAGTCAAGGGCTCACTGACTGGCAACTGTCCTTCTACACGGGACAGCAAAAGATGAGAATTAGTATGATAATTGCTATGCTGGAGAGGAATACGATCGATAATAGATGGGGCAACACTACCACAAACAATTTTATGCAAAAACAGACATTTTAAATTTTACTCAATCATCAAGTGCGGGAGCTTGGAGCGGACACCAAGTTATCTGGGTGCGTTGGCATGCCGGCACCCAATGACGTGACATGCTCCTGGAGGGACAGCAGGATGACAAGGGGAAAGATGGTGCAAGATTTTTTTTGGGAAGTGAATCCTCTGACTCTGTGCTACTACCTCCTGGGATACCACCAGTCTTCACTCCCACTGTGCGTAGCCAGATTGAAGCAGAGAAGAAATTATGTGGAACTGAAGGCATACCTAGCCCTGGGAGGCAAGCCAGAGGGGCAGCACAATATTGAGTTATGGGTGGACTGGGGGTCCTGGGAGGATGGCTGCAGAATCTCCGCTGGATAGGAACAGGGCAAAGAGGACCATTTGAGCCCAGCTTGTATTGTCTGTAAGAAGCTTCTTTACGTCGAGGCTCTGGCCCATTTGTCCCTCTCTGTTGCCTCCTCTTTGCCCCGAAGAAACTAGAAATTTATGGGGGGAAAGTCTGTTCTAATATGAGATCCTTAATCAAAAAATCAAAAATAAATAAATTAAAATCATATTCATTACTTGTGCCTTTAGGTTTAGTCTGATTTGCTATAAAGGTTTCAGAAGGGGTCCATTAGATATGTCATTCTTTTCAACCTTTTTCATTTATTTTTCCAGTCCATCCCCTTTCAGGGAGACAGTCTATTTATTTATTGAATTTTGGTACCTGGGTGAGCCCACTGAGACAAAACAGTCCCTTTTTCAGGGGCAACCCGGGAAGTGCATTACATTGGCAGTGAAGACATTGATGATGATAATGGTACGTGGATCAGTTACATAATTGGTTGAAGTAAACAGCTGAAACAGATTCACAAAGGGGCAGCGTCAAGGATAAACAACATATTACAGTATTATCGAACAATAGCAAGTATACATTTAGACAGAGGTAACATATGATAGAAACCATAATGTATTTACATTCTGACAATTGTAGCGCATGAGGAAAGCACATACATGCAGGCAAAGGCTCTTGTGGGAAGGCAGAGAGAGGGCTCCATGAGATAATAGCACATCAATAAGAGCGAGCATCAGAACAGCGAATCCAAAGTAGCCACGACAACAACAGCACATACACATGATAGTGCAGCACATAACAGCTACTGCAGCTCACATAGCAACATTTATACCATTCCAGCCAGCAGTTTTGTATTGTATTTAACGAAGGGGGCTTTGCATCCTGCGCCTTCGACCCCCCTATCTGTAGGATTCTTACTCCATGCCACTCACTGATGGTGGGGTTATCGGCAACTTCCAGTCGCTCATATGTGACAGTTGCTCTAATGTGCCGGTTGCTATTTAGTGCATCGCTATTATTGAGTCGCTGTTATTGTTTCGCTGTTTTGTATTCGCTGTTATTACAAGTTACCAGAGAGAGAAGTAAAAATCATCAAAAACAGGAGCAAGATGAGGAAGCAGTAGCTTTGAAAGAGATGGAGGGAGGTGCAGGACAGAATTGTGGGAGGCAGCGAGTTCCAGTAAAACAAAGCAGGATAGGCGAAGGGTCTCTGAGCCAGGGCGAGCCTGGGGTTAGGCAACTGGAGAAGGGTAGGGAGGCAGACAGTGCTGCTTAGTAGTTGGTGTTCAGAGCTGTGAACCAGAAGATTCTGGTTTGAATCCCACAACAGCAGCTCACCGCGTGACCCTAAGCAAGTCACTTCACCTCTCTGTAATCAAGCGCAGGGCTCTCTGAATCTTCCGGTGCAGAAAATGGTGCCATTTTTTTTTTTTTTTTTTAATTGTGTTATGCTTTGATAACTGAGTAAGGCTCACTGGACCAAAGGCCCATTTTCAGGGGTGACTTGGGAGCACTGAGGAGGTTAAGTGCCTTGCAAAGGGTCACACAGTACGCAAGAGGAGGCTGTGGGAATCAAACCCAGATCTGATGGATGTACCAAACTCATTCAAAGCTCATTACTCTAACCTCTAAGCTATATTGCCAGCCCCATATTGTCTCTCTCGCCTCCCTCTCCCGAGTTGTAAAGCACTTTGGGATACAGTCTATATGCAACAGACAGCACTCCCCAGTCATGGCTGCACCCAATCTCAGAGCCCATTTCTGAACCTTGGCCGCCTGCACGGAAGCGCAAGGAGCTTCCACTGAGTCTTTGGCCAGCACTTAGCTGAATAATCTTTTTGAGGGAAGCTGTAGTGCACCAGCAACTCAGCCTTACATTCTAGCATACGGATGCCCACACTAAGTTTAGTGGCAGGCAAGGTTAACTTCTAACTGCACAGCCACAGATATGGGGGCCCAGCTGCCAACACAAAGGCCGAGCTGACAATACCTTCTAGCAGTAAACTATACTGGCATTAGCTTTGAGGATGCACGAAACTGCATGTCATCAAGTGGAGAAAAGAAAAATCTTTTTTTTTGTCCTATGTGGGGATGCCTTCAGATTCTGCAGCATGTACCATACCTGCAGCATAACCTCAAATACTAAGTCATAATAAAATCCCCTGGAGATCACCGGATATCACAGTGCTGCAGCACGAGACAATCACTACACTTCTGCCTTTTTTTATTGATTTTTTTTTTTTTTTTTAATCGATATTTTCTTTATACTCTCACGTTTTCTAGTGTGGCCCTACTCTGCCTGGCCACCTCCTGCCTCATCCTTAAATTCTCTGTCACTTATCCATCTTCTAGGGGGTCTTTGTCCCCTTCGTGGTGGTCCGCGGGGGGGGGGGGAGAGACAGTATCCCCCACAGGCCCTATGATGCGGGAAGATGGCAAGGCAATCGGCTCCAGAGGGCCCAGGGAGTGCCAGCTTCATACTGTGCATGGCTGGGGGTTTTCCTCCTTGGTATTCACTCGCTCCTTAGGATGCGCTGGAAAAGGCTAACAGGTGCATGCAGCGGGCAATGCATGACGGCTCTGCCAGAGACTGCCGATGTCTTCCATCACCTGAGTGGCTCCAGCTCCACCACCACCTCTTGTCTCCCAGGCAGCAGTGCTGCACAGGAGCACGCTGCCCTCCCTCCACCACAGAGGAGGATTGTGTCCTCAGAGATACTGGAGCCTCCCTACCTGGCCAGCCCCCATCTCAAGCTCGTTCTGGAACCTGGGTCACAAGCCACAGCCCTGCCACTGTGTCAACAGAATGACCCTTTTGGCCACTAATTTCTCGTTCAGTTTGCTGCTTCATGCTTGTGGTATAACAGCACAGGTCACAGACAAGCGGGCTCCTAGTAAATCACAAACGAGTTGTCTACCACTCCACTCACACCTCAAAACATTTCGGGAGGGATTTTTTTTTGTACCAGAGCTTTTTTCCCCCTCAACCACCTGTCTTTCAGGACTACACCCTGGTCCTAGGGATGTACTCTGTTCAGGCCTAGCACACTGCTCTCCCCCAGGCCCAGCTGCCCCATACAGTTCCCATGGCTCCCCTTTCATGAGTAGGGGCTCGGGTGGGGAGGGACTCCATCCCCTCCCTCAAAGCAGTGCACCAAGTGAACAGGACCTAGGTTGAGCAGTAGGACCCAGAGGAGCCACGGATATCAGCAATCATACAAACAGTTGTGGAATTCTATTTCCATTTTCTACCCAATCCCCGCTTCTCCCTTGGTGTGGGCAGAGCCTTTTGAAAGCCTCAGACATATGCAGCGATGCCTATGGAGGGAGCACGCTCTCCTGGCCTACCACAGGAATCACTGAGGCACCGGGTGCCAGATGCTCAGTCTCCTAACAACAGTGCACTATAGAGCGGCAGCTGCTGCGGTTTAGACTGCCTTCAGATGTGGCAACTCCAGTTCAGTCACAAATCCAGCTCACGCTGTCGTTAGGACACCAGGACAGCCTTTGTTTTGTTTCTGTCTCTTGTCCATGAAAACAATCTGGGTAACTTAGTCCTTAAGCAATTTTCCAGTATCCAGGAAAAACTGTGTAAAATAATATTCAGATACAATTCGGCTTTTTTTTTTTTTTTGTCTGTGTGTGTATTTGTTTAAGCGCCTCCCCCTGCATCTCAGCTGACCTCTCATTCGGTCCATGAGACTAGTCTCGCCCAGGCGTGACAGGTCCTCCTTCCAGAGAGAATGAGCCTTGCGCCACTTACTTGGCCCTTGGTGCCGCCAAGGTCGGTCCCGGCTGTCCAGGGGCTCCATGGCAGCAAGGGTCTGGGTGGCCGAGATGCCATTTTCTTGGTTTTCTTCACCCCAGCCCATCAAGTTCTCAGCCTTGCATAGGTGGCGTCCTCGGGAGGGGGTGTGCAGGGGAGCATGCAGAGGCCTCACGTCCCCCAAGCACACGCCCAATCCGCCTAGAGGTGCCGAGGCAGACCCAACCCCACCCCCGGGAGGGAAACGTCTAATGGACACTTGTGCATCCCCTCCCTGCCAGTCTCCGCTCCTGGTACCCGGGCTCAGGACACGAACCCAGGTCGCCAGCGTGCTGACCAAACCCCTTCGCCCGGCACCCCGGAGCCAGCAATCGGTGTTTTTTTAAATCGGTTTGCTGTATTTACATTTCCTTATTCTGTATTACTGGGGACATTTACGTAGAAACAGAACGCTGTGTCTCAAATTGCATCTTTAACCCGCCAGGAGGAGTGTGTCCAAGGGAAGCTCTGCACCGTCACTGCTAGGCTCTGCTCACGATGTCCCGGTCCTGGAGTGGAACCAAGTGTCTGCCATGATGGAGCGATCCCCCATCGCATGGTGCCAGGAAGCCAGCCCTACTGAGCATAATTTTATAAACCAGCCTCCTAAACAGAGTATGCAACCCCCCCCCAAAAAAAAAAAAAAACACCTCAATGCTGTACTTGTAGTGGAGTGAGATAAAGTTCAAGTCCTTGATGTGTGCAGATTTGACTGTGCTTTTACAGAGATGACTGCTTTGAACAACAAGGTTTGTTTCAGTCTGACTCTTGTTAGTCACTCTTTTTGGGAACTCGCCAGAGTAATGCTCACAATGCAGTTACGAGTGAACTCACACTTGTCAGCAACCATGGGACACCCATGTCCCTTCGAAGGCCGGGGGAAGGGGAATGCAGGTTGTGTTTGTCTCCAATCAGCAGTTCAAGCACTCAGCCAGCTATTTCACGATCTCACCGTTATTTTCCATAAGAAAAGCCCCTGTGCACAACACTGGACCATGCACCGAGGGGTTTAATTTATTTTAAAATAAAAAAGACAATATCAATCAATGCAATACAAAACTTAATTTAAGAACCAGTAGGGAATACAGGTGAAGCATTTTGTACTTGATTCAAGCAAGAAGCAAAGTTAAGGCCACTTCTGTGTGAAATAAGATGCACAGTGAGCAATTTCTATAAAGTCAGTTTTGTAGCTTGGCCTGGTGGAGCACTGCACTGCTACACAGGAGACCTGGGTCCGTGCCCCAAGCCGGACTCCCCTGCCCTGGGGTAGTGTGGTCTGAAGTGTGCTGGGGGAGCATCGCAAGCTGATCTCATGGGAGGGGAGGAGCTTCCCACTTTTTAAGTGCCACCTGCAAGCAGGAAGCAGAGGTGACATGACTGCTGTGGGCTGTCATGCACTGTCAGCCACACCCCTCTCCATTTACAGGGTGGAGCCACGGGTGCAGATAGTCGTCATCTGCGGATGTGGGAGGGTCCAACAATAAGGACAAAATAAGAGGAAGCAGGAGAGGATGGTGTGGACGAGCAGCCCACCCTGACGCTGAACATCCTCATGTCCCTCCACCCCAACCTCCTGGACTACAGCTGCTCTTTGACAGTCGGCAGTGCATGTATCACCATGGGGGGGGGGGAGCAAACCACAGAGTAACAGGGGCTCAGTGCAGATCTGGATGAGGAGGCATCCAGGGTTAGTAAACATGTGTATGGAGCAGCCGGGGGGGAGTCAAGGACCTATACGTGCATGTAGTCTGAATGCACAATGACCACTGTGAAATAAAGAATACATTTACAACAAAAATCAAGTGTCACTTTTAAGAACTCATTTGAACTCAATTCTGCTTATTTTTAATATTTTCTGCCCTTTCTTTTTCATTACTAGGCTAATTTGCATGGAAACAGGATCCCTGTTGCCTAGAGTCTATCTGCCTTCTGTTTGTGACATCACAGATAGTTGCTGGGGAGGGGGAAATAATTGTGATGTCTAAGAGAATCGTGACCTTAGGAAAGGACTGAACAGCAGGACTAGATCAACCGTAGGGGACAAGGATCCCGTTTCCATGTAAATGGACAGCATAATTAAGAATTAAAGGGCCAGAAATGCAGAAACTATACAGGGGAGAAACATAAGTAGAGGGTTTAGAAGCATCAATGAAGGAGGCCATACTGTCACCATTGAACAGCTGGAGGTGGTGCAAAGGCCACAAGCCCTGCCTATTCTCTACCTTTTACATATTCTGGCCTCCCTCTTGGCTGCCTACTCTTTCA
The DNA here is from genome assembly GCA_016271365.2 of Neoceratodus forsteri. Taxonomy (NCBI): domain Eukaryota; kingdom Metazoa; phylum Chordata; order Ceratodontiformes; family Ceratodontidae; genus Neoceratodus; species Neoceratodus forsteri. The sequence goes on from JADMNL010000030.1 coordinate 155,357,347, forward strand.
CCCCAATTTCTACCCTATTCCTTAATACCTCCTTATTTTTTTTTTTTTACATTTAGGTATGAGCTGTTACTTAGAGAGTACATGGGATTGTTATCTTTTCTCATTTCAGTAAAGCTTATCATTATGTACCTTTGCATGTTAATTATGTTGACCGGTATGTATAGGCCCATACTACCCGGCACCTTCACAATGGTGGTTTTTTTTGTTTGTTTGTTTTTTTCTCTGCACTGCTGTCCACCGTAATTGTAATCTTATGAAGTGTACTGTATTGTATTAATGCCCAGGACCACCTCGAAAATGTGCTTGCTCAATGGTGTTTATGCCTGGTTAAATAAAGCGATTGATTGATTCCAGAGCAGCAGCAGCAGAAGCTCCTGTACAAACAGAGGCTGGAGAGCCTGAGTATGTACTCACCAGAGGACAAAACGAACCGGGAGGGGGTGGGGTACACATAACAGAGGGACCAGCAGCAACAAACATATGATGGGACACAGCTGCAAACTGGCTGGGGGCAGGTTCTGCAAAGAGGCTAGGAGGTACTTCTTCATGGAGACAGTGGTGATGGGGTGAAACATGCTACCAGAAGAGATTGTGAGCACAAAATCTGTACTTGGCTTCAAGAGAGGGTGGGATGAAATTAAGGGGAAGGTTGCGGAGCAGCATGTAACTAGCTAGACCAAAGACCGCCTTCTGCTGGCAAACTTCTTATAAAATATGCTGAACTGTGCCTAAATAAGGTTTTCAAAGTTGACCCGAATGCAACAAACTCAACCTTACAATTATTTTACTAGAGGGCCATCTGTTTAGATGGTTTGGCTAGACATTCCGGGACCGCAAAGGGCTCACTTTTTCCTTGAATGGCCCTCTGTCTACAGGTAGAGGTACACAGTGATTTGACCAGCAGATACAAACAGCCCCACGTAGAAAGACAGAATTTGCCTGCCAGACATTCAGGCAAATCCAAAGCATGCCAAACCCAAAGCTGTTAAGGGTGCATAAACACAACTGAATTTAGCACACAATAGCAGGGAGTACAGATATGATACCATATTTTCAGTACCATCATAGTTGTGTAACAAATATCGCACTGTATTGATTGTGATGACAATTTGCATAATTTCACAGAGAAAGGGAGTGCATGCCACCCTGTTTGTTCAGGTAGAACACTGTGGTTGCGTTGTCAGTGTTGAACTTGATAACTCAACCAAGTACGAGCACTGCAAACTCCACCACCAACAGTACTAGGCAAACCATGCAACAATCAAACAGGCTCATGTAAATCTAAGTATCACTCGGTGACCAGAACCCACATTCTCTGTTCTCAAACAGACAGAAGCCCACTAACAACACATCCAGAAAAGTGACCAAGGGTTCCCCCCAGACCAATGGGATGCCCCTTGAAAGGGTCTGGGGTGGAATAGCCACTAATGGATAACATCCAGCAATGGTTTGCAAACAAAGACCAGTTGATTCAGGGCTGCAATTGGGACCACTGGTACCCAGTTCCCATTGAATGGGTCACATGCACCAGTGCCAGTACCGGTGGTCCAATATACTACTGTCATAAATCCCAGAAGTCTGAGAAATCTGAGGTGCAACCGCCCAACCCAAAGTAATCAGGTATAGGAGGACAAGTCCTCACTTTGTCCAGGGGGTGTGGGGGGGGGGGCAGACGAGTTGTGGCTTTGAGCGAGTCCAGCTCCACTCCTGTGAACAGGATTACCTGCTCTGAGGTGAGCTCAAATTTGGCTAGACTGATCATCAGGCAGAGGTCCTGGAATGCCTTGACAGCTACATCCTTGGATCACTCCAAGTTCTGCAATGACCTCCCAGTAATCAGCCAGCTGTTGAATCACGGTAAGACCACGACACCCTGTGCATGAGAAAGGCCATGACAACCAACAAGCACTTGAACACCCTGGGTGCCGATGGCATGCCAAATGGCACTGCCACTCAGAACTGATACACAGTTTCGTGCACTCGGAAGTGGAGGCACCATCTGTGCAATGGACAGATGGGGAGGGATGTATCCTGGAGATCAATGGAGCAGCAAAACCAAGCCCCAGCTTCAGGGATGGAACAATCTGGTGCAATGTCACTATGCAAAATTTCTGACTGCGAATGAGCTTATTTAGGATCCGCAGGTTCAGAATGGGGCAAACATTTGCTAACAGAAAGTACCATGACATAAACCTTGCAAAAAAAAAAAATATATATATATAGTTAAAAGCTGACAAAGCAGCAGAATCCTAATTCACTAGAAGGAGCTGAGAAGGAGTAGACCTGTTCCTCTAAGTGGAAGGAAAAAATCGAAGTATAATGGGACAAGAGTTAGAGGACCAGTCAAATTTAAAGATCATTCTGGTGACTGAGCATGCTCAACAGAAGACTACGCAAGTGTGGATAACTAACTGAATCTAAGTAGTTAGAACATATAAATGATGTAATTTATGATTGTAATCTGCTAAAGTGAATGCTAAAGAGCAATAAATGGTGGTGACGATTATAATGATGGCGATATGCTGATGCAGGGCTCTCTTTTTCCTTTTTCAGAACAGACAGTGTATTGAAAGGTTAGCACCTTATCAAGGAAAGCATCAGCAGGTCATGTAGCACAGAGGCCCTCAGCACACATGCAGCACCTACAGTTTCAGGACCAAGATCTGAATCTAGAAAGAGAAGATCAAACTACACCTCACTTGGCCAGCATCGAGAAGCCAGTGGAAACAGGTTGCATTTTCTTAAAAACAAAATACACCGAATCAGCAACTTTGGGCACACTGAAAGTTTAGTTAGTTGGTGGGTGGAAGAGGCGAGGGAGCAGGCGGAGGTATTAAACGAGCACTTTGCCTCGGTGTTCACTAGGGAGGGGGATGAGATATTTGCTAAGCAAGGCATAAAGGGGATATAAGCAAAACTGAGTGGGATCAGGGGAGTAACAGAAAGGGAGCATAAGAGAGGGAGAGGCACCCCTGGGGTTTCACATCAGGACAAGGATAGAAAGGCCAGCAAGGAAGGGGGGGGAGGATGGACGAAGCTCTCTTCACCAAACAGATATGGCAAGCCCTGAAGAAAGATAAATCTCCTGGGCCGGATGGCATTCATCTGAGGGTAATATGGGAATTGGCGGACATACTGGCCGCACCCCTAGTGGAGCTCTTCAACAGGTCGCTTGAGACAGGGACGGTACCTAGGGATTGGTGTGAGGCGCATGTGGTGCCAATCCAAAAAGGGGGGGGTTGAGGGAAGTACCAGGTAACTATAGACCCATCAGTTTGACCTCGGTAGTGGGAAAAGTAATGGAGAGTATACTGAAGGACTGACTGGGGGTGTTCCTGGAGGAGGAAGGAGGGCTGGACAGTAGACAACATGGGTTTGTGCAAGGTAGATTGTGTCAAACCAACCTTGTGGAGTTCTACGAATGGGTAACATCAGAACTGGACAGGGGGAAGCCTGTGGATGTAATATTCTTGAACTTCAGCAAGGCGTCTGACTCGGTCCCCCACAATGGGCTAGTGGAGAAACTGACGGGGTTGGGAGTGTGCCTTTTGATGGTCAGATGGATAGAAAACTGGCTAGCTGGATGCACACAGAGTGGTGTTCGGTGGGGAGCTCTCGAATCCTAGACAGGTCGGTAGTGGAGTTCCGCAGGGCTCGGTCCTGGGGTCGATCCTGTTTAATGCATACATATCTGACTTCAGGGTGGATATAGGGTGTGAGATGAGTCTCTTCACTGACGATTCCAAGGTGGGAGCAGTAGATGAGAGGGAAATGGGGAGGTTGGCCCTGTAAGGGGACCTGGACACCCTGGAAAGTTGGGCTCTCACATGGAAGTTAAATTTCAATACAACCAAGTGCAAGGTGTTACATCTTGGGTGGGGAAACCCCAAACACAGGTACACCCTGGGAGGTTTGGTGCTGGAGGCCTCGTCTGAGGAAAAAGACCTAGGGGTCATGGTGGATGCGTGTATGAATAACTCTGAGCAGTGCAGGACAGCAGCTAGCAAAGCAAACAGGATGTTGGGATGCACTGTGGGGGGGAGGGGTCATGAGCAGGGAAGTGATTCTGCTGCTGTACAATGGGCTGGTGAGGCCACATCTCGAGTACTGTGAACAGTACTGGAGACCGCACTTAAAGAGGGACATACAGCTCCTGGAGAGGGTACAGAGGAGGGCTACCAGGATGATTCGAGGACTGGGGGAGTTGACGTACGAGGACAGACTTGAGGAGCTCGACCTGTATACTTTGGAGGAGAGGAGAGGAGAGACGGGGGAACATGATCTGAGGTCTTTAAGTGCCTCAAGGGAATAAACAGGGTAAACACAGAGGGGATCTTTAGACTAAAGGAGTGAGATATCACGAGAGGGCATGGTTTGAAGTTGGAAGGAGGAAGGATGGGGGGGAGAGGAGGAGGATTTTCACGGAGAGGGTGGTGGATCCTTGGAACGCTCTGCCTGTCGAGCAGGTCCATATTTCCAATGTGGAGGGCTTCAAGAGAGGGTGGGACAGATACAGAAAGGGGTATCAGAACACAAGTCGGGGGGGCCTCGGTTCCCATCAGGGGATCTGAGGTTCGAGCAGACTCGATAGACCATAAGGTCTAATCTGCAGGCAATTAGTATGTTAGCTTTTACTGGCCAGGTAAACACACTAGACAAATACATGTCTACTTTCAGGTACAAGCTGGGAGGATAAAGATTTACAGGGTAAGGCAAGTTTTAGCAATGAAAAAAGATAACAGCATATAGGTAAAGGTAGCAATTAAAGATCACAACAATTTAAAACAATGTATAAATAAGGCAAAGTTAAAAACACAGCATGGACCTGAACAGACCAAGGCTAAAGAGTGGAGTCCACAATTCAACTGGAAGGAGGAGTTACCCGGACTTCAGTGCAATCACATGCAGAGTTAGAGTTCAGATGCTCCCATAAGGACCTTCTAAAGATGTAATGGGAAGTGGCACTACAAATAAGTACTGGGAGGGAGTTTCATATTATAGGCGTACATACAACAGAGGCCTAGACCCCCATAGGCATGTGGGTTTTTGGAAAAGGCAGCAACGATGCATCATTAGACTGGAGAGGGTAGATAGAATTAACAGTCCTTAACTGCTCCACCAAGACAGGAGGGGTGGCAGTCCTGACAACTTTATCAATAAAGCAGCTCAGAGGAAAGGCAAAATAACTCCCTGGAGAAAACCACTCTAATTTATTACAGAGTTTGCAATGATGTGTGAGACAAGTGGCAGAGAGGGAAAACTGAAATATATTATTAAGCTACATCCCACTTTGATAAGCTGGACTTACCAACATGGGTAAAAAGTAAGGAGCCCATGTCTAAGGAGCACTCCTCTAGCTACATGCAGCAGTGTGAGGATATGTTTAGCCCCACAAGCCAGGCCCAACTTGCAATTTACTACCTTACAGACATTACAGATATGCAGGATGAGACCAAACTGAGGCTCAAAAGTGACTCCTAGATATCTGATAGAGTCAGCAATACTCGCAGAGGATTCGTCAACACTGGAGATATCCAAGGGTTCAGAACAAGTTCTGATTTTGGCCAGAGAGCCAAAAAGCATGGCTTGCGTTTTCCTAAAATTAATGACTAATTTATTCAACATAAGCCAAGACTGTATTCAGTGAAGAAGAAAAAAATGTGGTCTTTAGTTGTGAGCTGATAACTGATGTCTTGGAAACTAGTTAGCAACACCAGGTCATCGGCATAAAGGATGGGTGTACAGTGGGCTGGAACCCGGGGTAAGTCATTAATAAACAGGGAAACAGGATGGGTCCCAAGATGGACCCCTGCGGGAAAACCAATCTTAACAGGCGTAAGCTCAGACAGCACCCTGTTATAACCGACTAACTGCTGTCTTCCATGCAGGTAATTTGCTAATCAGGTTAGAGTGGGGGCTGACACTGCAAGCGCATGTAGCTTAGAGCAAAGGAGTTTACGGTCAACCAGATCAAAAGCCTTAGAGAGATCTACAAAGATAGCGCTACTGTGATCCATGGCTACCCTAATCTCTGAGGTAACTTTAGCAAGGGCGGCTGAGGTACTATAACCCTTTTGGAAGCCATGCTGCACCAGGGATAGCAAATCATATTTATGGAGGTTCACTAGAAGTTTGCTGACAGCAGACAGTAAACAGCATAATGTCCTGAATTCAATGTACAAAAGCCCTGTAGGGAAATATTTCATTAAGAAAAGGTGAAGAAAGAGACCAAATTAGAGCCCAGTAGCAGCATACTACACTATTGTGCGGACAACCAGGGTTAAGATGCAGAGCTGGGATGTTGGCTACTGGACAGCAGGTTGAGAGGTATTGCTGCCATTACCAGCATGTCCTAGACGGGGGGAGGAATGGCAGGATGCTCTGCCACCACAACACTATATTTGTTGATCTCTCCAAAGCCTTCTATCGTGTGGACCACCCCCTCCTCCTCTCCACTCTACAGACCCTTGGCTTCTCCCTCCGTGCCCTCGACTGGTTCTCCAACTACCTCAGGGGCAGGCAGCAACTCACCTGCTTCAACCGTACCCAATCAACCCTCTTACCTGTGAACAGTGGGGTACCACAAGGGTCTGTCCTTGGACCCATCCTGTTCTCCCTGTTCATCAACGATTTACCCTCTGTCGCCACAAAAGGGCACCTAACCCTTTACGCGGATGACCTGGTCATCTTAGCCAGCTCGCCCGATGCCACCAGCATCAATACCCAGCTCAACTCTGACTTCTCCCATATCAGGGCATGGCTTGATGGGCACAAACTCAGTCAACTTGAAGAAAACACAGGCCATGCTCTTTGGCTCAGTGGCCAAAATCTCCTCCTGCACAACGCCCCTCAAAATCCATGGGTCCAGCGACTCCTGCCTGCCGACAACTGACTCTGCCAAGTACCTTGGAGTTACCTTCGATCCTCACTTAGATCTCTCCGGACACATCAGAAACATATGTAACGCTACAAACGGCAAGCTTGGCCTAGCATACAGGGCAAAAGACTGCCTTACCCACACTGCCCGGCTGGCTATAGCTAGGGGATACTACTTCCTACCCTCTCCTATGGTCTCGTTGCCTTTGCTCCTGTCCCGTCCTCAAGCCTCGCAAAGTGGGACACCATGTACAACAACATCTGCCGCTTCGCACTCTCGGCTCCCCGTCTCACACACCGCTGTACGCTCGCCTGGGATGGCTCCCCCCTGAAAAACACCAGACCTACATCTTTGGAAACTTCATTGACAACATAGTTCGTACGGCCACTCCTGCTTCGCTCGCCTTCCCCCTGAAACACGCCTCCCCTGTCTACCACCTCAGGTCTTGTGTGTCCCAGACTCGCCTGGTCCCCAAGACCCACACCCTCACAGGCGATCGGGCGTTCACCACCCAAGCGCCAAAATTGTGGAACTCCCTTCCGGCACAAGTTCGTGCCTCTCCCTCCCATTCCACCTTCAAAACTTCCCTCTGGAACTTCCTAAAAGCTGCTGCGACCTGCCTGTATGCCACTTAATGCCCAGTCCCACAGCCCTCCTACCCTCAACGGTACCCCAGCTAGGCACTTACTGCCCCTCCATTTTTGTGATGCATTTATTCTAATGGCTATGCAATGTACTGTCTCTCTAAATGCCTAGGGTATGTCTTATACCCCCCATGATGCCCCTTGGGCCTGTATGTACCCTATGCTGTGTGACCCACTGTTGGTGCATTTATTCTAATTCCTATGCTATGTACTACTGCTTTAAAATCCCTGGTTATGTCTTTTTGTTTTATGTCCCCCAAGATGCTTCTCTGACCCTGTATGTACCTTACACAGTTTTTTTCCACTGTTGGAGCATGTTGCTCTGGTTTGTAATGTTGACTATGTATTTGTCTCAAGGATACCTTGTAATTCTCCCGGGTCGCACCTGAAAATAGGCACTAGCTGTCTAGTGTGCTTACCCGGTTACCAAAAGCAAATAAATAAATAACCCCCAAGACTGGCAATGGATGAGCAAGGTACAAAAAGGGGGGTGGGAGGAAACAGAGGGCACCATAAGGTGGAAAAATGGCAGCCGCCTCCATGGTAGCATCAGCACTCCTAGACCACGCACGCTTCTCTGCCACAACTACCCCAGAGTCTAGTTTTATTTCTTTATTAGCTTTCATTGACCAGGTGAGTACACCAGACACAATTGTGCCAATTTTCAGATACAACCTGGGAATTTACAAAACAGTCAATACAATAGCGATAAGCAGGCTACAAGAATTACAATGCAATAAGGACTAATGCAGCAGATTAACAAATACAACACTGCATGTTGTAGAACAGAAAAACAAAAAAAAAACATAGAGTACAAAAATGCATGAAAAAATGTATGGGCTGGCCAGAAGAGCTAATAGGCTACAGGCCTACTCATAAAATGTACAGGCAATAATTAAGAAAGCAAACAAAGTCTACAGCTTCTAGTATATTTTACCTAATGATGGAAATGTGCATAGGCTGATTTAGTTCGATCAGCTGATAAGGGTAAACAGCCTGAGGGCACATGATGCCCCAGAAGATCATGCGCAGATACAACTCAAGTTGGCCTTTAGGTCAGCCCACAGAGACTTTTTAGATCGAGGGTGGGAGGCGGAGCTACGGACTGCAAGCAGCAGAGTTCTAGAGATTAGATGAAATAGCACTAAACGCCTGGTCCCCCATGCCTATGGATGTTTTGGGGACAGTGAGGAGGGACTGTTCGTTGGATCTCAGAGGGTAGGCAAGTGGGAGGGCTTAGCAGGGCTGCAATGGAAGTAGTGGTGCAAGCCCTAATTATTTTGTCTGTGAAACAGCCTAGAACAAAGTGACTACTACTTACGGGCAATAGCCAGCCTTGGGGGCTGTAAAGGTCGCTGTAATGTGTTGCTCAGTTTAGCGAGAAGGCGACTGCAAATGTTACTGTAGATGGTCTCTCACTTCGCAAGCCACGACTTGAGGGCATCAGTGAAGGATATGAGCCCCTAACTGAAGGAGGGGAGGACACTCCTGGCAAGGGCTAGCCGAGCACTGAGTGTAAGGCAGTTTTTAACCCAATATGCCAGACCAAGTTTGGCATTTACAGTCCTACAAATCCTGAGGATGCGGAGGGACAAATCAAGATGTAGATCAAGTTTAATAACAAGGTATTTTAAGGATGGTGCCACCTTTGGGGGATTTCATCATTGCACTTGATGGACAGGCAGGTGGGGCAGTTTCTAAGTTTGGCAGGGGACCCAAGAAGCATGGTTTGATTCTTTTTAGCATTCATAACTAAGTTGTTGTTGATGAGCCAGGCTTGCAGTTTTTGAAGGTCCCCTGTAAGACGGGAGTTGATAAGATTTATATTTTTAGAACTGTGGAGGAGCACCAGGTCAATAGCATACAATGTGGTACTACATTCAGTGATAATGGTAGGGAGGCTGCAACAGTAAGAAGAGAACACACCAAGGAATTGAGCCCTGGGGACCCCAAGTTTAAAAGGAGCCAACTTGAAAATGAAGCCATTAAACGTGACCACTTGTCATTAGTTTGACAAGTAGTGCCGGAAACAGGCGACTGCATGAGTGGACAGGTCCATGCCCTGCAGTTTGAAACACATGAGGCTGTAGTCCACCAAATCAAACGCCTTATATAGGTCAAAAAACATGCTCCCCCAGTAAGCTGACCCCGATCCATGGCAGATTTAATGCCTTTGACCACAGTGGTGAGAGCAGCGGAGGTGCTATGGTGCTTAAGGAGAATGTGTTGCTCGGGTGTTAAGATATTGTGGGTGTAGAGGTGTTCAGTGAGTTGGTCAGCCACAGCACACTGCAGTTCCTTGCTAAAGGCAGGGAGTATCGCAATGGGGTGATAATTTTCCAGGATATCTTGTGGTCTCAGCCTTGGGGACACGGACAACTCTGGCAAGCTTCCAACAGTCAGGAACAGTGCCAGACACAAGTGAGAGGTTAAAGATGTGCTTGACCACAGGGGCTATGACAGGGGTACCAATTCTCAGCAGTTTAGGTTCAAGGTTATCACAAACTACGCTCATGTAAAGAGGCTAGTTAGCAGCCGGAAGACGGCATTAGTTGTCACCACCTTGAGGCAAAAAGGAAGATGGTGTGAGGAGGGATCAGGGAGGAATTAGCTGCCGGAAGAGTCCTCCACACGGAAGGATGGTAAAGTACAGTTACGTAAGAACTTACCGCAACAGTAGATCTTCAAAATGTGCTCTTGCAGCAGGCAATAACCATTAGGACTATGCTACCAGGCACTAGGATCCCACAGAAAAATTCTAGCTAGCAGTCTATGGTGGGGGACCGCCACCTGCCGTCAGCCCCGCCCCCAACATCGCCCATGGTATAAAGGGGCAGTCCCCCAGCACCACCTCAGTTCCCTGCCGGGGACTTGGCTGTATGAAGCATGGGGAACTGAAGAGGTTCCAACAACCCCTAAAGGTAGAAGAAATTATACCTTCCTAACGGGGTTGGGGGGGGTAGTAAAAGCATGCCTGCTGCAAGAACTCTTTTCGAAGATCTACTGTTACGGTAAGTTTTTACGTAACTGTACTATCTCACTTCAAGATAGAGCCATTGCAGCAGGGAAATACAGGTTACTCACCTGTAACAGGAGTTCTAGGAATGGTATATGTTGTTCATCCACACTGTCTGGCAGGTTCCTTGCCGCTTTAAATCTTGCCGTAAGGTCTTCAAGCTGGCTCCTCCCACCCACCCGGGTGGTAAAACTCTCGGCTCTGCCCCATGACGCCAGATCTAGCCCACTGGAAGCCAGGTAGTGCGTCGAAGCCGGGGAGGTCGGGTGGGTCGAGTGGATGAACAACATATACCATTCCTAGAACTCCTGTTACAGGTGAGTAACCTGTATTTCTAGGGACATGGATATGTTGTTCATCCACACTGTCTGGCAAACTCCTAGCAGTTCTCCAGGAGGAGGGAGGCAAGGCGCACACCCCCTACTTAGGGTAACCAGCATCCCGGCGTGACTCATGCTCAATGTGGTAGTGGGTGATGAAGGTGTGTGCTGACTTCCAGGTAGTAGCCCTGCAGATCTCCTGGATAGGGACATCCCTGGAAGCAGCGGTATGGCAGGTAGAATGAGCTCTTATCCCTCTGGGAGGCTCCATGCCCGCCAGCCTATAGCAAAGATCTATGCAGGAGGTGACCCACCTGCCTATCGTCCGCTTGGCTGCAGGTCTGCCAGGTGCGGCTTCAGCGTAGGTGACAAACCGCTGGCGAACCTCTCCCGAACTCAGCTGTCCGCTCCTTATAATAGCGAAGCTCTTCTAGGGTCCAAAGTGGAGCCTATATTCGCCTCCAGGTGTGATTGGGGTAGAACACCGGCAGAGTCAACACCTGGTTAAGGTGAAACTCCGACATCACCTTCGAAGGAATTTCAGGTGGGGGCGCAGGACAACCTTGTCCCTGTGGAACACCAGATAAGGAGACTCGAGAAAGTGCCTGGAGCCTCCCATCCTTCTGGCTGACGTGATAGCCACCAAGAAGGCGGTCTTCCACGACAGGTGAGAGATGTCACACCTCTGCATCAGTTCGAATGACTTGCCCCAAGGGCTTAGCAATACCAGCAGTAGATCCCACGGAGGTGGAGGTTCTCGCACCTGAGGATACGTGATCAAGGCCTTTGAAAAGCACCCGACCACCTTCTCCTGCGCCACTGACTGCTTCTCGGCCCGTGTCCGGTAAGCAGACATGGCTGCCGGGTGCACCTTAAGGGTCGTCGACCGAAGCCCTTGCTGAGAAAGGGACCACAGGTAGTCCAGAATGCTTGCCAAGGAACAGGAGGAAGGGTCCAGGCCCTTGCCCTTGCCCTGACACCAAATGGAGAATCTCTTCCATTTGAAGGCGTAGCATTTTCTGGTCGACTCCTTACAGGACACCTCAATGACGTTGAGGACCTCGTCGGAAAGACCCAAAGCCTGGAACTCCAGCCACTCAGGAACCAGGCCGTCAGGTGCAGGGATTGAAGGTCCGGATGGAATACCTTCCCCTGATTGACTGAGATCAGGTCCGGGCGGGCTGGAAGCCGCCGGGAGCCTGGAGCTGAGACTGAGGAGATCTGGATACCAGACACCTGCGCCTTGTCCCTCCTCGCCTTGAGAAGCACCTTGTGGATCAAGGGAAATGGGGGAAAGGCGTAGAAGAGGCCCAGGGTCCACGGCCTCAAGAAGGCATCCCCCTGCAGCGAGCCCTGCTGAGGGGGGCGGGCATGAAACAGTCTCAGCTTCGCATGCTCCCTGGAGGCAAACAGGTCCACCTGAGGCGTGCCCCAGTGGGAGAACAGATCTTGTACTACCTCCAGCAGGAGAGACCACTTGTGAGACGCAGCCCCTATCCGGCTTAGGGCACCAGCCAGGGTGTTGGAGGCTCCTGCCACATGAATGGCGAGGAGATCCGCCTCCAGGCTGTGCACGAGTGACCAAATGCGGTGAGCTTCCCTGCACAGAGGCATGGAGCGCGTTCCGCCCTGGTGGTTTAGGTAGTACATGGTCGTGGTATTGTCAGTCTGGATCTGAACCACTTGACCCCATAGAAACGGAGTGAAGGCGGTGAGAGCTAAACGAACCGCTCGAAGCTCCAGCAGGTTGATATGGCATCAGGACTCCCGAGGGGACCAGAGGCCATGCGCTCTGTGCTCCCCCAGATGGGCATCCCAAACCATCAGAGAGGCATCGGTCGATAGAGAGACCGTCGGCTCAGGGTGGACAAATGGGATGCCCTCCTGCAGATGTGCTGGAATGGTCCACCACTGGACAGCGTTCCACATCCCCTGGGTCACTGTCACTAGCTGATCCAGCGGATCGAAGTGCCGTGACCATTGGCTGGCCAGCCCCCATTGAAGGGGATGCATGTACCAACGGACCACGCTGGTGCAGGCCGCCATGAGGCCCAGGAGGTGCAGGAAGTCCCAGGCAGGGCGCGATTGCCCAACCTGAAATGATTGGGCAAAGGAGGAAAGAACCACGGCCCTGTACACCGGGAGCCGTGCTCTGGCTCATAGAGTGTTGAGCTCTGCCCCGATGAATTGTATCACCTGCTTTGGCACAAGTTCCGACTTGGCCTCGTTGATGAGGAGGCCAACCTGAGAGGAAACCTGGAGCGCCAGATCTCTGGACCGCTCCACCTCCGCTCTGGAGGGGGCTGCAATCAGCCAGTCATCCAGGTAGGGGTACGCCCAGACCCTTCGGCGCTGCAGGAATGCTGTCACCACTGCCATGCATTTGGTGAAGACCCTGGGAGCTAGGGAAAGGCCAAAGGGCATGGCCCGGAACTCGTAAAGGGATCCCTCCGCTCTGAAGCGGAGGAATCTCTGGTGGGACGGACGGATTGGGACCTGAAAGAACACGTCCTGAAGGTCCAGAGAACAGAACCACACGCCTCGTTCCAAGGATGGGATTATCTGAGCCAGAGTGACCATCCTGAAGGTCCGAGACCTTAGGAACCTGTTCAGGTTGTGCGGGTCGAGAATGGGGCACCAGCCCCCCATCCATTTTGGGACCAGGAAGTACCTGGACACAAGCCCCGGGTCTGGAGGAGGATCCGCCACCTTCCTGATCACCTCTTTTTCAAGGAGCAGGGCAATATCAGCTCGGCGAGCCGACAAAAAGGCTGCAGACCCTGTGGCCCCCCCGAGGGGACACGGCTCAGAAGGGCGGGGCTTGCTCGAACTCCAGGGGCAGGCCCTTTCCTACCACATCCAAAACCCAATGGTCCGTGGTGATAACGGACCAAGCAGAAAGGGCGTGTAGAGCCGTCCCCAGGGACCCAGGGGAAGCGGTGGGGCGAGCCCCTCAACCAGTCACTGAGCAGGCTTAGAGGAGGGACCGGCAGAGGGACATCCTGGGCCTTTACCTCCCTGCTTCCTGTTGGAGGAAGCCGCGGTCTTGGGTTTGGGATGCTAAGCGCGAGCCTGCTGGCCCTGGTGCTGTTGGGCCAGACGTGCCGCAGGCGCAGAAGGACGAAAGGACTTGTGCTGCTGCTGTCGACGGCCTTTGTCCTTCTGGGCGGGGGTGACCGAGCCCAGAGTGGCACTGGACTTTTCAATCCACTGGAGGTGACCTTCCACTCCAGGGCCGAAGAGGTCAGTCCCCAAGAAGGGCTCATCCGCCAATTTGTGCTGGGTATCCGCCATGAAGATGGATATCCTCAGCCATGCTCTGTGGCGCATGGCCGCCGCAACCGATCTGGCACAGGAGTCTCCGATGTCCAGAGCCGTTTGGAGCTGCTGCTTAGCCACTGCCCTACCCTGCTCCCGTACCTGCCAGACCGTGGTCTGCAGGTTGGCCGGGAGATGAGGGATCACCTCATCCAGGGAGCCCAAGAGGGCGTGGGAGAAGTGTGCCATCAGCATGGCTGAGCTGGCCTGGCGGAGGCCAAAGGAGGACGCAGTGTACACCTTGCGCCCGGCATAGTCCAGCTTTTTGGACTCCTTGTCGGGGGACTTGTTCACATCCCTAGCATTCTCGGAACACTGGAAAACGCTGTTGGTGACCAACCCCTGGGCAGAGGGGTGTTCCGAAAACCCGGGCAAAGAGCCGGTAGGGACCGCATACTTCCTGGCCACCCTGGCCGAAGGCGCAGGACAGGAAGCAGGCTGCTGCCAGAGTTCCAAGGCTGGGCCAACAATGGCTTCAGCCACCGGAAAGGCCTCCGTGGGTGAATTCCCTCGGTCCAGTATCTCCATCAGGGGATACTTAGCCAGCTTGGATACGGGCTTGAGCTGCATCCCGGTGGACTCAGAGATGAGCCGAAGCAAACCCATGAAGGACGATGGGCTTTCGTCCATCGACTGGCCCGTGGAGGACTCCAGGTCAATGGGCCTGGAGAACAGGGAGGAGTCGTCGTCTGACTCTGAGGAGTCCTCGACGAGCTGCCTGGGGCCTGAGCCACCCTCCACCTGCCGAGGATGGTCGGGAATGAGGGTGACCGACAACCTGTGGGGTAGGCCCTAACCCGACCTAGTCTCCTTGGTCAGCGCCCCCGATTTCGGTTGTGGAGGCAGAGGTTCCACCACAATCGGTGGGGCAGCTGGTTTCGGCCGAACAACCGGCCCAGGCTTGGGCACCTCGGCTACAGCGAGGGGTTGTTTCGGCCGCTCGGGTGACAGCCACTTGATGGCCGGGGAAGGCGACGGCATCGGCTTGTTCCCGGACAGAAGTAACTGCTGCCACATCAGGTCCTCGTAGCGTCGATGCAATTTGCGCCGAAGCCTCTCCTCTTCCGATGAGGAAGATGAGGACGAGCAGCGGCGCCATGATCGCAGATGTCGGCTGGATCAGCTGGACCGAGACGATGTCCGAGACCGAGATCCTCGGTGTTTCTGAGGATGGGTCTGGGAAGAGGCGGGGGACACCCGCTCTTCCCTCGGCTCAGAAGCCTTAACCGGGGACTGCGGCACCGGAGGCGCAGACAAGTCATTGGTCTCCACCGGGGGAACTGGTGAAGAAGGGCTGTCAGCTTCACCAGTCTACAGCCCATCCGACTGGTCGAGAAAAATCTCGACCGCGTCAATGGGTGTCTCGGCCGGCTGGCCTGACGGGGACGCCATGAAGCCAGCGGCCTTAGCCGCAACTCTCGATCAGTCGAAGTGTCGACTTATCTGGGGAAGGGACCTCTCCGCTTCCCACGAACGCAACATGGGACTTACCTTGAGTCCTTCTTTGGACCGAGAGGAATGTCCCGATAGCCCCTCTCCCTTCGTGGAAAGGGATTGGCAAAGCTCCTTGAAAGAAGCTGAATACGAAGTACCCAGTGAGAGCGGGATAAATGCCGCTACAGAGGAGGATGATGATGCGGCCTGTGCCGCCTCCTCCTCGAGGGCGATCATCTGCTTGAGTTGCTCAGCCGAGCCAGCCGCCGCGGTAACCGCCCAACGGGCCTCCTTCGACTTAACCAGCAGGTAGCGCTTCTCGGGGCACCCAAGCTGTAACCGGGCAACGCGGTCTTCCTGGACGTTGGCCAACAAACAAGCGGCATAACTCATGAGCCCGCGGGTCATGTTCTAGGCCGAGGCAGTAGATGCACGTGGAGTGCAGGTCCGTCCTGGACATCTTCTGCCCACAAGGGCACCGCTGAAATCCGGGAGTCGATTTGTCCATCGCAGCCACGAGGGAGAAACTTGACCAAAGTCTTGAAAATTTTAAAATAAGTTTCAGGCAAACCGAAGAATTAGGATCCAGTCTACATGCAGAGCGTTAAGGAGGGAACCTGAGCTTCCAAGCGGTAAGGAAGATCTGGCGTCATGGGACGGAGCAGAGTGTTTTACCACCCAAGTGGGTGGGAGGAGCCAGCTTGAAGACCTTCCGACAAGATTTAAAGTGGCAAGGAACCTGCCAGACAGTGTGGATGAACAACATATCCATGTCCCTAGAATAACCATTAGGACTGAGTCCCAAGCAGTACAAGGATATGATCCAGGTCAGATGGGTGGTGGATACAGAATTATACCATGCACTGCACAAATGGTCCAATCAGAAGGGCAGACTGGCACCTCACCCCCGTTGTAAATCGTACAGTAATCACTGCAAAAGGTGCCAGCCTGCCACGCGAGCCACGTTAACTTCAAATTACTCCGACAGCATGTAAAATTCGAAACAGCCGCCATATTAATGTCCCGCTAACTACCGTCGTCTCACATACGTACAGTGAAAAAAAAAAAAGAAATGGACACCTCTTTTGATCTCATCAACACCGCTGAGCTCGATGAAATCTTCCGTTCTGTAGAGAGCGTAGAATCACATAGTAATCTGACAGAAAACGTACCTTTTGAAAGTCTGCCTCCAGTGCCAGCCCCACCGCTTCTTGCTCAAAAAACCGTGAACATCCAGTCAGATCTGCAGCCGACATCCGCAGCAGTACCTCCGGCAATTCCAAACTCAAACTCAGCGGGTATTACGCAGTCATCTGAAGCGGTGGGGCTGGCACTAGAGGCAGACGTTCAAAAGGTACATTTTCTGTCAGATTACTATGTAATTCTACGCTCTCTACAGAATGGAAGATTTCATCGAGCTCAGCAGTGTCAATGAGATCAAGAGGTGTCCATTTCTTTTTTTTTTTCAAACTGTTTTCTATATGTTTGCTCAGTTAATGAAACTTTATAAACTTAAATAAAAGTTTTAAATGCTAAACATAAGAATGTTGAATAACACTACATTAAATGTCACTGTCTCTCACTATACAAACAAGAGGGACTATTTTATGGTGTGGAAGAATAATTTAATAAAATCATATTTTTAAGTGAAACGGGGGTCAGGTAGAGAGTCATACAGTGGTTGCTGGAGTGGGCGAGGGAGCTCCGTCATTTTTGGCATTCCTCGGTCCCTGTTGATAGAGGGGTGCCTTTTCTTTTGAATCACCCTCTTTGCTGCTGTCATTTCCCCTGCTGGCTGTGTTGCCTGCGAAAGGGCCAATGTCTGGATGGGGTTGGCTCCGACTTATACATCTTGTGGACTTCGGAAACTGCTCCCCCCCTCCCCAGAGTCCTGCAAGACTGTGATCATCTTTTCTCCTGGCCAAAAAGAACTGATCCTTGAAAGGAGGCATCCAGGATAACATCCTGCAAATCCTGTTGGAAGCCCGGGACCTTCAACCCAAAGTAGCGTCAGAGGCATATCCCCATGGCAGCTGCTCTGGCAGAAGTGTCTGAAGAGTCATATGAGCACCTCAGGATGTGTTTGCCAACGTCAGCACCAGATTGTAGGACTGCTAAGAGCTCTGTCTTGTTAGGGGAGTCAAGACTGCGACTGAGCCAGGTCCACAGCCTTGTTCCAGAGACACTTCTGATACATAACCATGTGTGCCAGAAAATTTAATGACCAGACTGTACAAGCGGCCGAAGAGCAGACCTTCTGGCCACACTGGTCCATCTTTTTGGACTCCTTATCCGGTGGATGGGAGCTCATATGCTTTGGTTGCAGAGTCTTACCATGTGCAGCCGTAAAGACCATGGAGTCTGCTTTCAGTTGGTCGCTCAAATGTGGTTCTTCCCTAGGGGTCCTATATGAGCAGTCAGCTTTCTTAGGGACCACCGAGGTTGTGCAAGGGTGCTTCCAGGCTAGTTTTGTAACATCCTGGAAGGGTTCCACTAAAGGTGGGATGACCAAGGGTTTTGAGTCAGTGACCCCCTAAGAATTTCACCAGATGGCATCTCTTGGAGTCCAAAACTTCTGTCTCCCACTGGTTACGGAACTGAATGTGTCTCATCATATCTAGGAAAGTGGGACTGTCCGGAGGAGACCTTGGGAATCCCTCCTTGGATCCAGAGATGAAAGAGACAAGTCAGCTTCTGACGAATCTTAAGAGGAGGAGCCTATGCTGGACTCCTCTGAAGATGTGGACCGGGATTCGCTAGAGCAACTCCAGCATCTAGAAGAGGATATGGACGACAGGTGACAACCGTGCTTCCGTTGTCCAGAGGACTCCTGTCCATTGCTACATGGAGCTGGGCTGGCGTCAGGGGGTGGTGAAGGCAATCTGCGTGGAGGAGGGATCAGTTGCCTAGGCGGAGCTGGTATAGGGGTACTCGCGGGAGTCGGGTTTGGCTATGGCGGTCTGGGCAACAGAACCCCTTTGACTGTGTTCCACCAGCTGGTGAAGAGCGCACCAACCTCAGGCAGAAGTACCATGGGGTCCGGCTGTGGGTCTGGCATCGGGATAGGGGCGTCCGAGGAGCCTGGCGTCGGACACTTCAGTTTAGTTCCATCTGTCATCAGGTCTGACGGTACCGCTGCGTCGGGCGTCAGGTCCGTCGGTGTCCCATCTCCGGCCGTTGGGTGCCCTGGAGTCTGGTCACTGGGCTCCCGAGGGGTAGGTAGTGACGGAACACGTGGCACCTGGTCCGTGACTTTCAGTCAGGTCCCCAGATATCTGTTCCGTGGTCAGACACTTTTTAAAGCCCTGTGGATCAAACGACGGCTTGGAGGGTGTCGTTTGCTCCGGCTCCATAGTGGAGTCAGAGGGCTTTGTGGTCTGTCATCGGTCCAGAGCCCTGGCTGACGACTGCTTGGAAGGCAAGCATGGTTTCTTGTGGCATTCATGCTCCTGATGTCTCTTGGTGTCATCGGACCCAGTCATCTTGTCCAACGACCCTGAGGCAATGGCCTTGCGGACAGCAGGCTCCAACCTGCTGCCCGATGAAGTGTGGGCTGATCCGTCTGGCCGAGATCTTTTCGAGAGCATGTGGGGCCTGATGGCCAGGGAAACGGAGGCCTGGGAAGGCCCTAGCCCAGAAGACCCCCCGCCGGATGCCTGGGTGGAGACGGGAGGCTTCGACGGTAACCTAAGAAGAGCAAGGAAAACAGAAGAGGCAGAGTTCGACCTCATGCCAGAGGTAGAGCTTTTGGAAGCCTTGTGTGGAGACCTGGGAAAGGACTCTGACCTGGACCTATCCTTGTCTTGATGGTGATGCTTCCTGCTCGATTTCTTCTCTCTAGGGGAGGAGTCCTTGGCCGAGGAGGAAGACGAGCTGTGCAATTTCCGCCTCTCTGTAGATAAAGTTGGCTGGGTAGACATACATGACAAATTTGGTAAATTTGACAAAAAAACAAAACAAACAAAAAAAGCATCAACTGTGCAAAGCGTGAAAAATGACGGTCAACTGGTAGCAGGTGTCTGAGGGCCTGGGATGCACAGGTTGACGATGGGAAAAAAACTGAGGTGGTGCCGGGGGACTGCCCCTTTATACTATGGGCGATGTCGGGAGTGGGGCTGACGTCAGGAGGCGGTCCCCCACCATAGACTGCTAGCTAGGATTTTAGTGCCTGGCAGCACAGTCCTAATGGTTACTGCCTGTTGCATGAGCTCTATCTCGAAGTGAGATCTGGGAGGTGAAAGCTGTAAGGTTCATGAACTGTCACTTAAAAACTTCAGCAATAGTCTTTGTGCCGCTGTGGACTCCTCCTACCAGTATGTTACTGGGATGCTGCTTAGAGGAACTTTCCACCAGGCCCCCTGATGTTTCTTGGGAAAGACCTACAATCTTTTGAAGATACAAGCAGGGTTTCATGGCAAAAAATACTTTTGGCGATACAGATTTCTCACTTAAATGATTCGCAGCCTTCTGTACTCGTGCAAGTCAGACCACTTCCTGTCTCCCTGTTCCGAGAAGCTTAAGGAAGTCGCTGTGTAGCCATTTTGTTGCTGTGCCTTTTACCCTCCTTCTGATAAAGGGGGCATGAGACTCCTGTAGAGGGACAAAGGCCTGAGTGACAGTAGTCAGGGCAGTGGTGACAGATTAGAAGTGTTGACAAAGGACCAGTCCACATTCACAAGGCCTGAGAAGACGAGCCCTGGATCAAATATTGAGTAGTCACGAAGGCTTATGATTTTAGGTGACACTTTAGGAAGGTTAGTCCTGCAGACACAGTACATTAGGGACTGGTCTGAGTACATCAGGAAATACACCAGTTTGCAGAATTCTAACAGGCCTGTTTGTCATGGTCCAGTCAAGAAAAGCGCGTGCGCCCCCTCCCCCCCAAATGAACAGCCTGACTGGGTTAGATAAGTTCTGAGTGAGGCCAAGCTCTGACAGCATGTTCTCAAAGAGTTGCAGCTTGACCCCTTCCAGTTTAGGTTAAGGTCCCCCATGATGACAATCTAATTTGGCCCCATGGAGCTTCTGACATGAGCAAAGAACTGAGAGAGGTCGTTAAGGCCACAGGCGGGAGAGGTACACACCCATTTGAGGCAGATTTTATATATTTAAAAGTTTTACCAGGAAAGGTACACTGAATAATCAAAGTTGCTTGTCTACCGGTGTGTCCTGGGGAACAGGGGACAGGAATGACAACATACATTACAATTCATTAACCAGGGACAAAGATACATCAGTACATAGTAATACATACAAAAATGTAGAACATATTAGAAGTGCCTAGAAATTATGTAATAAGGAGCAACAAAATGGGCAAAAACAAATGGGAGTGCTCATAACTTGGTTAAGTACAAGCAAGGATTATAACAACTTTAGAGAAAGGAAGAAAGAGACAACACAGCATGACAAGTTCACTAGCAGTACATGTACACTATATACCCAATGTTGTTCATCACCTAGAAGTGCATAAGCAGGGGTAGCAGGTAATGTCCACTTAAGGAAAGGCAGAGAGAGCCTTCTGAGTTTGGAGGAGAGGAACAGGCAGTGGGATTCAATAGACAAATGGAAATACAATGACGCAGAAAGGCAGGGAGCGGGGAGGTGGGGGAACTTAAAAGCAGGTGCAATTTAGGAAAAAGAAATCATGCAGGGATGACGACAGGGAGAGCTGGGAGGAGGAGGAGTGATGAATACGATGTGGTAGTGAGTTCCATAGTTTTGGGAAGCGGTGTGAGAATGCTGACTGCCCTACTGAGGTAGATCAGCGAGGGACTGCCAAAGTGCAGGTGTCACAGGCTCTAAGGGAGTGAGAGGGGTGAGAGATGGTTAGAGAGGTATGATGGGAGGGGCCTGAACCAAAATTTGGAAATGAATTTAGCAGTATGGGAGGGACGCCAGTTATCAGGTGAAGGAAATGCAAGAGAGTGGTAAAGGTCACAATGTTGAGTGGTGGTGGTGGTGGGGGAAGTCTAGCACAGAGTGGCAGAACGAGATGAAGACGGTATCCAATCTAGTTAGGGAAGTCTTGGGAGCAGCACTATAGACTACATCACGGTGATCGAAAATAGGGAGTATCATTTTCTGGACAAAAGTTCTCACCTAGCAGACAGAGGTAAGCAATTGTGGTTCCTGTACAGGGCACATAACTTGGGGCGCAGTTTTTTCAGGATGGTGCCCACATGTCCAGAAAAGCTGAGGTGCTAGTCAAGCCAAACCCCAATGTATCTAAAAGAGGAGGTGTCCTCAAGGGTTGTCCCGTCAAGGGTGTGGAAGGAGGGCATGGAGGGGAGCCTTGAGAGTCTCTGCCTAGTGCCAACAGTCATGGAGACTGTCTTCTTGGCATTTAGAAAGAGTTGGTGTGAGCTCAGCCAGTGCTGAACCTTATCAAAGGTTCAGCACTGTGAGAAAGGCCTTTTGGCACCATGCATTTCTGCATAAAGTTGAACCAGCATAATATTTTGTGGTGATTTGCATATACAGCCCATGATGCTGCGCATTATGGGGTATGTGTGATTTTGTATTTCTTGTCAGTCATGCTGAAATATGGCTGTTACATCCGTGGTAGACTGGCCGGAGGTGTACAGGATAACGTCATCGGCATACATGTGGATGAAGGACGACGTGCAGACTGAAGGAAGGGCATTCGGAAAAATGAAGAATAGTAGTGGTCCTAGTATGGAGCCCTGTGGGACTCCAGTGTTACTAAGGAAAGGAGGGGATAAAGAGTCAGCAATTCTAAATGACTGTGTTCTACCTACAAAAGGTATGAACAGAACCAGTTTGTTGCAGAGTCAGATAGACCAGCTGAGGTGAGACTGTTAAGGAGGGGATGGGAAACCGTGTTGAAAGCCTTTGCGAGGTCGACAAAAATAGCGGGTGTGCTTAGGCCACTATCCACTCCTGTGAGGATGGAATCAGTGAGCCTAAGCACGGAGGTTGTAGTGGAGTGATACTTCCGGAAACCAGATTGGAATGATGTGAAGAAGTTGGAGTCAGAGAGGTATGAGGAGAGTTGAGAGAGAACTATATGCTCCTGTATTTTAGCAAGGATAGGGAGAAGAGATATAGGACAATAGTTCCCAGGTGAGGAGGGGCCGCCACCCTTAGATAGGGGGAGGACAGTGGCATATTTCCAGATGGTAGGGACTGAAGCCGAGGAGACAGAGAGATTTAGGCTATCAGACAGTGGTGAGGAAATCGAAGGGGTAGATAGGTATAGTAGCTTGGGATCAAGTCCATCAGGTAAACTGCCATCGGAAGGGTTGAGTGCAAGGAGAGCTTCCAGGGTGTCAGCAGGAGAGACATTTAAGAAGGAGATAGAGCCGTGTCTGGAGTAAGCACTCAAGTTATTTCTAGGGGGGGTAGGTGTGAATAAGTCACAGAAGGGAAGGAAGACAGGAGGGCACAGGAGGTAAAAACAGGAGTTAAATTCAGAGGCGACGGTAGGGGTAGTCAGATAATAATATTAAAGAGCTGTTAAACTTGAGGAGTGGGATAGGTGGTTTAGAAGGAGGGAGAAATAGAGAGCATGGACTACCTTCCACAATTTAGAAGGGTTGTTTATGTTTGAATGTAAGGTAGATTGGAAATATTCGGCCTTGGTACATGAGTTATGGAGGGTGCGGTAAACTTGGAAGCCACTGTACAACTTGGAGGCTTTATGAACCTTCCAAGCTTGGTCATGAGCATATTGGCATGCCAGCAATTCTGGTGTGACCCAAGGGAGGCGATTTCCATGAACTCTGGAGTGCCTAACTTGGGCATGTTGGTTCCAGGTGTTAAGGAATTTATCTTTTAAATAATCCAGAGCTTCGTCTACTGTATTCACTGAGGAGACAGGAGACCAGTCTGTGCAAGCTAGGTCATGGAGGAGGGGTGCGAGGGCAAGAGATTTATAGGACCGAGTTAGTAAGATTTTGTGAGGAGCCTTGGGCCTGTGTATTCTGTGAACCATATAGATCATGTGGTGGTCATTTAAAGCATCAGGGACTACGCCAGGTTGGATGACCCTGTGCGGATGGGAGGTGAAGCCCCAGTCAATGAGATTGTGATTTAGGGTTTTAAGATTCAATGGGGTAGGTTCCTGGATCAATTGAGACACATTATGGGCAGCTATCTCATTTCATGCCTTGCTTGGGGAGGAGAACAGCCAGTTTTGGTTGAAATCCCCCATAATACAGAGTTCTCCTGAGAAGGTTTGGGATACAATTGTTGTGATGAGATCAGTGGCAATGTTAGTAGGAAGGCCTGGGCGGCAGTAAACACCAGCAATAAAAATGGGGACAAAGAACGGGAGTGATAATCTTACAATGAGAGCCTCATAAGCTGCTGGAAGGGATGTGGATAGGATGGTCATGTGTTGGATTAAGGAGGAGATGTGTCATCGAGGCACAGGTCAAGAAGCATAGGAAAACCAGGAGCAGTTTCAAAATTTGCAAATAGCATTTTATTATTAATACCAGCAAAATAAAAAAATAATTGTTCAGTATAACTATTGACAATGACAGTACAAACATAGAAAACAGCATCCTTCTGAGTTTTTTTCTTCTCAATTTCCAGTCTCCGTCTCTGTCGCTCCCTCTTGCAAAACACTGCAGCTTTTTCTATAATAAATCTTTGCAGGGAGTGCGTTAAGAACATTCTGCTTCTCACACAGTGTTCTTGTCAGTTTCAGCAGGTGCAGCACAAAGAACATTGTGACCCAGAACTGACCTCGTTGACAGCTCTGGAAATTTCAAACTAGCATCTCAGGTTAAGCCCTTGAATTCCAGTTTCTGCAATCATTTCAACAGGATAACTATATAAGGTTTTAAACAAAGGGATCCCAGTATCAGTGACATTTCCACATTAAGATTCACATATATTTTCATACCTGCAGATATGCAAGGGGTGGAGGGGGGGGGAAGAAAAGACAGCAAGGAAAGGCAGAGAGATAGTGAGAGGCAGAGGATTGTGAAACTGGAGTGATCAGTTCCTAGGTCTTACAAGAAAATTTGGTTGCGCAACCAGACAGAGAAGACCGAAAAGGAGAGGAAAGAACAGATCATCGCATTTAACCTCTCTCTGTATAATGAATGGGACAGGGCCTTATTCAGCCCTGTCACAAGATGTACATTGCCACACCTCCACCCATTCTTGCGCGGTCTTGATGTGAGGGGGTAAAGACGGGGATGGAGACAGAGTTGTGAGATGTTTTATTATTGAGCCACGATTCTGTAAGGCTATGTATGTCAGGGGTGAGCAATACAGTCAGGGGAAGTAGCAGGTCAATTTAAGGTAGAAGGCTTCGTGTACTGAGATGGAGACTTCTAAGCCTATAAGGGAGATAAGAGGAGTTGGAGGGGGAGGGGGAGGAGCCAGGGTTAGGATTAATATCACCAAAGGATAGTAGTAGTATTATGATGAGGTAATGAAGTTTGGAGCTCTTATACCATTGGCTGGGATGCAAGTGGGCGTAGATATGAGGGTATGCAATGGGGAGGTAAGTGTAATTTTAGTAGTTGTAGTAAGGCCTAGGAGCTGGGCACTGATAGGAGAGATGCACTAGGTAGGACAGGAATATTGGACCAGGTCTAACAGTAAGGAGAACAGGTTACTGCATCTGAGAACATAGGATCAAGTAAGATAGGCGTACTAAAATGGGGTAAAGTGGAAAAGGTAGAGGCTAGGGAGTAATTGGAATTGGTGCGGGAAGGGGATACGAAGGATAACAAGAAGCAGGCTAGGTGTGATTAATAATATGCGAAGATAACCGATTATGGTTTAAGTGGAGACTGGAAAAAAAAAAAGGTTTGAAAAATAAGAAAAGAGTAGATAACACAAAGTAGTGTTATTTTAGTTATAACTGTAACATGCAACTGAAGTGAGAGTATCAGCAGTTGAGTTAACAGGGAGTGCTGCTAAGACGCCCCTAGCGGACGATTTATATAAGGGGCTAATGGAAAAGACAACACTTAGTTTTTTCACTACTCAAGAGCTTGCTGTCATGCGACTAACAGGATCTATAAGTATAGCTGTCCTGATAGGGCTGGTGGGCGGGACCTTTCTGTGGTTGGGCAGCGGCTGCTGGAACGAGCCGCACTGCTGATGGAGGAGTGCCCATCAGGGGCTGGACCCTCTCTGTGGGCAGGCAGTTGGGTGAGTGGCAGCTGCTGGAATGAGCCGCACCACTGATGGAGCAGTGTGCGTTCAGGGGCTGGATCCTTTCTGTGGGCGAGCAGGCAGTTGAGCGGGTGGTGGCTGCTGGAACGAGCCACACTGATGATGGAGGCATGCCCGGTCAGGGTCTGGATCCTTTCTGTGGGTGGGCAGCAGCAGCTGGAACGAGCCACACCACTGATGGAGGAATGCCTGGTCAGGGCTGGATCCTTTCTGTGGGCAGGCAGTTGGGAGGGTCGTGGCTGCTAGAACGAGCCGCACCACTGATGAAGGAGTGCTCAGTCAGGGGCTAGATCCTAGGGGGTTCTTGGTGATCCCCAGGTAGCATAGTGTGTAAACACTCAACAGGTGACTCAACTGGCTGTGGCCGGAACTGCAGAAACATTCAGATGGGATTTATAATAAGTAAGACACCACCACGTTTTGTCCTGGGGCGGTCCAGTGCAATCTGACTTTCAGATGAGACGTTAAACCGAGGTCCCATCTGCCTGTTCTGGTGGTAGTTCAGGTGGATGTTAAAGATCCCATGGCACTTCTCGAAAAAAGAGTAGGGGAGTTTCCCCTGTGCCCTGGCCAAATTTCCCCCCACTCACTAAAAATACCACCAACAGCTTAATCTAGTTCAAGGTCAGTTGACATTCATCTGTATTCCCCACCCTCAGGTCATGCCTGAAAATAGGCAGAATTTGTCTAGTGCACTTACCCGATCAACAAAAACTAAATAAAATAAAATATTACTGTAACCTGGAAGGGAGCAAACAAGTAGTCTGTAGTAGATTTAGCAAACCACGTCATCTGTAGTGGGTTTGAGCCATATCTCAGGCTGAGAATTTCAGGTTGATAGTTGTTCGCCCAGACCAGTAATTCCACCTTGTTTGCAAGTAGGCTGTAGATGTTTAAGTGGGCTACCTTTAAACCATTGCAAGAGGTCCAGTTTGTTGAGGCTGTGGTGGACATGGGCACAGGCCCCAGGTTTTGGAATATGTCACCAGCACATGCAAAGTGAAGGAATGCCAGCCACAGGGGAAATGTGTGAGGCACAGTGTACAGCACTACAGGGAAGGTGCAGGTTGTCTTTAAGATGCTGAACCAGTGACAACACGAGGTGAAAGTGAAGTAGCCTAGCTGTGGGCAACTTATTGACACCGTTGCACAGCAGGTCAGAAAAGATGAATTGATTGCCATGCGTGTGGGCTGAAGGGGGTAACAGGCCAGCGGGGGTGGAGGAGGAAGGACCACAGGGCCTGCCGTATAAATAGAGAGGCGACAATACCAAACAGAAAAAGTAACATTGTGACATTGGATGCAATAACTGCACGATACCAAGACCTTATGAACATACGCACATACAAATAAGCCAGCAGAAACAGACCACCGGTCTATCTAAGTCTGCTTCAGTGTGCAGCTAGCACCCTAGTTTGCAGCTGACCCACCCTCCCTTTGTCATCCCTCGACTCCCATGTCCCCCACCCTCACTCTCCCCTGTTCCCTGTCCCATGCCCTTTTGAAGCTGTTCACACATTTACATGATACCACCCATTCTGGTAGTGTGTTCCATTTTGCTACCATCCTCTCTGTAAAATAGTGTCTCCTCATTTCCCTCCTAAACCTTCCCCCCCTCTATTCTTAGCCCGTGCTCCCTGGTGTCCCTCCCCCTTCTTAGCTTAAACAGTCCATCTGCCCCATCCTTACTGATCCCCCCTCAGATATCTGAATGTCTCTTTCATGTCCCCCCGTCCCTTCTATCCTCCAGGGTGTACAGATTCAGGTCTCCCAGCCTGCTCTCATAGTCTCACCCCTCCATTCCACATATCACCTTTGTTGCCCTCCTCTGCACCCCTTCCAGTGGCCTGATATTATGCTTTAGGTATGGCCTCCAAAACTGCACACAATACTCTAAGTGCGGCCTTACCAGTGACCTATAGAGGGGCAAGATCACCTCTCTTTGCCTAGATGAAAAACCCCTCGCTATGCACCCCAGCATTTTGTTTGCTTTTGCAGCTGCTCTCCTGCACTGGTCAGTGTTGTTCATGGTCCCTGTTATTACTCCCTAGGTCCTTTTCCTCCTCATTGATCCCCAGTTTAACCCCCAGCCAGTATTCTCTCCTTGGGTTCTTCGCCCCGAAGTATATAACTTTGTGTATTATCAGTGTCAGTGGCTCAGTAGGTAGCACACTTGCCTCTGAGGCCAGGAGATCAGAGGGCTGTGGGTTCAATTCCCACATCTGGCACTTGGGTTAATATCCCAGTACTGACACTGCATGAGAGGGATGCTGCACTTCTGAGGTGCTGTCTTTCGGATGAGACGTTAAACTGAGGTCCCATCTGCCTGGATTGGTGGTAGTTCAGGTGGATGTTAAAGATCCCATGGCACTTATCGAAAAGAGTAGGGGAATTTCCCCGGTGTCCTGGCCAAATTTCCCTCATTCACTAAAAATACCACCAACAGCTTAATCTGATTCAAGGTCAGCTGGCATTCATCTGTATCCCACTCCCCCGGGTTATGCCTGAAAATAGGCAGGATTTGTTTAGTGCACTTACCTGGTCAACAAAAACGAAATAAATAACCTTACACTTCTTTGCACTGAACCCCAGCTGCCACCTCTCTGACCACTCCTCTAGCGTGCTTAGGTCCCCCTGCAGCCGCTTCCATCCCTCACCTCCATCCACCACTGCTCCGATTTTGGTGTCGTCAGCGAACAGACCTGCCTTGCTCACCACCCCGTGTGCAATGTCTGATATGAAGAGCCCAAATAATACTGGCCCCAGCACAGAGCCCTGTGGCACCCCACTCATCACCGACCTTGGAACCGAGAGCTCCTCTCTCACCACCACCCGATGCAGCCTTCCACTCAGCCAGCCTATAATCCAGTTCACCATTTTTGCCCCTACCCCTACACCAGTTAGCTTCCCCCAAGCCACCCATGAGGCACTGAATCAAAGGTCTTGCTGAAGTCCAAGTAAAGAACATCCACCTCAAGACCCTTATCCAGCTCACCTGTCACTCAGTCATAATACTGTATCAGGTTGGTTTGACAAGATTTCCCTGAAATGAACCCATGCTGCCTCACATCCTGGAGGCCACTGTCCTCTAGATACGACACCAGTCTTTCCTTTAGTATAGTTTCCATGAGTTTGCACACTATGGAGGTGAGACTTACTGGATGATAATTACCCGGTTCGTCCCTTGGTCCGCTCTTGTGCAATGGTACTACATGTGCCATCCTCCAGTCCACTAGCACACATCCCGACTCCAGCAAGGTGCTATACAGATCAGCCAGTGGCTCCGTCAACACTGCTACCATCTCCCTCAGCACCCTGGGGTGGATACCATCTGGCCCTGGTGCCTTGTCTACCTTCTGTGCCCTCAGCCCCTCTAGGACTCTACTTGCCTCAATTCTTCCATCCGTCGCCTCCCACCCTCCCAGCCCATGGTGGTAGCGGTCCCTCTTTTCTTCCGTGAACATTGAGCAAAAGTATTTATACAGTGCTTCCACCTGCTCCTCCCCCTTTTCCTTGCAATCAGGCATTGAGTAGCATGGGGTACCCAGTTAGAGACCAGCTACAAGTCCCAGCTGTAGTAATAGTTCCACAAGACAGCTAGGAGATCAGTCTATTCAGAGACTGTTGAAATTGGTAACCCAGAAATAAATCCAAAACAATATCTGAGCAGAACACAGCAGCTAGAAGCAGATACCAGTTAACACTAACTGGGGGAACCTGGAAGCGGGCAGACCCTAAACATGGTGTTGGCTGGACACAACAAAAAGAAATTATCTGAACAGACTACCTAACCAGAACACAGCAGCTATAAACAAGCATCAACAAAACTAAGTGAGAAAACTTGAAAATAAACAGACCTTAAATAGGATGTGGGCTGGATATTACAGAAATCAGGTTAACTTATTCAACTGAGAAAAACAAACCCAGTAGTATAAGTAAGGCCCCTGTAATTCTGCGATTCTGCGGTTGCGGAATTTTCCGTAGAATTTATATAGTGCCGCAGAATTCATTGTTTTTGGTGACTTTTCATTCAAATATACAGTTTTTCCATACTGCCATGCTCCCGCACCCATCTTGTTTATCCAGAAGCCCCTCCTTTACTCTTGGTAGGTGATGTCATCAATGTCATCACTTCATATTTTAGCCAATGGCAGGGCTGCATTCTGCCACAGAAATGAATAAATCATGTCGTAGAAATCAGAAAATGCTGCCTCGAATATAAGGTTAGTCAGTAATTACAATCCAGGGTTTTATTTAACTCTAAAAATTGATTAGCGTTTTGCTCATAAAAGTTCTAAAACATTGTGAAAATGCATCGCACTTGCCTCACTGTGTTTAACAAACATAACACTTCTATAAAACCTATATAAATGCTTTCTGTACAGTTAGTATTGGCCCAAGAAAAAAACTGCTAATCAATTATTTAAAACCCTGCAATCAGAGTAAAAAATCTAGATTTAGTATTTGCCGTATTGGTCCTTGTAAGAACAAATCCAGGAGCAAATGATTTGATGCCCTTTAATGGACCAACAGAGATGTAACAACAAGAACAAAGTGCTCTAGCTTTCAGACCAACAAGTGCTTCGTCAGAAGCATGACGACAGTTATTTAAAAAAAAAAATACTTTTAACACCAAGATCATGCAGAAAAAAAACAGAAAACAGGGATTCTAGCATCAGTCAGTGTAAGATATTAGTCAGTGATTAAATAAAATGAGGGGACCTTACAGACTGCAAAGCCTGCCTAGTGTACAGAAAATTTCGTAGGCTTGTTAAGAGGTAAATGAAGTAGCATGACCGGACACCAGCTGCCTCCCAGGCAGATTCCCAGTCGTCCTTTGCACTTACATAGAAACATAGATTTTGACGGCAGATAAGGACCGCTTGGCCCACCCAGTCTGCCCATTTCCCTACCTAATGGATAAGCTGCAGATCCTAGTTATCCAGCAGCCTACTTCTTCATACCCCCACCCCCTAGAACTGCCTTATGACTGTCCCATGCATGCTTGAATTCCACCACTGTTTTTGACTCACAACCTCCTCCGAGCCGTTCCAGCCATCCACAACCCTCTCTGTGAAAAATACTTCCTTAAATTACCTCTGAGCCGCCCCCTTCTATCTTCAAATTGCCCCTTGTTCTTGCACATCTCTTTTTGAAAGATGCTACCCTCTTGGACTTTGTTGATTCCCTTGAGGTACTTGAAAGTTTCTATCATGTCCCCCCTCTCCCTCCTTTCCTCGAGGCTATACATATTCAGCTCCTTAAGTCTCTCTTCATATGTCTTCCGGTGCAGAACCTGCACCATTTTAGATACCCTCTCTGGACAGCTTCCATCCTGTCTGTGTCTTTGCAGAGGTGGGTCTCCAGAACTGCCGCAGTACTCAGATGGGGTCTCACCAGCTGTCTGTACAGAGGATAATAACTTCCTGTTTTCTACTGGTGCTGCCTCTCCCTATGCATCCCAGTATCCCCCAGCCCTCCTTGCTGCCCTCTCACATTGCTTGCCCACCTTTAGGTCATCTGATATGACTACCCCAGGTCCCTTTCCATTTTGTTGTTGTTAGTATCTCACCCCCATTGTGTACTCTTTCCCTGGTTTCTGTTTCCCAGGTGCATTACCTGCACTTCTTAGCATTGAATCTAAGCTGCCATACATTTGACCATTCCTCTAACCTTGCCAGTCCCTTCTCGTCCTTTCCACCCCACCTTGTGCATCAACTCTGTTGCAGATCGTTGTGTCATCTGCAGAGAGACATACTTTTCCTTCCAGTCCCTCTGCAATGTCGCTTATAAAGACATTGAAGAGGACCGGTCCTAATACTGAACCCTGCAGTACCCCACTAGTAAACCCTATTTCTTCAGAGTGGACTCCATTTACTATTACTCTCTGTGTCCTATTCTCCGGCCAATTCTTTACCCAGGCTGTCATCTTGGGACCCACTCCCAGGCTGGCTAACTTGTATATTAATCTTTTGTGTGGGACTGTGTCAAATGCCTTGCTAAAGTCTAGGTAGGCCATGTCCACAGCCCCTCCCTGATCTACTATTTTGGTCACCCAGTCAAGAAATCTATCAGATTTGTCTGGCATGACCTTCCGCTGTGAATCCATGCTGCCTTGGGTCCTGTGCCCCTCTGGCCTCTAGGTACTCAACAATTCTTTCCTTCAAGTGATTCCATCATTTTCCCTACCACTGAGGTTAAACTAACAGGTCTGTAGTTTCCTGCTTCTGCCTTGCTCCCACTTTTGTGAAGGGTATCACATCCGCCTCCTCCAGTCCTCGGGTACCACCCCATCCTCCCATGATTTGTTAAAGAGGGTAGTTAGTGGTGTCACTAGTTCTACCCTTAGTTCTTTTAGAATTCTGGGATGAATCCCATCAGGCCCCATTGCTTTTTCCACCTTCAGTTTTAAGAGTTCTTTCAGAACCCTTTCTTCTGTAACTGGGCTGGTATCAACTTCTGTATCCACAGTGTTTCTGCTGTTTGTTTTAGGTACCTCCTTCTTCCTTTGTAAATACTGAGCAAAATATTTGTTTAGTATCTCTGCCTTTCACAGTCACCCTCTGCCCACCCTCCCTCCCTTTATTAAGCCTCATTAACCCTCCTTGGTCTTCCTTGGCTCCTGATGTACCTATAAAGGTTTTATCCCCTTCTTAACTGAGTTGGCTAGCTTTTCCTCGGTTTGGGCCTTTGCTGTTCTGACTGCCTTCCCAGCATCCTTTTGCTTTAACTGATACAGTTCTCTGTCCTGCTCCTTCTGTGATTCCTTGTACTTCCTGAATGCTTTCTTTTCTCTTGAACCTTCACTGGCACTTCCTTTGAGAACCACAGTGGTTTCTTACATCGTTTGTTTTGTTTATTTGCTTCACACAAAGCTCGTTACCTCTGTGATGGCAGTTTTATTATTCCCATTGTTCTTCCACCCTCCTTCCTGCCCATTTGCTAGTGTATTCCTTAGGCACTCACCCATTTGGCAAAGTCAGC
The DNA here is from genome assembly GCA_016271365.2 of Neoceratodus forsteri. NCBI lineage: Eukaryota > Metazoa > Chordata > Ceratodontiformes > Ceratodontidae > Neoceratodus > Neoceratodus forsteri. The sequence continues at coordinate 155,390,101 of JADMNL010000030.1, forward strand.
CCTCCTAAAGTCCAGTACTTTTGCCTTTGTATGGCTTGACTCTATTGCTGTGTTTATTGTGAACCATACTGTTCGATGGTCGCTAGTTCCCAGATGGCTACCCACTTCTACATCTGTGATCCTCTCTTCATCTCCATTTGATAGAACCAGGTCTAAGACTGCTCCCTCTCGAGTGGGCTCTGATACTAGTTGTCTAAGGCACTTGGTCCTCAGCATGAGGGCCACAGTACAACCAGAAGGGCCACTGGTAGTGACTGATAGGCAATGGACTCTCTGCCCATGGTTGTGCTGATAGGCTGAGCTGCTGGAGGAAGGGCATGATTTCAAAGGAGGGCTCCCAAGTGAAGCTGCCGTTAAGCAATGTCCAAATGTTCCATGGCGATGATCGGCTGGATGCGAGCAGTAAGAGCTCACTGTCCTCTCATCCCCAATGATTCCCGACACTGATCTGGTGTTGCACTTGAGTTGCACACGGTTCCTCTTTCAAATTCAAATTCTGGTGGGCAAAGGACTCTCTGACCATGGCTGCTCCGACTGGCTGAGTTGCTGGAGGGAGGGTGGGGTTTCAAAGCAGGGTTCCCAGGTGAAGCTACCATTAAGATGTCAAAAAGGTCTGTGACACTGATCACAGGGCAGAAAGGCTTCCTGGTTATCCTGTTGGGGGGGTGGGGCTGTGGGGGAAATCTGGAGTTGTTAGAAGAGGGGCCAGACCACTAGGATTGGGACATCGCAGAATACAGGCAGAGGTAGGCCAGCCAGTCCACACAGCTTCAGGGCTGTGGTTTGCGACCCTGATTCAGGAATGAGCCTGGGATGCTTTAGGGCCAGATGGAGGGATGCTTGAATGTCCCAGCAGATGCTTGCCTCCTCCAGGGTGGGAAGTTGACAGATTCTGCTATGCTAGCGCCACCTGAGGTACCACAGGTGGAACTGCAATTGAAACAGATATGGGAGGAATGAGATGCTCAGTTCGCTACATGCACGCCTATTGAATATAAACTGTACAAGCACATTCACGTTGGTTTCTCAGGGAAAATGTGAACATCTGAAAATCCCCAACCCAGGCAGATTAATACAGGACACTGACAAGCCCCATGCCACTGAACAGGCCCTTCACCATCATCTGGATTCAGCCTTCAAAGGGGTCTGGGCTGTCACTATGGTGCCACTATGGAAGGAAACAGAATGGCGGTAAGTCCCGGAGAAGGAGAGTGATGGGGCTACAGTGACCCAAAGGGGACAAAGATTGGACAGTTCAGAGGATAAATAAATAAAAAAAAGAAACTAATAAATAGAAGAACAAAACGGCCAGAGATGGGGCATGCTGCCAGAAGAAAAAAATTACTCACCTTAGTAATGTTGTTTCTTCTAATGGAGTCTTGCTATATTATGACTATTGCAGTTTGTCCCACCATTAGAACTGCTCCGGAGATGAAAGAGTTAACTTCCATGCAGGGCATGGAATTGAGAGCGCGAGCTCGGTTAGAAAAGCTCTGTCTGGGATATTTCAAACCGAAACTGTCAGATCTTTTCGAGCAAAACTCACTAAGGTTCTGTCTGGAAGCTGTAACCTACACTAGCCAACTGGCTACTAAAATATAACACATTTTCCTGGTCCCAACACCAAGACTCAAGTCAGGGGACCAGAAAAAGATAAAATTAAACACAACACCCAAACACCCCAAAAAGAAGGGGTGGAAAACATATAAAGGGGCATCAATAAGTGCCAACAGTGGACTGCCCACCCCATACCCAAAGCAGAAGTTCTGAGAGGGGCAGGCTGGGGGGGAGGTCATAATATAGCAAGACTCCATTAGAAGAAACAATATTACTAAGGTGAGTAATTTTTTCTTCAAACAACATGAAGTCTTGCTATATTATGACTATTGCAGACTACACAGCAGTACCTCCATGGAGGGGGACAGAACCTACTTAGGAATAGGCTCTGAAGCACGCTGTTAAACCGAGTATCCTCCTGGCCTGGATATCCAGGGAGTAATGCTTGGTGAAAGTGTACTCTTTTCCAAGTAGCTGCTTGACATATCTCTAAGATAGGGATGTCTCTGGCAGCAGCTAGAGCGCAGCTGTACCTCTGGTAGAGTGAGCCTCAGGCCTGAAGGGGAACCTTACCCAGTTTTTGATAAAATTGGATACAAGAGACAATCCACCTGACAATGGATCTCTTAGTGGCAGGTTTCCCTTTCCCAACCTCACCATCAGTGAGAAATAGTTGGAGGCAGTCAAACCTGTGACCCTTGGTACGCTCTATGTAGTAACTTAGGGCCCTCTTAACATCTAAGCTGTGCAACCTCCTCTCACCAGAGGAGGAGTGGTCGGTGAAGAACACTGGAAGTGAAATAGATTGATTAAGGTGGAAATCTGAAACCACCTTAGGCAAAAACTTCCTGTTAGTCCTGAGGACTACCTTATCCCTGTGAAGGAAATAAAGTCAGTCTCCACTGACAAAGCTTGTAACTCACTTATGCACCTGGCAGAAGTGATGGCTACTAAATACAGTTTTCCAAGTCAAGTACTTAAGCTCTGCGAAGACAGAGGTTCAAAGGGGTTACATCAGCTGAGCAATGCAAACATTAAGATCCCAGGCAGGGCAGGAGCCCTGAATGGTGGATTGGTATGAAGCAATCCCTAAAAACTTGGAAAATACAGGGTGAGCAGAAAGAGAAGAGGGCTTCCTGCTGAAATAAAAGCAGAGACAGCTGCCAAATGCACTTTCAGGGTGCTGGTCTCAGTCCCAAAGAATTAAGATGGACCATATAATCCAAAACAGTGGGCAAATCAGCAGATTCTGGGAAATATGCTTCCCAGAACACCATATGGAAAACCTTTTCCACTTGGAGTTATAGGTAGCCCTAGTGGAAGGCTTTCTAGAAGCTTTCAAGATTTGAGAACACCTTGAGAAAGTTGTAGATCAGCAAACTCTAACTCCTCAAGAGCCAGGCCTTGAGGTTGGGGATCTGAGTTCGGACACCAGACTCTCCCTGGGCACAGGTTAACAGATTGTGGTTCCTGGGGAGACAGAGAAGATGGACTGCTAAGGACAGAAGGAATGGGTACCAGGGCTGCCTGGCTCCAGTCTGGAGCAATCAGGATCATCTTGCAGGGCTGAGATCTGATTTTGACTAGCACCTTGAACAGGAGAGGAAGGGGGAAGGCACAGAAACTTCCCTTCCCAATCGGGAGAAAGGCATCCAGGGGACTGAGCCCAACACTGGGGGCCTGCAACAAAAAGTGGAAGTTGATGATTGTCTGGGGCTGCAAAAGATCTATCTGAGGGGTGCCCATCTGGCAAAACCATCCCAGTACTCGGGATCCAGTGACCATTGTGATGGCCCTGGGAAATCCTGCTGAGAGCATCTGCCAGGACATTGTCCTTGCCTGGGAGGTGAACTGCTATGAGGGAAGTGTTCAGGAATAAGCCAGAGACCACAACTTCATTGCCTCGGTGCACAAGGCCGAAGACCAGAGTGCCTTGCTTGTTGATGTACCACATTGTAGTGGTGTTGTCTGTTCTGACCTGTACCACTTTGTTCTGAACAGATGCAAAAAACCTGAAGTGCTAGAAAACAGCTCTGAGTTCCAACAGATTGATGTGGAGCAGAGATTCCTGAGGGGACCACAATCCCTGGGTGGAGAGGTCGCCCATGTGAGCTCCCCATCCCAAGAGGACGCATCTGTAGTAAGGGTCAAGGAGTGAGATAGAGGGATGAAGGCACCCTTGTCTCAGATTGCTCTGATCCTGCCACCACTGAAGGGCCTGCATCAGGGGTTCGAGTCACTGGGATCAACTTGGATAGGGAATCTCTTCTTTGAGACCAAAAGGCTCTCAAATGGAACTGAATGTCCTCATCTGAAATCTTGCTCCTTGCACTACAGCTGTGGAAGCAGCCATGTGTCCTAGCAGCTAGGAAATGCCTTGCTGGTAGAGACCTGCAGAGTGAAGGGCGAGGCCAGGGCCACCAGGGTCCTTACCATTTCTAGGGAAGGAAGGCTCTGGCCTGTTTTGTGTCAGTTCTGCGCCTATAAAGGTGAGTACCTGGACAGGTTCCAGAACTGACTTTGGAAGACTGAAGAAAGCCCAGAGAGTAAGCAGCTGCTGGGTAACTTGCAGGTGTGATTTGACCTGGTCTGGAGACTGACCCACAATGAGCCAGTCGTCCAGGTAGGGAAAGATGGCAATCTTTTGCCTTCTTAAATGAGCAACTGCTACTGCCAGACATTTTGTGAATACCCTTGGGGCAGAGGTAGGCGAAGGGCATTGCTCTGAACTGATAATGGCCTGAGGGCAGTTCGAATCTGAGGTACTTCGGTGGGAGCTTCTGATAAGAACAATGGAAGTAGGCATCCTTGAGGTCCAGGGAAGCTAGCCAGTCCCGCTGGAGAGAGTAAAATCATTCCCAGAGTCACCATTTTGAATTTTGGTTTTAAAGGTGCTTGTTCAGATATCTTAGGTCCAGGATGGGCCGCCACTCTCCTGTCTTTTGGGGTAAGGAAGTACCTGGAGTACAGACCCTTGCCCTGGTGTGAGGAGAAACCCTTTCTACAGCTCTGAGAGCCAGGAGGTTGAGACTTCTGTTTCAAAGCAAGAGTCTCTAGAGGGTTTGCAGGTGGAAAAGATCTGTTTCTCATCTTTGGAAATTTTTGAAGCTGAGAACCAGACCCTGGCTCACTACTTCCAGGACCCACTTGTCTGATGTTAAAGACTCCCAGTCCTGGACGAAGTAAGCCAGCCTGCCCCCTACAGGTAATGGAGAACCGGCCCTGGGCATCCCATCAGGGTGCCTGTCTGGCAGGGGCTTTAGGCTGAGGGGTGGGAGCAGGCCTGCTTGTACCCCGTCTGCCTCTCCCTCTGAAGAACCCCCTCTGAACATAAGCTGAAGAGGAGGCCTGGGTTTGGTAAAAAGGCCTGCCTCTACCCTTGGGGGGCTGCCTCTGAGGAGTGGCTTGCCGTTCCTTGGCTTGTGCACTCCTATAAGTGGTTCTATATTCATCCATTTTCTTCATAGATACATAGATACATAGACAGTGTCGGCAGATAAGGGCCTATGGCCCACCCAATCTGCCCATTTGAGCTTGTAAGTTCAGTTTGTTTTCCTAGAAGTCTGTTGCCCCTTACCCCTGACCTCCAGAATTTCTTTATGTCTATCCCATGCATTCTTAAATCCCGTGATTGTTTCAGCCCCCACCACTTCCTCTGGCAGGGTGTTCCACTTGTCCACCACCCGTTCTGTGAAGAAATTCTTCCTCACGTTTCCTCTGAATCGTCCTCCTCCAGCTTCATCCCATGCCCTCTAGTCCTGGAACATCTTTTCGCTTAAAAATAGTGTTTTCCTGCACCCTGTTCCTCCCTGTAAGATACTTGTATGTCTCTATCATATCCCCTCTCTCCCTCCTCTCCTCCAGGGAGTACATGTTCAGTTCCTTCAACCTGTCTTCATAGGACTTGTGATGCAATCCATGCACCATCTTTGTTGTCCTCCTCTGAACCTTCTTTACTGTCTATGTCCTTACGTAGGTATGGTCTCCGGAACTGTACACTGTACTCCAGGTGGGGCCTCACTAGTGTCTTGTATAGCGGAATTATGACCTCCCTTTTCTTGCTGGTGATGCCCCTTCATATAATTCTCTGTCTGCTCCCCAAACAGAGAATTTCCCACCACAGGAAAATCCATAGCCTTAGCCTGGGTATCCTGTGACAAAGTAGTACACCTGAGCCAAGCCAATCTACGAAAAGCCACAGATGTAGCCATGACTCTAGAGGATACATCATTAGAATCCACTGCAGCATGGAATTGCACCTTAGATGCCTCAATACCATCAGCAGCCACCTGCTCCAGCTCCTTGGCAAGCTGGCCAGGGGCCTGTTTGGCTAAAGCCATGACAGTATCCCATCTAGATTTTTGGTATCTTGCAACATAAGCCATATAATTTGCTTGTCTGAGTCCCAAGGACGCTGCCATGTATTGTTTTTTAGCCATGGCAGCAATCTTCCTGGAGTCCTTGTCAGGAGGATGTGAAGCCAGGGGAATATTAGCCTTATCACAGGCTGCAGCCTTAACTACCCCAACATGGCTGCATTGCTGTGAAATAAATTCTGTATAAGGACCTGACAAAGTGTACCTCCTGTCCATCTTTTTATCCACAGGAGGCACAGAATTAGGAGCTTTTAAAATTGTTATTGTTTGTTTCCTAAAGGATTTATGTAAAGGAATAGACAATCTCCTGGACTCTGGAATATCCATCATCTCTACAAAGTCAGGCTCCTCTTGCTCATCCACAGCTTCCTCCAAAGGAAGCTGGAGGGTTTCAGCAACTTTTTTATAAAACAGAAAATGAGAAGGGGACTCAGCAAGCCTAGGGGGAGATTCTCCAAAGGTCTGTCTGGGGAGATGTCCGGTTCAATGGGCACATCCAGACTTTCAAAGTCACATTTACACTGTTCATAATCATCCTCCCCCTCCTCTGGTTCATAAAACTCCTCTATATCATATTCCTGAACCGGTGGAACCGGCCGAACCGACCTTTTGCCAGATAGTGGCGGTTCAGACGGAACCGGGGAAAGTGACTGGACAATTTAGATTGCCCTGGCTATCTCTGCAGCAGCTGGAAAAGGGATTTTTGACTCCACACCTGCTGACTTTCTAATTCTCTTTGCTGGAACTGGCTCCTCAGAGTCAGCTTTACGTTTGCCAGAGGAAGTCTGGCCCTGGTCAGAGGGCACTCCCTCCGGTTCGGCTGGCACCGAACCGGGCTGGCCATCCGGGTCAGCGGACTTTTGGCCTCCTGCTCCTGGAGCCTACCAACTCTCTTATCTAGGGTAGCTGCAGGAAATTCTTGCAAATCTGGCAGTCTGCATTGGGGTGGTCAAACCCCAGACAATAAACACATGTGGTGTGTGGGTCAGCCTTGGCAAAGGCTTCCCCACAGACACTACAGTGTTGAAACCCAGTGGGCCGGTTTTCTTTTGGGTTTCTCAGACATAATGCCAGCCTAACCAAAAACTTGCCCTTTTTTCGGCAGTGCCAGGCAAGACACCCTTATCGGTTCCCAACCGTGTCATGGGTCGTGGAAAAAACCGTAATGAAATCGGTTTTTTTAAGAACCAATAAGAACCGGGAACCGCACTCTAAAAAGCCTTTAAACGCTTCAGAATAAAGTCTCAACACAACCTGATCGGTTCAAACCGAACCGATAAACATTTACAAGTTCCACACAGAAATAAACCTATCTATTACTTACAATACCATAGACAGAGCTTGAACCGATCAGTTTACGGTTAAAATAATGATAATCGCGGTTGAATTTAACCGAGAAAAAATTCTTTAAACCGAGACAATGAACCGAGCAGTAGGAGGAATCTCCGGAGCGACTGTTCAGTGAGGCGGAGTAAAGAATCTGACAGTTTCGGTTTGAAATATCCCAGACAGAGCTTTTCTAACCGAGCTCACGCTCTAAGTTCCATGCCCTACATGGAAGTTAACTCTTTCACCTCCGGAGCAGTTCTAATGGTGGGACAAACTGCAATAGTCATAATATAGCAAGACTTCATGTTGTTTGAAAGGATAACAATTTATGGGGGGAAAAAGGCAGAAAAGGCTGTCTCGACAGTGGAGTGGCAGCAGTCTCTCATGCAATGCCGATGGCCAGGGCCCACAACCCCAGCTTGGATCCACACTTGGACACTCCTGATCTCCAAGAAGGGTGGGCAGGTTAGCCCACAATGTGAATGCCTGTGGTGTTCCCAGGAAGTGCCTTGCAGGGAAGTGTGTGTGTGTGTGTGTGTGTGGGGGGGTGTCATGTTGGCTCCAGTTTGGTTTTCCACTACATACAAGCTTAGGCTGCTGTCAGTATCGAGATGAAAAGAGCGCAGCCGTTAGATGCCAGCTCTGGCACTCTCGGGGCTCTGTCATGCAAGTCTGCCACAGTAGACTGTATCCCCAGGGGGATGGGGATGCTCCAAATGCCTCTCCATGGTGGGAAAGCCATAAGAGACGCTGGCAGGTGAATGGTTGTCAGGGCTCAGTAGTGTATGAAAGGCATGATACAAGACTCCATTCTAGTCTACAGTCCCCGCACTACCAGTGCATAATGTTTTCATAGGAGGGGTTTCAAGTTCAGTGAGAGTAGGCCCTTTTACGAACTTGCCACCCATTCAAAGGTGGAACTCATTTCTTATCACCCATGTATTCATCCAAATACTTTTTAAAAACTGTCATATTTATACTATTCACTGTTTCCTTTAGTAATTCATTCCATTTGGTCACTACCCTTGGTGTATACAATTTATTTCTTTTGACCGTTTTATTTTTGCCACCCTGTAGTTTATATTTATGTGACCTTGTAGATATTACACCTGTTTTCAACTTTAGTCCAAGTGTTTCCCTCAATAATGGTTCATTCTTAGTCCTGTAAATAAGACAAAGATCTCCTCTAAGCCTTCTATATTTCATTGAATACAATTTTAACTTATGAAGTCTTTCCCTATATCCCAGATTCTTATTTAGTTGATTGTATCTTTCTTGTAACTTTTCTATGAACTTTTGTGATCTTATATTTTGAGGGGCACAGCATTCCAAATGTGGTCTGTCTAGGGCAGTATACAATGGTGTAATAACTCCACTTTCTCTGCTCCTAATGGACAAATAAATAAGCAATTTAACACATCGATCAAATCTCAAATGTTCCCGTGTATTTATAGCATATGGCATGCTGATTTACAATATTCTAAAATTTACCTTTATTTTGTAGATTTACATTGTTTTCGTCAAGTTTAAAACTTTGGCTGAAATGTAAACAAAAGCTCAGTTTAGCCCGCTACTCGGCTCACAAAATGTCCATCATGAGAAAGTCTGAAAGGTTTAAACTCAACAGTTAATGTTGATATGACCCCAATCCTTAATTTTTTCAATTCACTGCATTGTAAGCACACATAGACACAACACTGCATTATGACTCATAATTTATGAGTTAAAGAAGAAAAAGCCATAATTATTCTGGTTTATATCTGGCTCTAGTAAGACACTGGGAGAGCCTTCTCCAATCAGCCCCACCTAGAGAAAAGGAAAATTGTATACTTTACAGTTCTTTTAGGTGCACTGATAATGACAGTTCAGGTCTCACCTTCTGATCCCGAGCTAGGTTGGGCCTCCGTCAATTGAAACTCTTTAGTTAGCTCATCCACCATTTTTCCTGCATCCACTGGGTCAGTAAATTGGTAAGTACGACCCCCATAATGGATTCTGAGATGGGCTGGCATTAATAAGGAGTGGGTGATACACAAACTTCGCAGCCGTGCCGACTGCATCAGATTTCTTACGACGGCTCCTGGTAGCAAACGGGAGATCCGGAAACAGGTGCACAGCAACGCCAACGTAATGTAACCCCTCCGTCAATCTGGCTGCATGAAGGATAGAATCCCGTACTGATGAACTTGCAGTAACCAGTAAGATGGTTCAAGGTGCTTCTTCCCTTGGCCCTGCTGCACGTGATGTAATGCGGTATGCTTTAATTAACTGACCAGCAATTGTAGGATGATGTAGGTTTAGTGCTGCAGGAAGCCATCCTTGTAAAAAGCCTAGAAGGTCACCCTCGTCACTTCCCTCTGGCAGGCCTATGATTCGAACATGCGAAGCTCGATTTGCATTCTCCAGGGCTTCTAAATGGTAACGCAACTGATTATTCTCCTGCACTAGTTTGGCTGTAGTCGCTAATGTCTTAGTTGCTGTTTTCTCCGCTGCTGAGGCAGTTAAGAGTTACCCCCTTAATTTTAGCATCCTGGTCAGCAAACATTTGCAGGATAGACTCAACTTTGAGGTCTATCGCCTGCGTTGAGGCCTGTAACGCTCTCCACGGGGGGTCTGGTCCAGCAATTGTCGACAAGGCGGTTGCGGCCTGCATAACTGGTATTGGTGGAGTTTTAGAGCAGTTTTAGAGTGTTATGAACGTCTGCTGTCTACACGTAAATATATTTCTCCACATCCTAACCCAGAGCTGGTAATGACCGACTTTGAGAGGGCGTCTATTGCTGCTTTCCAGTCTGTGTTCCCACAAGCAAAGATAGTAGGATGTTTTTTCCATTTTACCTAGTGTATCTACAGGAAAATCCAAACCGAGGGACTATCTATTAAATATGCCCAGGAAGCAGAAAAAATATCTACCTGCACTAGCATTTTATCCCCCCGATCAAGTTTTTGCACGAATTGAGGAAATGACAGACGATTCTTCACACATTTTTCCAGATGAATTAGAGCCATTAATAGACTATTTCGAGGACACTTGGGTGGGGAGGAGAAATAGAAGAGGTACTGCACCTGGGGGCCAGAAACCCAGGCCAAGTGTACACCCTGGGGGAATGCTGCAAGTCTCGATGGCTGAGAGGGACCTGGGGGTGGTGCTGGATGTCAAGATGAACAACTCAGAGACTTGTAGGAGGGCATCAGCCAAGGCCAACAGGATGCTGGGACGCATCGCTAGGGGGATCACCTCCAGAAGGAGGGAAGTGATACTCCCTCTGTATAACTGCTTGGTGAGGCTGCACCTCGAGTACTGCGTGCAGTTTTGGAGGCCACACTTAAAGAGGGACATTAAACTCCTGGAGAGGGTCCAGAGGAGGGCAAACAAAATGATTTGGGGCTTGGGGACAGGACCTATGAGGAGAGGCTCGAAGAGCTAAATATACACATTGGAAGAGAGAGGACCGGGGACATGATAGAGGTCTTCAGGTACATGAAGGGGGTAAACAGGGAGGAACAGTCAAGGAGCTTGAAGGAAGGAGGAGGGGCCACTACAGGTCATGGGTGGAAGCTGGAGGGAAGATTCAGGGAGAAAGGAGGAGGTGCTACTTCACTAAGAGGGTGGTGGAGCCATGGAATGCACTGCCTGGGGCTGGTGGAGGCAGAGACAGTGGAGGGGTTCAAGAGGGGGTGGGACAGGTACAGGGGAAGGGTTCTGGAAGCAAAATTCAATGTAGCGAGAATATCCACAACTGGGAAGGGAGAAGCCAGAGAAGGCAAGGGGGGCAGCAAGGTCAGCTCCCAGGGTGGAGGCTGACCAAACGAGCAGACGCAAAAGACCATTAGGCCTATTCTGCTGGCATTTTAGTATGTTAGTAACACGGCACAGACAGCCACTGTATAATATAGAGTTGTGGAATCATTCCGAAAGTGTATTGAATGGTCGTGCAAAAATTAATGTGGTGGAGGCCTTCCACCATGGCATGCAGACTGTGTTTGCATGTCATATCCAACAGTATGGAAATTTATTGACGGGTTGAGGGGGGTGCAAAGAAAAAGGGATTCAGAAGTGGAGCAGATACTAGCCGGGATTCCACCCGCAGCTTCGCGGAGAGTCTACAGAGACAATGTTGCGCGGCTTGCCTGTATTTTGGAGAAATGTGCAGATCGTACTACAGAGGAGTTTTTACGTGGAGTAGCACATAGTTTTGAATATTAATGACTGCATGACTGAAACTGACTACATGGCTTTTAAGGTTTTTGAATAAAGTTTTGCCTTTTAACAAGAAAATGAACTGAACTTACAACGTCATACACTGAGCTGGCTGGGTAACCATGACTACTTGCTATGGAGGTCAGACGCCTTACAACGTCTCACGCTGAGCTGGCCGAGCTGAACAGACAATGAACCGGGTAACTGAACATGCTGAGACTGGTAAAGAGACATTTAAATTTATTTGGGGAGCGAATTGTCGTGGGCAAGTGAATGTCGGAGGAGTGAATTGGCACTGGGGTGAATTGTCGAGAGCAAGCTGATGCGGGCAGAACTGTCAAGAGCGAGTTGTCGTATTCCCAATTGAAGCATCCAAAGTACAATCCCATGCTGCTGTGGACTCCAATGATGTGGCATCAAGAGTCATGGCTACATCAGTGTCTCTCAGGAGACATGCTTGGCTCAGATGTACTAGCCTTTCACAGGATACCCAGGCTAAGGCTATGGATTTCCCTGTAGCAGGTAACAATCTGTTTGGGGAGCAGATAGAGGCTTACGTGAAGAAAATGGATGAGTACAGGACCACCTACAGGAGTGCACAGGCCAAAGAGAGGCAAGCCGCTCCTCAGAAGCAGCAGTCTAGGGGCAGGGGCAGGAGCAGGCGCTTCCACAGGTCTTTCTACCAAGCTCAGTCCCTCTTCCTTCCCACAGAGGGTGTTCTTTCGAGGGAGAGGCAGGAGGGGGATGAGCAGGGCTGCATCCTCTTCCCAGTCCAAGGCTCCTGCCAAGCAGACACCCTGATGTGTCAGCCCGGGTCAACCCCCCCATTCCAGTAGGAGGCAGGCTGGCTTACTACTTCCAGGCCTGGAAGTCTGTTGCCTCAGACAAGTGGGTCCTGGAGGTAGTAAGCCAGGGACTGGCCCTCAGCTTCAAAAGGTTCCCAAAACTGAGGGTCAGGTCTTTTCCACCTGCATCCATCTCAGAAACCCTTGCTCTAGAGGCTGAGGTTTCTTCTCTACTGGCTCTCAGAGCTGTAGAGAAAGTTCCTAATCAGCACAAGGGAAAAGGTCTGTATTCCAGGTACTTTCTTACCCGGAAAAAGACAGGGGAGTGGTGACCCATCCTAGACCTAAGGTATTTGAACAAACACATCGCAAAACCAGAATTCAAAATGGTGACTCTAGGAGTAATTCTGCCCTCTCTAAGGCCAGGGGATTGGCTAACATCCCTGGACCTCAAGGATGCCTATTTCCATATTCCTAGCAGGTGCTCCTACAGAAAGTACCTCAGGTTCGAGTTGCCTTTAGGCCATTATCAATTCAGAACCATGCCCTTCGGCCTAACATCAGCCCCAAGGGTGTTTATAAAGTGCCTTGCAGTAGTAGTTGCCTTTCTCAAAAGGCAGGGTATTTCCATTTTCCCATATCTGGACGACTGGCTAATCGTAGGTCAGTCCTCCGACCAGGTCAAGTCAACTCTACAAATCACTCAAGACTTGCTCACTTCTCTGGGGTTTCTCCTCAATCTTCCAAAGTGTGTTCTTGAGCCAGTACAGATTCTTACCTTAATAGGAATAGAGTTGGATACTATCCAAGCAAAGGCCTTCCTCCCATTTGCAAGGTTAAAGGCCCTCACAGATCTTGCTTCCTCTTTTCAACATCTGGTCTCTTGCCCAGGAAGGCAGTTTTTTCAACTCCTGGGCCACATGGCAGCTTCCACTGCAGTGGTGCAAGAAGCCAGATTTCAGAAGAGGGACATTCAGTTCCACCTAAGGTCCTTTTGGTCTCAGAAAAAAAGACTCTCACCACATTGGTTCCAGTGACTCAGACTCTGGTCCAAGCTCTCCAGTGGTGGCTGGACCAGGACAGCCTCAGACAAGGTGTTCCATTTCTCTCTCAAGTCCCCTCAGTACAGTCCTAACTACAGATGCTTCTCTCCTAGACTGGGGAGCCCATTTGGGAGCCCTCACGGCTAAGGTTGTTTGGTCTCCACAAGAGTCTCTCCTTCATATCCATCTGCTGGAACTCGGGGCAGACTTCCTGGCCCTTCAGGCCTTCTTGGAATCAGTCAGAGGCAAGGTGGTGCAGGTCAGGACAGACACCACCACCACAATGTGGTACATCAACAAGCAGGGAGGCACTCGGTCCAGAGCCTTGTGCACAGAGGCCATGAAACTGTGGTCTCTAGCCTATTCCCTTCAGACTTCCTGACAGCAATTCATCTCCCAGGAAAGGACAATGTACTGGCAGATGCTCTGAGCAGAATCTCCCAGGGATATCACGAATGGTCCCTGGACCTTCCCATCCTACAGGTCATCTTCACCAGATGGGGCACTCCAGAGATAGATCTCTCTGCAGCCCCTTACAATCACCAACTTCCTCTATTTTGGTGCAGACCTCCAGTCTTGGGGACTGTTCCTCTTGCTGCTCTCATTCTGGATTGGAAGAGCAGGTTTCTCTATGCCCTCCCTTCCCTCTGTTGTTCAGAGTCCTGATCAAAATCAGATCTCAACCCTGCACAGTGATACTGGTGGCCCCAGATTGGGCCAGACAGCCTTGGTATCCTCTGCTGCGGTCTCTGGCAGTGTCACATCCCCTGTCTCTTCCCAAGAGATACAATCTTCTATCTGCCTCTCAGGGGAGGATCTGGTACCCCAATCTCCAGTCTCTCAACCTCAAGGCCTGGCTCTTGAAGAGTTCGAATATGCAGGCCTGCATCTTTCTCAGGGAGTTCTGGATATTTTGAAGATTTCCAGGAAACCTTCCACTAGAAAAACGTATAATTCCAAATGGAAAAAATTCAGCATCTGGTGTTCTCAGAAGGGCATTTTGCCCGATTCTGCAGACATTGCTACAGCCTTAGATTATCTGGTTCACTTTAATGGTCTAGGCCTTAGGCCTGCAACTCTGAAGATTCACCTAGCAGCTGTGTCTGCATTCCTTTCAGCAGGGAAAGGCTCTTCCCTGGCATCTCATCCTGTTTTCAGTAAGGTCTTCAAAGGTCTGGTTCATATTAACCCTCCCTTTCGAGAGCCTACTCCGGCTTGGGATCTTAATGTCTGCATTGCTCAGCTTATGCAGCCACCCTTTGAACCTCTGGCTTCAGCCGAGCTTAAGTTCTTGACCTGGAAAACTGGCAATGACATACCGGCATGATGACATCATCGTAGCGAGTCCGCTCCATTTCTTCTATTACAACCTGTGGGCACTGTTGTAAGATGCAGGATATTGGCAGTATATTTAGTTATCAGCCTATGTAGCGATACTTAGCTTGTGCACCAGACTCTGCACAAGCTAAGTATCGATACATACGTTGATAACTAAATATAGTGCCAATATTCTGCATTTTATCTTAAAACCCTAAATAATTTGTTTTCTGGTACATTCCTTTCAGCATTTTTGTTGCCCTTCTCTGGACTGCCTCCATTCTGTCAACTGGGCATTCAAACTCTACCGAACCAATCAGAGGAGAAATCTCCTGAGCGACTTCACTGTTAGGTGGCGTAAAGAATCTGATGGTTACACTGCTAAGTACCAGAGAAAGAGGTTTGAAAACCGAGCTCGACGTTCTATGCTTTTGCATAGAGTTAACTCCTTCCTCTCTGGGACAGTTCAAGTGCTGGTGCTAACTGCATATTGTCAGAATACAGCAAGACTTCATGTTGTTTGAAGCTGGATCTAGCCCAGGTCCATGTCCAGGCAGCACAAACTGACTTAGTGCTGTGCCGACATAGGCCGATATTCAGTCAAACAGAGCCACTGCGCTATCCAACAGAATACAGCAACCTCCAGGTCAGGCACAAGCACGGCGCAAACCTCTGCACCCCACTTTTGCGCTTTCTTCACTATCTGACCCATGGTGTCTGTCCCTTGCCTCCTGACATGCAATCAGCAAAGCAGAGCACTTCCCCCAAGTGCGTCATCACATTGACCTCCATTTTCTGGGACTCCTGCATTACTGTCTTCAGCCGCAGTTGAGAATTAGAACTCTGCAAAGTGTTCACTGTCAAACGGCAGTCAGGAGCCTCAGCTAAATTTTTGACAAAACCACTACCCCGCCCACTATAAATTCTTATGTCATCATTGCAAATGTCCAAACTGATCACACCAGCTGAACATTTCCATGTGTTCTGGTCCTGTCCTGCATTGGGAGATTTCTGGCACCAGATAATGAGTTATTTCTCCCCTCTCTCTGTAGACCCCAGGTTCTACAACCTGCCACACTTCTCCTAGCCATCCCGGCGGCAGGACAGAGAGTCCAGTCTCACTCCCTGCTTCATGTTTTCCTCTTGGCAGCAAAGAAGGCCATAACTAGGTTCTGGCTGCAGCCCAACACCCCTTCCCCTCCCCCAACCAATAATATTGCATTGGCAACAGATTGCGGCACAAATGTATGCCTTAGACAAACTGACACACCAGTTGAAAGGGGAAACTGCAACAATTTCAAGACAGATGGCAATATCGTACTATGTGTCACAAAATAGTCAATTTGTTCCTTACGAGATTCTGAACCACCACCTTGCTGTATCGATGTCCACTTGATATTGGTCCTCCTACACCTGGGTTACAGCTATATTTTGCAAAATTGTGTAACCTGTTATATATAATAAATGTAATACTCCACATAATTAACACAGAACTGTTTAACTCTTCTATCCCTTTTCCTTATAGGTTCTGCCATATTCTTTGCCTTTTTTTTTTTATTCATTCCATCTAGCATCTGACTTCGGCCGGGTTTTTTAGTGGAAACAGAACAACTCTTTGCACAACTGAGTTTCTCTACATAGGAGAGGACACTCTTACAGGAATCACTGGCTGCTTACAGGAAAATCCACCCTCTTCTTTTTTTTCCTAATTATTTGTACTTCTTCTTACAAGGCTTGCCTATACCTGTTGCCAACCCTTCCCAGATACTGATCCCAGCCTCTGTCCTGGTAGAGGAAGGTGCCTGGCTGGTGGGTGCAGTGGCCTACGACAGGCTGGTCATCACACTGCACATGCAGACAGTTCCCCCCCATAACACAGTTTGCCCCACAACCCCAGGTATGTGGGGCGGGTCATGCCTCAGTAGCGTGCAATATGCTCCTGCCCACCAGCAGGAGCAGCTGCTGCACCGGAGTGTGCTGCCATCAGCAACACTGCCTTCCAGCCTGGCCACCAATCACTTTCATTTTATTGGTATATAATGCAAAATAGATGACAGTCTCATGTATACATTAGTAAATGTAAGTACAATGCAGTGTAACAGATAAGCTGATACACGAAATAGTCAGTCATGCAGTATAGCACAACAGGATTGGGGGGGGGGAGAGTAAAGTAACTGTCTAGTTGTAGAAGTCCCAAGAATGCCAGACTTTCAGCAGCTGCGGTGGTATACTGGTCCACCTGGGTACAAATGACATTGAGAAAAATAGCGAGCTAGAGATACAGGCAAGGTTCTGGGAGCTTGCCAGGGTCTGTCATGACATAGGATGCACAATTTCCTTCTTGGAAATCCTGCCGGTGCCAAGGGCTAGTGGGGAGCACAAAAGGAAGATTAGGGAGATAAACCAGTGGCTCAGGGAGTGGTGTGAGGCCAGAGGATATGGGTTGATGGGGGATTGGGGGGAGACCTGTGAGGATAAGGAGCTGTATGCTAGAGATAAGCTCCATCTCAATTTGGAGGGGGAGAGGAATCCTTAAATTGAAAATAGAGGGGTTCATTTGTGAAAAGTGGGGTTTAAACTTGTGAAGGGGGGAGGGATGGGAGAAAAAGCTGTCGACGGAGGTCCAATAAAGGAGGGACTCCATCTCCACCCCCCTGGGGAGCTGGAGGAATGCGGGAAAAGGTCGACTGGTAAACTGCAGACCAGGGGAAAATGGAATCCCCATGGGAACACGAGCAGGGGAAATGGAAGTATAGGGAAAGGGTGGAACGTAGTCCTGCTAAATGCCAGGAGCTTGGGCAATAAAATGCCTGAGCTCCAGGCAATGTTAACTGAGGGAGCGGTGGATGTGGCAGCGGTCACTGAGACCTGGGCCACCGCAGGACACGATTGGGACCTGAACCTGGAGGGTTACACTATGTTCAGGAAGGACGGGGGAAGGGGAGGAGGAGTAGCAATAATAGTCAAAAACTGCATTGGCATAGGGGGAGTAGAGGAGGCGGAGGGAACCGTGGAGGCGATTTGGGTCACCTTGATAACAAGGGGGGGCAAGACAGTAAAAATAGGAGTGGTGTACAGATCCCCTGCGCTGGCGGAGGAGCTGGAGGAGAGTCCGGTGGCAGATGTTGGGAGACACTGCAGATTGGGCAGGGGAAGGATGGTGGTGTTGGGGGACTTAAACATTCCAGGAACAGACTGGGAGACTATGACATCCTCGGTGTCCAGAGAAGAGAGGTTGTTGGATGTCTTTCAAGACATGTTCCTAACTCAACAGGTGGGGGAACCGACCAGGGAGGCGCGGGTACTAGATGTGGTCCTGGTAGACAGTGACCAGATTGGGGGCCTGGAGGTAAGGGACCCATTGGCGGGGAGTGACCATGCCACGGTCTGGTTCTGCCTAGACCTAGGAGGGGTAGAAGGCTGCACAAAGACAGAGGTAACTGACTTCAGGGGGGCAGATTTTAAGGAAATGGGAAGGATCCTTTAGGAGCATTTGGATGTGATTGGGTCAGACATGGACACTGACAGCAGGTGGGAAATAATCAGGAGAGGGGTGCAGGATGCTACCAGCACCTGTGCCAAATTAAGACAAAAATGCGGTAGGGCCCGAAAACCCTGCTGGTGGACCAGGGAGGTCCAGGAGGTGGTGCGAGGAAAGAAGGCAGCCTATAGGCAATTCAAGTGCTCAAGGAGTGAAAGGGATTGAGGGGAGTACAAACTGATGGCTAGAAGGGCCACTAGGGTGGTGAGGGCGGCTAAGGCAAGGAAGGAGCAGATCCTGGCCAGGGAAATTAGGAGAGGGAACAAGGGGTTCTTTAGATATATTGGGGAAAAATGAAGGATGAAGGGGCAGATTAGCAGGATTAAAATGGGAGAAATGGGCACAAGACCCGGGGGAGCAGGATGAGGTACTAAATGAGTACTTCACCTCAGTTTTCACAAAGGAAAATGGGGTTGCTGCATCATACATGGGAGGAGACAGTGATACTGAGGAGGGGGGGACCCTTACTGATCGGCAGGTCTGGGGAGAGGGGGAAGGCTAAGCAGGGAGAAGAGGTAGCGGAGGTGGAAATCACAGCAGCGAGAGAGTGAGGGAAGCCCTCAGGTCCCTTAAGACGGAGAAACCACCGGGGCCAGATAAATTACATCCCAGAGTGCTGAAGGAACTTATGGATGTCCTGGCGAAACCCCTGGCGGAGCTTTTCACCATCTCTCTGAGGACAGGGTGGGTGCCCCAGGACTGGAAGGTGGCGCATATAGTGTCTATCCACAAGGGGGGATCAAGGGAGGTGGCAGGGAACTACAGGCCTGTCAGCCTGACATCGGTGGTGGGCAAGGTGATGGAGGGCATTGTCAAGGAGAGGCTGGCGGGGGGACCTGGAAAAGTCAGGGTGCTGGATGACAGACAGCATGGATTCGTCCCAGGGAAATCGTGTCAGACAAACCTTGTGGAGTTCTATGACTGGGTGACGAGTGCCCTGGACCTGGGTAGACCAGTGGACGTCCTCTTTCTAGACTTCAGCCAAGCATTTGACTCCGTTCCTCACGAGGGCCTGTTGGATAAGCTGGGAGAAATGGGGGTGGGGAACCAGATGATCAGATGGATAGACTATTGGCTCCAGAACCGGACCCAGAGGGTCGTAGCTGGCAGGATAGTCTCATCCCCAAGGAGGATGATTAGTGGGGTCCCACAGGGATCAGTCCTTGGGCCCCTCCTGTTCAATGCCTACGTCTCTGACATAAGGACAAGTATCAGGAGTGAGATGAGTCTCTTTGCGGATGACTCAAAACTGGGGGCAGTGGTGGATGGGGAGAAGGGGAGGGTGGCCCTACAGGGGGACCTGGAGGCTCTGGAAAGATGGTCTAGAAAGTGAAAGCTGAGGTTCAATGCAGGGAAATGCAAGGTACTGCA
This sequence comes from Neoceratodus forsteri, assembly GCA_016271365.2. Classification (NCBI taxonomy): domain Eukaryota; kingdom Metazoa; phylum Chordata; order Ceratodontiformes; family Ceratodontidae; genus Neoceratodus; species Neoceratodus forsteri. The sequence goes on from JADMNL010000030.1 coordinate 155,409,621, forward strand.
CCTGGAGGCCAGAAACCCGGGCCAAGTGTACACCCTGGGCGGGGGGGAATGCTACAAGTCTTGATGGCTGAGAGGGACCTGGGGATGGTGGTGGATGTCAAGATGAACAACTCAGACTTGTAGGAGGGCAGCAGCCAAGGCCAACAGGATGCTGGGATGCATCGCTAGGGGATCACCTTCAAAAGGAGGGAAGCGATGCTCCCTCTGTATAACTGCTTGGTGAGGCCACACCTCGAGTACTGCGTGCAGTTTTGGAGGCCACACTTAAAGAGGGACATTAAACTCCTGGAGAGAGTCCAGAGGAGGGTAACCAAAATGATTTGGGGCTTGGGGGACAGGACCTATGGGGAGAGGCTCGAAGAGCTAAATATGTACACACTGGAAGAGAGAAGGAACCGGGGGGACATGATAGAGGTCTTCAGGTACATGAAGGGGCAAATAGGGGAGGAGCAGTCAGGGTGCTTCGAAGGAAGGAGGAGGGGGCAACTAGAGGGCATGGGTGGAAGCTAGACAGGAAGATTCAGGGGAGAAAGAAGGAGGTGCTACTTCACTGAGAGGGTGGTGGAGCCATGGAATGCGTTGCCCAGGGGACTGGTGGAGGCAGAGACGGTGGAGGGGTTCAAGAGGAGGTAGGACAGGTACAGGGGAAGGATTCTGGAAGCAAAATCCAGTGCAGCGAGAATATCCGGAACTGGGAAGGAAGAAGCCAGAGAAGGCGAGGGGGGCAGCAAGGTCAGCTCCCAGGGCGGGGGCTGACCAAACGAGCAGACATGAAAGACTGTTAGGCCTATTGTGCTGGCATTTTAGTATGTTAGTATACTATAACAAGAGAATGTAAAGGAAGACCAATGCAGTTCTCTTGGACTGCTATTTAATCATATTAAGGATTAGCTAATGGATGGACTATGCTTCTGACCAAGCAACCAATCACAAGAACTGCAAACATGAACATTTTAGAGCAGTGTCCAAAAACAGGTTCAACTGTACTAATATTGTACAAGTATATTAAAATACTGCAATCGGAAACAACTAGTACAAGAAATATAGCTGAAAATTCAGAAAGTAGCAGAGTTATGGATTAAAATGTCTCTAATAGGATTTCCCCGATGAGGCCATGCAGGTAGAGAGATTGTGCAGCCATGACCATGCAGTTGGCACTATGTAAAAAAGTCCTGAAAGTGGGCATTTTCCCCACTCACCCCTGCACATTCCATAAAAATCCCAAAACGTAGAGAGAAAAACAGGCCCCCAACATTTTCAAATGTTACCAAAACTTAACAAAAAAGAAAGACGCACTGGGGAGTGGTGCTCACGATACATCAACTTAAAAAGTCATACAATCAGGTACTCACCACTTCCATTAAAAAAAAGCACTTACTCCATAGTTTGTAACGCAACCATGTGCAAAACTTTATTAGTGCCAGATATAAAATGCTTAAAAAATGCCTAATGTGTTTTGAAGAAGTCTCCTTTATCAAAGGCATGAATTTCACAAGTATTACCAGCCCTTAAACACCATTAGCTCTCATGACATCAATCATCAACCTTCACTGGTAACACATAGTAAGACTACCAGACAATTAAAAACTCAAAGTGCTCGTGAATTTAAGATAACTAAACCCACCCTCAATTACAATCTTAGGAGGGTGCAGTAGAGGCAATCCTTGTTCATGCCTACAACCTACACAAGGAAATAGAATAAAAGGCTAAGGGGACTTGCCCTTTAAATTGGGGAGTACAGAAAGAGGTGGAGCAGGGCTTAGCTCCACCCCTAAGGAAGAGGCAGGTTGTCTCCTAACATAGTGGTGCTAGAGTGGTCCCAACAGCAGCTTGCCTCCTTGTGTTTTGGTTTTTTGCAATTTTTCATCACAGCACTTGCAATGCAGCATTTTTTAGAATGAAATAGAAAGTGACTGCTTTTCAGGAGCTTTGGTCTGCTCCATTTTTTTCTTGGATCCATGTACTGTTCGGGGGGGGGTTCTTATCTGTATTGTGAGGCTATATAGGACTCTAAGTCTTTCCTGGGAAGGGCGCCTTAGAAATAAAGGTGTGTGCACATGTGCATATGTGTAGAAGAGTGACTGCCAGTCCTTATCCTAAAGGCAATTGCACCCCTTTACCGACACCCCGATGGCGAAACAGGAAAAAAGTCCATTACGGTAACATTCACGGTAATGGTCCCTTTCCTATTTCGCCTTCTCAATGTTCCACCCCTCCTGGACCAACTCCAACCTGGAGTTGTAATCTTAAAGTCCGGGAAGTGTGGGGCAGGGCCCCGCATGAGGGCATAGCCTCATTGAAAGGTGGCACAATACCCGCGCCGGTATTGTGCCATCGCTGGGAGGTCGGCACTGTCGCTGCCGACATAACTTGGTGCTTCCTCCTAAAGAGCACCATCTTCCTACATGCCATGACAGCAGCCTAGCAACTCTCTGGAAAGGAATCTACATGGGATGCACTGACAGCACCACTCCCTGGGGCAAAGGTCAGTGCCAGAATGTCATCAAGGCACAGGAAGCATATGAAAACCAGGAGCAGTTTCAAAATTCGCAAATAGCATTTTTATTTTTCTCAATAACAGCAAAAGAATAAATAATTATTCTGTATAACGATTTACAAAGGCAGTACAAACAGAGAAAACGAAGTCCTTATGAGAGTATCTCTTAATTCCAAGTTTCAGTCTCACTCTCCTTGTCTCTCTAGAAAAAACATTGCTTCTCTTTTTAGAAGTCCTTGCATAGGAATCTTGTTAAGAGATGTTCTGCTTCTCTCAGAATGTTCTTGTATGTTTCATTCCTTGCAGGTGCAGCAAAAAGAACACAGTGACCCAGGACTGACCTCTTGTTTACAGCTCTGCGAAAGGCTTAAAAAACTGCATCTCAGGTGAACCCCTTGAGTTCCAAATAGCTTTTTGCAATCATTTCAACAGTATAACTATATACAGTTTTAAACAAAGGATCCCAGTATCAGTGACATTTCCACATAAAGATTCACATACATTTTTATACAGCAGATATGCAAAGGAGGGGGATAAGAGACAGAAATAGCAGGGGAAGTCAGAAAGATGGTGAGAGGCAGAGAACTGCAAAACCATCAGAGTGATCAGTTCCTAGGTCTCAAGAAAAGCTGGTTGCACAACCAGACAGACAAGAGACAGAAAAGGAGTGGATAGAACAGATCCTTGTGTTTAAACTCTTTCTGCATAACAAATGGGGCAGGGCCTTATTCAACCCTGTCACACACACCCTCTTTAAGAGGGAACGTTTTTAAAAAGAACAGATTTCTAAAATATTATTTAAATTCTCCTTTAATATTACAGTAGCTTATAATCTTTACAGTTCAGTGCATATGCAGTATAGCAAACAGAGAAGTTTCAACTCATTTTTTTCAACCTTTGGAATTATCAATTCCTGATCCATATCGTGACAGAAAATCAGCACTGATATTGTCTTTCCCAGATTTGTGCATCACTTTAAATTGAAATGGCTGTAATGCCAGGTACCACCATGTGATTCTAGAATTTGTATCCTTCATTTGGTTAAGCCAACAGAGAGGATTGTGATCTGTTACAAGTACAAAGTCAACACCTAGTAAGTAAAGCTTAAGGGACTCCAGGGTCCACTTTGCCGCAAGGCACTCCTTTTCAATGGTGGAGTACCTTTTCTCCCTGTTGTGCAATTTCCTACTTATGTATAGAATAGGATGTTCTTTCCCATCTATATGCTGACTCGAGGTGTGCTGTAGCTAGGCCTACCTCTGATGCATTAGACTGTAACAGAAATTGTTTCTCAAAGTCTAGGCGTCTTAAAACAAGAGCTGAACATAATGCAGCCTTAATGTCCCAAAAAGCCTCGTCACACTCTGGGGTCCATTTCACATCATTCGGGAACCGCTTCTTTGTGAGTTCAGTGTGGGGAGTAGCTAACTCAGTAAAGCTGGGAAGAAATCTTCGATAATAACCAGCCAGCACTAAAAAATAACCTAACATATTTCTTGGTTTTGGGGACAGGGCTGTTCGCTACAGTTTCCATCTTGGAAACATCTGGCTTGACTTCTCCATTTCCCAAAACATAGCCTAAATATCTGGTTTCCTGCATGTCCAATGCACACTTGGTAGGACTGTCAGATCGGTCTTTTTGATCACCTGGTTAACTGCTTGTAGGTGTTCCAGGTGGCTTTTCCAGTCCGGACTGTACACATCAATCATCATCATCCAGGTATGCAGCACAACAACCAGTGTGAGGGGATAAACTCACATTCATATACCACTGGAACATAGTGGGTGCGCCATGTAAACCAAACAACATGGTGGTGAACTGACAGAAACCTATAGGAGTAGCAAATGCAGTTTTGTCTCTGGATTCTGTAGCTAGGGGCATTTGCCAGTAACCATTTTTGAGATCGAGGGTACTGATATACTTGGCACTCCCCAGTCTGTCCACCAAATCATCTATTCTGGGCATAGGATAACTGCCAAATTCTAACACTAGATTAAGTTTCCTAAAATCAAGGCACATTCTTACATCCCCTTCTTTTTTGTTTACTATCACCACTGGTGATGACCAAGCACTTCTCGACTCTTCCATGATACCCAATTCTTTCATTGTTTTGTATTTCCTTAACCACATCAGCTCTTAATCGCTCTGATAATCTGTATGTCTCTTGTCTAACAGGGTGAGCATTCCTCATCACTATTATGTGCTCAGCACCATTTTTAGCTCAGCCTGACACTGTGGTAAAAGTACTGTTAAATGTCTTTAGCAAATTGCAAATTTCTGCAGTTTGTTGGAGGTTAAGGAAACATTCACCTTTACAGCATCAGCAGTTGCAGTTTGTTCCAGTCTATCATATGTTACACCAATATCGTCTTTATCAGTTTCTAATAAAACTAAAAGCAGCTTTTGGTGTTTTTTCAACCCATTTCTTGAGGAGGTTAGCATGGTATATCTTAGGATTTTTCCTACCAGGGGTCTCAATCTCATAGTTAACTGTGCCAGTATGTCTAAGAACATTATAAGGCCCTTGCCACTTCTTTAACAGTTTATTTTCTGTAGTGGGTAACAATAGCAAGACCTTTTCAACGGGTTCAAAACCTTTTTCTTTTACCCCCATGGTCATTATACACCTTCAGCTGGTTTTGGGCCTCTTTCTGATTACTATGGGTGATTTCAACATATTTTGCCAGCTTCTTTCTCAGGGCATACATATAAGATATAAGAGATTGTTTCTGATGGAGGTGATCTTCCCATGTTTCTTTTATTACATATAGTGGCCCTCTAGGTTGTCTACCATACAGCATTTCAAATGGTGAAAACTTGTTGATGCCTGTAGCTCTTCTCTGTAAGCAAAAAAGCAGCTAATGTAAGTACTGGTCCCAATTTTGCCCTTCCTCTTTTACAAACCTTTTTAACATGCATTTTAGGATCTGATTAAACTGCTCAGCAAGACTGTCTGAGGGTGATAAGGGGAGGTTCTTATGGCAGTGATACCTAGTAGTTGGTTCAGCTCCTTCAGTAATGCAACACCAAAATTACTACCCTAATCAGTAATGATCTCTTTTGGTATGCCCACCCTGCTGAAAATTTTGGCAAGCTCTGCTGTCACTTTTGGGGCTGTGAGAGTACGTTTTGGAACTGCCTCTGGGTATTGAGTAGCATAGTCACTTACTACTAAAATGAATCTATTAGCATTTTTACTTTTGTCTAAGGGGCCAACCACATCCACTGCAATTCTCTCAAAAGGCATATCCATCAGGGGTAGGGGCACCTTGTCTTTTTTAGTCACTGGGGCTACTTTCTGACACTTCGCACAAGAACTGCAATAGGTAGCAACATCTTCATGAATTCCAGGCCAGTAAAATCTGCACAGCAATCTGGCAAGGGTGCAATCCCTCCCCAAGTGACCAGCCATAGGACTTTCATGTGCCATCTGTAACAACTCAGATCTATACTTTTGTGGTATAATCAAATGTTCTATACGGTCCTGTGTCTGAGGTTTATTTATTTATTTAATTTTTGTTGACCAGATAAGTGCACTAGACAAATTCTGCCTGTTTTCAGGCACGACCCGGGGGAAGGGCATACAGATGAATGCCAACTGACCTTGAATCAGATTAAGCTGTTAACCCAAAGTCTGTACAGTGGCGCATTACATTTTTTAAACATAGGTTCATCCTGTTTTGGCTTCACCCCCAGCTGCTCCTGTCTCCTAGCATACGCCTGTAGTCGTCAGTAAAATTCACTGGTGTGTCCTGAGGATGTCTGCAGAAGTCGGCTACTGACTCCTAGTGTGGGCATTGCAATGTCTGGAGAAGTCATTTATATATTTTAATATATAGTGTAACATAATATATATTTGACTGCACAGCACTGTTGGAAGAAAAAATTACTCACCTTAGTAATGTTGTTTTTTCTAATGGAGTCTTGCTATATTATGACATATGCAGTGAGTCGCAACCTTCGAACTGCTCCGGAGGTGAAAGAGTTAACTTTCCATGCCAGGCATGGAATGCTGAGCTCGAGCTCGGTTGAAACTCTGTCTGTTGTTCTTCAAACTCAAACCGTCAGATCTTTTCGAGCTAAACTCACTGAGATCCTGTGTGGAAGCTGTAAACCTACACTAGCCAACTGGCTACTAAACATAAGAACACATTTTTTGGTCCCAAAACAAAGACTCAAGTCAGGAGACCCAAAAAATGAAAAACACAACACCAAGCACCCCAATAAAGGAGGGGTGAAAACAACAAGGAGGGCACCTACTTAGTGCCAACACTGCACTGACCACATCCCAAAAACAGAGGTTCTGAGAGGGGCAGGCAGGGGGGAGGTCATAATATAGCAAGACTCCATCAGAAAAAAACAACATTACTAAGGTGAGTAATTTTTTCTTTAAACATGAAGTCTTGCTATATTATGACATATCTAACTCTAAGCAGTACCTCCATGGAGAGGGACAGAACCTACTTAGGAAATAGACTCTGAAGCACAGCTGTACTGAAACCGAGCATCACTCCTAGCCTGGATGTCCAGGAGTAATGCTTGGTAAAAGTGTGAACTGTTTTCCAGGTAGCTGCTTGACATATCTCTAGAATAGGGATGTCCCTGGCAGCAGCCAGGGAAGCAGCTGTACCTCTGGTAGAGTGAGCCCTCAGGCCTGAGGGAGGAACCTTACCCAGTTTTTCATAGCAAGATTGGATACAAGAGACAATCCACCTGGCAATGGATCTTTTAGTGGCAGGTTTCCCTTTACCAACCTCACAATAAGTGAGGAACAGTTGGAGGGAGTCAAACATGTGACGCTTGGTACGCTCTATATAGTAACTAAGGGCTCTCTTCACATCTAAGCCGTGCAGCTTCCTCTCGCCAGAGGAGGAATGGTCAGTGAAGTACACTGGAAGAGATATGGATTGATTAAGGTGGAAATCTGAAACCACCTTAGGCAAGAACTTCCTATTAGTCCTGAGGACCACCTTATCTCTATGAAAGGAGATAAAATCAGGCTCCACTGACAAAGCTTGCAATTCACTTATCGTCTGGCAGAAGTGATGGCTACAGAAACACAGTCTCCAAGTCAAGTACTTAAGTTCTGCTGAAGACAAAGGCTCAAAGGGGTTGCATAAGCTGAGCAATGCAAACATTAAGATCCCAGGCAGGGGCAGGGGCCCTGAATGGAGGGTTAGTATGAAGCAATCCCTTGAAAAACTTGGAGAATACAGGATGAGCTGAAAGAGAAGAGGGCTTACCTGCCGAAATAAAAGCAGACATAGCTGCCAAATGCACTTTTAGGGTAGCTGGTCTCAGCCCCAAGGTATTTAAGTGGACCATATAATCCAGGACTGTGGGCAAGTCAGCAGATTCTGGGGAAATATGCTTTCCAGAGCACCATATGGAAAACCTTTTCCATTTGGAATTATAAGTAGCCCTGGTGGAAGGTTTCCTAGAAGCCTTCAGGATATCCATTACACTCGGGAGAGGTGTAGATCAACAAACTCTAACTCTTCAAGCCAAGCCTTGAGATTGAGAGATTTGAGGTTCGGGTACCAAACCCTCCCCTGAGCACAGGTTAACAGGTTGTGCTTCCTGGGAAGACACAGGGGAAGATGGACTGCTAAGGACAGTAGGAGTGGATACCAGGGTTGTCTGGCCCAATCTGGAGGAATCAGGATCATCTTGCAGGGCTGAGATCTGATTTTGACTAGCACTTTGAACAGGAGCGGGAAGGGAGGAAAAGCATATAGAAACTTCCCTTCCCAATTGAGGACTAAGGCATCCAGAGGGACTGAGCCCAACACTGGGGGCCTGCAGCAAAAAAGCGGAAGTTGGTGATTGTCTGGGGCTGCAAAAAGATCTATCTGCGGGGTGCCCCATCTGGCAAAGATCACCTCCAAAAACAGGGGGTCCAGTGACCATTCGTGATGGCCCTGGGAAATCCTGCTGACAGCATCTGCCAGGACATTGTCCTTGCCTGGGAGGTGAACTGCAGTAAGGGAGGTGTTCAGGGAGTAAGCCAGAGACCACAACTTCATTGCTTCGGTGCACAAGGCCGTAGACCGAGTGCCTCCTTACTTGTTGATGTACCACATTGTAGTGGTGTTGTCTGTTCTGACCTGCACAACTTTGTTCTGAACAGATTTGGAAAAAGCTTGAAGTACTAGAAAAACTGCTCTGAGTTCCAACAGATTGATGTGGAGCAGAGATTCCTGAGGGGACCACAATCCCTGGTAGTGAGGTCGCCCATGTGAGCTCCCCACCCCAAGAGGGATGCATCTGTAGTAAGGATTAAGGAGTGAGACTGAGTGACAAAAGGAACCCCTTGTCTCAGATTGCTCTGATCCTGCCACCACTGTAGGGCCTGGATCAGGGTTCGAGTCACTGGGATCAATTTGGTTAGAGAATCTTTCCTTTGAGACCAAAAGGCTCTCAAATGGAACTGGATGTCCCTCATCTGAAATCTTGCTCCCTGCACTACTGCTGTAGAGGCAGCCATGTGCCCCAGGAGCTGTAGAAAATGCCTTGCTGGTCGAGAGACCTGCAGGGTGAATGAGGAGGCCAGAGAGACCAGTGTCCTTGCCCTGTCAAAAGGAAGGAAGGCTCTGGCTTTCTCTGTGTTCAGCTCTGCGCCTATGAAGGTGAGGAGCTGTACAGGCTCTAGAACTAACTCTGAAAGATTCAGAAGGAAACCTAGAGAGGTGAGCAGTTGCTGAGTTATCTGTAGGTGTAACCTGACCTGGTCTGGGGACTGGCCTATTATGAGCCAATCGTCCAGGTAAGGGAAGATGGCAATTTTTTGCCTTCTTAGGGAAGCAACTGCTACTGCCAGGCATTTTGTGAATACCCTTGGAGCAGAGGTGAGGCCAAAGGGCATTGCTCTGAACTGGTAATGGCCTGAGGGCAGCTCAACCTGAGGTACTTTTGATGGGAGCTTCTGATGAGAATATGGAAGTAGGCATCCTTGAGGTCCAGGGACGCTAGCCAGTCCCCTGGCCTTAGAGAGGTAGAATAATTCCCAGAGTCACCATTTGAATTTTGGTTTTAAAAGGTGCTTGTTTGGTATCCGAGATCCAGGATGAGCCATTCTCCTGTCTTTTTAGGGTAAGGAAGTACCTGGAGTACAACCCTTTGCCCTGGTGTAGGGGTGGAACCTTTCCACAGCTCTGAGAGCCAGGAGGGAAGAGACCTCTGCCTCTAGGGCAAGTGCCTCTGAAGGATTTGCAGGTGGAAAGGATCTGGTTCTCATCTTTGGAAACTTTTTGAAGCTGAGAACCAGTCCCTGGCTTACTACTTCCAGGACCCACTTGTCTGATGTCAGAGACTCCCAGTCCTGGACAAAATAAACCAGTCTGCCCCCTACAGGTAGGTGAGAATCAGCCCTGGCAACCCCATCAGGGTGCCTGCTTGGCAGGGGCTTTGGGCTGAGGGGTGGAAGCAGGCCTGCTTGTACCCCGTCTGCCTCTCCCTCTAAAGAACCCCATCTGGGCATAAGCAGAAGAGGAGACCTGGGCTTGGTAAAAAGGCCTATGAAAAGGCCTGCCCCTGCCCCTGGGAAGCTGCCTTTAAGGAGTGGCCTGCCTTTCCTTGTCCTGTGCACTCCTATAGGTGGTCCTACACTCATCCATTTTCTTCATGTAATTCTCTGTCTGCTCCCCAAACAGAGAATTACCCACCACAGGAAAATCCATGGCTTTAGTCTCGGTATCCTGTGACTGCCTAGTACAGCTGAGCCAAGCCATTCTGTGAAGTGCCACAGATGTAGCCATGACTCCTGATGACACATCATTAGAGTCCACTGCAGCATGGAATTGCACCTTGGATGCCTCAATACCATCAGCAGCCACCTGCTCCAGCTCCTTCGCAAGCTGGCCAGGGACCTGTTTTGCCAGAGCCATAACAGTACCCCATCTGGATTTGTGATATCTAGCAACATAAGCCATATAATTTGCCTGTCTGAGTCCCAAGGATGCTGCCATGTACTGTGTCTTTGCCATGGCATCAATCCTCCTGGAGTCCTTGTCCAGGGGGTGTGAAGCCAAGGGAATATTTGCCTTGTCACAGGCTGCAGCCTGCACTACCCCAACATGGCTGCATTGTTGTGAAAGGAACTCCGTATCAGAGCCTGCCAATGTGTACCTCTTGTCCATTCTCTTATTCACAGGAGGTATAGTGTGAGGAGTTTTTAGAATTTTAAATCTCTGTTTCCCAAAAGATTTATGCAAGGGAATAGACAGTCTCCTAGACTCTGGGATATCCATCATTTCCACATAGTCAGGCTCCTCTTGATCACCCACAGCTTCCTCCATAGGGAGCTGGAGGGTTTCAGCCACTTTTTATAAAACATAAAATGGGAAGGGGACTCAGAAAGCCTAGGAGGAGACACTCCTGAAGGTCTGTCTGGGCAGATGTCCGTTCAATGGGCACATCCAGACTTTCAAATCCACATTCACTCTCCTCATACTCCTCTTCCCCCTCCTCCGGTTCATAATATTCCTCTAAATCATAATCTTGAACCAGTGGAACCGGCCGAACCAGGCGCTTACCTGAAGGTGCCAGTTCGGTCGGAACCGGGGAAAGCGACTGGACAATTTTAATCGCTTTGGCTATTTCTTCAGCGGTTGGAGAGGAAAGTTTTGGCTCCACACCAGCTCATTTCCTAGTCCTTTTTGCTGGAACCGACTCCTCAGAGTCTGTTCTCCTTTTGCCAGAGAAAGTCTCGCCCTGGTCAGAGGGCACTCCCTCTGGTTCGGTTGGAACTGAACCGGGCTGGCCATCCGGTTCAGCTGACTTTTTGGCCTGCCTTTCCCTGAGCCTACCAACTCTCTTTTCCAGGGTAGCTGCAGGAAAATTTTTACAAATCTGGCAGTCTGCATTAAGGTGGTCAAACCCCAAACAATAAACACAGGTGGTGTGGGGGTCAGCCTTGGCAAAGACTTCCCCACACACACTGCAGTGTTGAAACCCAGTGGGCTCAGTTTTTCTTTTGGGTTTCTCAGACATAGTGCCAGTCCTAACCAAACTTACCTGTTTATGGCAATCCGGCAGGCAAGACCCTCTTATCGGTTCCCAACCGTGTCACGGGTCGTGGAAAAAAACGTAATAAAATCTGTTTTTTTTAGAACCGATAAGAAGCGGTAACCACACTCTAAATCACAGATTAAGATATTTTAAACAACCTGATCGGTTCAAACCGAACCGATAAACCGTTTACAAGTTCCACACAGAACAGAAATAATGTAAACCTATCTAGTACTCACAAATACCACAGACAGAGCTTGAACCGACCAGTTGTGGTTTAAATTCGGTCGAAAACCAAGAAAAACAATACTTTAACCGACAAAATGAACCGAGCAGAAGGAGAAATCTCTGGAGCAACTGTTCAGTGAGGCGGAGTAAAGAATCTGACGGTTTGAGTTTGAAGAACAACAGACAGAGTTTCAACCCAGCTTGAGCTCAGCGCTCCATGCCTGGCATGGAAAGTTAACTCTTTTACCTCCGGAGCAGTTCGAAGGTTGGGACTCACTGCATATGTCATAATATAGCAAGACTTCATGTTGTTTGAAAGGTAATTTTATGCTGAATAACTCGGCCACTGATATTTTGTATATATCATGTATACTTTAGGAGTTATTCGCATTTGTTTATGGTATGGTGTGTATGGCTTACGTTGCCTGTTTTAGTGAAAAAAATATATATATTTTTGCTGTTTCAACCAGCATAGAAAAAAAAAAAAATTATATATTATTTGCATACTGCAATTGGAAAGGTAATTTTATGCTGAATAACTTTGCCACTCATCCTTTATGTCTAGCACTTACGGTTCTTGAGCTATTAGGATTTGTTTGTGGCATGCTGACTATAGCCTGATTTTGCTTAGAAAAGCCCAGGATTTATTGTTAACAGTATACAGGAGACAAGTGGTGCAACTTCAGAGAGCTCCTGTGGAGGCAATGAGTTAAAATAACCCTGGAGAGAAACATCGTTAGCGTGTTCTGGAAAAAAAAAAAAAATCACAATCATTGATCCGTTTAGTTTCAGCATTTTCATATGTTAACCCTTTATATCCATCAGTCTTTTGTTGCCACAGTTTCTTCAGATGTCGTCTTTCTTTCCTGGATTTCCGGATCTTGGAGCTGTGCTCAGATACGTCCGAGTCAAAATCAGTGAAAGGAAAAGAGTACCCATCATCTGACATTTTCTTTTCCTGAGCTTGTCATCACAGCTGCTGAAACATCTGGATTTACTCCCTCTCTGATTAACTCAGTAAATCCTGGAAAGTCATTTCCAATAATCACAGGTACAGGTAACTTAGGTACTACCCCCCACTTTCATTTGGAGTGACACACCCTTAGCAGTCAGAGTCATTTGGGTGGTGGAATAGTATCAAGTGTCCCCATGAATGCCGATTACACCAGTACCTTGTCCTTTTGGAAACTGTTTTCCCAGTACTTCAATATGTACTAGGGTCTGTCTGCTTCCTGAATCTACAAGTCCTTTCACAGTCTTATCTCCCACTTTTATATCTGTTAAGTACTTGCCCCAACTTGCTAAGGACAAACCTGCTCCAGTGTCACTCTTCTTACTACAGCAATTTCTTGCAATATGACCAGGCTTATTACAGTTATAGCAAATACAGTCTGCGGGTGCAGATTTGTTACCACCACCAGAGTTCTTATCAGATTTGGAGTTTAAATGGGGAAAAAAAAAAAAAAGTGTGGCTTACCGGTGCTTGGCTGTTACCTCACTGCCGTGGCATCTGTCTGGCCATTTGGAAGTCTTTGGCCAAAGAAACGGCCTTTTCCCCACTTTCGGGTTGGTGTTCTTTTATCCAAAGCTGTACATCTGTAGGCAGGGTGTTGATGAATTACTCCATTGCAAATGCATCGATCTGTGGGACTGTTTTGCCCTCTGGTTGGAGCCATTTCATTAGGAGTTCTCGGAGTTGGGTGAAGGCTTCTTGAGGACTGTTGACAGAGTTGTTCTTCAGGGACCGAAATCCCGGCCTGTAGGTTTCTCCTGAGATGTCTTACCTTTTAAGGACGTCTCTTTTCACCGGGTCATAATTTTCTGACTATACAGTGTCCATACTGCTGTAGGCAAGTTGGGCTTTCCCTGTCAGGTAAGGTACCAGTCTGATTGCTCACTGCTGCTTTGGCCACAGGCAGGCTGCGGCAACCCATTTAAATGTTGTCAAGTATGCTTCGATATCATCCAAGGGACACAACTTTGTAAGTTTAATGTATAGTTTAAGTTGTTTGTGTCTTGTTGCTCTGCTGGACCAGTGCCAGATCTTCCAGCTTTGATAACTTGCAAGGCATCCATCCATCGCTGCATCTCTTCTCTTCTCTTTGCTGCTCCTGTTGCTGCATCTCCTTTTCTCTGCTTTGAGTTATTGCATTGCTTCTTTTCTCTGTGCCTCTAAACACTGAATCTCTTTCTCTCTGCTGCATCTCCACTCTCTCTCTCTCTCTCTGTTTCTCCGTCTCTGTTTGTTGAATAGCCCACCATTTGAAAAAGGCAGTCAGGCTTTCAGGTTCTGTCATTGCCTGCTCTTTTTTTTTTTTCCATGACTAGTGTTGGCTGTACAGTCTCAGTTTGGACTTTTGTTTCTGCTTCTAGTTTGGCTGCCATTCTTCTGGTAATCACTCCTTGACTTGCTGCTGCAGAATCCATACCAGTCCTCTGTGCTTCCCTGGTACCAAGTCTAGTACCCACGCACAAAACTCCTGGCTTAGAGTATGCACGGTGTAAATCCCACCTAGGCTGACACCATCTATTGTCAAGGCACGATCAGGAAGCACATGAAAACTAGGAGCAGTTTCAAAATTCACAAATAGCATTTTATTGTTCTCAACAGCAAAAGAAAAAAAATATTCAGTATAACTATTTACAAAGGCAGTACAAACAGAGAAAACTAAGTCCTTATGAGAGCCTCTTAATTCCAAGTTTCAGTTTCTCACTCTCCTTGTCTCTCTAGCAAAAGCATTGCTTCTCGTTTTATAAGTCTTTGCCTGGGAACCTCGTTAAGAGATGTTCTGCTTCTCACAGAATGTTCTTGTACGTTTCATTCCTTGCAGGTGCAGCAACAAGAACATAGTGACCCAGGACTGACTTCTTGTTTACAGCTCTGCAAAAGGCTTAAAAACTGCATCTCAGGTTAACCCCTTGAGCTCCAAATAGCATTTTACAATCATTTCAACAGTATAACTATACACAGTTTTAAACAAAGGATCCCAGTATCAGTGACATTTCCACATAAAGATTCACATATATTTTTATACCCGCAGATATGCAAGGGGGGATAAAAGACAGAAATAGCAAGAGAAGGAAGAGAGAGATACCGAGAGGCAGAGAATTGCGAAACCATCGGAGTGACCAGTTCCTAGCTCTCACGAGAAAATTTGGTTGCTCAGACAGACAAGAAACAGAAAAGGAACAGAAAAAACAGATCCTTGCATTTAAACTCTTTCTGCATAACAAATGGGACAGGGCCTTATTCAACCCTGTCACACAGAACCCTAGGACCTAGTCTTTGGGGTGAAGGCTAGCCCTAGGTACCGGGTCTATGGCTGACCCCCGTCTCCTGGCAAAGGCTGGTCCAAGGTCCTGGGGCGAAAGTTGTGGCCAATCCCGGATTCTGACCAAAGCCAGTGCAAATTCCGGCTGAGCCTGTACCTTATCTCAACCCATAGGGATGGTCATGGAACAAAGCATGAGGATCCTATTGGTGGGGAAGGTGGAGGAAGACACCCACATTTCACAACACTTTGCAATGAAAAGCAACACTTGCATGACTGGCAGCCAGGCTGGCAGCTTCCATTCCCACTTCCTGGCCAACATTACCACAAACCAAGGAGCACAGACAAAAGTGTAGGGGAGGAGGGTAAATTCAATTTCACTTTTGAGAGCACAGAATCCCCAGTATAGGAAAACAGTATGAAGAAAACTTAAAAACACCTAACAGTTAAAAAAAAAAAGTTTACTGAAACCAACTGAGGGTACGTCTCTAACTGCCGAGGTTAGTGACTGAGTGCAAACTGTTAGCTGCATGGCTTATGTCACGTCTCAAGCCCCGAGACGCTGGGAATGTGGTTTTAGTGTGTAACCAACCCTAACAGCACCCTGGCACTTTCTGTTTCCTTCTCCCTCCCCCAAAGAGAACTTACTCTCAAAAATAAACCAACCTCTCATCTTGAATTGAGTGGTGAAGGGTAAAAATAAACCACTGAAGTGGTTTAGTGACCGAGGTCACATTACAACGCAGTGAGGTCATCCTGTGGGACAGCACTTAGGTGTTCTTGCCAGCTTAAGATACCAAATTTGAGAAAAGGAAAAAAAAAAAACTGATGTGAAACCTGCAAACAGCATGGTAGCTGCTTTCACACCACTTCTAAAAGTGCAACGGCCTGAAAACCGCACTGGGCCTGTACCGTGAAAGCATGACTTCAAGTGGAAAAACAAATACATGAATCCAGGAACAAAAACAAACAAAAAAAACCCTTGCAAAATGCAAAACCTGCAACTTGGCTATCCCAGGAAAAGGACCAATACCTGCAACATGCAGGTAGTTCACCTTCAGCTGGGCAGAAGCAGACTGACTAGCAGAGCTCCAGGGCCAGCATCCCTCTCCATACTGAATGTATCCCTCCCAGTTACTGACACTGCTATAAGCCTGCTCATCACCCATTGCACCATGCAGGCTTTAAAACTGGCACTCGCCTATTAGCTCAATACTAGTAGCTTTTGTATCAAGCTAGTAATTTTTGTTCTCTTTCCATGTGTTTTTATCTCCCTCAACCTAGCCACACATCCTGTCAGGCTCATTTAGCAACCTGACAGCCACTTACCTGCTTCTTTTTTTTGTTTGGTTAACTGTCACCCCCTACTCACTGGAACTCTCTCACCACCATCCTTCTACTGCCCAGTCTGAAGCTCTCCACTCTGGGAAATCTGGGACAGACATTCCCCCTTCCAACACGATCCATCGACCCAGGAACGCAACCATCGACAGATCAAGGCAGGCCAGGGGGATTGGGATAGCCAGAGAATTGAGCCTGACATTGGGCATGTGAAGGTGGGGGCCCTGGAGAGCGCTGTCACATACCGGGAAGCTGGGGGGCTTCTGGCTTTTGTCCCCAGAGCGCAGTCATGCAAAGGCATCTGCGCATGTTGCGTGCCGATGCCTGCCGCCATTCCACCCCTACTGAGGTGTCGCTAACTGCAGTGCCTCTGATCGCCACTGGTGAGCGGTGCAACTCCCACAAGCCACCCCAGGAGAGGAGAGCCGTCCTCTGGACGCTCAATCCTCTCCCCAGTGACCCAAGTCCATTCCTGAACCCGGGTCACTGGTGTGGTGCAAGGTGTGGCAACCAGCGCCTCAACCCTCAGCGCCACAGGGCTGGTTACTTACCTGCTTCCTGTGGGTACTCTATAGCCCCCCCCCCAGTGGAGGGTCTGACAGGGAGGCACACTTCTCTGGAGCACAATCTGGTGGAGCAGCTGAGGATGCAGGGCCTGACAGCACCACTGCCCTCATGCGGGCAGGCACCATTTTTTAATCTGGCTGTCTCTCTTTACCCCAGCACCCTCCCACCACCCCAGGCACCACATACAGCCTCTGGTGGCTTCACCCTCAGCAGCACAGCATGCTCCTTGGCCCACCACTAGGGTTGGGGGGGGGTCACTTGTGGCACCATCCCTCGCCAGGCTGAGGCATATTACCAGTGACAGCGTTCTACACAGAAGGGTGCCAGGGTCCACTCCTGAACCTAGGTCACCAACAAGACAGTGAAACTTGTTGCCTCTGGGCCATTGGACAGCCCCTGTAATACAGGTGGCTATAAAAGGAGCAATGAAAATCCTGTAACCTCATTGGCTGAAACATTTTATTTATTTAGCTTTTGTTAACCGGATAAATACACTAGACAAGTATTATGCCTATTTTCAGGAACGACCCGGGAGAGTACAACAGAATGAATACAGGGTAGTACAGGATAATACAGAAGCAATATGGCAGAATGACAACATAAATAAGTACAATGAACAACATAAACCAAGGTGACAACAGTAAGGCACGTAGTAACACCCATTTCCAATGGTGGTAAAGTACATAAAATCACCAGTTATTTGGCTAATTAGACAATTATAACTCAGTCAAGTGCCATAATAAGAGATTGAGTCATAGGGACAAGCAAAGTATCACTGGCAGCACTTTTATAAAGCACAAAGGTCGAGTTAAATGAGGACGTTGCACTAGGGGGGATTGGGACAGTCACACGCAGAGGCCAACTTCAGAAACCCCCACAGGGATTTACGAAAGCACTGATGGGAGGGGGACGAGCGAACCTGCACAGGAAAGGAGTTCCAGAGTCTAGGAGCACTTACAGCAAAGTCCCTGTCCCCCATGAGGGTTCGGGTAGGGGGAACTCTTAGCATCCCGGGGACCTGGGACCTGAGTGGGTAGGGGGAGTGGTCAGCAGGTAATAGAAGCTGAGCCAGCCCCGATTGGGTGCCAGTTCTAATCACTTTACGCACAAGGCATCCCAATCCAAAGTCCAGGTAACTGGATGGTGAGAGCCAGCTGAGATTTTCATAAAGCTTACAGTGGTGGGTGAGACGGGGGGCAGCCAGAGCAAAACGGCAGATGTTGTACGTCGTGTGCCACCGAGTAAGATGAGATTTGGCGGTACGAGCAAATAGGTGCAGGCCATAACTAAGGGAGGGAAGTAGTATACCTTCTGCGAGCCAGACGAGACGCTGGGTGAGGGTTGTATTTGGCCCATAGGCCAGGGCCCAGTTTGCAGTTCACTGCTCTGCAGACATTTTGTATATGACTCCTCATGTCGAGTTGAGGGTCAAGCGTCACCCCAAGGTATCTGACGGAGTTCACAATTGGGAGAGAAGTTCCGTCCGGGCTTGTGATACCCAATGGTGCTGGCAAGGCTTTGATTTTGGCTGCTGAACCAAATAGCATAGCCTGCGTTTTTTTCAGGTTAAGAACCAGTTTGTGTTTGGTTACCCAGGCCAGGATATTGTTAAAGTCCTCGGATAGGTGCTGATTGAGGGTCTCTATGTCCCGGAAGTGGGCCAAGATAACCAGATCATCCGCATAAAGAGTGGCACTGCAGTTAGTTACTGCAGCTGGGAGTTGGTTAACAAAGAGGGAGAAGAGAAGGGGTCCCAAGACCGAGCCCTGGGGGACGCCTGAGGTCACCGGTAAGGGATCAGAGAGGACTTTGTTGAATCTGGTCTGCTGCATTCTACCATGTAGATAGCCGGTTAGCCAGTTCATAGCGGGGGGGATTGGGACAGGCCCAGGGACCGCATCTGAGTACAGAGTAACACAAGATCGACAAGGTCGAAGGCTTTGGACAGGTCGATAAATATTGCTCCAGAGAGTTTGCCCTGGTCCATGGCTCCTCTGATGCTGGTAGAAACAGAGACCAAGGCTGTGGTTGTGCTATGCCCCTTACGAAAGCCATGCTGGGCCAGGCACAGCAACTCATGGACCTGTATGTACTCCAAAAGTTGCTCTGCCACAACTTTTTCAAGGAGCTTGCTGAGGGAGGACAGAATGGCGATCGGACGATAATTGTCCGGTACCTTGGGATTGCCCTGTTTCAGTACAGGGACAATCCTAGCCACCTTCCAGATGTCGGGAATGACCCCCGATGCAAGGGACAGGTTAAAAATGTGGGCAACTGGGGAGGCAATATAGGGGGCGCCTAGCTTCAGAAGCTTGGGCTCCAGATTATCAGGTCCAGGGCTGGAGTGCTGGGAGAGGCCAGAGAGAAGGCTCAGCATATCACTGACTGAGACTGCCCTAAGACAGAATAGAGGTCGGGGTGGGGGGCGAGCCGCATGCCTTGTAGTGGGACGGGGGCAAGTAGTACTCTCTTCAGGCGGGAAGAGTGATGAGAATGCCGATAGGTCTGTGAAGTGAGAACTGAAGGCATTGGCAATCATGTGGGGATTGTTACAGGAGACCCCTCCAATAACCATATTGGATACCCCTGCACTGGAGGGCCCACTGACAAGAGTTTTTATGTTTCTCCAAAACCGTCTTGGATCATTGGCTGAGCTGAGTAGGGCGGACTTGCAGAAGTCACTTTTAGCAGCCCTAATGGCCTTTTTGCACTTATTTCTAAGATTTCTGTATTGTTGGAAAATTGTCTGATCAAGGGAACTTTTAAAGTGGGCCCAACACTTGTCTCTGGCTCGCATGAGGGCTAGGAGACTCCTGTGCAACCATAGAGTGGCGGAACCCCTTACCCTCCCGGTGACCGTAGGGGCATGCTTGTCTTACAGGGCCCCGAAGGTAGTGAGAAAGTGGGTAGCAGCTGCTGAGAGATCAGATGCTCCCAGTACCCCGGACCAGTCAGTGAGCCTTAGGTCCTCCCTAAACGCTTCAGGGTTCAAACCTAGCGTAGTTCCTGATGTGGATGATTTTACGGGGAATTTTTAGGGATGGAATTTTCCACACACAGAAGACCGGGGAATGGTCGGAAACGGAGTCTGATAGGATACCTACATAGGAGATCCTTTCAGGATGATTTGACAGGATCCAATCCAGAAGGGAGTTGGAGCATCCATTTGCCGACCATCTGGTTGGCTCCTGGACAAGTTGAGTTAGGGTGAGATTAGCAATTAGGGACTCAAACTGCTTCACATTGCCGCCGGCCCAGTTAAGGTTAACATCGCCCATGATTACAAGTTCATTGTCACCGATGCTGGGACCTATGGTGTCCAAGAGGTGGGTCAGGCCTGGGAGCCCCCCCTCTTTGGGGGATTATAGGCGCATACCACATGTTGTTTCTTGGTGTTCCCAAGTAACAGCAAGACATGAAGCAGCTCACAAGGGGACAGGGAGGATGGCTGGTGAGCCACTGGGGATACCTTAAGATGGCTCCTGTAATAAATCAGGATTCACCTCCCCGCTTATTCCCAGATCTATCCAGTCGTATGAACTCGTAACTAGGGAGCACACAGGCTGAGCCAGGGATCGAGGATTTAAGCCAGGTCTCAGTCACAATGAGGATATCAGGCTTGTTGAGTGAGACCCATGTGACTAACTCATCAAGGTTAGGCAGCAGACTCCGAATGTTGAGATGAGCGACTTTTACACCCTTGCCCAGCCTCCATTCAGGGGGGAATAGAGAAGGCCAAGTAGTTAGGGCCAGGATTAGGTTCTATGTCACCTGCCAGGGGTAATATCAGAAGGAAGAGCCAGAGGAGGTGCCGTCTGTTGGTAGTCACTCCAGTCAAAGGCTTGTATGCTAGGCGTCGCTTAACCCGGGCGGAGTACAGTAGGCACCTGAGGTCAAGGCAGCAAGTGAGATAGCTCGATGTCATGGTGTACGCTAGGAGATTAGAGAAGGAGTAGTCAGGCACCTCGTCAGGGGGTGACTTCTCGCAGTAGCCCTGTATAGTCAGCGAGGGGCTAGTGACCTCTTGGAGGAGAGCTAGCACCAGTAGGAGACCAGCAAGGATAGTAGTACTATGAAGGGGAGGTGGTACTCCACCCTTCAGCACCATGGGGGACTCCCTTCCCATGGTGGAGGGGGGGGGCAGCAGGTTCCAGGGCCAATCCAGAGCCGTGGACTAGGCAGTACTAGTGGTTCAAGCCCAGTCAGCAGGAAACAGAGTAAACCCAGGCGGGGATAGGAGCTGAAACAAAAGAAGTAACCAAGTTACAAATTCCAAATAAATGGCAAGTAGGAAGGAAGAACAATGCACTACAGTACTATTAAACAATATTAGTCAAATAGGGAGTAAGAAACAGATTAATTAGGACAGTAAGTTGCAAGGAACATATTCAGCAATGAGCATCAGAGAGCAGTTCTGGACAATAGCAAAGATCAAGCTCTCACCAAGTATTAAATGGCAGAGTAAGCCTCTAACATCAAAGCAGAACTTCCCCCAGGACAATGGCATAAGTAAACTCCCACTATATAATAAAGCAGAAAGCGCCTATTGCGACTAAGCAGGACCTCCCCCACAACCTGATAGGACGAGTCTGGCCATGGAGGAGGAGCGTGTGGGCATTTAATGGGAGAAGGGAACAGTGTGGGTGGGAGAGCCGAAAGAGACACTCAGGAGAGCAGTCTCCTGCAGTAGCAGGAAGCTTGATTGCAGCCGAGGAGGCCCGCTGGCTCTAGGGGAACAACTGGCACCTCAGACTCAGCGCTGGAAAACGAGGCTCGAAGGGGGGGGGCTACCAGGCACAGGCCTCCCTCGCCTCCCCTCCACCAAACAAGGCAGTCAAGTAAGTGAGCTAGCAAACAGGGCCCTCTCTCCCTTAAGAGCGGAGAGCAGCCACGTCACCACTGCAGGGAACCAATAAGTTCAGGTGCGCTAGGCGCCAAATTCAAAACAGGGAGGCAGCGATTTGGTCCGTCGGCAGGAGAATAAAAAGTTCTAAGTCACAGTTTCACCTCTCGCAGGTCTGGGTACCTGCAGCTGCTGTTTCCACACTCTCGCTGTCGGGTTAGGTACGGCGTTTGTTCCGGGTGGTGGTTTCGCTCAGAAGAGCAGTCTCCTGCAGCGGGGCAGGGGCAGGAAGCATGACTGCAGCCGAGGAGGCCTGCCAGTGCTAGGGAAGCAACCGGCACCTCAGACTCAGCGCTGGAACACGAGGGTCGGGGTGGGTGGGGGGACCTACCAGGCACAGGTGTCCCTCGCCTCCCCTCCACCGAATAAGGCAGTCAATGTCATGTGACCATTGATTTTCTGATCACTGCACATCTTACATGAACTACCCTTTTTTTTGTTTTGTTTACAAATAAAGGCCCATTTTATAAGTGGGATACCATACTCCAGGGAGCACAATCATAAAGAAATAATGCCCTTCTCAGGTGGTTGTGGCACTCTGCTATGCCTCATGCCTAACAACCACCCAATGCATGCATTATTTCCTTGTAACTCTACACACTGTCATGTATATTCTGTT
This sequence comes from Neoceratodus forsteri, assembly GCA_016271365.2. Lineage (NCBI taxonomy): Eukaryota > Metazoa > Chordata > Ceratodontiformes > Ceratodontidae > Neoceratodus > Neoceratodus forsteri. The sequence continues at coordinate 155,432,058 of JADMNL010000030.1, forward strand.
ACTTATCCCCTGTGGTAGTCACCCTCAGTTTCACCACCAACCTCTCAGCCCCAACACCATTAACACTGCTCTATTATCATGCGGTCTGAGGCCCAAAAGTACCAGTGCCCCATCATTCAGACAGCCCAGGGTTGAGTTTTTTCCCCTAGACCTCCCACTGGCACCAACCGCACTGTCCACCTTGCAGGCACACAGCTTCCCCAGTGGAGGAGACAAGTTCCTTGGCCTGTCACAGAAGCTCACTATGGTCAAGTAGATGGCTGCCACCCTACCAGATAGAGGAAGACCTGCCACTGGCAACACTCCGTGACCATGGCTCCTCGAACATGGAAGACCAAAGTTCACTCCTGAACTCAGGCTGTCTGTATGGTAGCACAGTCATCAAGCAAGTCACAAAAGTTATTTTTAAAGGGATTTTCCGATATAAGGGAGCTACTCACATGGTGTGGTAGCGGCCCTCCGCGATAGTTGTTCTAGCCAGGACTGAAGACATTTCTGAAACCCATATGTTTTATATTGCACTTGTAAATTTCTTTCTGTTGCAGCTGCACAGAGCTCAGAGTCCTGATATCGCCTCACGCTGGAAGCACACATGACAGGGCATCAGGGAGGGTAGGGGCGCGCCCCATTGAATGAATGGGGCTAGAGTTCTCATTGATTTTAATCTCAAAATGGCCACTTACAGATTAATGAAGGGCACAGCTCGACAAGCGTGACCCTTGTTAGTTGAGCGGAGCCCTTCATTACTCTGTAAATGGCCATTCTTGATCTTAAAAATGAATAAGAAACCTAGCCTCATACATTTGAATGGGGCACGCCCCCGCACTCTCCCTGGTCACAAGTCATTACATGCTTGAGCGCGGGGACGTGTCAGCAGGACTGGGGCTCTGTGAATGCATCGAGCAGCCGGTGCAAAAAGAAATTCACGAGTGCAATATACAATATATGGGTTTAATAAATTTCTTCAATTCTGGCTAGAATGAGTATCGCAGAGGGCAGCTACCACACCATGCGAGTGGTAGCTGCCATTGGGTAAGTCAGAAATTAAATTTAACCTTTGTTATACAGACACACAGCAGTGTTTCTCCCTAAAGCACTGATGCAGGTGGTACCCCATACTTCTGGCAGTACCCCATACATTTTCTTGGGCAGTGCCCCCATACTTTTGCTGCAATGGTACACCCATCCTTTTGTTTTGGCGGTACCCCCCATACTTTTGTTTTGACCGTACACCCATCCTTTTGTTTTGACGGTACATCCATCCTTTTGATTTGAGCCTCCATACATACCACAATAATTTGAGCAGAGCCCTGGTCCCCAATACCATCACAGCATTTGGGGGAACGAGACAGAGGAAAAAAGACAGTAAAAAATGAAAGATGTCAGAAAGAACCTCCTCATCTCCTCCCAAATGCAATGAAGAGAAAAATCAAAGGACAGGGGAGAAAACAGTGGTATGGTATGGTATCTATGTTTCTCAACAAATGCCCCCACCATCATTTCATTACTTTCTGGGGGAAACAATGAGGACTTGTGTTTTTTTAGAATACCTGGACAGTACATGTGTACAACAATTAAACGTAGTGCAAGGAGCCCCCACAACAAAACCAATTTCGGTCAGCTTGTAAATCCTTGTCCTATTCTTGGTCAGTGAGCCAGCTCTGTCCAGTTTATTACCACACACAGAAAGAGCACCACAAATGCATGTAACCAGCTCAGCTGTACTATATCCCTACACAAAGTGGCGGCCAAGATTTCATAACAAGATTTCCAACAATTCTGTACAAGATTCTGATGCCAGATTATCTGTATAACAAGTAAGAGTTATAACTAGGGAAGGGGGGGTACAGGGGCTAAGCCCCTCAACTCGATTAATATGAAAGTTAGAGAAACATTTTTTATGACTGTGCAGGGAGGATGCGGGGAGGGCAGCAAAGCCCCCCAAATCTCTAAAAATATACTACCAAGTAACCCAGTAAACAAAATATACACCAACATGTTGGGGCACGGGGACACTGTAACCATGGAGACTGCAGCCCAAGTCTTTCCAAAAACTTGACAGTTACTTCCTGGTGAGGGATAAACTGCAGCCACTCCCACATAACCTGCTTAAAAAAGTGTTTTTTTAATTAAATCACTTTTTTCTTTGTAACTATGTACTACTATAGCAATCATTCTTTTTTGAGGTGGGCACTTCTACCACGTAATGGACCACAATGGCAGTTATGCTTCCCAGGCAAAAGGTGTGACCATCAATGACCATAAACTTCCATCACCTGATGATACAGTCCATCAAATAAAATGGGGCTAAAGTTACTAGCAAATACCATAACAGAAAGCATGGATGGAGGAGTTGCACAGGCTACAAACAGGAAATACAGGTTACTCACCTGTAACAGGAGTTCTAGGAATGGTATATGTTGTTCATCCACACTCATTGGCAGTATCCTTGCCGCTTTAAATCTTGCCGGAAGGTCTTCAAGCTTGCTCCTCCCACCCACCCGGGTGGTATAACTCGGCTCCGCCCCTACGACGCCAGATCTGCCCGCTGGAAGCTCAGGTTGTGCGTCAGTCGAGTAATGTGAATGTAGGATGAAAACAAATATATACCATTCCTAGAACTCCTGTTACAGGTGAGTAACCTGTATTTCTAGGGACATGGATATGTTGTTCATCCACACTCATTGGCAGACTCCTAGCAGTTCTCCGGGAGGAGGGAGGCAAGACGCACACCCCATATACTTACTTGGGAAAGAGAGACTGAGAACCGAGGCCCCAAAACCAGCATCCCGGCGTGACTCAAGGTCGATGTGGTAGTGGGTAATGAAGGTGTTTGCTGACTTCCAGGTAGCAGCCCTGCAGATTTCCTGGATAGGGACGCCCCTGAAGCAGCCACCGATGCAGCAGTATGGCGGGTAGAATGAGCTCTTATCCTCTGGGAGGCTCCATGCCCGCCAACTTATAGCAGAGATCTATGCAGGAGGTTACCCACCTGCTTATCGTCCGCTTGGCTGCAGGTCTGCCAGATGCGTGCTTCAGCGAGGGTGACAAACAGCTGGCGAACCTCTCCTCGAATTTCTGAGCTGCAGCCCCTATAATAAGCGAGCGCCTCTAGGGTCCAGAGTATGGAGCCTATATTCGCCTCCGAAGTGTGATTGGGGTAGAACACCGCAGAGTCAACACCTGGTTAAGGTGAAACTCGACACCACCTTCGGAAGGAATTTCGGTGGGGCGAGGGACAACCTTGTCCCTGTGGAAGACCAGGTAAGGAGACCCATGGAAAGCGCCTGGAGCTCTCCCATCCTTCTGGCTGGCGTGATAGCCACCAAGAAGGCGGTCTTCCACGACAGGTGAGAGAGAGCACACCTGTGCATAGGTTCGAATGGCTTGCCCATGAGCTTTGCCAGTACCAGCAGTAGATCCCACGGAGGTGGGGGTTCCTCAGATTGAGGGGAAATGTGATCAAGGCCTTGAAAGCGCCAGACCACCTTTCCTCCTCATCATCGACTGCTTCCTGCCGCCCGCTCGTAAGCAGAGATGGCTGCCAGGTGCACCCTTAGGGTCGCCGACCTAAGCCCTTGACTAGAAAGGGACCATAAATAGTCCAAGATGCTTGCCAAGGAACAGGAGGAAGGGTCCAAGCCCTTGTTCTGACACCAAATGGAAAACCTTTTCCATTTGAAGGCATAGCATTTTCTGGTCGACTCACGGACGCCTCAACTACATTGAGGACCTCGTCGGAAAGACCCAAGGCCTGGAACTTAGCCGCCAGGAACCAGGCCGGCCAGGTGCAGGGATTGAAGGTCCGGATGGAACACCTTCCCCTGATTGACTGAGAGCAGGTCCGGCGAGCTGGAAGCTGCCGGAGTCCTGGAGCTGAGACTGAGGAGATCTCAGAACTGGCGAGGCCAGTCTGGGGCTATCAGAATCACCTGCGCCTTGTCCCTCCTCGCCTTGAGCAGCACCTTGTGGATCAAGGGAAATGGGGAAAGGCGTAAAGAGGCCCGGGGTCCATTGCCTCGAGAGAAGGCATCCCCTGCAGCGAGCCCTGCTGAGGGGGGCGGGCATGGAACAGACTCAGCTTCGCGTTCTCCATGGAGGCAAACAGGTCCACCTGAGGTGTGCCCCAAAGGGAGAACAGATGCTGTACTACCTCCTGCAGGAGAGACCACTCGTGGGATGCAGCCCCTATCCGGCTCAGGGCATCGGCCAGGGTGTTGGAGGCTCCTGCCACGTGAATGGCTAGGAGATCCGCCTCCAGGCTGCGCACGAGTGACCAAATGCGGAGAGCTTCCTTGCATAGAAGCATGGAGCGCGTCCCGCCCTGGCGGTTCAGATAGTACATGGTCGTGGTATTGTCCGTCTGGACTCGGACCACTTGACCCTGGAGGAACGGAGCAAAGGCGGTGAGAGCTAGGCGGACCGCTCGGAGCTCCAGCAGGTTGATGTGGCATCGGGACTCCCGCGGGGACCAGAGGCCATGAGCCCGGTGTTCCCCCAGATGGGCACCCCAACCCATCAGAGAGGCATCGGTCGATAGAGAGACCGCTCGCCTGGGCGGATTTAACGGGATGCCCTCCTGCAAATGATCTGGAACGGTCCACCACTGGAGAGCGCTCCACATCCCCTGTGTCACCGACACAAGCTGGTCCAAGGGATCGCAGCGCCAGACCACTGGCTGGCCAGTCCCCACTGAAGGGACGCATGTTCCAGCGGCCCAACGGACCACGCTGGTGCAGGCCGCCATGAGACCCAGGAGGCGAGGAAGTCCCCGGCAGGGCGCAATTGCCCAACCAGAAATGATCGGGCAAAGGAGGAAAGAACCTCGGCCCTGTCCGCTGGAGCCGCGCCTGGCTCAGAGAGTCGAGCTGCGCCTGATGAATAGAATCACCTGCTTCGCTCGAGTTCTGACTTGGCCTCGCTTGATAAGGAGGCCCAGTTGAGAGCAGACCTGGAGGGCCAGATCTCTGACCACTCCGCCTCCTCCCTGGAGGGAGCTGCTATCAGCCAGTCGTCCAGGTAAGGGTACACCCGACCCTCGGCGCCGCAGGGAATGCTGTCACCACTGCCATGCATTTGGTGAAGACCCTGGGAGCTGGAGACAAGCCAAGGGCATGGCTTGAACCTGAAGAGGGATCCTCCGCCGGAAGCGAAGGAATCTCTGGTGAGACGGACGGATAGGGACGTGAAAAACGCTGGCCCTGCAAGTCCAGAGAGACAGAACCACACGCTGCCCAAGGATGGTATTATCTGAGCCAGAGTGACCATCCTGAAGGTTCAGACCTTAGGAACTTGTTTAGGTCGTGTAGGTCGAGAATGGGGCGCCAGCCCCCCGTCCGTTTCGGAACCAGGAAGTACCTGGACACAAACCCTGGGTCTGAAGGAGGGTCCACCACCTCTCTTACCACCTCCTTCTGGAGGAGGAGAGCGATGTCGGCTCGACGAGCCGCCAGTGAGGCTGGGGATCCCGAGGCCCCCCGAGGGGCGACGGCTCTGAAGGGTGGTGCCTGCTCGAATTCCAGAGGCAGGCCTCTTCCCACCACCTCCAAGACCCACCTGTCCGTGGTAACAGCGGACCAGGCGGAACGGAAGTGCCGGAGCCGTCCCCCCACGGGGGGACCCAGGGGTAAGGTGACGGGATGGGGCGACACCCCTCAGCCCGTCACTGGGCAGGCTTGGAGGAGGGACCGGCCGAGGGACCTCCTGGGCCTTTTCCTCCCTGCCTCCTGTTAGAGGAAGCCGGCGGTTTGGGTTTGGGATGCCAAGGCCGAGCCTGCTGGCCCTGACGTTGCTGGGCCGGGCGCGCCGGGGGCACAGAAGGACGAAAGGGCTTAGGCTGTGGTTTGCGGCCTTTGTCCTTCTGAGCGGAAGAGACCGAGTCCAAGGTGGCATTGGACTTCTCGATCCTCTGCAGGTGACCTTCCACCCCAGGGTCAAGAGGTCGGTCCCCAAAGGGAACATCCGCCAACTTGTGCTGGGTATCCGGCAAAGGTGGATATCCTCAGCCAAGCCCGCCGACGATAGCCACTGCGGCCGCCACCGATCTGGCACATGAGTCCCCATATCCAAAGCAGTCTGAGCTGCTGTTTGGCCACTGCCCTGCCCTGGTCCCGCACCTGCTTAACCGTAGTCTGCAGATCGGCGGAAGATGAGGGATGACCTCATCCAGGGAGCCCAACAGGGCATGAGAAAATGTGCCATGAGGACGGGCCGAACTGGCCTGGACGAAGGTCGGTGAGAGGACGCAGCGAGACTTTTCGTCCGACATAGTCCAATTTCTTGACTCCTGTCAGGAGGTTTGTCCACATCCCTTGGCGCTGCCGGGCGCTGAAAACGCTGTCGGTAACCAACCCCTCAGCAGAGGGGTGTTCCGAAAACCGACAAGGAACCGTAGGGACCGCGATACTTCCTGGCCATCCTGGCCGAGCGCAGGGCAGGAAGCAGGGCGCTGCCAAAGTTCCAGTGCCGACCCACTATGGCCTCGCCACCGGAAAGGCCTCCGTCCGGAGAATCCCTCGTCCAGAATCTCCGTGAGGGGATACCTGGCCCGCTTTGAACGTGGTTCGAGCTCCATCCCGTAGACCGAGATGAGCCGAAGCAGTCCTAGGAAGGACGACGGCTATCGCCCATTGACTGACCTCCTGAAGACCCAAGTCCAGTCGCTTGGAGAAGAAGGAGGAATCATCTTCGGACTCGGAAGAGTCCTCAAGAGCTGCTCTGGCCTGAGCCACCCTTCACCTGCCGAGGTCGGTCGGGAGTGAGGGTAACTGACAGCCGGGGGTAAACCCTCAGCCGACCGAGAATCTTGGTCGGAGCCCCAATTGGTGGCTGTGGAGGCGGAGGTTCCACCGAATCGGTGGAGCAGTGGTTTTGGCCGAACAACCGCCTGGGTATAGGCCTCGGACAAGTCGAGGGGTTGTGCCGGCTGCCCGTGACAGTTACTTAATGGCCGGGAAGGCGCCGAGTCGCTTATTCCCCGCCAGAGGAGTTGTTAGTAACATAAGGTCCTCGCACTGGCCGGGCACTTACGCCAAGCCTCCCTCATCCGGGAGGAGGAGGACGAGACGAGCGGGCGACGCCTATCACAAAGCCGAGACCGAGACCGCTTATGACGGTGGGAACGGGTTGACCGCCAAGAGGTCCGAGACCGAGACCAGAGTCCCGAATTTCCGGGTCGGTGCGGGAGGTGTCGGCCGAACCGCACTCCCTTCGGCTCGGAAGGTCCATCCGAGGGCTCCGGAACCGGAGGCACAGGCGAGCCCACGGGATCCTCAACTCCTCCCGGGGGAACCGGGGAGAGGGGAATCTCGGCTGCTAAAGGCGACAGCCCGTCCAATGGGTCGAGAAAAATCTCGACTTCATCGGTGGGAGTCTCGGTCAACTGACCTGACGGGGACACCGTGAGGCCAGTGGCCGAAGCCGAGCGGTCGACCGAAGCCGACGGCCGACGGCCCGGGGAGAGGGACCTTTCCCCGCCTCCCAAGAGCGTCGACGGAGGGACTTACCCCTGTCCCTCTTTTTGGACCGAGAATAAGGTCCCGCAGACGCAGGCCCTTCTCCTTTAGTGGAGAGGGACAGACAAAGCTCCTTAAAAGAAGCCGTGTAGGAAGAACCCAGAGAGAGCGGGATAAATGCCGCGGCCGAGGAAGATACGGCCCGCGCCGCCTCCTCTTCGAGGGCGACCATCCGCTCGAGCTGATCCGCCGAGCCCGCCGCCGCGGACACCGCCAACCGGGCCTCCTTGGACTTCACCGGAGGGAAACGCTTCGGACGGCCTAGTTGCAATCGGGCAGCACGGTTCTCGAGGACGAGGGCCGAGAAAGATGAGCACAGGTCGCAAGCTCGCGGGTCGTGCTCAAGGCCTAAGGAGTATACACGCGGAGGAGGATCCGTCCGAGACATCTTCTGCCCGCATGGGCATCTCCGAAATCGGGAGTCGACGGTCCATCGTGAGTCATGCAGGGATAGAAGACAGAAGTCTTTTGCAAAATTTTATTTTTAAATCCGCAAACGGAGAAATAGGAACCAGTCGCAAACGCAGAGCGTTAAGGAGGGAACCTGAGCTTCCAAGCGGTAAGGAAGATCTAGCGTCATGGGGCGGAGCCGAGAGTTATACCACCCGGGTGGGTGGGAGGAGCAAGCTTGAAGACCTTCCGGCAAGATTTAAAGCGGCAAGGATACTGCCAATGAGTGTGGATGAACAACATATCCATGTCCCTAGAAATGCAAGGTTCCAATCTCACCAGTACAAATGGTCACAGTCTCACGAAGAACACTGGAGCAAACTTTATTCAGCATTGCAAAGTCACATTTTTGAGACCACCTCTGGAGACACTAAAAACTGCTGCAGAAACCGTCAGCCAGTAGCCAGCTGGGGAGTAAGGCCGCAGTCAGACAGAAAAACAATACTGCTAACACTAGCTATTTAATAAGCTACAGTTGCCACTGTGGAATGCAGTGGCTTGTTAATGGCTGCAATTAACCTATTTCACAATATCAGGCTCATTAACACCAAGTGAAAATTTAAAAAGGTGCTACTGCTAATTAGCACTAATGGCGCTTACTGTAAATTACAACTAGGTCAAAATTAACCAGTTCTACAGCATTTCAATATTATGCCTTTGGTGTGAGTGCCATCTCAGGTTAATGTAACGCAGGAGAATTACATTAAGAAGGAATGTGAGAAAGTTCTTATTAACACAGCATTGCAGTAGAACTGCTTGTCTGCGATGTAGTTAATTCAGATGGAAATCAGATTAAAGACAGGATGGGACAAATACAAGGTGTTGGTGAAAGCATATACAGGGGAGGGGTCAGGCAGGTAATGAGGCAGGGTGGCTAACAAGGCATTCAACCTAGTCCCAGCTAGCATCAGGCTAACACACTATAGATAAGACTGGGGCAGACGTGATAGACTACTGGTCTTGCAGGGACCCTTGAGGCTGTAGAGACTTAGTACGCCAAGACCCGAATCCAACCTGCTCTGTCGGAGGGAAGAAACACTTTCCTGAGGGTGGTATCCAGAACAGCTCCGATGAACTGGAGCTTCTGGAAACGGAGAAATTGAGACTTGTCCCTGTTGATCGTGATCCCCAGGCGCTGGAACAGTGAGAGGAAGTCCTTGATGGTTTCTAACAGGCGGTGCCTGGATGGAGCCAAGAGGAGCCAGTCGTCCAGATAAGGTAACACGAAGTGGCCCAGTCTCCGAAGTGCTGCGGCAACCACTGCCAGGCACTTGAATACCCTGGGGGCTGAAGAGAGACCAAGGAGAGGACTTTGAATTGATAGCCCCTGCCTTCAAATCTGAACCTCAGAAATCTTCAACGACCCCTGGCAATCAGGATCTGCAGATAGGCGTCCTGCATGTCCAGGGATGCCAGCCAGTCTCCCTCCGAAATTAAGGGCAGGAGAGTGGGGAGGGCGACCATACGGATCCTCCGATAGGAGACCCATTGGTTTAGATCGCTTGAGGTCCAGAATAGGCCTGAAGTCTCCTAACTTATTCGGGACCAGGAAGAAGTGGGAGAAGAACCCTATCTCTCGCTTGGCAAGGGGCACCGGCTCACTGGCGTTTTTCTCCAGAAGGGACTGGATTTCCCTTCTGATCAGTGCCCGGTGTTCCTTGGGATAGCAGGATGGGGGTGGTGGTCTGTCCGGTGGGATGGCATCAAACTCTATGGAGTGCCCGAACCCCACGAGCTCGAGGACCCACTAGTCGGAGGTCACTTGACTCCAGGCAACTGCATAGAGAGAAAAGCGTCCTCCAACAGGCTCCCCCGACAAGGCATAAAGGGGATGAGGGTGGCCTGAATAGTCAGGCAGGGGGAGGGAGGGTGGCAGTAGCTGGTTTAGCATGTCTAGAGGAGGAGGAGGAGGCCGAGGAGCCCCTGGCTCCGTCCCTACGATTAAACTCGCCTCACTGCAAGTGGGACTAGTAGTAAGGCTGCTGAGCCCGATGTCCCCCACGGCCAAGAAAACAAGGCTTGCGAGGTCACCCCTGCTTTGGGTGGTACATGGACTGCATGGTTCGGATGACTTTACCGGAGTCCTGCAGTTTGGTGATAATCTTCTTCATGTCGTCGCCGAAGAGCACGCAGCCCTTAAAGGGAGCATCCAGAAAGTTTGTCTTCACATCCGGATCGAACCCAGAAACCCGAAGCCAAAGATTATGTTGGAGGCAAATGCCAGTAGCGGCCGCCCTTGAGGAGGTGTGCGCAGAATCATAGGTCGACCTCAGAACGTGAGTACCACGGTCTGAGCTTGTCTGCAGTAGTTTGGCAAGCTCTGCCCGCTGAGGGAAATCTGGCACGTTTTGCAGAATGTCCATTCCCTGTTCCCAAAGGGCGTTCTGGAATTGAACCATGTGTGCCAGGAAGTTGAGACTTCTGATACTGCAGGTGGCAGAAGAGTACACCTTGTGTCCCATGGAATCCAGCTGCTTCGACTCCCTGTCGAGCGGCTGGGTGCTCAGGGATTTGGGCCTCTGCGAATGGTCGTGAGTGCCGAAATCACCACCGAGTCCGCTGCAAGTGGTTCGGCCAAGAAGGGGTGGTCCTCAGGGGCCCGGTAAAGCTGATGAGCCTTATTGGGCACTGCAGAGGAGGAGTGAGGGCATTTCCAGGTGGCAAACATGACATCCTCAAAGGTGTCAACCATGGGAGGGATGACCACCACCGGCTTAGGATCTTTTTGGCGGAGGTATTTAGCCAACCGTAGTCGCTCGTGGGTCCAGGACCTCTGTGTCCCAACCCATGTTTGCCTGGATGTGCCTCATCACCTCCATGAAGCTGGGGTCATCTGGGGGGATTTCGGGTGCCCCTCCATGTCTCCTAAATCCAGTTCGACGTCACAGTCCACCTGAGAGGTGTTGGAGGCGACACAGGAGTCCGAGGTTGAAGAGGAGGGGGATCTGTATCGTCGCCTCTTGTCTGGAGAGGGAGAGCAGGAGGAACTGCTGGACCTAGTCCTCCTGCCCCTCTTGTCTTTATGTTTTTTGGGTGGTGCAGGCTCCTTCCCTGCCTCTTGATCGGAAGGCTCTGGGACTGGGACTGGTTCAGGAACACGGTCTCCTGGAGTATCAGGCGTGGGAGGAGGCACACCCACTGGGAGATCTTGTTTGACCGTGCCCCATGGTCAGACTTGTGGTATTTAGAGGACTTCTCAACCAAACACTGGTCAGCCGCCAGTGGCGGGCGACGATCGGAGTCCTTTGGTTTTGGTGGCAAGAACGAGGCCCTGCCGCCGAAGACCCTGAAGTCTTGCTCGACTCCAGGATGTCGGCCTTGAAAGCAGAGGCCAAACGGGAGGAGGATTTACCTGCACCCGCTGAGGAAGCCTTCTGGGCGGGTGGACGCACCTTCAAGGGTTGGAGGGTGGTCCCTGAGACTTGGTCGCCACAGACCCAGCGGAGAAAGGTTTGAGGGCTGTGAGGCGGGAATCATACCCTGACGACCCCGACTTCGAGCTGGAGGACCTGGGCCCTCTCCCTCTCCTAGGGAGCGTTTGTGGTGCTTCTTCAGGGAAGGAGGGGGGTCGGACCCCCCCCCCTCCGAACAAAGCGCATTCCATCGTGGCCAGTTTGGACTCCGATAAAAAGGTGGAGAGAGATTTCTGTCGCCTGATGCATGTCCAGGAGTTAAAGGCCTGGCAAGGGGGACAGGCTTCGGCGTCGTGCTCGGCCCCCAGGCAAAAAAGGCACGCGGAATGGCTGTCTTTAGATGGTTATCTGCCGCCCACAGAAGCACTTGTTGACATGCCCTTTAGAGGAAGAGGACATAGATGCAGCAAAAAAAAAAAAAAAAACACTTTTAGAAACATGTAGAAAGAAGAGAGCGATCGGCACTGCAAGCAGTAAACCGAAGGTGAATGAACCCTGACTGTGCAGCAGGAAAGAACTGGAGCACGTGGGGAATTCCTTTATATAGAGTGACATCGGGGATGGAACTGATGTCAGTGGGGGTGTTCCTATGTCGGTACTGCTAGAAGAAAAACTTGCTGATAACCACCGCCAGGTGGCATCAGTCCTACTTGTGTCACCTGCTGCAAGAGCTTCCTCTCAAAGTAAGATATAAACAGGTTACTCACCTGTAACAGTAGTTCTAGGAGTGGTATATGTTGTTCATCCACACTCTTTGGCATGTCCCTTTCCACTTTAAATCTTGCCGGAAAGTCTTCAAGCTGGCTCCTCCCACCTACCTGGGTGGTATAACCCTTGGCTCCACCCCATGACGCCACATCTTAGCCCGCTGGAAGCCAGGTGTTGTGCGTCCGCAGCCGGGGAGGTTGGGTGGGTCTGTGTGGATGAACATATACCATTCCTAGAACTACTATTACAGGTGAGTAACCTGTTTTTCTAGGATCGTGGATATGTTGTTCATCCACACTCTTTGGCAGACTCCTAGCAGTTCTCCGGGAGGAGGGAGGCAAGGCGCACATCCCCTTATTAGGGAACAGAGACTGGAGAACTGAGGCCCCAAAACCAGCATCCCAGCATGAATCAAGGTCGATGTGTTAATGGGTAATGAAGGTGTTTGCCGACTTCCAGGTAGCAGTCCGGCAGATTTCCTGGATAGGGATGTCCCTGGAAGCAGCCACCGATGCAGCGGTATGGCGGGTAGAATAAGCTGTTATCCCTCTGGGAGGCTCCATGCCCGCCAACTCATAACACAGACTTGTGCAAGATGTAATCCACCTTGCAATAGTCAGCTTTGCTGCAGGTCTGCCAAACGCGGCTTCAGCGTAGGTGACAAACAGCTGGCGAACATCTCCCCAAATTTCCGCTGTCCTCGCCTTACAATAGGAGAGAGCTCATCTCAGGTCCAAAGTATGGAGCCTGTACTCGGCCTCTGAGGTGTAATTAGGGTAGTAAACCGGCAGAGTTAACACCTGGTTAAGGTGAAACTCAGACACCACGTTCGAAAGGAATTTTGGGTGGGTCGCAGGACAATCTTGTCCCAGTGGAAGAAAAGATAAGGGGAGTCCACTGAAATCGCCTGGAGCGCCTCGTCCTTCTGGCAGATGTGACAGCCACCAGGAAGGCAGTCTTCCACACAGGCACACTTGTGCACTGGTTCGAATGGCTTGCCCATGAGTTTTGCCAGTACCAGCAGTAGAACCCAAGGAGGTGGAGGTTCACGCACCAGAGGGGATATGTGATCCAGGCCTTGGAAAAAGCACATGACCACTGTCTCCTGCACCAACATCGGCTGACCGGCCTGCGCCCTGTAAGCAGAGATGGCTGCCAGGTGCACCCTAAGGGTCAATGACCGAAGACCCCCCTTTGGACAAAGACCAGAAGTAGTCGAGAATGTTAGCCACTGGATAGGACAGAGGGAATGGAAAACCTTTTCCATTTGAAGGCATAACATTTCCTGGTCGATTCCTTCCTGGATGCCTCCACCACGGTGAGGACATCCTCGGAAAGACCCATAGCCTGGAACTCTAGCCGCTCAGATACAAGGCTGTGAGGTGCAGGGATTGAAGGTCCAGATGGTATACCTTCCCCTGATTGAGAGACAGAGATCAGGTCCAGGTGTGCTGGAAGCCACTCCGGGGACCTGCAGCTGAGGCTGAGGAGATCTGGATACCAGAACTGGCGCGGCCAGTCTGGGGCTACCAGAATCACCTTTGCATTGTCCCTCCTCTCCTTGAGGATCAAGGGAAATGGAGGGAAGGCATACAGGAGGCCTGGGGTCCACGGCCTCGAGAAGGCATACCCCTGCAGTGAGCCCTGCTGAGGGGGGGGGAGGCATGAAACAGCCTCAGCTTGGCTTTTTCCCTAGAGGCAAACAGGTCCACTATTGGTTTGCCCCAGTGGAAGAACAGGCTGTAAGCTACCTCTGGATGGAGAAACCACTCGTGGGATGTCTGGCCTAAGCAGCTGAGCGCATCCGCCAGATGGTTTGAGGCTCCAGTCACATGGATGGCTAGGAGATCCTCCTCCAAACAGCTGACGAGGGTGCAGATGCGGAGCGCAACTCTGCAAAGCAGACAGGAGTGCATGCTGCCCTGTTTGTTGAGGTAGTACATGGTCATGGTATTGTCCACCTGGACTTGAACCACTTGACCCTGGAGCTGAGGAGCAAAAGCTGACAGTGCTCTAAGCTCCAACAGGTTGATGTGGTATCAGGACTTCTCGGGGGTTCAGAACCCATGGGCCCTTCTGTCTCCCATGTGGGCTCCCCAGCCCATGAGAGAGGCATTGGTCATGAGGACGGCCGTCGGCTCGGGGCGGACAAACAGGATCCCTTACTGCAACCGGTCTGGGGTGGTCCACCACTGGAGAGCATCCCACATCTTCTGGGTTACAGTGATCAGCTGGTCAAAATGACCGTGGCGTTGAGTCCACTGGGAGGCCAGCTCCCACTGGAGGGGGCGCATGTGCAACCGGGCCCAATGGACCACTAAGGTGCACACCGTCATGTAACCCAGAAGGCACAGAAAGTCCTGGGCAAGGCGCAATTACCCAAACAGAAATGATTGGGCAAAGGAGGAGAGAACCTCCGCTCTGTCCGCCAGGAGCTGAGCTCTGGCTTGATGAGAATCGAGGTCTGCCCCGATGAAGCAAATCACCTGGGAAGGCATGAGTTCCGACTTGGCCTCGTTGATCAGGAGGCAGAGTTGGGAGCAGGTCTGAAGGACCAGGTCTCTGGACCTCTCCACCTCCTGTTGGGTGGGACCTGCTAAGAGCCAATCGTCAAGGTAGGGATAAATCCTGACCCCCCCACCGCTCGACGTCTGAGATGGGCTGCCACCACTGCAATGCATTTGGTGAAGACCCGGGGGGCCGATGACAGGCCGAATGGCATGGCTCGGAACTCGTATAGGGTCCCTTCAGGTCTGAAGCGGAGGAAACACCGATGAGATGGACGGATTGGGATGTCAAAGAATGCATCCTGCAGATCCAGTGAACGGAACCATGTTTCGCTCCAAGGATGGTATGATCTGGGACAGAGTGACCATCCAAAAGGTGCATGATGTGAGATACTGATTCAGGTCATGCAGATCTAGAATGGGGTGCCAGCCCCCCACCCGCTTGGGCATCAGGAAGTACCTGGAGACAAAGCCTGGGTCTGCTTGAGGATCTGCCAGTGGAGCTACTGCCTCCTTGAGGAGGAGCTGAGCAATGTCATCTCGGAGAGCTGACTGAGTCTGGATGGATACTCTTTCCTCCCGAGGAGCGTGGGCTCAGCTTGGAGGGTACTGCTCGAATTCCAGAGGCAGTCCCTGACCGACCACTTTGAGAACTCACCAGTCAGTAGTGACAGCAGACCAGGAGGAAATGAAGTGGCGGAGCCAGACCCCCATGGGAGGACCCAGAGCTGGCATGATGGTAGAGGGGGAGGCAGCCACGGCCCCATCACTGAGCAAGCTTGGAGGAGGATCCAGGACCCGAACCTCTGCCTCCTTTAAGGGCCTGGGAAGGCCCGAGCTTGGGGCGTCAAGCTTGAGCCTGCTGCTGCTGCTGCTGCCCTCCTTGAAAGGAAGGTTGCTGTGCCACAGGGGAAGAATGCCAAAAAGGCTTCTTCTTCTTCTTCTGCTGGTTCTTGCCCGAAGAACCCTTAACAGAAGCAGCATCCAAGGGGGCACTGGACTGCTCAATATGCTAAAGGTGACCAGCCACACCCGGGCCAAAAGGATCAGTGCCCAGGAAAGGCACATCAGCTAGTTTGTGCCGAGTATCCGCCAGAAAGCAGGAGAGTCTCAGCCAAGCCCTGCGACAAGAGGCAACTGTGGCTGCCATCTAACGCTCACAAGAATCCCCATTGTCCAGGGCTGTCTGAAGCTGCTGTCTGGCAACAGCTTGGCCCTGATGCCGGACCTGCTTGACCATGGTCTGCATGTCCGTGGGTGGTGTGGGAGGACTCCATTCAAAGACCCCAGGAGGGCATGGGAGGAGTGTGCTATGATGATGGACAAACTTGCCTGATGAAGGCCAAAAGAAGCAGCCGCATAGAGCTTCCTGGCCAAATGATCCAAAAATTTGGATTCTTTCTCGGGAGGTTAGTCCGTGTCGGCAGAACTGCCAGTACGCCTGAACACAGAGGTGGTCTCCAGGCTCTCGGCTGAAGGGTGCTCTGTGAACCCCTCAAGGGACCCCATGGGTACCACATACTTGCAGGCCATGTGGGCAGACGGAACTGGACAAGAGGCAGGGCACTGCCAGAGTTCTAAGGCCGGGCCAACAATGAAAAGCCTCCGTTGGGGTATCCCCTCTCTTGATGATGTCCGTGAGAGGGTACTCTGCCTTTTTCTGGATTGGCTCCAGGGGCATCCCAGTGGACCCACAGATGAGGCAAAGAATGCACTGAAAGGACGAAGTACCTTCCTCCATCTCTAACCCACCAGCCGATTCGTCGTCCCTGGGATGAGAATGTACGTCAGTTACATCCGAATTTGAGGAATCCGGATACAGCGGTCGACCACCCAGGTCACCCTCTACCTGCCGAGGGCGGTCCGGGGTGACAGTGACTGAACGATGCCGGGGAAGCCCAGTGTCTGGCCTATCTTCCTTAGAAGGAGCCCCTCCACAGGCTGCTTGGGCGGTGGTTCCACCACTATCGGTGGAGAGACCAGTTTAGGCCGAACGGGAGGTTTCGCTGGCTCTTCGGGCAGGGGAACAGACTTTATCGGCTCTGAAGGAGTCTGCTTCGGCCTAGGAGGCGAAAGCCAAGTAATGGCCAGGGTAGAAGCCAGGGTCAGCTTGTTACCGGTCAAAATCAGCTGTTGCCACATGAGATCCTCGTAGCACCGGAGTTTCCGCCGGAGCCTCTCCTCATCCGAGGATGACGAGGACTACCAACGGCATCACCTCTTTTTAGAGTGCTTGTGGCTCTTCCTCAGCCTTGCGGTCGAGGGGGTTCCTGGACCTTGATCGAGATTGTATAGGTCGACTCGGTCGCTCTGAAGACACCAGCAGGACCAGTGACTTCCCGGGGTCGTGGACCACTTCCTCAATGGGATTCCCAGTGGGCTGGGTCTCCTCGTCGGGGAAAGTAAGGACTGGAGTCCGATCGAGAGAGTAGTCGACCGGAGTTGGCGACAATGGGTCAGTCGGGTCGATGACGATTTCAACATCGTTGATCGACACTCCGGTCGACTGGCCAGATGGCAAAGTCGAGAAGCCAGCGGCCGAAGTGGCAATTTCGACCGAAGTCAAGACTGCCGGTTCCTGAGACTGAGATCTCTCCCGATCCCAAGAACGCCTTCGCTGAGACAAAGATGATCTCGGGTCCTTTTCCCGCTTACGGAACCAAGTAGGGTGCATGTCCGCAGGACCCTCCCCTTTAGTCGGGAGAGACTGGCACAACTCTCAGAAAGAACCCGAGAAGGTGGAGCCCAGGTTGAGCGGAACGAAGAAGCTCAGAGAGGAAGATTCTGTGGCCTGAGCCGCTTCCTCCTTGAAGATTTGTATGCGCTCCAATTGCTCGGCGGATCCTGCGGCTGCAGAAACCGCCCACCAAGCCTCCTTAGAGTTCACCAGAGGGTTCCGTTTCTCCAGCCTTCCCAACTTCAGGCATGCGAGATGGTAGCCGAGGACATCAGGATGAAAAGCGAGACAAAAGTCACTTCGAGGTGTCATGGTCGACACCAAGCCAACAGATGCACGCGGTGTGGGGATCGGTGTGAGACATCTTCTGGCCGCACGAACACCGGCAAAATCAAGGGGAAGACTTGTCTTCCATAATCGAAGGTAAGGAATCGCGATCGCTAATGCGAACTAGACGAAGTTTCGGAATAACCAAAGGTTTTGAAGGCCAGGGCCTACAAATGCAGTGGAGCAATGGCGAGGCAACCTGAATCTTCCAGTGGAAAGGAAGATCTGGCGTCATGGGGCGAAGCCGAGGGTTATACCACCCGGGTGGGTGGGAGGAGCCAGCTTGAAGACTTCCAGCAAGATTTAAAGTGGAAAGGGGCATGCCAAAGACTGTGGATCAACAACAT